>JARQOD010000003.1:35688010-35831498 GCA_033576555.1 Oophaga sylvatica | reverse complement strand
GGAGCTGATGGCTGAAACAGAGTTAGACTGCACAGGAACAACAGGAACACGGATTGGATCTCAGAGAGTCAGGAACACAGACAGGAACACGGACTGGGTCTCAGGGAGTCAGGAACACGGACAGGAACATGGATTGAATCACAGGAACACGGACTGGAACACAGGCCTCGGACTCCGGACATCTGGCACCGATCAGCAGGCTCCGGACATCTGGCAATGATCGGCAGGATCCGGACATCAGGCAGGAAGGATAGGATCCGGACATCTGGAAGTGGTCGTCGGACATCAGGCCATGGTCATCAGGCATAGGATCCGGACATCTGGCAGCGACCTGAAAAGGAACCCCAGCGGTCTGGTGCAAGCCCCGCCAGGCTCAACGGGAGCTGGCCGGGGATTGCACAGAGGCTGAGCACAGAGTAACGGAAACTCAGCACACACCGGACTCCTCCTTCCAAGATGAACTCAGGTTATATAGCAAGGATTCACAGTCACTGGCACAGGGTTCTGGACACAGCAGGATTTCAGGAACATAACACAGAGGACACAGTTCAGAAAGTCAGGTACAGGATGCGATCCAAGATCAGGGGTTCAGGTAATTAGACACAGCAGGAACAGGCCTGGATATACAGCCTCCAGGAACGGCGATCTGGGTAATCAGCCCCCAGCATAGGCGGAAACACAAGACACAATTCAGACATTCAGGTACCGGGTTTGATCCAGGATCAGGGAACAAGACACAGGAGGAACAGGGAATCAGCTCTCCAGAGCTGATCAACTTCAGAGCAGGAGCTGAACACACAACCACATACGGCTAGGTTCAGGGATTCAGTGTGGATTCAATGTGTAAGCTCTGGCAACGCCCACTAGGGCTGGGGAACTTTATATATGAGCTGCTTCACAGCGATAGGCTGGAGCAGTAACTCTAGTAAACACCCAATCCACATAAAAGCAGGACAGGTGTGGGCCGCGCCCCCTATGCAGAGCCAGACAGCACAACACAGAGGGAGCCCAACAATGGCTGCTGCCAACCACGCAGTAAGTCATGCACCACTGCAGAGGACTTTTCAAGCTACGGACGGCTTTCACAGCAAGTCAGGAACCGCACATGCGGGGCGGTCATGCAAAGCAGCGGAGCCACTCACGCAAGTACGGGTACGCAGCAGAGCCGGGAACTGAGCAGCATCCATATAGGTAACAGACAACAGTATCCCAGCTGGTTAGGGGGAAAGGAGCAAAAGGGTTAATGCAAAAAACATGCAAAGTAACGCTGGAAAACAAAGTACAGACAATACCAGTGTTACACCGGCATAGGACTGATGGTCCTCGGTTTTAAAGTAGGGGACTTGGTCTGGTTGTCCTCAAAAAATATTCCTATGAGAGTAGCATCTCCTAAATTTAAGCCTAGGTTCATTGGACCTTATAAGATCATGGAGATTCTTAATCCTGTTTCTTTTCGTTTGCTTCTTCCAGGGACATTTAAGATCCATAACGTGTTCCACAAGTCCTTGTTGAAGAGGTTTGTTGAGCCAGTGGTTCCTGCTGCTGTGCCTCCTGACCCTGTTTTGGTTGAGGGCAATCTGGAGTATGTGGTTGAGAAAATATTAGATTCTCGTTTTTCTAGACGGAAACTCCAGTATTTGGTTAAGTGGAGAGGTTATGGTCAGGAAGACAATTCTTGGGTGTTTGCTTCGGACATCCATGCTAGGAGACTCATCCGTGCGTATCATAGAACTCATCCTGACCGACCTGGTTGCTCAAATGAGGGTTCGGTGACCCCTCCTCAAGGGGGGGGTACTGTAGTGAATGGGCTTGGGAGATGAGTTCTGAGCAGAGGCTCCCTCTGGTGGTTACAAGCGGTACTGGTCTGTTCAGTGAAGATTGTGAGGACTGGGAATCAGGTGTTACTGACTGGTCTTATATAAGGGAGTCACCTTCCCATCAGGGTTGCCGGTGATCAATTGTTCTGGTCTGAATCCTTGATTCCAGTTTCCCTTGTAGCCTGCTATGTCGTGTCTGCATCTCCTTCTAACAGATAAGACATTTTCTTCTTTTTGTTTCTGTGCTTGATTTTTGCATTTTGTCCTGCACTTCTGTGGGGGCCTTCTGGGTCCCCTCAGGGGCTTTTGCCCTCTCAGTTTAGTTCAGCCACTGATGTTTGTACTTTTGCTTTTTCCAGTTTTTTCAGTGGCTGCTGTTTTGATTTTGTTACACCAGAGAACTAATTTAGGTGGTAGAGGTCGTGTGATCTCAGGTGTTTTTGAAATTAGTAGAGTTGGTGCTTTCAGGGTTTTTTTGGGATTGCAGTAAGTACCCTTCCTATCCTTTTCTATTTAGTTAGTTTGGGCCCCAACGTTTGCTCATACTATTTTCTGTCTGTGTCAGTATTTCGTCTTGTCTAACCGCCATTACATGTTTGGGGCTTGCTATTATCTTTGGGGTTCTGCTCCGGGGCAGATAGCTTTCCTGTTTCTATCTTTAGGTGTAGTTAGTTTCTCAGGCTGTGACGAGGCATCTAGGACCAACGTAGGAACGCTCCACGGCTGCCTCTAGTTGTGGTGGTTAGTCAGGGTACTGCAATCTCATACATTCCAACTGCTCTGGTGTATTGCCTTTTTGCCTGCACTCCTCAGCTACCGAATCATAACAGAGCTCCACTCCGACTCAGACGCCAGCAAGGTTCAGGTGGGGTACTGGTATGAGCTGGTATCATCAAAGATGAACCTGTGGGATCTTTTCGGGTTGAGGATGGAGTGAAGCTCAACTCCCAGACCTGCTGCCAGTTTCTGGAAGACACCTTCTTCAAGCAGTGGTACAGGAAGAAGTTGGTATTGTTCAAGAAAAACATGATTTTCATGCAGGACAATGCTGCATCACATGCATCCAAATACTCCACAGCGTGGCTGGCCAGTCAAGGTCTAAAAGAAGAACAAATAATGACATGGCCTCCTTGTTGACCTCATCTGAACCCCATAGAGAACCTGTGGTCCCTCATAAAATGTGAGATCTACAGGGAGGGAAAACAGTCCACCTCTCGGAACAGTGTCTGGGAGGCTGTGGTGGCTGCTGCACGCAATGTTGATCGTAAAAAGATCAAGCAACTGACAGAATCTATGGATGGAAGGCTTTTGAGTGTCATTGTAAAGAAAGGTCACTGGTCATATTGGTCACTGATTTTTTATTATTTGGTTTTGAATGTCAGAAATTTTGTATTGTTATATTGGTTCACCTGGTGAAAATAAACAAGTGAGATGGGTATTATTAGGTTTTTATTAAGTTGCCTAATAATTCTGCACAGTAATAGCTACCGGCACAAACAGATATCCTCCTAAGATAACCAAATCTAAAAAAAAAACACTCCAACTTCCAAAATATTAAGCTTTGATATTTATGAGTCTTTTGGGTTGATTGAGAACATAGTTGCTGTTCAATAATAAAAATAATCCTCTCAAATACAACTTGCCTAATAATTATGCACACAGTGTAATATCACAGTTGTTGGAGAATCACAAAACTGAAACAAAAAACAAGAGCGCCAGCCGACAAAGCAGGAATGGACAATGGGTATGCACATCAGATTGCAAACCAATAGTTTATGCTTGTCTTGACTGCTACTGCTATCATTTTGTACATGCGAAAAAGGGGTCCAGAGTGAGGACAACTGGCTTATGGTAGAAGCTGGCTGACTATAAAGGATTTAATTTATCATCTTTTGTAAATCCTTTCTTTGTGACCCACATTGTTTTGTGTATCCTTTTTGTGTGTCTAGAGTTCATTCAGAAGCGCTTCAACATGGCCTCTTTTTTCTGTTTGTTATCTTCTAAGTTGTTGGAGAATAGAAGGATAAGGATGATAGAGGAGTTAGAGTTCTTATTCAGTCTAGAAAAGGGCGAACGGTTAAGGCTGAAATTGTTAAGTCAGGCCTTATAAAGGGAAAAAGGGACATATTTTCAGAAAAATAAACCAACAGTTATAACTTTGTTAGTGAGAAATTGCAGTAATAACAGAATTGTATCCAGGCTTTATAATGCCATAATGAGAAAACACGATTGGCCGACTTCTGCTCCAGCAAAAAATGGGAGAAAGAAGTAACAACAATAAAAGAAGAGCAGTTGTCTAGAATACCCAGACAAGTATCTCTACTTTCTGATGCAAAAAAAATGGCAATTATTTAACACTTGAGGTATTGCTAAAGGTGGGTAACAAAAAGGACCCTGAGTTTCTGAAATTTCAGATTCTGTTGGGGACACACATATTATATGTAATCTGACTAATAAAATAAGATATAGTTTGCCGCAAAACTCCTTTAAATAAAGACTTCAAATTCTTCTAATTTTATTGGTCAGATTACGTTTATTGGATTGCACACACAGAATCCAAAAGCTTGCCTGCAGCTTCATATCCTATAGTGTGTTCCTTAGTTCAATTCCTGTCACTGAGGGCGCTAGTGTTAATTGTCTATTGGGAATCAGATCCCAACTTAACACGGAAAGTGACTTAAAAAATAGATCACACAAGATGTTCCTACCAAGAAGGAATGGATTATAGATGTAAATAGCAATTTACTATATGGAAAAATATTCAGAGTTGAGAGTCCTCAGTGGTTGATACCTTTTAATGGCTAACTGAAAAGATGGTAACAAATTGCAAGCTTTCGAGACTACTCAGGTCTCTTCATCAGGCAAAGACTAATACAAAATCTGAAGAATCACATATTTATACACAACACAGCACAGAAACAATGCAATAGATAAGTGAATATTTTTCTATCTTCTGGCTAACACGGTACAAAGACACACATCTTTCCTGTATCAATTTACAATATGAACATGTTCATTGTTGTAATATAGAAAAGATGATTGGGAGTATTGCAAACTCCCTCCACAAGAAATTGCCCTACATTTCCTCCTCCCTCTTCTTAACTTCCCAAAAACTGTAATGAAAGACAGATAATTGAGATTGGGAGTTAAGAAGAAGAGGGAGGAGGAAATGTAGGGTAATTTCTTGTGGAGGGAGTTTGCAATACTCTTGTCCATATAGTGAATATATAAATATAACTGAACTATTCAGTGCAGATGGAACATTGCATTTGATTTGCTTTTTAGGTAACATATCTATTAGTAACTGCATCCGAATTTTAAATTACAATCCCTTTCTCGCTTATTTATTTGTCGTTACTATGACTGTGTTGTGTGCTTTCTTGTACTGTTTTCAAAATATATTGTTTTTCACAGTTTGGGTTTTTTGGATGTTCAATAAAATATGACTGTTATGTCCCGCATTCTGAATATGAAAATGGCTTCTCTCATGTGTGAGATCTCTGGTGTTTAACAAGACTTGACTTATTTTCCCAACATTTCCTGCATTTTGATCAATAATCCTGTGTGATTTCTCTGGTGAATAACTATATGATTTCTGGGTAAAGTGTTCCATATTCAAAATGTGGGATTCTCTCCTGTGTAAAGTTTCTGATGTTTAACCCTGTGGAACCATGAAAAGAAAAATCACTGCTTTGGTAACATGGGGTCTGGGGTCTATATGACCCCATGGTTCCACAGCAGGGTTAACAAAATTGACTGAACTGCAAATCATTTCCCAAATTCTGAACATGAAAAAGGTTTCTCTACCCTATGTGAGTTTTCTGATGTTTCACAAGATGTGATTTCTGAATAAAGCATTTCCCACATGTTGCACATGAAAATGGCTTCTCTCCTGTGTGAGTTCGCTGATGTGTCTTAAGAGTTGATTTGTGATTAAAGCATTTCCCACATGTGGCACATGAATATGGCTTCTCTCCTGTGTGAGTTCTCTGATGTGAAGCAAGATATGATTTACTTGAAAAAGATTTCCCACATTCTGAACATGAAAAAGGTTTCTCACTGTGTGAGTTCTCTGATGTGTCACAAGAATTGATTTCTGAATAAAGCATTTCCCACATGTTGCACATGAAAATGGCTTATCTCCTGTGTGAGCTCCCTGATGTGCAGCAAGATATGATTTACTTGAAAAAGATTTCCCGCATTCTGAACATGAAAAAGGTTTATCCCCTGTGTGAGATCTCTGATGGACAACTAAATCAGATCTGTGATTATAACATTTCCCACATTCTGAACATGAAAAAGGTTTCTTCCCTGTGTGATTTTTCTGATGTGTAATAAGATTTGATTTATTTGCAAAACATTTCCCACATTCTGAACATAAAAAAGGTTTTCTCCCTGTGTGAGTTCTCTGATGCATAACTAAATCTGATCTCTGATTAAAACATTTCCCACATTCTGAACATGAAAAAGGTTTCTCCCCTGTGTGAGTTTTCTGGTGTTTAACAAGACTTGATTTTTGTGTAAAACATTTCCCACATTCTGAACATGGATATGGCTTCTCCCCTGTGTGAACTCTCTGGTGAATAATAAGATCTGATTTTAGTTTAACACATTTCCCACATTCTGAGCATGAAAAAGGTTTCTCCCCTGTGTGAGTTCTCTGATGGCCAACTAAAGATGATCTCTGATTAAAACATTTCCCACAATCTGAACATGAAAAGGGCTTCTCTCCTGTGTGAATTCTCTGGTGTGTAATAAGCTGTGTCTTTCTTACAAAACATTTCCCACATTCTAAACATAAAAAAGGTTTCACCCCTGTGTGAGTTCTCTGATGGCTAAATAAAGATGATCTCTGATTAAAACATTTACCACATTCTGAACATGAAAAGGGCTTCTCTCCTGTGTGAATTCTCTGGTGTGTAATAAGCTGTGTCTTCCTTACAAAATATTTCCCACATTCTAAACATAAAAAAGGTTTCTTCCCTGTGTGAATTTTTTGATGTTTAACAAAAAAACTTTTACGGGAAAAACATTTTTCATTCTTTGAATTTGAAAATGGCTTCTTTTTTGTAAGAGCAATATGATTTTTAATGCCTTTTTTGTGGCTTTTATTTTTCTGAATAATTTTTGAAGTATTAGGAGATAAGTCTTGTTTAAAAGGATCAGATGATAGATCTTTGCTGTGAAGGGATGATAAAATATCTGGAGTAATGGCATTCACTTCAGTTATATCTTGTGTGATATCAAGGTCATCGGATTCAAAAATTGAAGATGTTTGATGTCCCTCTGATCTCCAGGTACAGTCATCTGCCAAGAATAAAAGCAGTTATTTAATAAAGTATCCTTAATTATATTTTAAAATTTCTAGATAAATTGCAACTTCTATGGATATTTTATGTAGAAAAATTGGTTTCTAAGACAAAACAGTTCACAGTGTAAGAGACCTCAGAGCACGAACCAGTAGACCATGAAATTCGACTATCTTTGCACAAACTTTTTTTTTTACTTACATTTTTTTTTTTACTCATCCTTCATAAACAAGCCCCTACTCAGGTCCATCATCTTTCAATGGAAAACTAGAGGGTTTGCTCAATGATTCTTGAAAAGCAACAACCAATCTAGCAAATACCATGCTCCAAAGGCAAAATGTCCCCCTCACTTCTGAGCCTTGCCATATGCCAAAACACTGCTAGTATCTATGTTTTTGGCACAGCTGTACTGAGAAGAACCTACTTAAAACTTTATGTTGTGCATGTCTCTAAGCACGAGCTGGACACTAAGTATCAGGCATTAAAATGGCATATTTGCAATTTTTACCCTGCAACATCAATTATGTGCAGTTTCCAGAAAGTGCCTGTGGAGTCAAAAGAGTCACTACTCCTATTAATTCATTAGGGAAATGGAGTCACTTTATTGGGTCTTCTACTCTTCTGTAGTTCTTGTAGTTGATCTGCAAATGGTATAGGCAAATTATTCCGTCATAATTTGCATTCCCATAGCTGAAATGCCGTTACTTCCTCTTTGAGCCCTGCCATGTGCCCAGACAGTAGTGTGCAACAATACATACAGTATTATCAGATATATGACAAGTTTAAAAATAAATTGCGGGGTCTATTTCTTCCTATTACTCTTAGTGGGCAAAAAAATAACTTTTGCTATTGTGCTACACCTAAAGGGTTAACAAACTTCCTGAATGTGCTTTTTGATACTAAGAGTTCAATTTTCTACAGTACAGGTGCGTCAAAGTAATTTCAAAATTGATCCAGTCTAAAAAAAAATAAAATAAAAATTAATAAATAGGTTTTGTATTTGTTCTAAAAATAAATAGAAAAAGATGCTGTTGAAACACCGAAAATGTTTATAATTAACCGTTTTGTGTGGTATCATTTTCTGTTTTAAGGGAGTACAAATTTAAAGGTTGAACATTTTGAAAGGGTGTGAGGAAGCACTAAGCGAAACGCGCGTCTGAGGGTCTAATCTGGTAAATATAAAGTGTTTATCTGTCCCTTGAAGTGTCTTTATGCTCAACTATTTTCAGTTGTGTACTTTGATCCCCATGTGCCCAGCTCTGTGCCTTTTCTTTTAAAATATAGGATTGACTAAGAGCACTTGTACTTTCTATAAGCTGTAGTATTCGTAAGTCTGCGCTCCCAGACTCATGGATATCTAGTCGCCTTTGTAGATGATATTGGAGAACACTACATAGATGATTATTTCACCCAAAGCTGGATCCATGATTTTGGACATGTGTTGGCTCCATTAAATATAGTACAAGCACTTGCACTTTATTATTTTACTTTTGGAACTTCACATTAAATGTCTCATGGATGTGAACTATAGTAATACAGGCTCCTTTTCCCAGGTACTAAGATGATTTTATTGGAAACGTATTTTTGTATCAGGATTTGCGTACACATTGCGTCACTAGCTGGAGACAATATACCATCTTTTTTGTTAGAAAGGTCTATGTAGGTTTAATTTAGGATTGATATTCTACCTTTTCTCTATATGGGTCTGTAATTTCTAAAATAACTTTCTTGTAATGAATTATGAATGATTAACACTACTTAAGACTAAACAAAATAATTTATACTTACTTGTCATCTGTGCAGTCCGACTTCTTTCAATTGTTCTTACATATTAAATGTTTTTTTCTTTTGTATTATCTCCATAAAGATTAATTTTATTTGAACATATACTTCCATATATTAATTGGTCCTTATTTTGGTTATTTGTCTATATGTTCATTCTACCTCCCAAAAATCAGAATAAGGTTCTCATTTATCCTGCGCTCTCCACTGAGCGCTTACATTGGGGTTTCTGTGTAAATCTCCAAAACCGTGATTCATACAAAATCCCTGACAAAACCACTCACTTATGAGGCAAATGGAGTCACTTTGGATTCGATCTGGTGTCTGTTCCTGTAGTGTTCCATAATTTTAGATGTCTTTTTAGCACACAAGTGTGGTCGACCCCAGTTGGAACAGACGCTAAAGACTCCAAAGTGTCTACATCTGCCTCATTATGGTGGATGGTTCTGTCTGGGTTTTGTCTGAATCGCATTTTTGTGGGATTAAAGCGAACCTGTCAGCAAGATTGTGCCGAGTAACCTACAGACAGTGTCAGGTTGGCGCCGTTATACAGATTAAAATGAAAATGATACCTGGGTGATTAAATCCGTCTTGGTTGTTGTTTAATATTTATTTGTAGTTTTCATTTAATGAGATTCTTGTGCTCTGGGGTGGTCCTGTGGAGGGGTTCTTTATGTGGTGCTGTGCTTAAATATTCATCTGTATTACATATCACTGGTCACTGATCACTCAGTGTCCTGCCCCCTATTTTACATACTGAGAATAATATGGTTTGAAAAAAAAAAAACATTCAGCAGGCAGGCGACGGCATTGTAGCATGATCGCAGATATAATATCCATTTAATTATTTTATTTATTGATATAAAAATACATTTCTGTAGAATAAACATAATTCTTTCTCAAAATGGCGCCGGCGCAGAAGCATCTATCAGATCGCCAATAGATGTTAGTCTGCAGGTGACATTTTGCTACAGGAAGAAAAAAATTGTCTCCACCAAGATGGCGCCATTTTGATTAAGATTTTTTTTTCTAAAGAAATTTATATCAGTAAATAAAATAATTATATGGAAATTGGCCTGGTCATTAAGGTTAAAACTTACTCACTCACTAAGGGATTAAACAAGGCATGTACACAGCAAAGAAGACAAGTAAATTATGCAATTCAACTCAAATAAACTTGTTGCCAGTTCACTTCTGCTGAAAAATATATTTTGCATATCTATTTCCTTCACCTATGTTACAGCTGCTGTTTTCTTTGAAAACTACCATCCTTTCATACATTCTGTTCACTCTATCCTCATCAGTCCTTTACTCTTCCCCTGTTCCATATACAGCTCACATGCTCTTCTTACATTCTTAAAATGCTGAAATCCATCCACTTCCACCATACAAAGAAGGAGACACTCTCACAAATCGTCTGCTCATTATCTCTATTCTCCTTGCTGCAGGAGACATCTCCCTAACCCTGTTCATCCTAGTAATAATAAATATAACTTGCTTTCCACTGCACACAGAAACTCCATTAATCTTATTAATATTTAACACAAGATTTCTCTTATCTCCTTTAATTGTGCCCTCTGGAACTCCAGTCAGTGTGTAACAAAAAACCCTATATTCATGACTTTGTCCTTTCAAATTCGCTTGCTCATCTTTCTCACTGAAACCTGGATCTAGAAGCTGCCCCTCTCTCATATGGTGGGCTACATTTTTCTCATACCTCCATACCCGAGAGTAGACAAGTTGGAGGTGCTGGCTTGATTCTTTCATGAAAGTTTTTAGATCATCCCTCAGTAACCTTACTTATTTGCTCCTTTCTGTTGAGGTCAACATCAGACATTTCCACGCCTTGTCCCAGCGAGTCTCTGGCACGAGCTGCAAACTCATTTTTTTCTAGTGGTTCTTTAAGGGTATGTTCCCACGGTCAGTATTAGGCAGCAAATGTCCGCTCCATATAAAGCGCTGCCGGCTTTTGAACGCTGGTGATTCTGCATGTCTTCAATGAACCGTGCGGAAAAACAGCGCCCTATACGCGGAGTTTCTGCAAGATAAATAGAAATGCTGAGGTCTGGAAAGACAAGTTGTATGTGTGTCTACGCAGAGAAGCCAGAGGCGTCCGTGCACGCATAGTGGAGATGGGATTTCATGAAATCCAATCCACTATGCTGTAACATCTGGCAGCTGCGGGTAGGACGCTGCAGATGTACGCAGTGTACAACCCACAGCGTTTACTGACCGTGGGAACATACCTTAAGTGTGCTGTAGAAAAGTAAATCACTTTCTCAAAAGACTTTATTCATTATGCTCAAACATATAACTCTGCTCTTCTACTCTCCAAACAAGAAAATGGCTTCTCCCCTGTGTGCATTCTCTGATGTTTAACAAGAGCTGATTTCTCTGTAAAACATTTCCCACATTCTGAACATGAAAATGGCTTCTCCCCTGTGTGAATTTTCAGATGCCTAGCAAGAGTTGTTTTCCGATTAAAAACATTTCCCACATTCTGAACATCAAAATGGATTCTCCCCTGTGTGAATTGTCTGATGCTGAGTAAGATCAGATTTTGCAGCAAAGCATTTCCCACATTCTAAACATGAAAATGGCTTCTCCCCTGTGTGAATTTTCAGATGTGAAGCAAGATTTGATTTCCAATTAAAACATTTCCCACATTCTAAACATGAAAATGGCTTCTCACCTGTGTGAATTTTCAGATGCTTAGCAAGATTTGATTTCCAATTAAAAGATTTTCCACATTCTGAACATAAAAATGGTTTCTACCCTGTGTGAGTCCTCAGATGTCTAGCTAGATTTGTTTTCCGATTGAAATATTTCCCACACTGTGAACATGAAAATGACTTCTCCCCTCTGAATTCTCTGATGTTTAGTAAGATCAAATATTGTTGCATAATATTTCCCACATTGAGAACATGAAAATGGCTTCTTTCTTCTATGTGCTCTTTGATGTTCAGCATTCCTTTTGCTATATTTGTCTTGCTTAAGAAGGACTGGAGATATGTCTGGTATTATGGGATGTTCTTCAAAGGTATCAGATGTTATACTATTATCATTTGCATCTGAAAATATTAAATGTTTCTCTGAGATCATGGTCCAGTTATCTGTGCGGTTATCTGTAGGAATCTCCTCTTTACACCGCTCATCACCCCTCACATATGTCTCTGTAGTATTAAAATGGGGCAGATCTTCACCCTGATGATCCTGAGGAACATTGGGATTTTCTTGTTTACAGTCCTGTGGAAGAAGAGGATGGGGACATCTCTCGGGTGTTGTCCTCTTGCTGGATAGAACTGTTGAAGTGAGGGGCTGCGGAACCTCCATGATGACGTCCTTGTACAGATCTTTGTGTCCTTCTAAATACTCCCACTCCTCCATGGAGAAATAGACGGTGACATCCTGACACCTTATAGGAACCTCTCCAGTCAGCAGCTCAATCATCTTGTAGATGAGTTCTAGGATCTTCTGGTCATTGATGTCCTCATGTATCAGGGGATGAGATGGAGGCCAAGTGATTGGATTCAGGGTTCTTCTCCATCCCTCAGACACAGGGCCCTGACAGCGCTCACCGGAGGTCTTCTTCACTACTGTGTAATCCTCTCCAGTAAGCCGGAAGAGGATCTCTAGGGTGAGGTGTAATATCTGTCCTCATGTATCAGGGGATGAGATAGAGGCCAAGTGATTGGATTCAGGGTTCTTCTCCATCCCTCAGACACAGGGCCCTGACAGCGCTCACCGGAGGTCTTCTTCACTACTGTGTAATCCTCTCCAGTAAGCCGGAAGAGGATCTCTAGGGTGAGGTGTAATATCCTCTCCATCTGCAATAATGATAGAGACCTTAGAATTTCTTCCCTAGGAGTTCCGTTCCTAATGTGATCCTCTAGTTCGTCGACCTATACACTCATTGACCTGGCTACGGAAGTGGCTGCTATATTTACCTTCATAACAGCTGCCAATGACTCCCAGGCTTTCTTGAGTAGGTCCTCTGGTCTCTTGTCCATCGGATCTTTGAGGCCGGATGAATCCTCGAAGGGGATAGCTGTCTTCCTGCAAACTCTTGCTACAGATATGTCAACCTTTGGAACAGTCTCCCACACCTTGGTCTCCTCTGGGTCGAAGAGAAGGTGGTATTTAAAGTCTCTTGGGATTATGAGTTTCTTCCCCGCGTCCTCCCATTCTTCTAGAATCATAGCCTTTATATTAACATTATTGTTATAATAACTTTCTAAGTTGTCAGCACATAGCCTTTATATTAATATTATTGTTCTGATGACTTTCTAAGTTGTCAGCGCATATTTCACATGTTTCATTTCAATTTGCAGATTAACCCCTTTCTGACATCTGATGTCATAATAGGTCCCTGTGCCCTGTGACAGATTATTATTTCATCGCAATTGCCTACGCACACGTGCTGTGCGCAGGCGATCGCCACCAGGTGTCAGCTGATTCTGACAGCTGACACCCGGCACTGAGTGCCAGGAGCGGTCATGCACCGCTCCCTGAACATTAACCACTTGAATGCTGCGATTGATCGAAAGCAATCGCAACATTCCGGGAGCCGGCAGAGGGATGACAGCCTGTCTGCCTTTGGATCGGAGACCCAGCCAGTGGTGCGAGGTCCCAGTCGTTGCCATGGTGACCAGATGTCGTCATGACGACATCCGAGTCACCAGAGCTAAGAAAATTGCTTGATCATGTGCAGTGCATGATAAGCAACTTTGTCTGTCAATGCAGAGCTGACAGTTTACATTGTATGGGGATGCTGCTGCATCCCTATACTATACAAGCGATCAGCCTGCAAAAACTGATTAAATCAAAAAGTAATAAAAAAAAATCAAAAGATATTGAATCTATAAATAAATATTTGTATCAGAAAAAAAATATAAACAATAAAATTACACATATTTGGTATCGCCTTGTCCGCAACAACCCATCCTATAAAACTGTCCCACTAGTTATCCCCTTTAGTGAACACCTCAAAAAAAAAATAAAAAGCAAGCCAAAAAACAATGCTTTATCGTTATAATCGCCGAAAAAAATGTGGAATAAAACGCTACAAAAAAGATGGCTATAAATAAACACGGTACTGCTGAAAATGTCTTCATGTCCAGTAAAAAACAAGCCGCCATACAGCTCTATCAGCGGAAAAATAAGTTATAGCTCTAAGAATAAAGTGATGCAAAAATAATTATTTTTTCTATAAGAGTTTTTATTGTGTAAAAATGCCAAAACATAAGAAAAGAAGATATAACTGTGGTATCGCTGTAATCGTACGGACCCGAAGAATAAAACTGCCTTATCAATTTTACCCCACACGAAACGGCTTAAACACCCCCCAAAAAAAAAATCCTGAATTGCTTGTTTTTGTTCATTCTGCCTCCAAAAAATCGGAATAGAAACAATCAAAAAAGTTATGAGCCTGAAAATGGTACCAACAAAAACGTCAACTCTTCTAGCAAAAAACAAATCCTCACATGACTCTGTGGGCCAAAATATGGAAAAATTATAGCTCTCAAAATATGTTGATGCAAAAACTATTTATTGCAATAAAAAGTGTTTTTTAGTGTTTGACAGCAGCCAAACACAAAAACCCGACATAAATCTGGAATCGCTGTAATCGCACCGACCCAAAGAATAAAGTTGCCTAATCACTTATTCCGCACGCGGAATGGCATAAAAAATAAATAAAACCAATTCTTCACCTGCTGATTTTTTCACTCTGCATCCAAAAGATTGCAGTAAGGCTCGGCGCACATTTATCCTGCTCTCTGCGATGAGCGCTTGCACTGGAGTTTCTAAGTAAATCTCTGAAACGCGTGATTCATACAGAACCTCTGGTAAAGGATTCCCTATAATGAGGCAGATGGAGGCACTGTGGACGCCGTTTGAACTGTGATCCGGCATTGTCCATCTTTTTAGGATTGCATAAAAGTGCCGTCGAAGGACACCGTTGAAAAGAGGCCATATGGAGTCCAGAGTAACTCTGCTGCCTTATAATTGTGAATGTATCCCTTGGGGGTTTCACCTGAATCACGTCACTCAGAGATTTAGATGGAAACCCCAAAGCAAGTGTTCAGCGTAGAGTGCCGGATAAATGTGATCCCTAACTTTATGTAAAATGTTCCCAAATAAAGCTTCAACACAATCCACAAAAAAAGCAAGCCCTCTCTCAGGTCTGTCATCAGTTAATGGAAATATAGGGGACTTCTACATTACTGGTAGCACAAAGGCTCAGGAAAAGTGAAATGGCTCCTCATCCTCCAAAAGAAATTCAACAAACACACCCAAATCCAAATGCCCCCTCCCTTCTGAGCCCCACAGTGTACCTAAACCATATATAGCATCCACATGTTTGGCATTTCTGAAGCGATGAGAGCCTGCCTAACTTATGGTGCATGTCTCCAAAAGCATGGGCTGGGCATAACGTACTGGTGAATTCAACGTACTGGTCACTACATCGTAGTGGTCACTACTACTACAGATTGCAATTTTCACTAGGCAACATTCATTGCTGTTTATTTCTGGAAAATACCCATGGAGTCAAAATCCTCACTACATCTGTAGATAAATTACAAAAGGGGGATAATTTCTAAATTGCGGTCACTTGAGGGGGGATTCTGCTCTTCTAGCAATTAGGGGCTCTGTATATGGAGTCTCAAACTCTTCTAGGAAAATCTGCACTTAAAGATGCAAACAGAGCTCCATTCCTCCCAAGTCTCCATATGGCTAAGTAGTACTGTACAGCCACATATGGGATATTGTCACTTTCAGTAGAAATTGTGGGACAAATTATGGTGCCATTTTACCCTCTTCTTTTGTGAAAATGCAAAATCTGGGGTTAACAGAAAATGTTGGTAAAAATGTAGTTATTTTTTCTTCACTGCCCAATGGTATAAAATTGTGACACATCCATGGTGTCAATATGATGATTGCACCCCTAGATGAATTCATTGAAAGGTGTAGTTTGTACATCAGGGTCACTTATGAGGGGGGTTCTACTTTTCTAGCACCTCATGGGCTTTCCCAGTGAGTCAAATGATTGCGCCTCCTTACGCTAACGCCTATATGGCCCATTATGAGGACTCCATTATCTATCACAATGATCTCTTCCGCACCCATATTCTGGTGTGGAAGAGGTATATTGATGATATTTTTTGTATTTGGCGGGGTGATGTACCAACTCTGCAGCAATTTTTCAACACACTTAAATCTTCCTGGCCCGACCTTGATTTTACTATGTCTCATGACCCTAAAAACATCAGCTTTCTTGACACCATGGTCTTGAAAGATGAAAAGGGTAATCTCACTACAGACTTATTCACTAAAACTACGGACCGTAATAGTCTCCTACATTACGATAGCTTTCATCCCAACAAGATGAAGAGCTCTATTCCCAGATCACAACTGAAGAGACTCAATAGAATAGTGACTGATCCCACCATCCTTCATAACAGAACAGATGAAATGAAGTCTAAATTCCTAAAGAGGGGTTATTGTTATGTTTCGGTAGCTGAGGAGTGCAGGTAAAAAAGGCAATACACCAGAGCAGTTGGAATCTATGGGATTGCAGTACCCTGACTAACCACCACAACTAGATGCAGCCGTGGAGCGTTCCTACGTTGGTCCTAGACGCCTCGTCACAGCCTGAGAAACTAACTACACCTAAAGATAGAAATAGGAAAGCTATCTGCCCCGGAGCAGAACCCCAAAGATAATAGAAAGCCCCCAAACATGTAATGGTGGTTAGACAAGAGGAAATACTGACACAGAAAGAAAATAGAATGAGCAAACGCTGGGGCCCAAACTATCTAAATAGAAAAGGACAGGAAGGGTACTTACTGCAATCCCAGAAAACCCTGAAAAACACCAACTCTACTAATTTCAAAATCACCTGAGATCACACGACCTCTACCACCTAAATTAGCTCTCTGGTGTAACAAAATCAAAACAGCAGCCACTGAAAAAACTGGAAAAAGCAAAAGAACAAAACTCAGTGGCTAAACTAAACTGAGAAGGCAGAAGCCCCGGAGGGGACCCAGAAGGCCCCCAAAGAAGTGCAGGACAAAATGCAAAAATATAGCAACAACACAAAAGAAGAAAAATTCTTATCTGGTAGCAGGAGATGCAGACACGAAACAGCAGGCTACAAGGGAAACTGGAATGAAGGATTCAGACCAGAACAATTGATCACCGGCAACCCTGATGGGAAAATGACTCCCTTATATAAGACCAGTCAGTAACACCTGATTCCCAGTCCTCACAATCTTCACTAGTACCGCTTGTAACCACCAGAGGGAGCCTCTGCTCAGAACTCATTTCAAACCCATTCACAACAGTACCCCCCCCTTGAGGAGGGGTCACCAAACCCTCATTTGAGCAACCAGGTCGGTCAGGATGAGTTCTATGATACGCACGGATAAGTCTCCTAGCATGGATGTCCGAAGCAAACACCCAAGAATTGTCTTCCTGACCATAACCTCTCCATTTAACCAAATACTGGAGTCTTTGTCTAGAAAAACGAGAATCCAATATTTTCTCAACCACATACTCCAGATTGCCCTCAACCAAAACAGGGTCAGGAGGCACAGTAGCAGGAACCACTGGCTCAACAAACCTCTTCAACAAGGACTTGTGGAACACGTTATGGATCTTAAATGTCCCTGGAAGAAGCAAACGAAAAGAAACAGGATTAATAATCTCCATGATCTTATAAGGTCCAATGAACCTAGGCTTAAATTTAGGAGATGCTACTCTCATAGGAATATTCTTTGAGGACAACCAGACCAAGTCCCCCACTTTAAACCGAGGACCATCAGTCCTATGCCGGTTAGCAAACCGCTGGGCCTTCTCCTGAGAGAGGGACAACCTCTCCACTACCTGGTCCCAAATCTGTTGCATACGCTCAACAACAGAGTCAACACCTGGACAGACAGAAGCTTCCGTCTGTCCTGAAGAAAATCGAGGGTGAAAACCAGAATTACAGAAAAACGGAGACATCAAAGTGGCAGAGCTAGCCCTATTATTAAGAGCAAACTCAGCCAAAGGCAAAAAAGAGACCCAGTCATCCTGATCAGCAGACACAAAGCATCTTAGATAAGTCTCTAATGTCTGGTTTGTTCTCTCAGTTTGACCATTGGTCTGAGGATGAAATGCCGAGGAGAAAGACAATTGAACACCCAGTTTAGAACAAAAAGTCCTCCAAAATCTGGAAACAAACTGGACTCCTCTGTCAGACACAATGTTCTCAGGAATGCCGTGTAAACGAACCACGTGCTGAAGAAACAACGGCACCAATTCAGAGGAGGAAGTGTTATGTTACGGTAGCTGAGGAGTGCAGGTAAAAAAGGAAATACAACAGAGCAGTTGGAATCTATGAGATTGCAGTACCCTGACTAACCACCGCAACTAGAGGCAGCCGTGGAGCGTTCCTACGTTGGTCCTAGACGCCTCGTCACAGCCTGAGAAACTAACTACACCTAAAGATAGAAATAGGAAAGCTATCTGCCCCGGAGCAGAACCCCAAAGATAATAGAAAGCCCCCAAACATGTAATGGCGGTTAGACAAGAGGAAATACTGACACAGAAAGAAAATAGTAAGAGCAAACGCTGGGGCCCAAACTATCTAAATAGAAAAGGATAGAAAGGGTACTTACTGCAATCTCAGAAAACCCTGAAAAAACACCAACTCTACTAATTTCAAAATCACCTGAGATCACACGACCTCTACCACCTAAATTAGTTCTCTGGCGTAACAAAAACAAAACAGCAGCCACTGAAAAAAAACTGGAAAAAGCAAAAGTACAAAACACAGTGGCTGGACTAAACTGAGAGGGCAAAAGCCCCCGGAGGGGACCCTGAAGGCCCCCACAGAAGTGCAGGACAAAATGCAAAAATATAGCAAAAACAAAATAAGAAATTGTCTTATCTGATAGCAGGAGATGCAGACACGACACAGCAGGCTACAAGGGAAACTGGAAAGAAGGATTCAGACCAGAACAATTGATCACCGGCAACCCTGATGGGAAAATGACTCCCTTATATAAGACCAATCAGTAACACCTGATTCCCAGTCCTCACAATCCTCACTAGTACCGCTTGTAACCACCAGAGGGAGCCTCTGCTCAGAACTCATCTCAAACCCATTCACAACAAGGAAGGCAACTTAGGTAATGGCACAAGATGTATCATTTTGGAAAACCTATCACAAATTACCCAGATGGTGGTCATTCTCTGAGAAACAGGAAGATCGGAAATGAAATCCATAGAGATATGGGTCCATGGTCTCTTGGGCACAGGCAATGGCATCAACAAACCACTAGAGTGAGAGCAAGGCTTGGAGCGAGAGCAAGTCCCGCAGGACTGCACAAATTCCCTGACATCGCGAGACAAGGTAGGCCACCAAAAGGACCGACTAACCAAGTCTCTGGTACCAAAAATTCCGGGATGCCCAGCCAATGCGGAACAATGAATCTCAGACATCACACTCTTTTTCCATTGGTCCGGGACAAACAATTTTCCAACAGGGCAGCGCTCGGGCCTATCCTCCTGACACCCCTCCAGAGCAAGTCTCAAATTGGGCGAGATGGCGGAAAGAACTACACCCTCTTTCAAAATAACAGAAGGATCAGATAACTCAGGAGAGTCCGCAAGGAAACTCCTCGAGAGGGCATCCGCCTTAACATTCTTAGTGCCAGGAAGAAAGGAAACCACAAAATTAAAACGTGTGAAAAACAAGGCCCACCTGGCCTGTCTAGGATTGAGTCGCTTGGCAGATTCCAGATAGACCAGATTCTTATGGTCCGTAAGGACCACCACCTGATGTTTGGCTCCCTCCAGCCAATGTCTCCACTCTTCAAAAGCCCACTTCATGGCCAATAACTCCCGATTACCCACGTCATAATTACGTTCAGTAGGAGAAAATTTTCGAGAGAAAAAGGCACAAGGGTTACTTTTAGAGGTCTCTGGATCTTTTTGGGACAAAACGGCACCTGCCCCAATTTCAGAGGCATCAACCTCCACCTGAAATGGCAGAGAAACATCAGGCTGCCGTAGAACAGGAGCAGAAGTGAATCTCTGCTTAAGTTCCTGAAATGCAGAGACTGCCTCAGGAGGCCAATTCACCACATCAGAACCCTTTCTGGTCAAATCAGTTAATGGTTTAACAATAACCGAGAAATTACCAATAAATTTACGATAAAAATTGGCAAAACCCAAAAATCTCTGAAGAGCCTTTAATGAAGTAGGTTGGACCCAATCACAGATGGCCTGAACCTTGACCGGGTCCATTTCAATAACAGATGAGTACAAAATGAATCCCAGAAATGAGATCTTCTGTACGCCAAAAAGACACTTTGATCCCTTCACATACAGAGCATTATCCCTCAAAATCTGGAACACAGTCCGAACATGTTTCACATGAGAGTCCCAGTCATTAGAAAAAATCAAGATATCATCCAAATAAACAATCAGAAATTTGTCCACAAAATCCCTGAAAATGTCATTCATGAAATACTGGAAGACGGAAGGGGCATTAGTGAGCCCAAAGGGCATCACTAGGTACTCAAAATGCCCTTCAGGGGTATTGAATGCCGTCTTCCATTCATCCCCGTGCTTAATGCGAATAAGGTTATACGCCCCCCTGAGGTCAAGCTTGGTAAACCAAGTAGCGATTTTCACCCTGGAAAACAGGTCAGAAATCAAGGGTAACGGGTATTGATATTTCACAGTAATATTGTTCAAGAGACGATAATCAATACACGGCCTTAATGAACCATCTTTTTTGGCCACAAAGAAAAAAACGGCACCTAAGGGTGAAGAGGATGGTCTGATATGACCCTTCTCCAATGATTCCTTGATATAAGACCGCATAGCGTCATGTTCAGGTACAGACAAGTTAAAAAGGCGACCTTTAGGGAATTTACTACCCGGCACTAATTCAATAGCGCAGTCATAGCTCCTATGGGGAGGTAAGGATGCAGATTTACTTTTGCTAAACACATCAGAAAAATCAAACAAAAAGTCAGGAACATCCTGAGCTTGGGGGGAGGCAGAAAAAACAGGAGTGTTGGTATTAACACATTGGCAGCCCCAACTGGTTACAGATAGTGAATACACCGCACTCTAAGAGACAAGGTATGATGCTTGAAAGTTGTGTATTTATTACAAACTAGGCAACACATTAGGACAAAAAGGAATAAGCGATCTTTTTAACGTTTCGGCTTCAACCGAGCCTTTATCAAAATATCGCTCACAAATGTCCAGTGCCAAGATATGAGAAAGTATTAGAGGAGCCAAGAGGATTTTTCTGTGTGGCTGTAATGAGGCCTCATTACAGCCACACAGAAAAATCCTCTTGGCTCCTCTAATACTTTCTCATATCTTGGCACTGGACATTTGTGAGCGATATTTTGATAAAGGCTCGGTTGAAGCCGAAACGTTAAAAAGATCGCTTATTCCTTTTTGTCCTAATGTGTTGCCTAGTTTGTAATAAATACACAACTTTCAAGCATCATACCTTGTCTCTTAGAGTGCGGTGTATTCACTATCTGTACCTGTAGGACCACTGGTCCATTACACCAGCACCTAACCTTATTAGGCTGAGTGCACGTCATTATCTACTTCTACCAACTGGTTACAGACACAGATTTCCAATCCAAAACAGGATTATGAGACTGTAACCAAGGGAAACCCAGCACGATAATGTCATGCAGATTATATAGAACCAAAAATTTGCAGCACTCCTGGTGATCAGGTTCAACCCTCATTATCACCTGAGTAGAAAACTGGGGTTTATTCTCAGCCAAAGGGGTAGAATCGATCCCCAGTAGGGGAATAGACTTCTGTAGGGGTATCAAGGGAAACCCACAACGTTTAGCAAAATCATAATCCATCAGGTTAATAGCTGCTCCAGAATCAACGAAAGCCTGAGCAGAAAATGAGGACAGAGAGCATATCAGAGTGACAGTTAATAAAAACTTAGTCTGAACACTACCCAAGACAACTGAGCGTGCAAAACGTCTTCCCCGCTTAGGGCAGACTGAAATAGCATGAGAGGCATCACCACAGTAGAAACATAACCTATTGCGCTTTCGAAACTCATGACGCTGTGCCCCAGACACCACTCCATCACACTGCATGGGCTCAGAAGCTGGCTCACAAGGCAACACCACTCCACGCATACTTCTCCGCTCACGCAAACGTCTGTCAATTTGAATCGCTAATGACATAGAATCATTGAGACCAGAGGGGACAGGGAATCCCACCATAACATCCTTTACATTATCTGACAGACCCTTCTGGAAAAGGGCCGCCAAAGCGTCGTCATTCCATTTGGTCAGGACTGCCCACCTACGGAATCTCTGACAGTATAACTCAGCGTCATCAAGCCCCTGATTAAATGCCAACAAGGCTTTTTCAGCTTGATCAGTGACATTAGGCTCATCATACAATAACCCCAAAGCCTGAAAAAACGCATCAACATCACTCAAAACAGGATCCCCAGGTATCAGGGAAAAAGCCCAATCCTGAGGATCGCCGCGCAGGAGAGAGATGATAATTTGAACCTGCTGCGCTGCGTTTCCTGAGGACTTAGATTTTAAGGCAAAAAACAATTTACAATTATTTTTGAAATTCTGAAACTTAGCTCGATCCCCTAAAAACAAATCTGGCATGGGGATCCTAGGTTCCACAACAGGCAACCCAGCAAGATAGATAGCAATACTCCGAACCTCAGTGGCAAGCTGATCCACACGGCCAGACAACTGTGCAAACTCCATTGGGAGAAAAGATCCTCCCCAGCACCCAGAGATACAGAGGGAAAAAAAAAAAAAAAATGCAACAAACAGAAAAATATCTCTGACAACTCTGACAACCTTTTTTCTATCACAATATTTTTTCCCTTCTGTGAGTACCATACAATTTTCAATTTTTAGGCCGGTGATACTGTTATGTTTCGGTAGCTGAGGAGTGCAGGTAAAAAAGGCAATACACCAGAGCAGTTGGAATCTATGGGATTGCAGTACCCTGACTAACCACCACAACTAGAGGCAGCCGTGGAGCGTTCCTACGTTGGTCCTAGACGCCTCGTCACAGCCTGAGAAACTAACTACACCTAAAGATAGAAATAGGAAAGCTATCTGCCCCGGAGCAGAACCCCAAAGATAATAGAAAGCCCCCAAACATGTAATGGCGGTTAGACAAGAGGAAATACTGACACAGAAAGAAAATAGAATGAGCAAACGCTGGGGCCCAAACTATCTAAATAGAAAAGGACAGGAAGGGTACTTACTGCAATCCCAGAAAACCCTGAAAAACACCAACTCTACTAATTTCAAAATCACCTGAGATCACACGACCTCTACCACCTAAATTAGCTCTCTGGTGTAACAAAATCAAAACAGCAGCCACTGAAAAAACTGGAAAAAGCAAAAGAACAAAACTCAGTGGCTAAACTAAACTGAGAAGGCAGAAGCCCCCGGAGGGGACCCAGAAGGCCCCAAAGAAGTGCAGGACAAAATGCAAAAATATAGCAACAACACAAAAGAAGAAAAATTCTTATCTGGTAGCAGGAGATGCAGACACGAAACAGCAGGCTACAAGGGAAACTGGAATGAAGGATTCAGACCAGAACAATTGATCACCGGCAACCCTGATGGGAAAATGACTCCCTTATATAAGACCAGTCAGTAACACCTGATTCCCAGTCCTCACAATCTTCACTAGTACCGCTTGTAACCACCAGAGGGAGCCTCTGCTCAGAACTCATCTCAAACCCATTCACAACAGGTTATCCCCCTAAAACCTTACAAATTGATGGCCATACACCACGACCACATTTTTCCGAGGCCTCTCACCGCATTCCTTTTGTCCACCACTGCCATCCTTCAGCCTATATCATTCACAAAACCATACGCAGACATTGGCACCTTTTACGGGCAGCCCATCCACAAGTTGATTCATTTAAATACCCGTTCCTCACGTTTTAAAAGGGCACTTAACATCCGGGACACTTTAATCAGAGCTGACATTGGCCCGTCCCAGACACTCATTTCACAATGTTTCCTCAGTAATCCAAGGAATGGCACATTCCATCCATCACCGCCACACAGGTAAAAGATATCCAATTAATGGATACTTTACTTGTGATTCTACATTTGTAGTATACCTCATCAGATGTCCTTGCGGTATTGTATATGTAGCGGAGACAACTCAACGAGTTAAAGACAGAGAAAGAGTGTCTAAACATAAATCTACCATCAGATGCCGCAACTCACTCCTCCCCATACCACAACATTTCATTAACTCAGGACATAATATCAGTCAACTCAGGTACCAAGTTATTGAACAGGTTCCTCCGCCACGACGAGGAGGGGACAGAATATCTCTACTTAAGAAAAGGGAAGCGTACTGGATCCACGTACTCCAGACCATGACACCCAAGGGAGATATCACTTCTGCTGATAAATACACAATGGTTTCCAATGGTTAAAAATTTATTAATAAAACAGGTTTACAGGGTCAACGCATTTCGAGGTCGCGCAGGACTTCTTCATCAGGACAGAAACCAGTTGGTCATGACAACTGCAAGCCATAACTGTAAAATCTGGTGCTTCTTCCCTTCTAAGCTTTGCACTGTGCCTGAAAAATATTTCCCAATTACATCTAGGGTATTGGCGCATTCAGGAAAAAATGGACCTCAGTTTCTTGTAAAAAAAAAAATCCTATTAGCCCTTGAAAAATTAAAAACTTGGGGATTAAACAACATTTTAATTGTAAAACTGTAATTTATTCTTTCTTCACCGCGCAGTGGTATAAAATTCTGTAAGGCACATGTGGTGTTAATATGATCACTGCACCCCTAGATGAATTTATTGGGGAATGTAGTTGTAAAATAAGTTCCCATATAAGGGGTTTCTGTTGTTCTGGCACCTCAGGGGCTCTGCCAATGTGACATAGCACTCTCAAACCATAACAGCAAAATCTGAACTCCAATATGGCGCCTCTTCCCTTCTGTGATTTATACTGTGCCTCAAAAGTAGTAGTCCCTCACATATGGGGTATCGGTGTACTCAGGAGAAACTGCACTATAAATTATATGGTAAAATTTCTACTGTCACTGTTATGAAAATGCAATATGTGGGGCTAAAATAACAGTTTTGTGGGGAAAATGTGATTTTATTATTTTCACAGCTCAATGTTATAAACTTCTGTGAAGCACCTGGGGGTTCAAGACGCTCATCACACATCTCAATACATTCCATAGGGGCGTCTAGTTTCCAAAATGGGGTCACTTGTGGGGGTTTCCGCTATTTAGGCACACCAGGGGCTCTCCAAACGGGACATGATGTCCGCTAATGATTCCAGGAAATTTTACGTTCAAAATGTCAAATGACTCTCCTTCCCTTCCAATGCCCAAACAGCAGTTTTTTCCCCCATATTGGGTGTCAGTGTACTGAGGAGAAATTGCACAGCAAATTGTATTGTGCAATTTCTCCTGCTACCCTTATGAAAATGCAATATTTTGGCTAAAAACATATTTGTGGGGAAAATTAGTTTTTTTTATTATTATGACTCAATATTATAAACTTCTGTGAAGCACCTGAGGGTTCACTGTGCTCGACACATATCTAAATACTTTCCTTAAGGGGTCTAGTTTCCAAAATGGGATCACTTGTGGGGGTTATTCACTGTTTAGACACATCAGGGGCTCTCCAAACACGACATGGCGCTAGCAAATTGTCCCAGCAAATTTTGCATTCATATGTCAAATGTCGCTACTTCCCTTTCAAACTTTGCTGTTACGCCCAAAACGGCATATTGGCATAACGGCATGCTCAGGAGAAATTACACAATACATTTTGGGGTCCATTTTTTCCTGTTACCCTTGTCAAAATAAAAAAAATTGTATCTGAAGTTAATTTTTTTGTGGAAAAAAAAAGTTTATTTTTTCCTTCCACATTGCAAAAATTCCTGTGAAGCACCTGAAGGGTTAATAAACTTCTTGAATGTGGTTTTTAGCACCTTGAGAGGTGCAGTTTTTAGAACGGTGTTACTTTTAACCCCTTAGTGACAGAGCCAATTTGGTACTTAATGACAAACCAATTTTTTTACTATTCTGACCTCTGTCACTTTATGACGTTATAACTCTGGAACGCTTTAACGGATCCTGCTGATTCTAAGAGTGTTTTTTTGTGACATATTGTACTTCATGTTGGTGTTAAAAAAAATTTGATATCACTTTAGTATATTTCTAAAAACAACAAAAATAAGGCAAAAATTTTGAAAATTTAGCAATTTTCAAATTTTGAACTTTTATGCCCTTAAATTAGAGTTATGTTACACAAAATACTTAATAAACAATATTTCCCACATGTCTACCTTACATCAGCACAATTTTGGAAACAAATTTTTTTGATAGGAAGTTATAAGAGTTAAATTTGACCAGCAATTTCCCATTTTTACAACAAAATTCACAAAACCATTTTTTTTTAGGGACCACCTCACATTTGAAGGCACTTTGAGAGGTGTGCATGACAGAAAATACCCAAAAGTAACAGCATTCTAAAAACTGCACCCCTCAAGGTGCTCAAAACCACATTCAAGAAGTTAATTAACCCTTTACGTGCTCAACAGGAACTCAAGCAACGTGGAAGGAAAAATATGAACATTTAACTTTTTATCACAAACAATTTTTTTATTTTGACACGTGTATAAAGAGAAAATTAACCACAAAATTTGTTCCTGATACCCCATATGTGGAGAAAAAACACTGTTTGGGTGCACGGCAGAGCTCGGAAGGGAAGGATGCCCTTTCACTTTTTCAAAGCAGAATTGGCTGGAACTGAGATTGGACGCCATGTCGCTTTTGCAGAGCCCCTGATGTGCCTAAACAGTGGAAATCCCCACAAGTGACACCATTTTAGAAACTAGACCCCAAAAGGAACTTATCTAGATGTGTGGTGAGCACTTTGAACCCCCAACGTAGAGCTGTAAAAATAAAAAATAATTTTTTCAACAAAAATTATCTTTTCGACCCCAATTTTTTATTTTGCCAAAAGTACCAGGAGAAATTAGACCTCAAAAGTTGTTGTGCAATTTGTCCTGAGTACGCTGATACCTCATATATGGGCGTAAACCACTGTTTGGGTGCATGGCAGAGCTCGGAAGGGAAGGAGCACCGTTTTACTTTTTAATCTCAAAATTGTAAGAGCGGATGCCATGTCGGGTTTGAAGATGTGCCTAAACAGCAGATACACCCCCACAACTGACCCCATTTTGAAAACTGCACCCCTCAAAGATTTTATCCAGGGGTATATTGAGCAATTTGAACCCACAGGTACGATACAGAATTTTATAACATTAGGTCGTCACATTGAAAAAGTTCATTTTTTTCAAAAAATCTTGTTTTTTGCCAGAGATTACACCAAAAAGTGTACCGCATGATTTGTTACCCACTTTCTTATAAGCGTGGCGATATCCCATATGTAGTCAAAAAGTTCTGTTTGGACAAACAGCAGGGCTCGGACAGGAAGGGGCACAATGTGACAAATTTGGCTTTATTTGAAATTGTCATATTTGCAGAGCCTGTGTGGTTCAAGAGCAACAAAAATTCCACATAAATGTATTTTCTATAAATTGTACCCTCTAATCTATTTATCTAGGTGAGTAGTTTGATACCACAATTTTTTATGCAGTTGATGCAACACAAGTTTGAAAATTTGCATTTTTTTCACTGTCTCTTTTATGATTCTTTTTTGTATATTCTAAGGAACAAACCTCAAATTTTATTGCACTAGCTTTTATGTGTTCAGAAATATATCCAATATGGCACCAATGTGAGTACTGGACATACGGCTTTGCCTATAATAATAGATGGCACACCATTTGGTCTTTAGGGTAAAATTGAAGTTCCAGGACCCATTCAAAGCTTCTAGAGACATTGAGCAAACAAGAAAATCCTTCCAGGAATTATTACTCACAGAGGGAGGCATGCTCCTGAAAACACATTGGCTGATTATAAAATTTGGCCTTGCCAACAAAACCGTTGTCTCGCATTTGTAGCAGGAAAAATAAACTGTACTGGAAGGAAGGGCAAAATGTGAAGGAAAATGCATCCAACTACGTGGCAAAGCTGAGCTTGTTCCAAAGATGAAAGAACACCAGCACGGCTAGAATGGAACACTTTCAGAGACTGGTCGTACAATGACTGATTAGCTCCATCAATCCCTATATGAGAGACGAATGTGCCAATAGACGTGGTGCACCATAGCAAGCTCCCAACCGCGAAGGTAGGAACAGATATATGCACAAAACAATCAATTCTCTACAGAAACCGTAAAGTATTGTCTGGTACCAGAGGTTCGGCAAGAACCATACAGTAAAGCCCATAGTGTATAAGTATGGAACTTCCTCATTTTTAGAGACCCTCCAATAAAATGATCATGCCCGGATCACCAACATAAATATGAGTAATATAAATGGAAGCCAATGTTTTTTGTAGCATGACATAGTTGTAAAAACAGACAAAGTTAGATAAATGGACAAAAATGTTTGTGAGTAATCAAGTCATAGAATTAATTTTCAGATGACCTGACTTTTCAAGAACATTTGTGGGGTCCACACTCTGGGTGTAAAGACGTGGGTACGTGGATGAGAATTTGTTGGAATAGTAGTTTGGTATGTGACTGATCAAGTCCTGGAATTAATTATGAAATGGGGTAAAATGGGATCTACTGATGAAAATATTCTCTACTACTTGTTCCAAATTACTCTACTGGGGCCACTAAGCAGAAAATAAAAATTATTGAAAAAAAAACAAAACTAATAATTGTAAGAGGTGTGGAAGGTCTTAAAACAGGGGGAGATAAAGGCCTGGTTGGGATGGGCACGTGGGGCAATAGTATCGGGAATCACTCCGTCTACCTTGCTTCCTACAAACCCAACAATTTTTTTGGGAATACTTTTGAGTGGGAGTGACAGGGACAGGGCAAGGAAAATGGCGCTCTGCAAGTCTCCGGGAATCCTCAAACTCGAAGGCTTCCTCCTGTGCCATCGACTCAAACATGAGGCCCTCAACAATTTTTTCCTGAAACTGGAAGTAAGCGGTCCTTGGGACTTTTTGTACAGGACAAATCTGTTGTATGTAGCAATTTGGATAAGGTAGAGTGCCACCTTTTTGTACCAGGCCCTGATAGTCTGCTTCACCAGATATGGTTGCAGAACCTGGTCTCACAGGTCAACGCCACCCATAAATTTATTATAATCTGTGACA
Organism: Oophaga sylvatica; assembly: GCA_033576555.1. Classification (NCBI taxonomy): domain Eukaryota; kingdom Metazoa; phylum Chordata; class Amphibia; order Anura; family Dendrobatidae; genus Oophaga; species Oophaga sylvatica. Next base: position 35,802,312 of record JARQOD010000003.1, on the reverse strand, counting down.
CAGAATGATGTTTGTTTGTCCCTGGTGGCGCCCCTGTCTCTGACCATCACAGTGGTGTCCGCATGCAGTGTGGTCAGCATGTAGACGTCCTTCCTGTCATTCTACTTCACTGCAAGAAGTTGATCACTTGCGAGAATGACGTCCCCTTCTCCAAACGTCTGGACACCAACTGTGACGGAAACCCCACTCGGTTTTTCTTGACTGACCCACAGACCCTCTGTATTTGCAGCATGGAGGGATTTTTATAGGGGGATGGTCGTGTAATAGTTGTCCATATACACGTGGTACCCTTGATGGAGAAAGGGTGTCATTAGCTCCCAGACAATTTTGCCAGGGATGCCAATTGTGTGGGGGCAGTTGGGGGGGGGGGTGATTTGGTGGTCCCTACCCTCATAAATTAGGAAGGTGGAAGTGTACCCTGATGAGCTCTCACATTTTGTACAGTTTGACGCTGTATATGGCTTGCTTTGAGGGGATGAATTTGCGGAATGACAGACGGCCCTTGTAGCTCATCAAGGACTCGTCGACTGCCACATTTTTCTCTGGGGTATAGGAATTTAAAAATGAATTTTGTAGGAGGGAAATTAGGGGTCTCAATTTATTTAGCCAATCATAGTTGGGGTCAGTTCTTAGGGGGTGCTTGGGAATTGTCACTGAAGTGGAGGAATCTCATTAGGGCTTCATAACAAACTCGGGACATGACGGCTGCAAATACAGGGGTACTGTGGACAGCTCTTGTTGCCCAGTAGGAGCAGAGTGTTTTTTTGTTTTCTTTTACTAATCCCATATTCTGGGTAAGGCCCAAAATTTTTTTTATTTTGGGGACATTTGTGGAGATCCAGGAACGGGAATGAAAGTCAGTGGGTTTTTGGGAGATGTAGTGTGGGGCATATAAGTTTGTTTGGTGGCCGATCAATTGTAGGACTTCCGGGCTAATGAAAATTTGGAAAAAATCAGTGTGGGTAAAATTGGTGACATCTAATCTTATTCCAGGGGCTGCAGAAAAAGGGGGAATTAGAGGGGAAAATGAAGTGTCATTATACCACAGAGGTGGGGGAACTGCGGTACTTGGTCCTGCCTCTGAAGCTTCAGCAGTAACAACCAACTCTGCTACCATCGGGCTGTAGGATCCCGTGGAGGAAAAGATGTTGTCACTGCATGAACACTGCTCTACTTAAAAGGCAGATTTCGTTTCACTGCTGGAGCAAAGCAGGTTGTACGCTTAATCCGCGCTAAATATTCTGCGGGCCATTTATTTATTTGTCTGCCTAACAAAAAACTAACTCTAATATAACACTAGAATTTTTTACTGCCTAACCCTAACCCTGATACTTGTAGCCCTATAATAACCCTAACTGCAAAAAATTATAAAAAAAAAATTATAAAAAAAAATATATTTTTTTATAATCCCCTGACAATGGGGATGCGGGGATTACAGAGAATAGAGGTGGGTATTTGGACTTTTTATGGGGTTTGCGGACACTGAAATTATTAGTTTATATTTTTGACAGGGAAGCGCTTGAACGCAGTGAATCTCTCTTCTCTCCTAGAACAACTACAAGGAGAGAAAAGAGAGGCACAGCCCAAGTGCTGCCATATTTACTAATATTGGGGGTTTTTGATCACTGTGATAGGGTCTATCACAGTAATCAAAAGTCAGCAGCCAATGAGAAAATTCTCATCAGTTGCCGGTAGGCAGATCTTGGCGGGCGAACTGCCCATAGAAGTAGGGGGGCTGAGGGGACTACTGATCCGATACATAAGGTAACGTGGGGGGGTTCGGGGGACCCCATTTCTCTCTCCTCTGATGTGCGATCACAACAGTCGAGAGAGAAATTAAATGGAAAATCAGACCACCATTATAACGTTAATAACAGCAATCGCAACACAGGGGTCGGTAAAAACCGCTCTGAATCATGTTCTCTGAGGTCTCAGCTACCCCCGTAAGCCCAGACCCGGATGTGATGAAACGTGCACACGGTCCGCCACACGGTAGCCCGGGGTATCACGGCTTGTGATCCCTCCGTGCCGCAAATGTGACGAAAACGCGCACACACACGGCGGCTGCTGCCGTCCGACCCAGTAAACTGCAGGGATTTATAATTATCCCACTTCCACTTAGGAACTTGCAGCTCTCTGGCGCCCCCCTTACCCTCAGGTCAGTCAGGGAACTGCACCTAGGATAATTAGTCGCCAGACGGGTCACTTGGATGTGTGCTGGCTATTGGGCACGCTGCAGTGAGGGAATTATAATTACTCCGGGCCGCAGCCAGGCAATACACTTATAAAACCCGCTCCGTCACTGCCAACGCCACCCAATAGGTTAACACTTTACACCCCTTCTTTTAGCTGCCACCAGCTACGATTTACTTAATGAACAATTTATCAAGAGGGTCCGTAGCAACCCCAAATCAGTAGAATAGTACTTCAGGCACGTGCTGATTCGTTTATAGAGCAGGAGAAACAAACTAGTAAATTTTATATCTTTACTCCAAAAAGGTTTGACAGTGTTTATAAAGTTTTAAAACAAGATTTTACAAAAGGGGAGACAATCGAAATATGTACAATATGGTTACAGAAAATAAAAGGGGTTAACATAAGGAAGATCAACTTACAGTTCTTAAATCATAGTAGGCAAGCCATGCGGTCGGGGGATGGGAGACACATCACAATGCATCACAGAGCTGCTATAAGTCTGGTGTCCAGGGCAGATCTCAGGCAGAATACCTGGCCCCTACCTTATAGACCTGTGGCCGTGACATCATAAACGGGGTGGAGTTACCAGGGTCCTCCTCTTGCTCTAAGTGGTAATCTTAGTTCAGAAAACTCATAACTTTCATAACTTAGAGATGGAGTCTCTTAAAGCGATGCACAGCATACCATTGTACTCAGCAAGATGTTGGCGTGCATTTAAGTCTAAACGCTGAGTGCCTGGGTGGATCGGCTAAGCAGAAATCTGTTTCTTGGGTTCTGTTGCAGCTGGAGCCAGGAAAAACATGGGCCAGGAAGCCCCATCGACGCAGGTCGCAGACTTGCTACTTTTGTATTCTTATCATACTCTCACATTGCATTACATCTGCATGAATGAATTCCCATTATTGTCTATGAGAGGCAGAAGCACATGGGCAGACAATGCAGACCCCCCGCGGTGAGGAGGGAAACTCCAGCGCTGGCAGCTCAGATTACACTGAGCCTGATTGCACGCTGGGAGGGGGAAGGGAAGCGCAGATATACACAGGCTGCTAAATGTAGTAGATGTCATCACACCTCCCCCCCTTAGAGGGAGCTACGGAGGCATGACCTGTCGGTAATCCGCCATGCGCACCTCAGCGGGTTCGCCACGTCGGGACAACCCATCAGCATTCCCATGATCACTGCCTTTCTTGTGGTGTACGGCAAAATCATACTGCTGCAGGGCAAGGCTCCAGCGTAGCAACCTACCATTGGTTCCGGACACTGTGTGCAGCCAGCTCAGAGGGTTGTGGTCGGTGACCACCTTGAAGGTGCGCCCGTACAGGTAGGGCTGCAAACGTTGCAGTGCCCAGACCATGGCCAGGCACTCCTTCTCGATGGTGGAGTATGCCACTTCCCTTGGCAGAAGTTTCCGGCTCAGGTACAACACGGGGTGCTCCTGGTCCCTCGAATCAACCTGGCTGAGTACAGCACCGAGGCCAAATTCGCTGGCATCAGTCTGTACCAGGAAGGGCCGACTGCTGTCGACGGCTCTCAACACTGGAGAGCTGCACAGGGCTGTTTTCAAAGCTCGGAATGCCGCCTCACAGCCATCTGTCCAGTTGACTGTTTGGGGTAGACCGCCCTTGGTGAGGTCCGTCAAGGGTTTTGCAATGGCGCTATAGTTCGGTACGAAACGCCTATAGTACCCTGCAGTGCCCAGGAAGGACTTCACCTGCTTTTTGGTCCTGGGGGTGGGTCAGGACACGATCGCGTCCACTTTCTCGGGCTCTGGACTCATGGAACACCCACCTACCCGGTGCCCCAGGTAGTGGACCTCCCTCATGCCCATCTGGCATTTTCCCGGCTTGATGGTCAGACCTGCCTGGTGAATACGCTTGAGCACCTCCTGGAGATGCTGAAGGTGTTCCTCCCAGGTGGAACTGAAGACGGCAATGTCGTCCAGGTACGCCACAGCGTACTCCTCCAGTCCCTGAAGCAGGTGGTTGACCATCCGCTGAAAAGTGGCAGGGGCATTCTTCATGCCGAAAGGCATGACAGTGGACTCGTACAGTCCAAAAGGGGTGATAAAGGCGGATTTCTCCTGCGCCGCAGGGCTCAGGGGAATCTGCCAGTATTCCCGGCTCAAATCCATGATGGATATGTACTTGGCATTCGCCAACCGCTCCAGCAGATCCTCGATGCGTGGCATTGGGTGCGCATCAGAGGTAGTGATGGCGTTGAGCCCCTGTAGTCCACGCAGAACCGGGTGGTCCGATCCTTTTTTGGCACGAGAACTACAGGTGAGGCCCACGCGCTTTTGGACGGCCGGATCACCCCCAGCTGCAACATCTCATGGATCTCCTGGCGCATAATCTGCTGCACTTCCTCAGAGATCCGATAAGGTGTCCGCCGTAACGGGGCGTGATTCCCGGTGTCCACCTCGTGGACTGCCAACTCGGTCCTTCCGGGTCGATTAGTGAACACGGCCCGAAAGGATTCCAGAGTGGTCAGCAACTGCAACCGCTGGGAGGCGGTTAGCGAGGCATTTACCTCCATGTCCTCAATGGACCCATTGGCATTAGCTTGGGCCAGCATGTCTAGGAGGGGATCCTCTTCCCCGTCCTCGGGCAGATTGCAGACCGGTAGGACGCAGGCTTCACGTTCGTGATGGGCCTTCATCATGTTGACGTGAAAGGCCTTGCGCCTACCCCGAGTGTGGTCAAGCGTGACCACGTAGGTGGCTGGGTTGAGCTGTTGGTGCACGACGTACGGGCCTTCCCAGGCTGCCTGAAGCTTATCCTTTGGTACGGGGACCAGCACCCACACCTTTTGACCCACCTGGTAGGTCCGCTCCCGGGCGTTCTGGTCGTACCAGTGCTTCTGGTCAGCCTGAGCCTGCGTCATGTTGTCATGCACCAACTGCGTCAAGGTCTGCATCTTGTCGCGGAAGCGCATGACATAATCCACGATGGACACTTCCGTGGGGTTTGGCTCATCTTCCCAGGATTCTCTTATCAACCCAAGGGGTCCCCGGACTCGCCTACCATACAGGAGCTCGAAGGGGGAGAACCCCGTCGAGGCCTGCGGGACTTCTCTGTAGGCAAATAGCAGGTGTGGGAGGTACCGCTCCCAATCGCGTCCCTGGGTCTCAACCAGCATGCGGAGCATCTGTTTGAGGGTACCGTTAAAGCGTTCACACAAACCATTGGTCTGTGGGTGATACGCACTCGATACCATACGCGTCACCTGCATTTTGCTGCAGAGAGCCTTCATTAGGCGAGACATAAATTGGGTCCCTTGATCGGTAAGCATCTCCCTGGGAAATCCTACCCGTGAAAAGATGGTCACCAGTGCATCCGCCACCTTATCTGCCCTAGTTGAGGACAGAGCTACCGCCTCCGGGTACCGGGTAGCGTAGTCTACCACAGTCAGGATGTATTGCTTTCCAGAGCTGCTGGGGACGGCCAGCGGGCCCACAATGTCCACCGCGATCCTCTGGAAAGGCTCCTCTATCACTGGCAACGGGATCAGGGGAGCCTTAAGAGCAGGCCCCGCCTTCCCCACTCTTTGACAGGTGATACAGGAGCGGCAGTAGTTAGTCACATCTGTCCCCATCTTGGGCCAATAGAAGTGTTGAGACAGCCGTGCCTTAGTTTTGCTGATCCCCAAGTGTCCAGCGAGTGGAATCTCATGGGCAATCCTCAACAACTCACCTCGGAACTGGTGCGGGACGACCAGCTGTTTTTCCCTCAACCACTCCTTTTGGGAACCTCCGGGTACTGTCTCCCGGTACAACCTTCCTCGTTCCCAGACCACCCTCTCCTTATCAGTCACGGAGGTGGGCGTCTCGGCGAGGTGCCTCAAGTTCTCCAGGCTCGCATCTGAGTGCAGAGCAGTCTGGAACTCCTGGCTGGAGGCAGCCAGAAGGGACGTCAGGGTTCCTTCCTCACTGGGACCCTCTGGGACCGGCTCTGGGCCCAACTCTGGTTCAGTCTCTCCTGTACCGGAGGAGGGTCCAGATGGCAGGGCGCTACCTGCGATCCGGGCACTCTGACTGCGGGTGACAGCAGCTACATATGCAGTCTCCCCGGGGATTTCTATAGACCCATCAGCCTGCGCTGCTATGGGCTCTACCTCCCCATCCACCCCCAACACTTCAGGAGCAGTGCTACTTATGGGCCAGTTACCTTCCTCGGTGGCACTGGTCAGTGTCATGGCGTCACCTTCCTCCCGGTTCCCATGCACCTCCCCATTTCCTTGAGCACTGTCGCTTGCTCCTGCTAGGGGTTCCTCAGCCGTCTCACTCCGCAGAGCGACGGGACGGAACGCTCCTGTACCTGTGGACACATCTACCACTTCAGAGAAAGGGTTAACAGATTCAGATGGCACAGATACATCACTATCAACATCAGTCCTAGGGAAAGAAAGGTTATCAGTTGCATCATCACTTCGCAAAGCATTAGCAGGTAACACAATCAGTTTCCCATCATCATCAACATCATGGTTAACGTTAACCTTATCATCAGATTGGGAAGGGGTGTCAGGGACATAGTACGCCACCATCCTCCCCAGATCAGTCCCCAATAAAACATCAGTGGGCAGGTTTTCGGACATCCCCACTTCCTTCATCCCGCTCCCGGCACCCAGTCAATGAAAACTCGGGCTATCGGCAAGGGGTAGTGGACGCCCCCAATCCCTGTGACAGTTAAGGTTTTCCCCGGAATCAACTCTTCAGGGGCCGCCAGTTCGGGTCGGATGAGGGTTCGTTCAGCCCCGGTGTCCTTGAGGCCTGTAGCAAGACGGGCCCCCACGCACACGGGCTGCACGTTGTCATCAACCCTCCCCACCACACCACCCACCAAAAGAACAGAGGCGTTGGGCCCGGAGGCCTTGGCTGGGGGGTTCTTCTGCCTCTCCGGACAGGTGGCGCTGATGTGTCCAGTCCTTTTACAGGAGAAACACTGGCGGGGGTCTGATGTAGGCCTGGCGCTGGCAAAGGGGATAGTGCCTCCAGAGGGACGACTGGCAGGGGCACTGGGGTTGGTTGCAGGCTTACCCCCTCCCCAACGGGTGGTGACGGGCTTCCGCACCTCGGGTTTCCGGTTGGCCTCATAGCTGTCGGCGATCCGGGCTGTTGTGACCGCGTCCTCTGGTTCTCGGTCCAGGATGAACTGTCGGACCTCAGCTGGGCACAGATGCAGGAACTGGTCTTTGATCATCAGGTCTTTCAGCTCCTCATAGGTGTCAACTGACAGTCCATGGATCCACTGGTCAAAGTGGTTCCGGAGTCCTTGCACCACATCGCTATAACTGTCGTGTGGGCCACGTTGGAGGTTCCGGAACTTCTTTCGGTATACCTCAGGGGTTAGCTGGTACTTGGCAATCAGGGCCTGCTTGATGGCCTCATAGTCACTGTCTTGATCTGGCGCGAGGGAAGCGAACGCCTCCAAAGCTTTGCCCTTTAGCCCGGGGGTCAAGTACCTGGCCCATTGGTCGGCAGGCAGCCGGTACTGTCTGCAGACTTTCTCAAAGGCCCGCAGAAAAGTGTCCAAGTCTCCGTCCCTTTCCAGCACGGGCAAGTGCTCCGGCCGGGGCTTGGGACTCTGAGTGCTGCTGGGCACACTGCTCTGGGCTGTGGAGGGCATTGCCCCTCACTGGACCATCTCCAGCTCATGGGCTCTCTGCGCTTGGGCTTCCCGCTAGGCTCGGGCTCTCTCAGCCTCCCGCTCGGCTCTCTCAGCCTCCCGCTCGGCCCTCTCAGCCTCCCGCTATTTGGCCTCTCGCTGGTCGGCTCTCTCTTGAGCTTGCTGGATCAGCCTCAGGCGTTCTTCCCGGTTGTCAGCGGTGAGTCCCTCCAGGGCCGCCTGCAGGTAAGGGTCCACCTCTCTCTGGGTGTAAGCAGTCAGGGGTTGGGCCTCTGCTTCTGCGGCACCACCTTGGCTTGGGCCGGCTCCTGCGCCCGCCACGCTCCGATGCTCTTCCAGTTCCTTCAGGGCCTGGACCAGTCGGGCTTTGGTTTGGTTCTTGTGGTCAAGGTCGTGGTACACGCAGATTCCCACAAGAGTGTCCCTGTTCTGCTTTTCGAACCAACTTGCTCCTCTTGTAACCATGGTTGCCAAATAAAAGATAGGATAGAAAAACAGAGAGAAGGGAGGGGTAACCGCAAGTACACACAATTGTCTCAGGACTAATAAACACTGAGCTTGTTCTCCAAAACTTTAGTTGCAGGGTCGCTGAAGGACCGTGCAAGTTTTTTTTAGTGAATGGAATGATTGCTCAAACCAGATCACTAATGCTCTATAATCCCACCGCTCTGCCACCAATATGTGATGAACGGGCACACAGTCCGCCACACGGTAGCCCGGGGGTCACGGCTTGTGATCCCACAGCTGCCACCACATGTGATGGAACGTGCACACACACGACGGCTGCTGCCGTCCGACCCAGTAAACTGCAGGGATTTATAACTATCCCACTTCCACTTAGGAACTTGCAGCTCTCTGGCGCCCCCCTTACCCTCAGGTCAGTCAGGGAACTGCACCTAGGATAATTGGTCGCCAGACGGGTCACTTGGATGTGTGCTGGCTATTGGGCACGCTGCAGTGAGGGAATTATAATTACTCCTGGCTGCAGCCAGGCAGTACCCTTATAAACCCCGCTCCGTCACTGCCAGCGTCACCCAATAGATTAACACTTTACACCCCTTCCTTCTAGCTGCCACCAGCTACGGCTTTTGATGAACAATTTATCAAGAGGGTCCGTAGCAACCCCAAAACAGTAGCGTAGTGCTTCAGGCACGTGCAAATTCGTTTATAGAGCAGGAGAAACAAACTAATAAATTTATAGGTTTATTCCTTAAAAAACAGGCAGTGCTTATATAATAAAAAGATGTAACAAACTGAGACAATATCATTATATACAGATGCAGTTATAAAATAAAATAGGATTACAGATGAAAATCACTCACATGGTACCGTGTTTCCCCGATAGTAAGACAGTGTCTTACATTCTTTTTACCCCCAAAAGTACCAATATGTCTTACTTTCGGGGTATGTCTTATATTGGAAAATATTCCCCCATAATGTCCTCAGATTCCCCCCATAATGTCCTCAGATTCCCCCATAACGTCCTCAGATTTCCCTCATTATGTCCTTAGATTTTTCTGCCCCCCCCATAATTTTCTTAGATTTCTCCCCCATGCATCCGTCTGGAGCACTTACCGTACCACCAACCGCAACGCTGCCTCACTGCCTGTGTCTCCTCTGTGATGTCAGCAGCGTGATCATGTGACCTGATCACGCTGCTGGCGCTTCATGGATGTGGAAGTGCTTGCAGCGGCGGCGGTCAGGGCACAGAGCAGAGGGGCTCCCGGCTTACAAGATGTGAGTGTGTAGCGTCTCTGACACCTGGCTGTAACCTGGAGTAAGACGCTAGCACACTGCACACCGAAGCGCAGCAGCACTTTCTCTAAGCCGGCTGTCAGTTTGACAGCCGGCTCAGACAACGGGAGAGGGGGCGGCAGAATGAAGCCGACGAGGAGCCTCCTCCTTGGACCGCCGTATCCAACATACAGTTTACTACCGGTATGTCTTACTTTCGGGGTACGTCTTACATTAGCCGATCCCCCTAAAACACCACTACGTCTTACTATCGGGGGTGTCTTACTATCGGGGAAACATGGTAGTTACAGGCAAGACAAGCCAGGCTGGGGGAAGGAGCCACACGTCATAATTCATTGGCAGATCTCTTACTCAGGACATCCCAGCAGAAAGTGCCTAAGGAACTTCACTGCAAGACTTATGCATGTCAGCTTCTGACCTCACAAAAAGGGCTGGTTTTCTGGCCACCTCCCCTGGCTGCAAGCTATGGTTTGAGCTCTGCAATATCATAAGGTCCATAACTCGTCCTGTGAACCTAGCAGAATAACGGCAGACCTATCAATGATCTTACCCTAAAATGACGGTTCCAATGAGCCCACACTTGGGTGGGCTAGTTCATGGGGCACCCGAGAATTCCATTTCTCAGGTTCTGTTGGAGTTACGGGTTTACCAGTACCACGGGAACGATGCCCGTCGGCGCATGGTTCAACACAGTAACTTTCGTGTTTCTAGCGAATGCTCCCACCGTGTTATTAACCAAAAAAGAATGAATTCTCCAAAATGGCTGCTATAGGAAGAAAGCACGTGTGCAGACAATGAAGGACCCCTGCGGTGAAGCGGCAAAACTTCCAGCACTGGTAGCTCAGGTTACACTGAGCTTGACTGCAGGTTGACAGGGGGGAAGGGAAGCGTGAGCTGCAGAGAAAAGGAGGGAGGGGTAGCTTTGCCCTGTGCTTGCAAACGGTGGGGGTTGTAGTTCTAGCAACAGCACAAGACATGAAGCTTGCAATATCATCACACCTCCGTGCCGCAAATGTGACGAAAACGCGCACACACACGACGGCTGCTGCCGTCCGACCCAGTAAACTGCAGGGATTTATAATTATCCCACTTCCACTTAGGAACTTGCAGCTCTCTGGTGCCCCCTTTACCCTCAGGTCAGTCAGGGAACTGCACCTAGGATAATTAGGCGCCAGATGGGCCACTTGGATGTGTGCTGGCTATTGGGCACGCTGCAGTGAGGGAATTATAATTACTCCGGGCCGCAGCCAGGCAATACACTTATAAAATCTGCTCCGTCACTGCCATCGCCACCCAATAGGTTAACACTTTACACCCCTTCTTTTAGCTGCCACCAGCTACGATTTACTTAATGAACAATTTATCAAGAGGGTCCGTAACCGCAACCCGCAACCCCAAAACAGTAGCGTAGTACTTCAGGCACGTGCAAATTCGTTTATAACATAGTAACATAGTTATTAAGGTTGAAGGAAGACTTTAAGTCCATCTAGTTCAACCCATATCCTATCCTAACCTGCCCTAACATGTTGATCCAGAGGAAGGCAAAAAAAAACCCAAGTGGCAAACAGTAAGCTTCACATTGGGGAAAAAAATTCCTTCCCGACTCCACATACGGCAATCAGACTAGCTCCCTGGATCAACGCTGTATCTAGGAAACTAGTGAATATAGCCTGTAATATTATACTTTTCAAAAAGGCATCCAGTCCCCTAGGAATCACTCATTACAACATTAGACGGCAGAGAGTTCCATAGTCTCACTGCTCTTACAGTAAAGAATCTGCATCTGTGATTATGGCTAAACCTTCTTTCCTCCAGACGTAGAGGATGCCCCCTCGTCCCCGTCACAGGTCTAAGAGTAAAAAGATCATTAGAAAGGTCTTTGTACTGTCCCCTCATATATTTGTACATTGTAATAAGATCACCCCTAAGCCTTCGTTTTTCCAAACTAAATAACCCCAAGTGTAATAACCTGTCTTGGTATTGCAGACCCCCCAGTTCTCTAATAACCTTGGTCGCTCTTCTCTGCACCCGCTCCAGTTCAGCTATGTCTTTCTTATACACCGGAGACCAGAACTGCACACAGTATTCTAAGTGTGGTCGCACCAGTGACTTGTATAGAGGTAAAATTATGTTCTCCTCATGAGCATCTATGCCTCGTCTAATGCATCCCATTATTTTATTTGCCTTGGCAGCAGCTGCCTGACATTGGCCACTAAATTTGAGTTTGTCGTCCACCCATACACCCAAGTCTTTTTCAGTGACAGTTTTGCCCAGTGTTTTACAATTAGGCACATAATTATACATCTTATTTGTTCTACCCAAGTGCATGACCTTACATTTATCCCCATTAAAGCTCATTTGCCATTTATCAGCCCAAGCTTCTAGTTTACATAAATCCTCCTGTAATATAAAATTATCCTCCTCTGTATTTATTACCCTGCAGAGTTTAGTGTCATCTGCAAATATTGAAATACTACTCTGTATGCCCCCTACAAGGTCATTAATAAATATGTTAAAGAGAAGCGGCCCCAATACTGACCCCTGTGGTACCCCACTGCTAACCGTGACCCAGTCCGAGTGTGCTCCATTAATAACCACCCTTTGTTTCCTATCCATGAGCCAGTTCTTAACCCACTTACACATATTTTCCCCTATCCCCATTGTTCTCATTTTATGTATCAACCTTTTGTGTGGCACTGTATCAAAAGCTTTTGAGAAGTCCATGAACACCACGTCCACTGCATTCCCTTGGTCCAGTCCTGAACTTACCCCTTCATAAAAGCTTATCAGATTAGTCTGACAAGAACGGTCCCTCGTAAACCCATGCTGATACTGTGTCATGAGGTTATTCAGCTTCAGATACTCCAAAATAGTATCCCTTAAAAAACCCTCCAGGATTTTACCCACAGTAGATGTTAAGCTCACTGGCCTATCATTTCCAGGTTCAGTTTTTGCCCCCTTTTTGAATATTGGCACCACATTTGCTATACGCCAGTCCTGTGGTACAGACCCAGTTATTATGGAATCTTTAAAGATTAAAAATAATGGTCTATCTATAACTGTACTTAATTCCTGCAGTACTCGGGGGTGTATCCCATCCGGACCCGGGGATTTGTCAACTTTAGTGATTTTTAGACGCCGCCGTACTTCCTGCTGGGTTAAGCATGTGACATTTAATGGAGAAATTTTTTTATCTCTGATCATGTTATCTGTCATGGGATTTTCTTGTGTAAATACAGTTGAAAAAAAGTCATTTAGCATATTGGCTTTATCCTCATCCTCATCCACCATTTCACCCAGACTATTTTTAAGGGGACCAACACTATCATTTTTTAGTTTCTTGCTATTTATGTAGTTAAAGAATATTTTGGGATTATTTTTACTTTCTCTGGCAATGAGTCTCTCTGCCTCAATCTTTGCTGTCTTGATTTGCTTTTTACAGAATTTATTCAGTCTTCTGTATTTATTTAATGCCTCTTCACTACCTACTTGCTTTAATTCCCTAAACGCTTTCTTTTTGTCCCTTATTGCGCCCCTTACAGCTCTATTTAGCCATAGTGGTTTCCTCCTAATTCTAGCATGTTTATTCCCATAGGGTATATACTATAGAGCAGGAGAAACAAACTAATAATTTTATAGGTTTATTCCTTAAAATGCAGGCAGTGTTTATAGTTTAAAAAAACGGTAACAAGCTGAGGCAATATCGTTATGTACAATACAGTTAAAAATAAACAGGATTAAAAGTGAAAAACTTACATGGTAGTTACATAGGTATAGGCAAGACAGGCCGGGGGAGGAGCCACACATCTTAGTTCATTTGCAGATCTCTTAGTCAAGTCGTCACAGCAAGGAATGACCAAGGGTGGGCTCACCGCAAGACTTATACCTGTGGGCTGCTGACCTCACAAAAGGGGATGGTTTTTCTGGCCACCTCCCAGGGATAGAAGTTATGGTTTGAATCTCTGGAAAGTCATAAGGACCATAACTCAGCGGGGAACTCTAGCAGAATAATGGCAGACCTATCAATGATCTTATTTTGAAATGACGGTTCAAATGAGCCCAAACTTGGGTGAGATAGTTCATGGTGCATCCGAGAATTCCATTTCTCGTGTTCTGTTGGAGTTATGGGTTCACCAGTACCACGGGAACGATGCTCGATGGACACAGGTTTCAAAACGTGTTTCTAACGAAAGCTCCCACCGTGTTATAACCAAAAAGAATGAATTCTCATAATGGCTGCTAGGGGAGGAAAAGCACATGGGCAGACAATGCAGACCCTGTCATGTGTGCATCGCCACGAAGATCGTCGCGGTTGCACATTCTGACTTCTCACAGCTGAGTTGCTGTTTCTTTGTGTTTGGCAGTTAGGGAGTTAATTCTGTCTGTGCTCAGTTCTGGGACTGGGTGCAGTTTCTCCCGGCTGCAATTAATTATTTGTTGATTGATTTCCTTTAAATCTCTGGTTGTCTGTGTTGGGAGTTGCCAGTGAAATTCTTCATGCAGACCACAGATAGGATTGTATCTGTATAGACTTAAGTTAAAGAGCTCCTTAGTTGTTTTAAGCTCACCTTGCTTAGAGTTTAATATCCCAGATCATTTATGTTCCTTCTGTGTTTGAGTGTGTATGCAAGTCTGTGTTTTCTCCAGTCTGTCTTATATGTCTTATCTGTGTATTTAGCAGAGATCAGCCCATATCCCTTTGGTGGTAATCAGAATCCTTCTTAGGACTGATTACAGGGTTCAGGGACTGATAGGAGACAGGGTTAGGCTGGAGACTTGGACCTCTGAACTATTATCAGTACCTCCAAGGTGAGGGATTAGTTAGGACCCCAGTTTAGGGTCAGGTTAGAACCCCGGTCCTCCTCTTTCCTGTGACAGTGTATCAAGTCCTCAAGATTAACCCTGAGTTCAACGGATATCGTGTCAGGTAAATCTATTCTATATTTACATGCTGATGTTGCTAATCTATATGTTGTATAGAGTGTTGTTCTTTTAAGAATAGTTTACTGACATCGTACACATATCATAAGACCGCGTGACATTTTCACTGGCCCATAAAATTATTCCCAGTTGCCATGGATCCAGTAGCCCAGCTTGCTCTGCAGTTGCAGGGATTATCCATGGAGCTGACGGACATTAAGTCCAAAGTTTTGTCTCCCTCGGAGCAAACCAGATTTGAACCTAAAGTAGTCTCCCGGACAGGTTCACTGGTGGGCGAGACAAATTTTTTACCTTCAGGGAAGCATGTAAATTGTATTTTCGGCTTCGGCCTCGATCATCAGGGAGTGAAGAGCAGAGAGTGGGAATTGTTATCTCGCTCCTACAAGGGGACCCTCAATCCTGGGCATTTTCCCTTCCTCCGGGATCCCCGGCTCTACAGTCAGTAGATCGATTTTTTACTGCCCTGGGTTTGGTATATGATGACCCAGATCGGGTCTCTCTTGCTGAGACAAAATTACGTAAGATACAGCAGGGAGATCGTCCGGCGGAGGAATTTGCTTCTGAGTTCCGTAGATGGGCCACAGATACTCAGTGGAATGACCCAGCTCTTAGGAGCCAGTTTTGTCATGGGCTTTCTGACAAATTAAAGGACGTTTTGGCTCAGTATGATTCTCCTCCATCACTGGAGGCTGCTATGGCCCTAGCTATCCGTACTGATAGACGGCTCCGGGAGAGGTGCGAGGTAACTCCGCCCCCTGTTGTTACTCCACCTACTACTAAAGTCCCTTATGTTGAGGTTCCCCTTGTCTGTTCGGAGGAGCCTATGCAGTTGGGAGGGACATCATTTCGTAGGAGGGGATTGGCGGTACGCCGCAGGACTAGAAGGTGTTTCTTCTGCGGGAAAGAGGGACATTTTGTTGGGGGATGTCCATCCCGTGCCTTGTTGAGCAAAAAGTCGCCGGAAAACGGTTAATCCCAGGTTGTGTGGTGGACGACAACCTGGGAGTATGTATTTCGTCCGCTAGTTCTTCTCAGTTCCTTGTACCAGTGGAGGTGGTGGTTGGTACGAGAGTGGAGAGATTTTCTGTTCTTCTTGATAGTGGGTCCGGGGCTAATCTGGTTGACGCTCAGTTTGCTCAGGCTCAAGGTATGCATCTGAGTGTATTGGTCAAACCGATCCCTATATTCTCCATTGACGCCAGGCCTCTCGGCCAAGGTAGCTTTGTTCATGAGGTTCATAACATTGACCTTCGGGTAGGGGCAATACATAGGGAACTATTATCTTGTTATGTGTTGGAGGGTCTACCTACTCCTATTGTGTTGGGACTTCCTTGGTTGGTTAAACATAACCCTGTGATTAATTGGCAGTCCAGAGATATAAGCCAATGGGGGGAGTTTTGCAAAAGTAACTGCATGAACACAGTCATCAGTGCGGTCGTGCCTAGTACTTTGCCTCCTTTTTTGGAGGACTTTGGGGATGTGTTCTCTGAGGAGGGGTGTCAGGAGTTGCCTCCTCATCGTGTGTATGACTGCTCTATTAATTTACTTCCTGATGCTAAGTTACCTAAAGCTAGGTTATATAACCTTTCTGGTCCTGAGAGGCAGGCTATGAAAGATTATATTTCGGAAAGTCTGGCCAAAGGGCATATTAGACCTTCATCTTCCCCAGTGGCCGCGGGGTTCTTCTTTGTGAAGAAAAAAGATGGAGGCCTACGCCCTTGCTTGGATTTCCGCGAACTTAATCGGATTACTGTTCGAGATCCGTATCCACTCCCTCTGATTCCTGATCTCTTCAATCAAATTGTTGGCGCCAAATGGTTCTCTAAATTGGATCTCAGGGGGGCGTATAATCTGATTAGGATAAAAGAGGGGGATGAGTGGAAAACGGCGTTTAACACGCCGGAGGGACATTATGAGAACCTTGTCATGCCTTTTGGTCTGACTACTGCACCAGCAGTATTCCAACATTTTGTTAATGACATTTTTCGTCATCTGGTGGGGCTGTTTGTGGTCGTATATTTGGATGACATTTTAATTTACTCACCAGATCTTGTGTCTCACCAGGAGCATGTGAGACAGGTGTTGCAGATCTTGCGAGACAATAAACTATACGCCAAACTGGAAAAGTGTGTATTCGCCGTACAGGAACTTCAGTTTTTGGGTTTCTTGGGGTCAGCCTCCGGTTTCCGTATGGACCCTGAAAAGGTGAGAGCAGTGCTTGAATGGGATCAGCCAGAGGATCTTAAGGCTCTGCAGCGTTTTCTGGGGTTTGCTAACTACTACCGGAAATTTATTTGTAATTTCTCATCTGTTGTCAAACCTCTCACTGACATGACAAGAAAAGGGACGGATTTTTCTAAATGGTCGGACAAAGCTTGCCAAGCTTTTTCCTCTTTGAAAAAATGTTTTGCTTCGGCACCCGTTCTCATCCAACCAGATGCATCACAGCCGTTCGTTGTGGAGGTGGACGCGTCTGACGTAGGGGTGGGTGCAATATTGTCCCAGGGTCCGTCCCCTGGTAAATGGCATCCGTGCGCTTTCTTTTCTAAAAAATTGTCGTCCGCCGAAAGGAATTATGATATCGGCAATAGGGAACTTTTGGCCATTAAGTTGGCTTTTGAAGAATGGCATCACTTTTTGGAGGGGGCAGTCCACCCGGTCACCGTCATTACTGATCACAAGAACCTGCTGTATTTGGAATCTGCTAAGCGTCTGAATTCCAGACAAGCTCGATGGTCGTTGTTTTTTACCAGGTTTAATTTTGTTGTCACTTATCGCCCTGGATCTAAGAATGTTAAGGCGGATGCCTTGTCTCGCAGTTTCCCAGGGGCCGGGAAAATGGATGACCCGATTCCTATCCTTCAGGAGGGGGTGGTAGTGTCGGCTGTATGTTCTGAGCTTGAGGAGGAGGTGTTAGAGGCTCAGGGGGACGCCCCTGCAGGACCTCCAGGGAGACTGTTTGTCCCAAATCAGTTGAGACAAAAGGTTATTGAGGCACATCATAATTCTGCTTTAGCAGGACATCCAGGGAGTAAGGCTACTTTAGATCTCCTTTCTCGCCGGTTTTGGTGGCCTAACGTTAATAAAGATGTTTTAACTTTTGTCGCGTCCTGTGGGGTTTGTGCTCGCTCTAAGACCCCTCATACCCGTCCGTCTGGGACCCTCTTACCCTTGAAACTTCCGGAGCGTCCATGGACTCATTTGTCTATGGACTTCATCACGGACCTTCCTCAGTCGTCAGGGAAGACTGTCATACTGGTGGTTGTTGACAGGTTCAGTAAGATGGCACATTTCATTGCTCTTCCTGCCCTCCCTAATGCTAAAACTCTGGCGCAGGTGTTCATTGGGGAGATTGTGAGACTTCATGGGTTGCCTTCTGATGTGGTGTCAGATAGGGGGTCTCAGTTTGTGTCCAAGTTTTGGAGGGCATTTTGTTTACATCGGGGGATGCAATTGTCATTTTCCTCGGCTTTTCATCCGCAGACCAATGGTCAGACAGAGCGTCTGAATCAAAGCCTAGAGACTTATCTTCGGTGTTTTGTCTCAGAGAACCAGGAGGACTGGTCTTCTTTCTTGCCTCTGGCAGAGTTCGCTCTTAACAACAGGCGGAGCGAGTCCACTGGTAAGTCCCCGTTTTTTGGGGCATATGGTTTTCATCCCCAGTTTTGTACATTCAATGGGGGGGGCCCTTCTGGGGTTCCTGAGGAGGAGCGTTTCTCGTCGTCACTTGCTTCAGTGTGGAGAGGTGTATTGAATAATCTGAGTGCTATGGGGAACCGTTATAAACGTATGGCTGATAGGAGGAGAGTTTCTGGTCCAGATCTTAATGTGAACGATCTGGTATGGTTGTCTACCAGGAATATAAAACTTAAAGTTCCCTCCTGGAAGCTGGGCCCCAGATTCATCGGGCCGTACAGGATCAGTTCCATAATTAATCCTGTGGCATTTCGTCTGGACCTCCCTCCTACGTTTAAAATCCACAATGTGTTCCACAAGTCATTACTTAAGAGGTACGTGGCACCAGTCATACCATCACCTCTACCTCCTCCTCCAGTGGTGGTCAATGGTAACTTGGAGTTTCAAGTGTCAAAGATCATTGACTCACGTCTGAATCGCCGGTCCCTTCAGTACTTGGTGCATTGGAAGGGGTATGGTCCAGAGGAGAGGACGTGGGTTCCTGCGTCTGACATTAACGCAGATCGTTTGGTGCGGACCTTCCACAGAACTCACCCGGGAAAACCTGGCCCTGAGGGTCCGGAGGCCCCTCGTAGAAGGGGGGGTACTGTCATGTGTGCATCGCCACGAAGATCGTCGCGGTTGCACATTCTGACTTCTCACAGCTGAGTTGCTGTTTCTTTGTGTTTGGCAGTTAGGGAGTTAATTCTGTCTGTGCTCAGTTCTGGGACTGGGTGCAGTTTCTCCCGGCTGCAATTAATTATTTGTTGATTGATTTCCTTTAAATCTCTGGTTGTCTGTGTTGGGAGTTGCCAGTGAAATTCTTCATGCAGACCACAGATAGGATTGTATCTGTATAGACTTAAGTTAAAGAGCTCCTTAGTTGTTTTAAGCTCACCTTGCTTAGAGTTTAATATCCCAGATCATTTATGTTCCTTCTGTGTTTGAGTGTGTATGCAAGTCTGTGTTTTCTCCAGTCTGTCTTATATGTCTTATCTGTGTATTTAGCAGAGATCAGCCCATATCCCTTTGGTGGTAATCAGAATCCTTCTTAGGACTGATTACAGGGTTCAGGGACTGATAGGAAACAGGGTTAGGCTGGAGACTTGGACCTCTGAACCATTATCAGTACCTCCAAGGTGAGGGATTAGTTAGGACCCCAGTTTAGGGTCAGGTTAGAACCCCGGTCCTCCTCTTTCCTGTGACAGTGTATCAAGTCCTCAAGATTAACCCTGAGTTCAACGGATATCGTGTCAGGTAAATCTATTCTATATTTACATGCTGATGTTGCTAATCTATATGTTGTATAGAGTGTTGTTCTTTTAAGAATAGTTTACTGACATCGTACACATATCATAAGACCGCGTGACAGACCCCCTGCGGTGAGGAGGGAAAACTCCAGCGCTGGCAGCTCAGATTACACTAAGCCTGTGTGCAGGCTGGGGGAAGGAAAGCGCAGCTATACACAGGCTGCTCAATGTAGTAGATGTCATCACACCGGAGAAATTCCAACTCTGGGGGGCGCTATACTCATATTCCTGAGCACCATTAGAAAGCGGCGCTGAGACATAAGTACCTTTACCTGCTGCCATTAAAAGGCGTATCGGCGGTCAATAAGGGGTAAAATATCTTCTATCATATAGACCCCTCAAAGTGACTTCAAATGTGATGTGGTCTGTAAAAAAATGGTTTTGTAAATTTTGTTGGAAAAATGAAAAATCGCTGGTCAACTTTTAACCCTTATAACTTCCTAACAAAAAAAATTTGGTTCCAAAATTATGCTGATGTAAAGTAGACATGTGGGAAATATTACTGATTAACTATTTTGTGCGCCTTATCTCTGTGATTTAAAAGCATGAAAATTCAAAGTAGGAAAATTGTGAAATTTTCGCCAAATTTCCGTTTTCACACAAACACAAGTCACACTGAATAAATTTTACCAATATTACAAAATACAATATGTCATGAAAAAAGAGATCTCAGAATCACCGGGATCCGTTGAAGATTTCCAGAGTTATTACCTCATAAATTGACAGTGGTCAGAATTGTAAAAATTGGCCTGGTCACTAAAATGCAAACCACTTTTGTGGATAAAGGGGTTAAAGATCTGGGCAGCTAAGGGTCAGTATCTTCTAATTCCAGGGGGCAGGAAGGATTCACCAAGCTGTAAGTTGTGGTAAAAACTGGCATCACTCCATTAGAAGAATTTCCAATGCCCAAAGTAATGTGGACAGTGGTAGAATGGTGACCACTTGATATAATCTATAAACCAGTGACAGCCAGTGACTGAGAAGAATCTGTGACTTCTCTACATTTAGTGGTTACAACTCACCTGGTCCTTTATCTGTTGGAATCTCATCATTGCACCCCTCATCACCCCTCACATATGTCTCTGTAGTATTAATATGGGTCCGATCTTTACCCTGAAACAAATTTTATAAGAGTCATTGACAGATGGAGAAGTCACATCTATGATCAGCTCTAATCCTGTCATCTCCACCGTTCTCATTACACAAGTATAAAACATATAATACTGGTGGATAAAACAATGCTGAACACAAGACCTTAATAGCCATCTACACCTCATAGGGGATATCTCATGACACCTTCTCCTCATCTACCTGATCATCCTGAAGAACATCGGGATCTTCTTGTTTACAGTCTTTTGGAAGAAGAGGACGGGGACATCTCTCTGGTGTTGTTCTCTTACTAAATAGAACTGGAGGAAACACACACTGGGACTGAATTCATTATTTACATACAGATAAGTATAGGCCATGTGTATTTAGTCCTGTCTATTACCTGGTGATGTGAGGGGCTGGGGAACCTCCATCATGATGTCCTTGTATAGATCTTTGTGTCCTTCTAAATATTCCCACTCCTCCATGGAGAAATAGACAGTGACGTCCTGACACCTTATAGGAACCTGACACATACAATGATACTGTCATCCCCCCGATCCCTTCATAGCGTTACTGTATAAAGTCCCAGCATTCCCAGCAGTGTCACCTCTCCAGTCAGCAGCTCAATCATCTTGTAGGTGAGTTCTAGGATCTTGTGGTCTTTGATATCCTCATGTATTAGGGGGTGAGGTGGAGACCCCGTGATTGCGCTCAGGGATCTTCCCCATCCCTCAGACACAGGGGCCTGACAGCGCTCCCTAGAGGTCTTCTTCACTACTGTGTAATCCTAGTTATGGAGAGACACATTAATAAATCTCACTACAGACATTTCCAGAGTCCTCACCTCTCCAGTTCTGTCCATCTGTTATTTCCATAGATAAGAATGATTTAATGTGACGTCATCAGAATCTCTCACCTCTCCAGTAAGCCGGAAGAGGATCTCTAGGGTGAGGTGTAATATTCTCTCAGTCATCTTGTCTCGGTCCTCATCCATCCTTGATGGGGCAATCAGGAAAATTCTCTTATATATAAGATCTCCAACAGAAAGAATACTATACTGTAGGGACCTGATTGAGAAGATGACGATGTAACATCATAAAGGATCCTGTAATACAATTACTGGAGATAAAAAGGGGAAACATCAGGGGATGAAATATGTACAGATTTTGTACTCAAGATCTATTGATTGTTGAAAAATCCCTTTTTTCTACATCACGATGCCGATTAGATTTTGTTGTCAATACCGACTGTCTCATTGATGTGGGTTAAACATTGAAGAAAAAAATAACAAAAGTTCCAGCACTTTGAGATTGATAATACAGCTCTGGCAAAAAATTAAGAGACCACCACATCAAAACCCTGTCATGGGCAGCCCGTTCTCCAGACCTGAACCTCATTGAAAACCTCTGGAATGTGATCAAGAGGATGATGGATAGTCAAAAGTCATCAAACAAAGAAGAATTGCTTACATTTTTGTGCCAGAAGCAGTGTGAAAGACTGGTGGCAATCATGCCAAGATGCATGAAAGCTGTTTTTAAAAATCATGGTTATTCCACAAAATATTGATTTCAGAACTCTTCCTGAGTTAAAACATTAGTATTGTTGTTTCTAAAGGATTATGAACTTGTTTTCTTTGCATTATTTGAGGTCTGAAAGCACTGGGTTTTTATTTAAAAATTTTGACCATTTTCCTTTGTCAGAAAAAAATGCAAAATTTATTGCTTGGAAATTCAGAGACATGTTGTCAGAAGTTTATAGACTAAAAGAATAATTTACATTTTACTCAAAAATATATCTATAAAGAGAAAAATCAGACAAAATGAACATTTGAAAGTGAAAAATATTTAGAATTGAGAGTCCTCAGTGGTTGATACCTTTTAATGGCTAACTGAAAAGATGGTGGTCTCTTAATTTTTGCCAGAGCTGTATAAAAATGATAGTTATCTGTATTCATCAAAACACTTCAAAACACTCCGAAAAACGCTGTTGCTGTTTTTTTTGCAACGTTTTTTCAATTTCTCGTTGATTTCTATAGGTGAAAAAAATGCTGCAAAACCGCTGTAAGACAGTACTCTTGGTACTTTAAGATAAAGTCCATTTCTCATCTAACTTAAAAGATTCCCCTGCGATTGTCTCAGACGCGGAAAATGCCTTTGACAACATTAATTGGGAGTGGTTATACAAAGTCTTAACAAGGATGTCTTTAACAGGTCCCTTCTTTAATTACATTCGAAATCTATACTCTTCTCCGAGAGCTCAGGTATACACTCCGGGTTTTTTGTTTACTCTCTTCCCTCTTCAAAAAGGGAACGAGACAGGGATGCCTGTTGTCCCCCCTCCTTTTAAACTTCGCACTGGAACCGTTAGTCCGCATTTTATCGGAACCAAATACATTTTCTGGGACACAATTTACCAAAAAATCGGTTCAGGCGGCTTTTTTTTTTGCAGATGACATCATTTTGTTTATACACAACCTGGGACCTGACCTGATATACGAGAAGAGCCTTGACGTGGCTATCAGGCTCACATAATTTGGCCATCTTATGCGCTAAGACTTCTCAATTTTTCATATTTCTAAGGTAATGATGTAATTCATTTTTCATATTTTTCATATTTCGTGTTTGCAAGCTATAGCGCTACAGTGTGCTACCTTTTCTTCTTGTATGTATATGAGTTGGTGACTCTAGGTTTAGCACCTGTTCACACTGAATCTAAGTTTGGATGTGCCGGTCAGTTTTTTGATATGTAGTAATTTTGTTTATGTCCGATCCCTCTCAACATCTGCCGATAGTGCTTCACCTGCTTGGGGATTTTGGTTCTTACTCCGGTTTTAAAATTAATGTAAAAAAATGTGAAATACTTCCATTAATTGAAAAAGGAATAAAACTTTACTCAACTATGTCATTGGGCGGTTTGTCATTAGCACCTTCGTATATTACTTATCTGGGAATTAAAATAGGCGAACCGCCAACATCTCTGTACACCTTAAATTATCCCCCTCTTATAAAAAAAAATTACTAATTAGCTAAAGACATGGCAGGAGTTACCCTCATCCTTTATGGCGAAGGCACACTTGGTGAAAATGATTAGTATAGCCAAGCTCATGTACCAATTACAAACCTTACCATTACTCCTAAAACACTCTGACGTCACCATACTCAATAGAACCTTCAGTCATTTTATCTGGAGGGGTAAACGTCCTAGGATTAGTCTGAACAGACTCATGGCTTCTAAAGATGACAGAGGCATTAACTTATCTAGCATTAAAAACTATAATCTTGCCTGCCTCTCCCGCTATATAATTGACTGGCTTCACAAAAGACACAAGTATTCTGATCACACGCTGGAATCTGATTATGTATACCCCTTTAACTTAACTGCTCTCCTCCATTCCCGTTTTGTCTCATTATCTTCTGTAGTAAGGAGATCGGTTATTCTTAGGGATACTGTCTCCACTTGGAAGGCGGTAAGGAAAAAGTTTGGCCTCTCTTTTAGAATTTCAAAACATCTTCCATTATGGCGAAACCCTGAATTCCCTCAGGGTAGGGAAAATAATTTTTTCTCACAATGGCAACAGGCAGGAATAAATACTGTCTCTCATCTTCTCCACCCAACTCAATTGAGATCGCTAACTTGTACAGAATGTCTAGAGAAATATAACCTACCTCCCCAACACTATTTTCAATACGAGTAAATCAAACTCTCCATTGTGGCCAACTTAAAAGAGGCTACATTCGAGGCTGCCCAAAACGAGTTGAATGTCATTTTGTTTTCTCCCATGGGTACCCCTTCAATATCGGCTCTTCATTCTGTAATCAAATCTAATTTGCTGGGGGTGCACCCAGATATCTTCTTTAAATATTGGAATCAGCAATTAGACTATGTAGAAATTCCCTGCAAGATTAGAGCGGGGTAGAGCTTGTTTAGGGAACACATTATAAATGAAATGTGGAGAGAGACTCAGTATAAAATCAT
Source organism: Oophaga sylvatica (assembly GCA_033576555.1). Lineage (NCBI taxonomy): Eukaryota > Metazoa > Chordata > Amphibia > Anura > Dendrobatidae > Oophaga > Oophaga sylvatica. Next base: position 35,777,744 of record JARQOD010000003.1, on the reverse strand, counting down.
GCATGGGGCCATTTATGCTTTCAATATTCCTAAAAAAGATCCTCTTTCAAATAGACTGTCCTAAATGCCATCTCTCTAACTCCGACCTCATACATGGCCTTTGGTCTTGTCCTGCGTCAGTCTCTTTTTGGGGTCGGGTATCAAATTTGATCAATACCATTTGGAGTTCAGGTCACTCCCCGTTTCCTTACTTAGCCTTATTTCACTTTTGGAATAGCAGAGATGCTCCTAACAAGAGGTTAGATGGTCCTCCCAAACTACTGCATACCTTGCTTATACACTGCTCAAAAAATAAAGGGACCACTTAAGCAACAGAATATAACTCCAAGTAAATCAAACTTCTGTGAAATCAAACTGTCCACTTAGGAAGCAAATCTGATTGACAATAAATTTCACATGCTGTTGTGCAAATGGAATACACAACAGATGGAAATTATTGGCAATTATCAAGACACACTCAATAAAATGAGTGGTTCTGCAGGTGGGGACCACAGACCACATTTCAGTACCAATGCTTTCTGGCTGATGTTTTGGTCACTTTTGAATGTTGGTTGTGCTTTCACACTCGTGGTAGCATGAGACGGACTCTACAACCCACATAAGTGGCTCAGGTAGTGCAGCTCATCCAGGATGGAACATCAATGCGAGCTGTTTAGAAGGTTTGCTGTATCTGTCAGCGTAGTGTCCAGAGGCTGAAGGCACTACCAGGAGACAGGCAAGTACACCAGGAGACGTGAAGGGTGCCGTAGGAGGGCAACAAACCAGCAGCAGGACTTCTACCTCCACCTTTGTGCAAGGAGGAACAGGAGGAGCACTGCCAGTACCCTGCAAAATGACCTCCAGCAGGCTATTCAAAAACGGTGCCAGCAAATAGATGACCAGAATAGTGATGCTGATGACGGCGGCATCAGCGCTTACCATCTTAGTAGCCATTTTGAAACTGTGCAGAAGGGTGCAGAGGTCCTTAATCTGTGCCCACTCTGTAAACGTGATATGCGCCACCTCCGTACTGCGTTGGCCCAGGCTATACGACATTACATACTGCGTCAGGGCTCGTTACTGCTGCCACAGTCACAACATGTGCAGAGAGGAATTCCACTGTGTCGGCACATCGCATATCAACCTGTTAACTGGCATGGACAAAGATCTCTGTATCGATTCAAGTCGATGAGCAGACGGGTGCGAACGGCGTAAATGAGCACACAGCTTACATGCTTTCTGGAGCAGCTCACCCAGGTCAGGATAGTGGCGGAGAAAACACTTTACCATCAGGTTGAGGACGAGAGCCATGCAAGGCAGAAGCAGTGGAGGAAGTGTTAAATGTAGAGGTTTGTCCTGCAAGCCTTGGGGATTCCAAGATTTGCTGAGCAATTCCTGTCCCCACAGCCACCAGAGTCACCCAGTGCCCAGTCAGCAAGATGTAAAGCCCTTAGCCATGCTTACTCATCCAAGTGTCTGTGGTGCAATGCACCATGGCAGAGATTTAGTCCAGGAATGTGTCATGTCTGCAACATGCTGGTGTAGCGCAGGCACAGCCTTCTTAGAAAAGTAATAGAGACTGGCCAATTAGTACTGGGGGACTGCGTCGGCCATCAGCTTTCGGAAACCGTCTGTATCGACGAGGCAGAAAGGCAGTATTTCCGTGGCCAACAGATTGGCGATGGTGGAGTTCAATCTCTTAGCTTTGTCATACGTAGAAGGAAACAATCTTTTACGTGACCACAACTGCGGAACCGTGGGCTGGCTGCAGTGCTGAGAGAGGGCGGAGTATGGTGAACCGGACAAACTGTTGGATCGTGAGAGAGGTGCAGGTGGAGATGTTATGGTGGATTGAGAAACTTTTGGTGTGCTCGTTCTCTGAGATCGGTCAAAAACAGCAGGCATGTCCGCTTCCGTTACAGCTGACGGCGGGCTCCTAGTCAGCGTGACTCGAGTTGCTATAGAACACGAGGTTCTGCGGTCGAAGACCTAAGTCGCAACAGTTAGCTTGGTAACAGAGAAGGAGTAAGAAGCAGCAGATGCAATTGATGGGGTGGCTGATGGGTATTGAGGTCCACATTTTTGCACAGTGGGATTCCCACAGTAAAGCATGTTGATTGTGCATGTGAAGGTTCATACATGTAGTAGTCAAATTATTGCAATTTTTACCTCGACTCAGTTTTTTTTGCAAAGTTGGCAGATTACGCAAGTTTGCTCATCCTTTACAGCAGGAGTCCCCAACCTGTAGCTCGGGAGCCACATGTGGCTCGCGGTCCCATGAATTGTGGCTCATGGCTGAATACCAGCTTGGTGCATTAGCTCCAGGTTTAGCAAACAGGTATGAAGAGCTCATCTTAAACAGGTGAATTTTTGAGTAGCCCTGCACAGAAGAGAAGATCTGGAGGCTCACATACTGGTTTTGGGGGTTTATAGCACAATAAAAGCGGTGCACAACACACTTGTAGGTCATGTGCCCTGCTGGGTTTGTCTGTGGAGCTCAGGAATGGCCAAAAAAAAAAAAAAAGTGTTGGAAGGTAAATTTTACAGCCACACTGGACACTAGCTAGTTACACTATCTGACTGATATACAACCGCCTAACTAACTAGCTAAAATCTTGATGTTAACAGTAGCAGCGTCAGGAGCAGCTTCTCTGCCCTATAACAAGATCAAAATGGCGAAAAACACAATGTTCGCTATTCATAAGGAGAGGGACATGTGATTTCAGCCGCCAATGACACAATCCGTTGTGTCAGGACATTGTGGGTGTTTCCTGCCCCCCGATTGGCTAGCCGCAATGTACATACAAAGTTAGGGAAAAATAGACTGCTTACAGGAACACCGCGCCTCTGAGCTCTGCAAACCCCCTCCCCTCATCAAACACGTGCCAAACACTCATGATACACCATCATTATTGTTGCTAAAGTGCTGAAAATACTTTTGTGGCAGCGCAAATATTTTCCCGCACTTTTACAGAATGTTACCGATTTTTCATGATTTCATTTAGGAAACATAGCAAAAACATTATCAGACGTTACAAACACAGCACATATATTACAGTACAGGATACATAGGAATAAATTGGTAAGACATTAATACACAGGGCATATGGGATACAGACATTACGAAACTGGTACACCATCTGGGTACCACAGTAAAGGCACAGGCCCAGCACAGGGGAGGGGCAGACGAGGGTCCCCACCACCTCCTTACAAAAATTACACCATAGGTCAGATTGAGATCAACTGTTTCCAACTGAAGCTGAATAGGAGGCTTTAAGAAACTTGGAAGAGTTGATGGAAGAGAGTGTCCAAACAGAAAGTGGTAAGCTTCCACTACATCTAATCTCAAAATCTAAGAGCTTTCCTAGTCTGAGCTCATGCCCATCAGTAGAAATATTTATCAGAATGGTAATGAAGAATATTGAGGCGCTGCCACATAGCCCCCTTGGGTCTCTAATCTAAAACCTGAAGAGAATCTAGCATTAAAAGGATTTCAATCCTTCAATGATATTGTCATAAAACAGGCGGATAAAGGGGGTAACACTGTAATTTGGCCAAAATCAATGTATGAAAAAAAGGCCGAAAAAATTTTAGGCACCAAATCCTGTTACAAAAACTATCTTTCAACCGTCTGACTCAATTTCAACAGGAATTAATTTTGATTTCAGAAAAGGCATATCAAAACAATGCTATTCCAAAGAGACTGGTTGATGTACTACAGAAAGCCAGTGACTGTCTGTCCGCAATCTCCAACATCATGTCCGCTCTCTATCTGAAACTCAACCTCTCAAACACTGAACTTCTTCTACTCCCGCCGTCTACAACCTCGCTAAATCTGACATTTCCCTCTAATAATAATAATCTTTATTTTTATATAGCGCTAACATATTCCGCAGCGCTTTACAGTTTGCACACATTATCATCGCTGTCCCCGATGGGGTTCACAATCTAGATTCCCTATCAGTATGTTTTTTGGAGTGTGGGAGGAAACCGGAGAACCCGGAGGAAAACCACGCAAACACGGGGAGAACATACAGACTCCTTGCAGATGTTGTCCTTGGTGGGACTCGAACCCAGGACTCCAGTGCTGCAAGGCTGCAGTGCTATCCACTGAGCCACTGTGCTGCCCTCTCCATGGGTGGCACCATAACAAATACCCCGGCAGCAGGCGCGCTGTCTGGGTGTTATGTTTGACACCAATCTCTCCTTCACCTCCCATATACAATCTCTTGCCCGCTCTTGCTGCCTACACCTAAAGAACATCTCTAGAATCCACCCATTTCTCACCATGGAAACAACAAACACCTTCATTGTCGCCCTGATGCACTACCGCCTGGACTACTGCAACGCTCTATTAATTGGCCTCCCCATTACTTGACTTTCCCCTCTCCAGTCCATCCTTAATGCAGCAGCCAGGCTCATCCATCTGACTAATTGGTTCTCGGACGCGTCCGCTCTTCGCCAGTCGCTACACTGGCCGCACATTCACTACAGGATCCAATTCAAAGTACTTATTCTCACCCACAAAGCTCTCCACAGTGCGGCACCCCGTTACATCTCCTCCCTCATTTCTCTCTATTGGCCTAGCCGATCTCTGGGCTCTGCAAACGACTTTCGACTAACCTCTGCACTAATCCGTACCTCCCACTCCCGACTCCAAGACTTCTCCCGCATTGCCCCAATCCTCTCGAATGCTCTTCCCCAAGAAATTAGGACCAGCCACAACTTGCACAGTTTTAGGAGCTCCCTCAAAAGACATTTGTTCAGAGCAGCTTATCACGCTCCCTAATCAGTCATTTTATGTATAAGTGTGTGTGTGTAGCCCATTCTCTATCTCCACCTATCTCCCACTCCCTCAAGATGGCTGGACCATCATTGTAAATACATCACTGTAAATACACACCTGTACTTTGTATCTCCATCACCTCATTGTAGATTATAAGCTCTCACGAAAAGGGTGGTTTTAATTTGCTTTAATCATTGTATTATTGTTAAAGTTGTTACTTTTGACTGTTGTGTTTGAAACTGTTAAACTGTAAAGAACTGCGGAATATGTTGGCGCTGTATAAATAAAGATTATTATTATTGGCAAACTACAACCTAAGTTGGCAACTTTTTACCTTTTAGCCAAACTACATAAGGACCCATTAGATCTCTCCTGTAGACCTATAATTTCTGGTAATGGAAGTTTGTGCGAAACTGTTTGCACCATCATTGACTTTTAACTGCAACCGCTAGCACAAACTTTGCCGTCTTACATTAAATACACAATGGCAGCTCTTCAAAGATTAGACCTTCCACAACCAGAAGAGGGGGCTCTGATAGTAACAGTGGATGTTGAAGCACTTTATTCCTCAATCAAACACACTGATGGCCTTTGTGCAGTATCTTACCATCTTCACCAAAGTAATCTTGAAAAACAATTAATTGCAGGGTGGATAAAAATCATGATTTTTTTAAAAAAAATCAAAAAAATCGGATTTTTTTTTATTTAAATTGGATTTTTTTGATTTAAATCGGATTTTTTTTATTTAAATAGGATTTTTTAATCAAGTTGTACACAAGCAAAACTTTGTCTTTTTGCAAATCAAATTATTTTACACAAATAAAAATATTAAAACAGTTGATGATCATGAAACCTAATAATTTTTATTTGCACTATTAAACAATCAGAATTGAACTACAGAGAGTAAGTACTTTTTAACAATAGCCTATCTCTAACGTTTGAAGTAAGCAAACATCTTCAGTGAATACATCAGTCCTTTAAGCCTACTGTTTATTTAGGACTTTTAATAGGAAAACTAGTTGTCCTGCTTTAGCAGTTCCTAAGCGGTTTCGGACTGTTGTGTGCACAAAACCAAATGAAGAAAACAATCTCTCTACTCCTGCCGATGAAGCCGATGCAGTCAGTAGCTGAGTAGCTACATTTATTATCTTCGCTGGAAGAACAAGTGATTGCGACTTCCACCAGTCCAGTGGTTTTAGTTCATTAAAGACGTTATCTGCAAACATGTATTTTTGAAATGGTGCAGATTCACACTTCAATTTCAGCACAGTTGCCACAATGTCATGGTTAGTATTGGCGAGCCACTCCATTGCAGAGTTGATTTCCGCCTCAGATAGTTTTTTCCCTCTGTAGATGGGATGCAAGATATTGGCTAAATAGTGTTCTTCTTTTAATGCTTGGTCCTTGCGGTGGTGTATTGCAACCTTTACATTGTTTGAGAGGTTCAAGCGATCTAGCGAACCTTCTAAATCTTTCCAAACTTCTGTGGCATCAGCTATGGTTGCAGTATCTTTCTGCATTTTATCCAACGCAATAGATATTGGCTTTAACCTTTCCAAAAGGTCCTCGGCATTTCTCTTCACACCAAGATTTAATACTTTGCTTCGTATATTAGCATCAATTTTATCCCGATGTGTTTCGCAAATGGACACTAATTTTGACCAGTTGTTAATAAACAGTTCCAAGCATTCAGCCAAGGTATTCCATCTAACATCTTGTGGTAGAACCAACTTCAGTCCTCCCATTTCCTTGTAGGTTGCATGTGCAAAATGATTATTGCGGAAATATTTAACAATTTCTACAACACGTTCCTTGACACCCGAAATATGCAGGTCTTTTGCCAAAAGATGCAACAAATGGGCAGAACAACCGTATGTAATGACATTTGTGTCATCCTCATGTGCCAGTTCCGCTCGCATTTTTGCCACATTGCTTGCGTTATCAGTAACTAAGCTCCTTACTTTACATCCAAACTGTTCTTGGCATTGGTGAATTGAGTTCTTAGCAATTTCAAGTAAATATTCAGCAGTATGTGAATTTCCAGATGTGTCGATTGTGTCTGTAAGGTAAGTTTCACCATCATCTGTTGTGACACAAGTGCAAATTATGGGGTCGTTGTGGATGTTGCTCCAACCATCCAAGCTCATGTTAACAACTTTGTCTTTCAAATATTTTGTACAAGCCGCTCTTTCTTTGTCGTATACAGCCTGAAGATGTTTTCCTGAGATATCAAATCTACTTGGTGGTTTGTAGCCTGGTCTTATTCCTTCGATCATTTGTACAAACAATGGGTGTTCAACTGGTCGGAAAGAAGAATTGGTTGCAAATATGAATTTAGCAATTAATTCATCAAAATGTTCTTTCTGGCTCGTCGTAGTCTTTAAGAGGAATTTTTCTACACTTTGCACGCAAAGTTTTTTGTTGGGCTGCTTTGTTGAAGTTGTACCCAGATATTGATTGTCACGTGCAGCACAAGCCATATTTGACCCCGAAAGCACAGTAATTAAAAATATAATTCGACTGCGTATTTGAAGAAATAAAACGAAAATATTTTGAAACAAACTTTTTGAACAATGTAATGGTCCTCGTCCTATAAGGGCTGTCTCAAAAGTTATGCTACTCAAGTTTCCGGTGAAGTTGCTGTAATACTAGTAATATCAGAGCAACTGAAAAAAATTATGTCACAAAAGTTTTAAAAATGTTTTTGGCAGACTTCAAAAGTGAATTGTAGCCTACAATAATAAAAAAAAAAATAGGCGTATACACACTCTTATATTTTTACTTAACGTTAATCTTCTGTGAAATATTGCCTTAACATAAATTTAAATTCTATACTCCAGAACTAGTGCTAGAAATTTTTCTTTTCATAGACTTTAACCATCCCAGTAAAACGTCTGTTAAAATAGGTTGTAATTGCCAGACTTACCACTAGTGCTAGGGTCCTGGTGCATAAGAAGGTGTGGGGGTTCATTGACATTAGTTGTATCACTATCAACATCTTCATTTCCCTTCTGGTTGCAGTTTTCATAATGTGATTTCAAACGGCAAACAAGTCCTTGGATATCCTTTTGACAGTATTTGCACTTTGCTCTCCACCTTTCTTTCCAAGCTCTGCTGGCATCTCAACAAAATGAACCCAAATAGGGTCTCTCTTACGACCTGCCATGGCTCACGCAGATCACTTCTGAAGTTTGATTGTTACTACAGCCAAGTACTGCTGACTGACTATCCAACAAGTTTGGGCATGTAAACTGAATGGAAAAAGAAACTGAAACCAAGCTACAGAAAGTGAAACCAAGCTAGAAGTGTGGAGTTAATTGAACAATGATTGAAAGTTTTAGATTTTAATCGTGATTTATATTAAAAAAAATCTTTTGATTTAAATCAGTGATTTAAATCATGATTAAAATCACGATTTAAATCGATCTGATTTAAATAGAAAAAAATAATTTGATTTAAATCATGATTTAAATCGTTGATTTAAATCGGCGTGATTTAAATCAATCCACCCTGATTAATTGAACTAATTTTAACTTTGTTACAATTCATTCTTGAACATAATGTTTTTATTTTCAATAAAAACATTTATTTACAGCAGCAAGGCACAGCCATGGGGGCAACTTGTGCCCCTGCTTATGTAAATCTGTTTATGGAGTTTTGGGAAAGAAAAATCTTCTATGATGAATGTGTCCCAGGTATTGGCTCCATTCAGGGATGGATTTGTTTCAATGATGACACATTGTTCATCTGGGAAGATACTAGTGAGAATTTGGCCCTAGTAATGGACAAATTTAATCAAAATGGTTATAACATAAAACTTACATAATTACATACAAGTCAGGCAGAACAATATTCTGGATCTTAAAATAACTGCGTTGCCAAATGGTAGAATTTTAACTGATGTTATTAGGAAACCAACAGCAACCAACACGCTCTGACATGCCACCTCGTCACATCACAAGTCAACCATAAATGGCATCCCTACGTGTCAGTTCTTCAGAGTTAAAAAAAAATCTGTACCACCAAATCGGACAATTACAATCAATCATTGGACTTGGTCAGACGATTCAAGGACTGCGGCTATAGTAATAGGCAAATTAAAAGAGGTTATAGTAAGGCATGAAAAGTCACGAGAGAAGAACCACTACATGGAAAAAGAGTGAAGAAACAGCAAAATCAATAAAAGATTGAATAAATACACTAGTGCCCCAGAGACTAATAGATTGGGCATAAACATGAAACAAGGAAAAAGCTGCAGGGCAGACACACAGGTCTGTGGGGAAAACTGAAGACAGAGGCAACTAAATGTATAGATAAAGAAGTCTGTGGCGCTGATCCCTGGAGAAACCGCCCCTCGGTCTGGGGGAGATGGATATTGGGAGAAGTCACAGGAATAAAGTGTGATGAAGAGGTGACTGCTCTGGTCGTACCGTGTGAGGCTGAGAACAGCTCTCTATTGGGGGCAGCGTTACTGGACCGTGGCGCTGGTGCCGGAATCACACCATGTCTTCTCTACTTTCCAGGCTTATGGGTACAGAAGCTTCCAACCAAGTATCTACCCTCGTGTGCGCTCCGAGCTGTTCTCATTGTGGCGCAGTGTTATTAGTCTTACAAATAGCAGCACTCGCTCAGCTGCTGAGGTGACGTGAAAGTCCTGCTTGAGGCGATGTGGGAGGAAAGGGTTAAGGATGAGACCTGCGTACTTGGAGGAAGAGGAATGCTGCACACTTCTGTGAGGGGAGCACTCCTGAATCCAAGATGGACAGTGGCACTGAAAGAAGAGTGTACGGTGTCCCAAAGGAGCCAAAAAGGAAACCAACACGTTTCCGGGGAATAATGCCTTCCCCTTCATCAGGGTAATTGCTCCAGGCCGCACAGAGGGAGCATTATGTAATCTAGGAGGATCTGGCCTCCTCTTTCAGAGACTTCCTTAACCCCTTGAGTGCCAATTTCTGTGTTTGATGACCTGTTGTATTCCGAGTACTATGTGCTTGTATATTAGAAGTGGTTAATATGTTGGTCATCTATAGAAAGGTGCACAGTTTCTATTTATGAAAGTACTAGCTGAAGAGCCCAGCGTTGCCCAGGCATAGTAATTAACTGTGGTTAGTTATAAGAAATAATGATTATCCTCCATCACATAGTCCCGTGCCCATATACCCATCATACATCCTCCATCCCACAGTCCAGTGCCCATATACCCATCATACATATCCTCCATCTCACAGTCCAGTGCCCATATACCCATCACACATTCTACATCCCATAGTTCAGTAACTATATACCCATCACACATCCTCCATCTCACAGTCCAGTGCCCATATACCATCACACATCCTCCATCCCATAGTCCCGTGCCCATATACCAATTATAGAATCATAGAATCATAGAATGGTAGAGTTGGAAGGGACCTCCTGGGCCATCTGGTCCAACCCCTGCTCAAAGCAGGATTCTCTAAATCATCCCAGACAGATGTCTGTCCAGCCTCTGTTTGAAGACTTCCATTGAAGGAGAACTTACCACCTCTGGTGGCAGCCTGAGGTACATATCCTACATCCCAGTCCAGTGCCCATATACCCATCAAACATATCCTCCATCCCATAGTCCCCTGCCCATATACGCATCATACACATCCTCCATCCTATAGTCCCGTTCCCATATGCCCATCATACATATCCTCCTTCCCATAGTTCCGTGCCCATATAACCGTCACACATCCTCCATCCCATAGTCCCGTGCCCATATACCCATGATACATATCCTCCATCCATAATCCAGTGCCCATATACCCATCATACATATCCTCCATCCCATAATCCAGTGCCCATATACCCATCATACACATCCTCCATCCCATAGTCCAGTGCCCATATATCCATCATACATATCCTCCATCCCATAGTCCAGTGCCCATATACCCACCATACATCCTCCATCCCATAGTCCAGTGCCCATATACCCATCACACATCCTACATCCATAGTCCAGTAACTATATACCATCACACATCCTCCATCTTACAGTCCAGTGCCCATATATTCATCACACATCCTCCATCCCACAGTCCAGTGCCCATTACCCATCACACATCCTCCATCCCATAGTCCAGTGCCCATATACCCATCATACATATCCTCCATCCCATAGTCCCGTGCCCATATACGCATCATACACATCCTCCATCCTATAGTCCCGTTCCCATATGCCCATCATACATATCCTCCTTCCCATAGTTCCGTGCCAATATAACCGTCACACATCCTCCATCCCATAGTCCCGTGCCCATATACCCATGATACATATCCTCCATCCCATAATCCAGTGCCCATATACCCATCATACATATCCTCCATCTCATAGTCCAGTGCCCATATACCCATCATACATATCCTACATCCCATAATCCAGTGCCCATATACCCATCATACACATCCTCCATCCCATAGTCCAGTGCCCATATATCCATCATACATATCCTCCATCCCATAGTCCAGTGCCCATATACCCACCATACATCCTCCATCCCATAGTCCAGTGCCCATATACCATCACACATCCTACATCCCATAGTCCAGTAACTATATACCATCACACATCCTCCATCTTACAGTCCAGTGCCCATATATTCATCACACATCCTCCATCCCACAGTCCAGTGCCCATATACCCATCACACATCCTCCATCCCATAGTCCAGTGCCCATATACCCATCATACATATCCTCCATCCCATAGTCCAGTGCCCATATACTCATTATACATATCCTCCATCCCACAGTCCAGTGCCCATATACCCATCATACATATCCTCCATCCCATAGTCCCGTGCCCATATACCTGTCACACATCCTCCATCCCATAGTCCAGTGCCCATATACCCGTCACACATCCTCCATCCCACAGTCCAGTGCCCATATATTCATCACACATCCTCCATCCCACAGTCCAGTGCCCATATACCATCACACATCCTCCATCCCATAGTCCAGTGCCCATATACCCATCATACATATCCTCCATCAAACATCCTACACCCCATAGTCCAGTACCCATATACCCATCACACATCCTCCATCCCGTAGTCCCATGCCCATATACCCATCATACATATCCTCTATCCATAGTCCCATGCCCATATACCTGTCAAACATCCTCCATCCCATAGTCCAGTGCCCATATACCCATCACACATCCTCCATCCCATAGTCCAGTGCCCATATACCCATCATATTATATCCTCCATCCCATAGTCCAGTGCCCATATACCCATCACACATCCTCCAGTCCCATAGTCCCGTGCCCATATACCCATCACACATCCTCCATCCCATAGTCCCGTGCCCATATACCCATCACACATCCTCCATCCCATAGTCCCGTGCCCATATACCCATCACATATCCTCCATCTCATAGTCCCGAGCTGGGTGGCTTTGAGCAGGGAGTTCCTGGAGATGTGCTGTTATGTAATCTGGCAGTGCGGCTCTGTGTGTGGCGCTGATGATGCGATTTTCTACGCCGGTAACAATAGAGCCCGGCAGTAATATAGGAGGGGGTGATTCATTTCTGTCATGTGCTCTCTGCTCCTTTCTGGGGGCAGACAATAGTTGGGAGCTTATGTTCCGGGGATGCTAGATTTCTCCCACCCGATCAGAGTCTGTTGAGGTGTTGTGGAGTGGGAAAACTGTTGCTCATAGCAACCACTCACAGCTCAGCTTTCATCTTTTAAACAGGTCTGGTGAAATGAAAGATGCTTATTAATTGGTTGCTATGGGCAACACAGGCAGTGTAACCTGTTGTGGTCAAGAAGATGTGCTATGAAATATATATTAGATATTTATTTTATACTAGATGGAGGCCCGATGCTATTGCATCGGAAGGGCGGTAATGTCACGATGGGGGCAGGCTTTGCAGCGTTGAGAATCTCTCCCGCCATGCGCTCACCCACCTATCCACTCTCTCTTTCCCCATGTGCTGACTTCTCCCGTCTGTGCTCTCTTCTTTGACCTGTCTACCCCATGTGCTATCCCCCTTGTCTGCTGTCTCTCTCCCCTGTCTGCTGTCTTCTCCTCTCATGTGATCTGTTCTTTGACCTGTGTACCCCATGTGCTATACCACAGCAACTGGGCAGGGGAGGAAGCAAAAGACAATACTGACAGCAGGAGATCGCAGAGGATCCATTTTGTGAGGTAAAATATTGTTTAAAAACAGTCAGCTGTAATGTCAGTAAAGTCTCCCCTCATGTACTGTTCCATTTGAGCTGTCTCCCCTTGTGCGCTGTCTCTCTCACCCCTGTGCGCTTTCTCTCTCCCCCATCTGCTGTCTTCTACTCTCATGTGATCTCTTCTTTGAACTGTGTACTCCATGTGCTATACCACAGCTCCTGGGCAGGGGAGGAAGCAAAAGACAATACTGACATTACAGCAGGAGATCGCAGAGGATACATTTTGTGAGGTAAAATATTGTTTAAAAACAGTCAGTGAAATATTTTACCCATGGGCGGACATACCGCATGTGCAGCCTGTGTGGCTGCACTGGGGCCAGATTGCCCTCATGTGCGGCGGACATGAAGCGATCCCTGCAGCTCCGCTGCCTACAAGAGAAAATAGCAGTAGCGGAGCTGCAGGGATCCTTCCTGCTCGTGCTTCCTCTCACACTGACAGCAGCGCCGCTGGATGATGTCATCATTCAGCGCCCAGCTGTGGCAGAGAGAGAAAGCGTGGGCACCGGTGATGCTGCTGGAGTGCCTGCGGCGCGGACAGGTGAGAGGTGCTGTATGTGTGTGTGTGTTTGTAGAGATGAGTGGTGGTGTGTGTGTGTGTCCTCTAGCTGTGAATGTTCAGGTCAGAGGGTGCGATGACGTGTTTGGTGCGCACCGCATTCACTGCTGGAGGACCCGGAAGACAGCGGCGCTCAGCGGTGGTCCGGGGACAGGTAAATATCACAGGTGCCGGACCCTGAGCCAGCGTTGACACCGGCAACTGTCCCCAATAGAACGCCGGTCTCCCCGCCTGCTCAGGACATGGCACCTGGCCCCCAGCGACGAGAGGTGTCATTTTTTTTTTTTTTAGTTGCATAAGGGATCTATATTATGGGGCATAATATATGGAGCATATGGGGCATAATCTGTGGAACATATGAGGCATAATCTATTGGGTATATGTCACGCGGTCTTATGATATGTGTACGATGTCAGTAAACTATTCTTAAAAGAACAACCCTCTATACAACATATAGATTAGCAACATCAGCATGTAAATATAGAATAGATTTACCTGACACGATATCCGTTGAACTCAGGATTAATCTTGAGGACTTGATACACTGTCACAGGAAAGAAGAGGACCGGGGGTCTAACCTGACCCTAAACTGGGGTCCTAACTAATCCCTCACCTTGGAGGTACTGATAATGGTTCAGAGGTCCAAGTCTCCAGCCTAACCCTGTCTCCTATCAGTCCCTGAACCCTGTAATCAGTCCTAAGAAGGATTCTGATTACCACCAAAGGGATATGGGCTGATCTCTGCTAAATACACAGATTAGAAATATAAGACAGACTGGAGAAAACACAGACTTGCATACACACTCAAACACAGAAGGAACATAAATGATCTGGGATATTAAACTCTAAGCAAGGTGAGCTTAAAACAACTAAGGAGCTCTTTAACTTAAGTCTATACAGATACAATCCTATCTGTGGTCTGCATGAAGAATTTCACTGGCAACTCCCAAACAGACAACCAGAGATTTAAAGGAAACCAATCAACAAATAATTAATTGCAGCCGGGAGAAACTGCACCCAGTCCCAGAACTGAGCACAGACAGAATTAACTCCCTAACTGCCAAACACAAAGAAACAGCAACTCAGCTGTGAGAAGTCAGAATGTGCAACCGCGACGATCTTCGTGGCGATGCACACATGACAGTACCCCCCCTTCTACGAGGGGCCTCCGGACCCTCAGGGCCAGGTTTGCCCGGGTGAGTTCTGTGGAAGGTCCGCACCAAACGATCTGCGTTAATGTCAGACGCAGGAACCCACGTCCTCTCCTCTGGACCATACCCCTTCCAATGCACCAAGTACTGAAGGGACCGACGATTCAGACGTGAGTCAATGATCTTTGACACTTGAAACTCCAAGTTACCATTGACCACCACTGGAGGAGGAGGTAGAGGTGATGGTATGACTGGTGCCACGTACCTCTTAAGTAATGACTTGTGGAACACATTATGAATTTTAAACGTAGGAGGGAGGTCCAGACGAAATGCCACAGGATTAATTATGGAACTGATCCTGTATGGCCCGATGAATCTGGGGCCCAGCTTCCAGGAGGGAACTTTAAGTTTTATATTCCTGGTAGACAACCATACCAGATCGTTCACTTTAAGATCTGGACCAGAAACTCTCCTCCTATCAGCCATACGTTTATAACGGTTCCCCATAGCACTCAGATTATTCAATACACCTCTCCACACTGAAGCAAGTGACGACGAGAAACGCTCCTCCTCAGGAACCCCAGAAGGGCCCCCCCCCATTGAAAGTACAAAACTGGGGATGAAAACCATATGCCCCAAAAAACGGGGATTTACCAGTGGACTAGCTCCGCCTGTTGTTAAGAGCGAACTCTGCCAGAGGCAAGAAAGAAGACCAGTCCTCCTGGTTCTCTGAGACAAAACACCGAAGATAAGTCTCTAGGCTTTGATTCAGACGCTCTGTCTGACCATTGGTCTGCGGATGAAAAGCCGAGGAAAATGACAATTGCATCCCCCGACGTAAACAAAATGCCCTCCAAAACTTGGACACAAACTGAGACCCCCTATCTGACACCACATCAGAAGGCAACCCATGAAGTCTCACAATCTCCCCAATGAACACCTGCGCCAGAGTTTTAGCATTAGGGAGGGCAGGAAGAGCAATGAAATGTGCCATCTTACTGAACCTGTCAACAACCACCAGTATGACAGTCTTCCCTGACGACTGAGGAAGGTCCGTGATGAAGTCCATAGACAAATGAGTCCATGGACGCTCCGGAAGTTTCAAGGGTAAGAGGGTCCCAGACGGACGGGTATGAGGGGTCTTAGAGCGAGCACAAACCCCACAGGACGCGACAAAAGTTAAAACATCTTTATTAACGTTAGGCCACCAAAACCGGCGAGAAAGGAGATCTAAAGTAGCCTTACTCCCTGGATGTCCTGCTAAAGCAGAATTATGATGTGCCTCAATAACCTTTTGTCTCAACTGATTTGGGACAAACAGTCTCCCTGGAGGTCCTGCAGGGGCGTCCCCCTGAACCTCTAATACCTCCTCCTCAAGCTCAGAACATACAGCCGACACTACCACCCCCTCCTGAAGGATAGGAATCGGGTCATCCATTTTCCCGGCCCCTGGGAAACTGCGAGACAAGGCATCCGCCTTAACATTCTTAGATCCAGGGCGATAAGTGACAACAAAATTAAACCTGGTAAAAAACAACGACCATCGAGCTTGTCTGGAATTCAGACGCTTAGCAGATTCCAAATACAGCAGGTTCTTGTGATCAGTAATGACGGTGACCGGGTGGACTGCCCCCTCCAAAAAGTGACGCCATTCTTCAAAAGCCAACTTAATGGCCAAAAGTTCCCTATTGCCGATATCATAATTCCTTTCGGCGGACGACAATTTCTTAGAAAAGAAAGCGCACGGATGCCATTTACCAGGGGACGGACCCTGGGACAATATTGCACTCACCCCTACGTCAGACGCGTCCACCTCCACAACGAACGGCTGTGATGCATCTGGTTGGATGAGAACGGGTGCCGAAGCAAAACATTTTTTCAAAGAGGAAAAAGCTTGGCAAGCTTTGTCCGACCATTTAGAAAAATCCGTCCCTTTTCTTGTCATGTCAGTGAGAGGTTTGACAACAGATGAGAAATTACAAATAAATTTCCGGTAGTAGTTAGCAAACCCCAGAAAACGCTGCAGAGCCTTAAGATCCTCTGGCTGATCCCATTCAAGCACTGCTCTCACCTTTTCAGGGTCCATACGGAAACCGGAGGCTGACACCAAGAAACCCAAAAACTGAAGTTCCTGTACGGCGAATACACACTTTTCCAGTTTGGCGTATAGTTTATTGTCTCGCAAGATCTGCAACACCTGTCTCACATGCTCCTGGTGAGACACAAGATCTGGCGAGTAAATTAAAATGTCATCCAAATATACGACCACAAACAGCCCCACCAGATGACGAAAAATGTCATTAACAAAATGTTGGAATACTGCTGGTGCAGTAGTCAGACCAAAAGGCATGACAAGGTTCTCATAATGTCCCTCCGGCGTGTTAAACGCCGTTTTCCACTCATCCCCCTCTTTTATCCTAATCAGATTATACGCCCCCCTGAGATCCAATTTAGAGAACCATTTGGCGCCAACAATTTGATTGAAGAGATCAGGAATCAGAGGGAGTGGATACGGATCTCGAACAGTAATCCGATTAAGTTCGCGGAAATCCAAGCAAGGGCGTAGGCCTCCATCTTTTTTCTTCACAAAGAAGAACCCCGCGGCCACTGGGGAAGATGAAGGTCTAATATGCCCTTTGGCCAGACTTTCCGAAATATAATCTTTCATAGCCTGCCTCTCAGGACCAGAAAGGTTATATAACCTAGCTTTAGGTAACTTAGCATCAGGAAGTAAATTAATAGAGCAGTCATACACGCGATGAGGAGGCAACTCCTGACACCCCTCTCAGAGAACACATCCCCAAAGTCCTCCAAAAAAGGAGGCAAAGTACTAGGCACGACCGCACTGATGACTGTGTTCATGCAGTTACTTTTGCAAAACTCACCCCATTGGCTTATCTCTCTGGACTGCCAATTAATCACAGGGTTATGTTTAACCAACCAAGGAAGTCCCAACACAATAGGAGTAGGTAGACCCTCCAACACATAACAAGATAATAGTTCCCTATGTATTGCCCCTACCCGAAGGTCAATGTTATGAACCTCATGAACAAAGCTACCTTGGCCGAGAGGCCTGGCGTCAATGGAGAATATAGGATCGGTTTGACCAATACACTCAGATGCATACCTTGAGCCTGAGCAAACTGAGCGTCAACCAGATTAGCCCCGGACCCACTATCAAGAAGAACAGAAAATCTCTCCACTCTCGTACCAACCACCACCTCCACTGGTACAAGGAACTGAGAAGAACTAGCGGACGAAATACATACTCCCAGGTTGTCGTCCACCACACAACCTGGGATTAACAGTTTTCCGGCGACTTCTTGTTCAACAAGGCACGGGACGGACATCCCCCAACAAAATGTCCCTCTTTCCCGCAGAAGAAACACCTTCTAGTCCTGCGGCGTACCGCCAATCCCCTCCTATGAAATGATGTCCCTCCCAACTGCATAGGCTCCTCCGAACAGACAAGGGGAGCCTCAACATAAGGGACTTTAGTAGTAGGTGGAGTAACAACAGGGGGCGGAGTTACCTCGCACCTCTCCCGGAGCCGTCTATCAGTACGGATAGCCAGGGCCATAGCAGCCTCCAGTGATGGAGGAGAATCATACTGAGCCAAAACGTCCTTTAATTTGTCAGAAAGCCCATGACAAAACTGGCTCCTAAGAGCTGGGTCATTCCACTGAGTATCTGTGGCCCATCTACGGAACTCAGAAGCAAATTCCTCCGCCGGACGATCTCCCTGCTGTATCTTACGTAATTTTGTCTCAGCAAGAGAGACCCGATCTGGGTCATCATATACCAAACCCAGGGCAGTAAAAAATCGATCTACTGACTGTAGAGCCGGGGATCCCGGAGGAAGGGAAAATGCCCAGGATTGAGGGTCCCCTTGTAGGAGCGAGATAACAATTCCCACTCTCTGCTCTTCACTCCCTGATGATCGAGGCCGAAGCCGAAAATACAATTTACATGCTTCCCTGAAGGTAAAAAATTTGTCTCGCCCACCAGTGAACCTGTCCGGGAGAGCCACCTTAGGTTCAAATCTGGTTTGCTCCGAGGGAGACAAAACTTTGGACTTAATGTCCGTCAGCTCCATGGATAATCCCTGCAACTGCAGAGCCAGCTGGGCTACTGGATCCATGGCAACTGGGAATAATTTTATGGGCCAGTGAAAATGTCACGCGGTCTTATGATATGTGTACGATGTCAGTAAACTATTCTTAAAAGAACAACCCTCTATACAACATATAGATTAGCAACATCAGCATGTAAATATAGAATAGATTTACCTGACACGATATCCGTTGAACTCAGGATTAATCTTGAGGACTTGATACACTGTCACAGGAAAGAAGAGGACCGGGGGTCTAACCTGACCCTAAACTGGGGTCCTAACTAATCCCTCACCTTGGAGGTACTGATAATGGTTCAGAGGTCCAAGTCTCCAGCCTAACCCTGTCTCCTATCAGTCCCTGAACCCTGTAATCAGTCCTAAGAAGGATTCTGATTACCACCAAAGGGATATGGGCTGATCTCTGCTAAATACACAGATTAGAAATATAAGACAGACTGGAGAAAACACAGACTTGCATACACACTCAAACACAGAAGGAACATAAATGATCTGGGATATTAAACTCTAAGCAAGGTGAGCTTTAAAACAACTAAGGAGCTCTTTAACTTAAGTCTATACAGATACAATCCTATCTGTGGTCTGCATGAAGAATTTCACTGGCAACTCCCAAACAGACAACCAGAGATTTAAAGGAAACCAATCAACAAATAATTAATTGCAGCCGGGAGAAACTGCACCCAGTCCCAGAACTGAGCACAGACAGAATTAACTCCCTAACTGCCAAACACAAAGAAACAGCAACTCAGCTGTGAGAAGTCAGAATGTGCAACCGCGACGATCTTCGTGGCGATGCACACATGACAGTATAATCTATGGAGCATATGGGGCATAATCTGTGGAACATATGGGGCATACGCTGTGGAACATATGGGGCATAATCTATGGAACATATGGGGCATAATCTATGGAGCATATGGGGCATAATCTGTGGAACATATGGGGCATAATCTGTGGAACATATGGGGCATAATCTGTGGAGCATATGGGGCATAATCTATGGAGCATATGGGGCACAATAAATGGGCAGCATGTGGGGCATAATATATGGGGTAGCATATGGGGCTCCTGATTCAATATGGCTATTCAAAAACATTTAACCTACTTTAATTTTACATTTATTGGTATCTATTTTTCATTTTGAAATTTACCAGTAGCTGCCTCATTTTCCACCCTAGGCTTATACTAGAGTCGATACGTTTTCCCAGTTTTTTGTGGCAAAATTAGGGGGGGTCGGCTTATTCTCGGGCCGGCTTATACTCGAGTATACACGGTAGATGTAACTAAAATGAGAAGCTTGTTTCCTTTATCAGACTCCCAACAGACGCAGGTCAGCTATAACTAGGGTGAAGACCTGGAGAAATTAGTAAATGCAGAGAGAAAGATGAGACTGCACATATTAATAGTGTAGTGAATGGGACAGTGGAACGAATATCTAATTAGTAGATAAGGAACTGAATATTAGCAGATGTGGAGTCAGGGGAGAGTACGGAGGTCCTGCCGCATTGGGGTGTCACAAAGTAGAGGGAATAATCCATCTTAAATGTAAAATGACATACCTCAGAGAAAGAGGAGACGGTAGGAAATATTTTGCCATTTTTAGATGAAATCAATAGTCCTATTAGACGCATGTTAGAACCTGCTTTTGTGAATGAAATAAGGAATCCATTAGGGAGAGACTTGTTAACATGTGTCCTGAAAAGAGGGACACTCAATTCATACCTCCCAACCGTCCCGGATTGGCCGGGACAGTCCCGATTCTGACCCCCTCCTCCCGCTGTCCCGCAGTGAGCTGGGCCGCCACGCCCCCCATACACCCTATAGTTGCCTTCCAGCACTGCACTTTAGCTTCTCACAGCAGAGCAAAGACCTGCTGAGCTTTCCTACTCTGTGCACACAGGACCTGTGATGAGGTCACAGGAGGGGAGGAGTTGGGTGTCACATGGCCAGGCTCCTCCGTGTACAAGTCTGCTGTGCTGGTTGTCATGGGTGCTGGCTGCAGTGGCTGAGGGTAAGTTTATGTGACGGGTCAGGAGGGATTTACAGTGTGGATGTAGCAGTGTCATGTGTGTACGAGGTGTATGGAGCAGAGCCGTGTGTGTATGAGGTGTATAGAGCGGAGCCGTGTGTGAAAAGTGTACGGAGCGGAGCCGTGTGTGTATGAGGTGTATGGAGCAGAGCTGTGTGTGTACGAGGTGGCTGTAGCAGTGCAGTGTGTGTACGGAGCTGAGCCGCTCATCTCCGTACACACAGGGCTCCGTGCTTGAGCCGTGTGGGTACGGAGCAGAACCGTGTGTGTACGGGGTGTAGAGAAGTGGAGCCGCGTGTGTACGAGGTGTACGGAGCGGAACCGTATGTGTGCGAGGTGTATGGAGCGGAGCTGTGTGTGTACGAGGTGGTTGTAGCAGTGCTGTTTGTGTGCGGGGCGTACAAAACGGAGCCTTGTGTGTACGAAGTGTACGGAGCTGAGCCGCTCATCTCCGTACACACAGGGCTCCATGCTTGAGCCGTGTGTGTACGGAGCGGAGCAGAGGCGTGTGTGTACGGAGCGGAGCAGAGCCGTGTGTACAGGGTGTAATGAAGTGCAGCCGCGTGTGTATGGAGCGTTACCGCGTGTGTACGAGGTGTACGGAGCGGAAACGCATGTGTACGAGGTGTACGGAGCGGAACTGCATGTGTACGAGGTATGGTGCAAAGCCACATGTGTACAAGGTTTATGGAGCGTGGCTACGTATGTACGAGGTTTACGGAGTGAAGCCGTGTGTGTACTGAGTGGAGCCATGTGTGCGCGAGGTGTACGGAGTGGAGCCGTGTACGGAGCGGAGCCGTGTGTGCGCGAGGTGTACAGAGGGGAACCATGTGTGTATGAGGTGTGCGGAGCCGTGCATGTACAAGGTGTATGGTGGGGAGCATTCATACCTCCCAACAGTCCCGATTTTGAGAGAGGATCTGCCCCGCTGTCCTGGCTGGCAGCTTACTTTCCCCGTGGACACAGGAGTACACGGCGGAGCCCCGAGGAGCACTTTAAAACTCTGCTCTTTCTTTCTTTTCCTCAGTACCAGTCAGTGTGCGCACAGTACCAGCCACTGATCCCATAATGCCAGCCACTGTGCCCTCAGTACCAGTCCGTGTGATCAGCAGGGCTAAATGGGTGTAGTTGAGGCGTGGACATGGGTGTAATTAGTTGTGAAATGGGTGTGGTCAGGGGCGTGGCCTAAAATTTGCCGCGGCGCGCGCCGCAACCTCCGTCCCTCTTTCCCATCTTCAAAAGTTGGGAGGTATGCTCAATTCTAAGTATTTTTCTGAAAAGAGGGAAGGATTCAAAAGACCTTTTGCCATTGGCTATAGGGGAGGAGCAGGAGAGAATGGAAACTTGTAGAACAAAGAGAGTAAGTTTCCTTTACTATAGAGTAAAGGGGGGGGGAGGAAGAGAGGACTGCAGCGCCGTCACCCACTCACATGGCAGAGAGGCATATGGACTGTTACAGCTAAGGACAACATGGGGGGGTCTTATAATGCAGCAGCCCTAATCACTTCATCCTACTTACCAGTAGATCGCGTTCCTGCCATTATAGTTGTAATTTACTGATTCTATCTCAATGATTAAAATAAACTCTGGTCAAACTTTTAGTTTTTTTCCTGATACTTGGCAGCCAGATCTGTCATGCATGGAATTAGTGGGTTTTTTTTGTTTGGGAAATCATCATAGCATTTTAGGATGATTTACTTGGAGAACACTTTCTTTTCCATGCCTCTGCACTCAGACTGACAGTATTTATTTGTTTTTTGTTTTCATGATCATAAACAGTTTACATGGATGGTGCTACCACAAGGTGACCAAAATTCACCAAAAATGTATACTGTTGAAATATGTTCTATTTAGAAAAAAATCTTCTCCATATCTGGAGGTTGTGTTGCTTTAGTCTATAATATGTGGATGATTTATTACTTTGCTGTGTTAATCAAAAGTCATGTAATGATTCATCTGTCTCACTTTTGTGTTTCTTAGCAGAACATGGATGTAAGGGCTCTAAAAACAAACTACAGTTTTGACAGCAGAAACTAGTCTTTTTAGGCCATTGCATGGCTCAAGGTACTAAACACCTGACAGAGAAAAGGAAAGTTGCAATACAACAGTTTACATTGCCCCAAAACATCACTCGACTTAGAAGTTTCCTTGATCTGGTGTCATACTGCTATCATGGATACGATCGGCATGCCAGCTCATGCAGCCCTGAATGATTGTCTACACAACTCTTTCATCTGACCCCAGAAGATGAACAACATTTCTATTCCCTAAAATTATTGATTACCTCTGCCCAAGCTCTTGGTTTACCCAACTATACTAAACTATTTCCTTTGTTCTGCACTGAGATAAGAGGCTTTACCACTTCCCTACGTACCCAAAAACAAGGACAACAAAGACCAGTGGCCTACTACTCAGCTAGGCTGGATTCTGTTGCCAGCGGTGAACCCTCTTGTGTTAGATCCATTTCTGCGGTTCATGCGTGAAAAGGCCACAGAAATAGTTCTTGATTACAAGGTCACACTTTACACTCAACATGACATTCATGGTGTCCTCAGTCAGGTACAACCTAGACACATTTCAATGGCTGGGTAACTTCGCCTCCAATGTACCCTTCTCATGCCCCCAAATGTAGAACTCAAACAATGCACAGTTTTGAATCCAGCTACGCTTCTGCCAGTGGATTCAAAAGGGGGGAAAGATGAGGAAAATGACCTATTTTTACATTCTCTGGCAGAGGAGGAAATAGCGGACATACATACACCCCATGATTGTGTAGTTTTGATACAACAAGAAACCACAGGGTTTGAACATGTCTCAGATGAACCCATTGCTAGCGCAGATATTGAGTTTTTCGTAGATGGATCCAGATATCAAGATAATAATAATTTATTTCTATAGCGCCAACATATTCCGCAGCACTTTACATTTTAGAGGGGACTTGTACAGGTAATAGACATTAAGCATAATAATAAACACATAGATCAACAGATACTAAGAGGAATGAGGGCCCTGCTCGCAAGCTTACAATCTATGAGGAAATATGGGAGACACGAAAGGTGGATGGTAGCAATTGCTTTCATTGTTCGGACCAGCCATGATGTAGGAAATCGGGTGTTCATGTAATGCTGCATGAACCAGTTATCAGCCAAAATACGTAAAAGTACAGAAACAGAGGGCTATTAAATGCATCAGGCGTATGAAATCATAATGCAAGGAACCTAGTTATGGTAAAAATGTTGAATGGGCAACACAATGATAGTTAGATTAATGTGTTGAGGTGGTAGGCCAGTTTGAAGAAATACGTTTTTAGTGGAGGCTTAAAACTGTGGGTATTAGGGATTAATCGAATTATCCTGGGTAGTGCACTCTAAAAAATTGGAGCAGCACGTGAAAGACGGGAGTGGTAGGTTCTAATTATTGAGGATGTTAACCTTAGGTCATTAGCAGAACGGAGGGCACGGGTAGGGTGGTAGACTGAGACAAGGGAGGAGAGATAGGGTGGTGCTGACCCATGGAGTGCTTTGTGGGTGAGGGTAATAGGTTTATACTGAATTCTGGAGTGGATGGGTAACCAGTGTAATGACTGGCACAAGGTAAAGGCATCGGTGTAAAGGTTAATGAGGAATATGATCGTGGCTGCAGCATTGAAGACAGATTGAAGAGGGGAGAGTTTGGTAAGATGGAGACTGTTTAGTCGAGAATTACAATAGTCCAGACGAGAATTAATAAGTGAAACAGTAAGAGCTTTTGCAGAGTTGAAAGTAAGAAAGGGTCGAATTCTACTAATGTTTTTGAGGTGCAGATGACAAGAGCGAGCCAGTGATCTGATGTGGGGGGTGAATGAAAGCTCTGAATCAAGTATGACCCCAAGACAGCGGACATGTTGCTGGGGAGTAATGGTAGAACCACACACAGAAATGGCAATGTCATGCATAGGTAGGTTAGTAGAGGGAGGAAACACAAGGAGTTCAGTTTTTCACAGGTTCAGTTTCAGATAGAGGGAGGACATGATGTTGGAGACAGCAGTAAGACAATCACGGGTGTTTTCTAAAAAGGAAGGCGTGATGCTGGTCGGTTCTACACTGGATATGCTGTGGTCACACAATAATAGGTAATAAAAACCAAAACACTCCCTCTTCACCTATCGGCACACGAGGCACTGAATGCACTCACTGAGGCGTGTAGAGTGGCTGAGGGTAAAATGGCCAATGAGTATGTAGATAGCAGGTATTCTTTTGGAATTTGTCATGATTATGGTCCAATATGGAAAGCCAGGTCTTTTCTAACATCAAATGAATGCGGAGAGCATGCAAGCTCTGATGGAGGCTCTTCTGTTATCAACTAAGCTTGGCGTGGTGAAGAAAAAAAGCTCACACACAAGCTGACTATGATGGAGACAGAGGAAATGCTTTTGCAGATACAGCAGCCAAGAAAGCAGCAAGGAGGCCGAGAGTAGAGAGTCTTACTCAGACATGCTGTCCATTTTCTTGTGATCCTCCTTGAGATGGTTCTACGCCTTCATTGGAGTCCAGTTGTGTTTAGTAAAACTGATAGGACGTAATTTGAAAAGGCATACACCTGTCTATATAAGCCCTTACAGCTCACAGTGCATGTCAGACCAAATGAGAGTCATGAGCTCAAAAGGAACTGGCAAAGGAGCTCAGAGACAGAATTGAGGCAAGGCACAAATCTGGCCTAGGTTACAAAAGGATTTCTGCAGTAATCAAGGTTTTTAAGAGCACAGTGGCCTCCATAATCCTTAAATGGAAGACGTTTGGGACCACCAGAAGTCTTCTTAGACCTGGCCGTCCAGCCAAACAGCAATTGTGGGAGTAGAGCCTTGGTAACAGAAGTAAAGATCTGAGCTCCAGAGATGCAGCAAGGAGATGGGAGAAAGTTCCACAAAGTCAACTATCACTGCATCCCTCCACCAGTCGGGCCTTTATGCCAGAGAGGCCCGACAGAAGCCTCTCCTCAGTGCAAGACATATGAAAGCCCGCATAGAGTTTGCTAAAAAACACATGAAGGACTCCAAAACTAAGATAAATAAGATTCTTTGGTCTAATGAGACGAAGATAGACCATTTGGGTGATAATTCTAAGCGGTAAGTGTGAAGAAAACCAGGCACTGCTCATCACCTGCCCAATACAATCCCAACAGTGAAACATGGTGGTGGCAGCATCATGCTATGGGGTTTCTTTTTTCAGCTGCAGGGTCAGGACAACTGGTTGTCATTAAAGGAAACATGAATGTGGCCAAGTACAGAGATATCCTGGATGAAAACCTCTTCCAGAGTGCTCTGGACCTCAGACTTGGCTGAAGGTTCACCTTCCAACAAGACAATGACCCTAAGCACACAGCTAAAATGGCAAAAGAGTGGCTTCAGAACAACTCTGTGACAATTCTTGATTGGCCGAACCAGAGCCCTAACCTAAACCCAATTGAGCATCTCTGGATAGACATGAAAATGGCTGTCCACCAACGTTCACCATCCAACCTGATGGAACTGGAGAGGATCTGCAAGGAAGAATGGCAGACGATCCTCAAATCCTCAAATCCAGGTGTGAAAAACTTGTGAAAAACTTGTTGCATCATTCCAAGAAGACTCATGGCTGTACTAGCTCAAAAGGGTGCTTCTGAGCAAAGGGTCTAAATACTTATGACCATGCGATGTTTCAGTTTTTCCCTTTTTAATAAATTTGCAAAAATCTCTACATTTCTGTTTTTTTTCAGTCAAGATGGGGTGCAGAGTGTACATAATGAAAAAAATAAACTTTTTTGAATTTACCAAATGGCTGCAATGAAAGAGTGAAAAATTTAAAGGGGTCTGTACACATTCCGTACCCACTGTCCAGCTACCACAAGTAGGGGTGTATGAGTTTGTGCTTGTGTGTGTGTTGATCTCTTTTCATGCTGGCCTGAGGCATATCCAGTGCAGAAAGCTACAGCTAAAGTTACTGCTTAAACTCATTAAAGGGGTGGTATGTAGATATAGGGTTCCTGAAGTGATTGAAAGTGACAGAGGTACACATTTCACTGGGGGGAGTCATGAAAGAGATCTTAAAAAGTCTTTTGGAATTGAGCAGCCTTTACACACACCTCAACATCCACAGTGTAGAGGGAAGGTGGAAAGGCTGAATGGGACATTAAAGATTCAGAAGGAAGAAGAGGAGACCAGCAAACCATGAACTGAATGTTTGCCTTTAGCTCTTTTCTCAATGAGATACACTCCAGGTAGTAAAAAAGGTCTCTCTCCATATGAGAAACTTTTTGGTTCAGTACCTAGAACAGGGTTATATTTCCCACAGTCACGTCAGATGCAGAATGACGGCCTGACTAGCTATATGCAAGTCTTGCATAATCAGGTGTACTCTTCCATTCCAGACCCTGAATCAGTGTCTGGAACACATGATCTTAAGCTAGGAGACTGGGTGGTCCTAAAAACACACGTCAGAAAAAGCCTTGATTCAAGATTTGATGGGCCATTCTAAGTTCTTCTGACCACAGCAACTTCGGTAAGGGTGAGTTTCCACGATCAGTATTCCATCAGGAAATGCTGCGTGTTTGGCGCTGTGCGTTGGTGCAGCGCCAAACACGCAGCGTCCAGATGTTACAGCATAGTGGAGGGGATTTCAAGAAATCCCGTCTCCACTATGCGTAACAACACGCAGGCGGAAGACCTGCGTATCCGGACATGCGGCGCGTCTTTTCAGACCGCAGCATGTCCTAGCGTATTGCGGCGAAGCTGCGTCGCCGCAACGGAATTTAACACAGGGCTATGTAGCCCTGCGTCCTTTCCGGAGGTGTTCCGGAGGTGTCCTGAACACCTCCGGAAAGAACGCGCGTCAGAAAGGGGGCGGGGCTTAGGACGGAGCGGAATTTCCGCTCTGTCAAATGTGCTGTGTTTCCTGACCATGGAAACACAGCCTAAAGCTTGAGCGAAAACCCACCAGGACACGCCAGCCAATGTGACAGAGTCACCCCACCAGTAGAATGATGACTGTTTTGCTCGTTCTAATAGGGATACAATAAATGAGATTCTGAATGATGAGTGGGATAATAAATTCGTTAGACATCACCAAGTACTTTTAAAAGACATGGGCACAAATACATTACCAAAAGACTGTTGGATCTGCACTCACAGTCCCGTGAGTTCCAACACTAGGCCTTATTTAGCCATTCCAGTGACTTTGAAAGAAATGTTCTATTTGAGTCACCATACTTTTCACACAAAGCATGATAACAAGAGAGAGAAGGTTGTAGGTTTGCCAGTAGCTGCATGGGTGACAGAGCCATGGTTGTTGTTTAACAGGAGTGGTCTGCCTCTAAGACAAACCGGCATGCCGTGGGCTTCTAATCGTGTTGGCCTCTCCTGTTATCCAAATTTCACCTCTTGCAGCTGAATCCAGATAAGATTCAGAGATGTCCCCTTTCTCTACAGCCGAGTATTCTGACTGTAATAGGTCCTCTACTGACATCACACAGTGTGTAGCAGTCAATGCAACTCTCAATCCTCAGCTTCATTGTGTAAACGTCACTGTGCAAAACCTAATATCAGGTGTTACGTCAAATGACACTCAGTACCAGGAAGAGATAACGGACGTGGTAAGGACCACCTTGTTGTCTAAATGGATTGCTTGTCTATTCAATGACATGGTTATGGGAGCTCCAGAGAGTTTGTATATTGTATGTGGACATCAGGCTTACGAGTGGTTACCCAACAACTTCACAGGGGTCTGCACACTGGTCTTCCTGACCCCTTCAACCTTTATAGTGCCTCACATCAGAGTAAATGTTAAAGCAATCCCTGTACACACATTATACAGATGAGATGCAGACAACAATCCCAGACCCAATGGCAAGCTTCATCTTGTAGAAATGGGGGTTGCAAATAAGATTGTGAGTAGCATATTGATTTATCCATTCATAACTCAGATGTGGGATAAGCTGGTAGAGGAGACTGATGATCTAGATGACCAGATCTTCCATTAATACATCTAATATTATACAAAAACAGCTAATTGTAGTAACTAACTAACACACCATAGTACTAGACTACCTGACCACTAAGGAAGGAGGAACGCGTCAGATCATCGGTCCTGCATATTGTCATTACATCGATGTCATGGGAAATCTCAGGGTTAAGATCGATGTACAGAAAATAGCCAAAATAAGGGATAAATGGTAACATGAACAAAGACTCATGGTGGGGAGAAACATTTTCTTTCCTAAATCACACCAACTCATTCAAGGGTCTAGGTGTGTGGCTCTCGGGGATTATACATACATGTATGCAAGTATTATTATTCTGCTTGTTAGTATATGTAGCCGTAAAAGCGCTATTTTATGTTACCCCTAAGTTACTCAGGTTTATATACACTGCTCAAAAAAATAAAGGGAGCACTTAAACAACAGAATATAACTCCAAGTAAATCAAACTTCTGTGATATCAAACTGTCCACTTGGGAAGTAACACTGATTGACAATCAATTTCACATGCTGTTGTGCAAATGGAATAGACAACAGATGGAAATTATTGGCAATTATCAAGACACACTCAATAAAGGAGTGGTTCTGCAGGTGGGGACCACAGACCACATCTCAGTACCAATGCTTTCTGGCTGATGTTTTGGTCACTTTTGAAAGTTGGTTGTGCTTTCACACTCGTGGTAGCATGAGACGGACTCTACAACACACACAAGTGGCTCAGGTAGTGCAGCTCATCCAGGATGGCACATCAATGCGAGCTGTGGCAAAGAAGGTTTGCTGTGTCTGTCAGCTTAGTGTCCAGATGCTAGAGGCCTACCAGGAGACGTGGAGCGGGCCATAGGAGGGCAACAACCCAGCAGCAGGACTGCTGCCTCCGCCTTTGTGCAAGGAGGAACAGGAAGAGCACTGCCAGAGCCCTGCAAAATGACCTCCAGCAGGCCACAAATGTGCATGCGTCTGGACAAACAGAAACCGACTCCATGAGCATGGTCTGAGTTCCCGACGTCCACAGATGGGGGTTGTGCTCACAGGCCAGCACCGTGCTGGACACTTGGAATTTGCCACAGAACACCACTGGCGCCCTGTGCTCTTCACAGATGAAAACAGGTTCACACTGAGCACATGTGACAGACGTGACAGAGTCTGGAGATGCCGTGGAGAGCGATCTGCTGCCTGCAACATCCTTCAGCATGACCGGTTTGGCAGTGGGTCTGTAATGGTGTGGGTGGCATTTCTTGCCATTAAGTACCGAGATGAGATCCTCAGACCCCTTGTGAGACCATATGCTGGTGCGGTTGGCCCAGGGTTCCTCCTAATGTAGGACAATGCCAGACCTCATTTGGCTGGAGTGTGTCAGCAGTTCCTGGAAGATGAAGGCATTGAAGCTATGGACTGGCCCGCCCGATCCCCAGTTCTAAATCCGATTGAGCACATCATGTCTCGCTGCATCCACCAAAGTCATGTTGCACCACAGACTGTCCAGGAGTTGGCGGATGCTTTAGCCCAGGTCTGGGAGGAGATCCCTTAGGAGACCATCTGCCGCCTAATCAGGAGCATGCCCAGGTATTGTAGGGAGGTCATACAGGCACAGGGAGGTAATACAGGCACGTGAAGGCCACACACACTACTGAGCATCATTTTGACTTGTTTTAAGGACATTACATTCCACTTTCAATTTGGGGGTCTCTCCAAATCCAGGCCTCCATTGGTTCAAAAATGTGATTTCCATTGATGATTTTTGTGTGATTTTGTTGTCAGCACATTCAACTTTGTACAGAACAAAGTATTCCATGAGAACATTTCATTTATTCAGATCTAGGATGTGTTATTTGAGTGTTCCCTTTATTTTTTTGTGCAATATATAAGGAAACTCATGTCAAAGAACCCCTGGTCGTATACTATGGACCCCAGACAGAAAAAAAAAAATGATCCAGTGTTGTGATACAATTATAGGTGTTAGGTGGGGAACTGAGTTTAAGCAGCTAGGAAAGTCCAAAGAACATGACTATCGCGCTCCTATATACCTACTGATGCCATAATTAGTCACAAAAGGGGGGAAAAGTGAGAGAACAGAATCCATTTTGAGTACATAGTCTCCATCTTGTCCTGTGTATCCTATGTAATGGTGATCGGATAACACTGATGGGTGGGGAAGCTTAAGATTTCTATTCACACCCGAAAGGTTACTAATGGTTCATAGGTCAGAGGGAACTATTCCTTTGTGACCTTATGAAAAGCGCCACACATGTTAGTAAAGGCCCCGTCTCACATAGCGCGATCGCTACCGAGATCACTGCTAAACAGCGATCTCAGCAGCGATCTCGCTATGTCTGACACGTACCAGCGATCAGGCCCCTGCTGTGAATCACTGGTCGTGTCAGAAATGTCAGGACTTTTTTTTTTATCGCTGGTCTCCCGCTGGCCAGCACGCATCACTGCGTGTGACAGGCAGGAGACCAGCGATCAGCTGGTAACCAAGGTAAACATTGGGTTTCCAGCGCGCGGAGTTGTGCCTAGAAACCCGCTGTGTACCTTGGATACCAGCGCGCTGCTGCAGGGGAGCTGGTAACCAAGGTACAAGTCGGGTTTCCAGGCACCGCGAAGCGCCTCGAAACCCGACGTGTACCTTGGTTACCAGCTCCCTGCATCAGTGCGCTGTATCCAACGTACACTGCGGGTAACTAGGCGACGTTACCCGCAGTGTCGCTGTCCTGATCGCTGCCTGTTTGGCAGCTCAGCAGCGATCATGTAGCGACACACCAGCGATCTTGATCGTTGTCGGGATCGCTGGTGTATCGCTATGTGAGACGGGGCCTTAAAGGAAAGTCTTATCTGTTACAGCAAACATGGCTGAGCTGCACTGATTTCCTCCAGATCTCAAAAACATATTTTAATATTTGGAGGTCGGAAGGCAAAAAAGAGAACGGAGTATGATAGCGCTATATAAGCAACGCATCATAAATAAATGTACAGAGCCGAGAGCAACAGACTGCCGGACCACCCAAGAGAACTGCTGGGGACATTTACCCTCCTGTCCCCCAGTAATGGGGAATCTCCAGCACCTACCTCCACCTGCAGAGCCGCACACCACATATATGGCTGCTCTGTGCGCACAGGACCTGTGATGAGGTCACAGGAGGGGAGGAGTCAGGGGTCACATGATCAGGGGCCTCAGTGGATGCAACTCTATAAAATTATAAACAATACATACTGTAATACAGTGATTTTCAACCTTTTTTGAGCCGCGGCACACTTTTTATACTTAGAAAATCCTGGGGCACACCACCAACCAAAATAGCACAAAATGACACTAAAACAGTCATATTATACATATAGTTAATAATATAGAAGCTTTCCCCACGGCACACCCGACCATGTGTTGCGGCACACTAGTGTGCCGCAGAACACTGGTTGAAAATCACTGCTGTAATAAATAACAAACTGTACAGAAATAAAACATCGCTAAAATAAGTAACAGAAACAAAAGGAACCAGCATCAAATAAACCAAAAAGTCCAGAGTCCTTCGTCCTTCCAAAGCTATTGCAGCTTCCAGAGGAACAGCAGGAACATTCCCCCTAACCAAAATTATATATAACCATAAAAGAAACATGCACACACACTGACACACACTCACCCCTCAAAGAAAGGAAAAAGCCCTCACCTGGCCATACATACAACTCAACCTATATATACACTACTATATACACAATAAGACATGCACACAATTTTTTTTTTTCTTTTCTTTTTTGCTTTTTTTTCCCCACCACACCACAGGTCCATGAGTTCATGCCCTTTTCACCACAAGCTTGACGGGTCCATGAAAGTTTATGCCCTTAGAAATTTACAGCCCTCGGGTCCATGACAAGTTCCATGCCTCCCCACACAAAAACCCCCACCCAACCTAAACTACACCCCCCCAACATATAACTATTTACACTTA
Organism: Oophaga sylvatica; assembly: GCA_033576555.1. Lineage (NCBI taxonomy): Eukaryota > Metazoa > Chordata > Amphibia > Anura > Dendrobatidae > Oophaga > Oophaga sylvatica. Next base: position 35,744,957 of record JARQOD010000003.1, on the reverse strand, counting down.
TATACAAAACATAACATTAACAGACCTACCACACAAGAACACTACATTACATTACTTTACTTTAAACACAACATTATAAACATTTATAAACATTAACACTATACACTGACCACATAACTTGCAAGGCCCAAGTTCAGCGCCTGCAAGCCCAATATCCATTATTTCCGGAATTTACAAAACAAAAAGCTAAATGTGCCACACACCAGCCCACCACCGGGAAACTGGAGTCCTAAGAGGCCCCATCCCTAACCACCAACACACGCACCCTGTCCCTCACCAACTAAATCTGTCCCTAAAAGAAAAGAAACTGACCCTAACTATCCCTACCTGTCCCTACCTATCCCTACTCTACCTAGCTTATCAAAACTAACTATCTGGCTATCCCTAAACTGGCCCTCCCTGTCCCTACTTTTCTCTCCCTCAACACCCACACCACCTTATCTTACCCTACCAACAATCTCACACAGACCAGCTCTCCCTAGGGCACGTTAAAGGAGAAACCCCTCCAAAGCCAAGAGGCCCTCCATGGCACCCAGCCTCTCGAACTCCAAAGAGCGCACCTTCCCCAGGTCACCCAAGATGTTTCTAACCACCTCATCCTGGGGGAGGACTTTCCGCTGCGTGGAAACTAAACTCTGTGCACTCCAAGTGTGGAACCTAATGACTACACTAACTAAGAATAAAGTACTCCATTCTCGGCCACCCAGGGATCTGAATGCCCCATAAGCCCACTCCGGATAAGAAAGGGACGCCAGTCTAGGCCAGCCTATGGAAGCACCCACCCTGTTGTAGACCCCTGTATTAAAGGGACACTGAAGGAGGAAGTGCTCCATGCTTTCCAACATGTCACCACACTCCTCACGGGGACAACCCCGATCATCGGAGCTCCTGCACTTCAGGTTGTCCCTTACATACAGCCTCCCATGGAAGCAGCTCCAGGCCAAGTCCCAATACTTCAAGGGGATCCGCTTGGAATTTAATAACCCAAGCCCAACCTCCAGATCCCGGCCTGGGCAATCCTTGAGCACCAGGGGCTTCTGGAAATGGGTCAACAGAACCCTGCTGTCAAGGAATTTCCTCGACATGGTCCTGATTTCCCACATTCCCAGACCCCACCGTTCAGAATCGGGGTAGCATAAGCCGGGAGATGTCCGTGTGGTGTGCGCAGGTCCTTCACCTGCCCTCCTGTCTCCCATTCCTGGAAGAAAGGTCGAAACCAACCCCTGCAGGAGAATACCCACGGAGAAGCCCTCTCTGAATAGAGGTTGGCAACATTGATCTTAAGAAAGGTGTTTATCAGAAACACCACCGGGTTGACCATACCCAACCCACCTAGTCTCCTCGTACGGTACGTGACCTCTCTCTTAATTAGGTTAAGCCTGTTCCCCATAATAGCTGGAAGAACAGGCTATAGACCCGTGTCCAGAGATGTTCTGGCAAGACGCAGACACTGCCCCGGTATATTAACAAGGGAAGCAGAAAGCCTTTGGCCAAGTTGACCCTTTCCCTCAGGGTTAAAGACCAACCCTTCCACTGGTCCACCTTTTGGGCGGCGATCTTAAGTCTGCCCTCCCAATTTTGCTGGGGGTAGTCCCCGGGGACAAATTCGATGCCTAGGATTTTGGCGAAGGTCTGGGGCCCTGGAAGGGTGTCCGGGAGATCAAAACTAGGATCTCCCCTCCCAGCCAGAGACTTTCGCACTTTTCCCGGTTGATCATGGACCCGGACACCTCCGAGTAGCACTCGACCTCAGACATGACCCAATCCGCCTCCTCTCTCGAGGACACAAAGAGGGAGACGTCGTCAGCGTACGCTACCACCCTCAGAGTGGCCCCTGGCTACGCCCGGTCCATCCCGACTCCCACCAACGGTCCACGATTATCCTCCTCAAGAAGGAATCGATTGCGAACACGTATAAAAGTGGGCTCAGAGGACAACCCTGGCGGACCACGGAACTCACCTCAAAAGGGTGACCAACCCAACCGTTCACGAGTGGAAAAGTCTCAGCCCCCTGGTATAAGGTCTCTAACCAATTTACAAACTTCCCAGGCAGACCGTAACTCAAAAGGACAGACCTGAGGTACTCGTGAATCACCCGGTCAAAGGCCTTCACTTGATCTAAGGACAGCAAGTACCCCTTCCAGTGACCCGCCCTGCCCTGCTCCACTGCCTCTCGGACACCGAGCACAGCACTAAAAGTACTGCGGCCTGGAACAGAGCGGTGTTGAGCCCCCGAAAGGAGCCGGGGTGCAAACTTCACCAGTCGATTAAACAGCACCTTTGCCAGAACCTTCCGGTCCACATTGAGAAGTGCTATGGGACGCCAATTCTCAATACGGGACGAGTCCTTACCCTTTGATAGGATAATCAGGGCTGACCTCCTCATTGAGCTGGGAAGAGCGCCCGAGGAAAGGCACTCATTAAACACCTCAGTCAAGAGGGGACCAAGGAGTCCCTAAGGGTCTTGTAAAACTCGGATGTTAAGCCATCCGGACCTGGCGATTTTTTGGGCCGAAGCCCATCAATGGCCAGTCTCACTTCCTCTTCCCTGATTGCCTCTACCAAAACATCAAGAGAGAGGTCATCTCCTGGCTCAGGAATGGTCTCAGCCAGGAAAGCCGACATCCCGTCTCGATCCAGATTTCTCTTTCCCAAGAGGCATGAGTAAAAGGATCTGACCACCTCCAGGATCCCTGATTTGGATCGGTGCAGGGAACCCATACTGTTGATCAGTCCTGTCACCATCTTACAATTCACTGACATCTTACAGTTTCTGTAAGGGTCGGGCAAGCGGTACCTCCCGAAATCCCTCTCAAAAACCAAAGATGTGTGCCTATCATACTGACACCTCTTGAGCAAAGACTTCACCCTGGAGATCTCCTCACGGTCACCCCCAGTCGAGGCGAGCTGCTCGAGTTTCCTCCTCAAGGCCTGATACAAGCAGTGCCTGTTCAGACCTGAGGCTCGAGAGCTGATGGAAGAACCCCGCCACCCTCTCTTTGAAGATCTCCCACCACTCAGACTTACTGCTACAGAGATCCAAAAGCGGTACCTGGCTCTGAAGAAATTCCTCACAGGACTGTCTCACTTCAGCTTCTTCCAAGAGGGATGAATTCAGCTTCCACAGCCCTCTTCCCATCCGGGGTGTCTCTGTAACATTCAGAGAAAAGAAAATTAAACAGTGATTGGAGAATTCCACCTCAACGGTGGACACTGCAGAAAAGATGGCATCCTCCTTTAAAAAAAAACCCTATCTATCCTAGACCTACAGCTACCTCTATGAAAGGTGAAATCCCCGTGACCTGGGGTGTGCCAGACGTGGACATCCACCAGGCGAGCTTCGCTAACTATACTATTTAATGCTGTACTATCATAAGCCAGGTGGCCTCCGGGACCCCCCCCATCACGGAATCTCGTAATGGTGTTAAAATCCCCACCGTAGACCACCTGCCGGCTCGTAAAAAGAAAGGGCTTGATCTTCATGAAGAGACATTTATGGTCCCACCTGGATGTGGACCATAGATGTTTATGAGCCGAAGCTCCTGTCCCCTCATGAAAACGTCTAAGACCAGGCACCTCCCCATTTCTATCTCAATAACCCGTCGGCATTCCACCTCCGCGGTCTTAAAAAGGACCGCCTCCCGCTATACAGCTCGGCCTCAAGAGACCAGTATGAGGGCCCACACCACCACTCCCTCCTGGCTTTATGGATGGCCCCCATGTCTGTTAGTCTGGTCTCTTGCAAAAACAAAATTTCAGCCTCAAATCAGGTGAAAAAATCAAAGGCCGCAAATCTGGCCGCATCTGGCCGCACCGGGCCTGAAGCGGCATTGGTAAAGGAGCGAGGGCAGCGGCTATACGGGTGACCTAGGTCACCACACAGGTGGCACCAAATGTCCTTGCAAGATGCGGCGAGATGACCTACCCCCCACCGGGCCTGAAGCGGCAGTGGTAAAGGAGCGAGGGCAGCAGCTATACGGGTGACCTAGGTCACCACACAGGTGGCACCGAATGTCCTTGCAAGATGTGGCGAGATGACCTACCCCACCACACAAGGCACATTTCTGCACCTTGCACTGAAGTGGCGGGGATCACCGCACTTGTGGCAGACCTTCGGCTGCCCCTTGTAGAAGACCAGGATCCTGTCCCTCCCTAGGAACGCCGAGGAAGGGATGTGGGTGACGATACCTCCTGAGACCTTCAACTTCATCATGAAGGTCCAGCCCCCAGACCAGGTACCGAACTCGTCCCGATGTCAACGCCGGAGAGTGACTCGTTACAAGTCACCACGGTCACTCTCTTAACGGCATTTTGGCATTCTCGCCATCCGGGCTGCCCCTTCACCAGCTCGTAATTCGATCAGAAGAGCTCTAGCCCTCTGGCCGGACGAAACTGATGTAGAAGAATAGGGTGGCCGAGGGATGGATCAAGGCAAAGATATCCGTCGCCCTGAAGCCCATCTTCAGGAGGAGCTCCACCACCCTACTCCTGGGTGGGCAAGCTACACCGCCCCTCCAACAAAGACGGACCACATTCCTCCTGGCCAGCCCTTGCCCGGCTGTCGGGAGGGACCAAATGGTTTCCCCCTCCCTTCTATCTTGGAAGGCGGCCAGGCCATGTCTCTCCAACCAGAAAGACAGGTCCACCTCTCTTCCCTCTACATTGACCGACCGCTCTCCTTTTTAAGGGCCTCCAGAAAACGGCGATGCAAATCGCCGACCCCAGATTCAGGAGGCAAGGAGACCCCCCGAGACCCCCCCCCGGAGCCCCAGCCGTGACCCCCGCAAAAGTACGGGGTCTCACGGCTGAGGGGCCAGATGGGCCAGCCCCTCCCTCACCGCCGGTGCTTCCACTTACACCAACACTCACTCCCTCCGCATTCACTCCCACATCCCTGTCACTCATGTCACTCACCTCACTCATATCATTCACCTCAGCCAATTCATCAAAAATATCAATGTTATTTTTTTTGCAGTTTCTATTTTTACCTGCTGGGGGCCCTGGCTGATCAGTGATCTGCCCCGCATTGTTTTTGCCAAGGAGTGCCGCCGCCCCTTTTAGAGCCGAAGAACAAAGTCCACTCAGTAAGCTCTGCCTGGGTTCAGGAGCAGCAGCACTTCCCGGGCTCTCTGGCTCCATTTTTTTTTCTGTTGTCACATTTGGGGCAGGACCAGGCTCCGCCTCTGCACCCTGCCCCCCACTGGAGACCTGTGCTGGCCTCACTTGGGGCACCGGAGCCCCTGCACCACCAGATGGAGGTAAGTGGGCTGGGGACCCCAGCAACCCCTTGCCAGCTCTCTCGGGCATTATTTTTTTGGGTAGGACAGAAGGCAGCGGGCCCGCCGAGGCCATGCCCCCCGCTGGTCACGACCATGGCGTGTAGAGCGAAGGCCCGAAAGGCCACGCCCCCCACCAGCGGAGCTGTGGCCGCCAAGGCCACGCCCACCCCGCCAGCCTCAGTCATAGCGGGTGGAGCAGTAGCCAGCAAGGCTATGCCCCCCGCCAGATGCGACAGGAGCGGGTGGGACAGCGGCCGAGGAGGACAAGCCCCCCTCGCAGGCCACCACCACCTTCTTGTACCCACCACTCGCTTTTGGCAAGGTCGGCCACTCCCTCTCGGCGTCCAGCGGCGACGGGTCCCCCGGCGCGGACCCCTTATTGGATCTACGCGCAGAGGACCCCGACCCTGCCGCGGACACCGCCAGGGGAGTGACCAACAACTTGCATTTTTTTACTTGCTGCCTTACGGCAGACTCCGCCCCCTTTCTAGTTCTCTAGATCCCCAAAAGTGATCCAGTCTTAGCGGATCCGCGTGTGGGGGGCCCAGAGACCCAGCTCTCACCGCCGGAGATGCGGCCCCGGCTGTATAGACTCCAGGTGCTGGGCCAGCCCCCCCGCCACAGAGGACTGGGCCCGAGCACCACCACCATCAATAATACCAGCACCGACACTCTCCATATCGCTGCCCGAGTCCGAGCTGCCACCACTAGGCATGGCACCCAGACCCAGGCAGACTCTCCTCTCCCCCTCCCTTGCTGCGGACCCACCACAGGGCCCGAGCCGGTGTGGGTAGCGGGTTCCACACAACGGGACAGGGGGGCCCCAGGAAGGGGAGCATAGACAAATTTGTCTATTGTGGTGACCTTTTTTTTTTTTCTTTTCTTCCCCTTCCCGGTTGCCCCAACCTCTCAGATCTCATCCCCAAACAACAGCTCGCCAAACCGTGCTGGGGACTCGATGTGCCGCACTTGTTGCGGGATGAGGCAGCCCCCCTCACTGCTGCTACCACTCCCTCCATCCTCCCCCTCGCTCCCACTTTCCTCCGAATTACTGGAGTCCGGTGGGAGGGCCACTTGCTCGGGGGCTATCCCGCTGCATGATACCTGGGCGTTTACACTCACCAGGTCTTCAGGTGGGACTGGCGCAGATGCCTCACAGCCGCCATCTTCCTCCTTCTCCTCCTCCACCTGGCTGGGGCCTCCTGAGCCCCAGGAGGCCCTGAACCAGTCGTCGTTTTTGAGCTTCTCCTCAAAGGGGCCGCTTCCCGCCAGGATCTCTGCCCTCCGTTGTTCCAGAGCTTTAATTGACCCCTTCAGCCTCTCCACCGTGGCGGAGACCTCTGCTCTCCTTGAGGCAGGGAGCTTGTTCTTTAAGATCACGTGTGCTCCCTTCAACTCCTCCCGGAGTCTCCTCAGCTGTTTGGCGGCTTCCTCGTATTCGCAGAGGTGCGCGTGGATGCGGGAGCCATAGGTGGTGACAGGCTCCCCCGCCGCCTTGGAGCCCCAGATGTTGGGGGCTCCATCACCGCACCTCCGCTGACCGCCTCTGCTCCTCCTCGAGGAGGAACCGCCATGGTCCCGGCCTTGGGGGTCTTGGTCCCTGGGGTCTTGCGGCCCCCCGAGGGCTTTTTCCTCACCATCTTCCCTGCGACTGGCTAGATGGTATGGCCTCCTGATGGTAAGTGAGGCCTCCCACTCCCAGCCGGCTTCCCGGGTGGTGGGAGCCAGGGGCCCAGCCCCAGAGCTCAGCCCCAGGGAAAAGTCTCTCTTTCTGGGAAAGGGCAGGCAGGCAGTCCAGGGAAAAAAAACTCCCCTTGCAAGGAGCTCTCGAGCACAAGGCTAGCTCCGCCTCTTCCTGTATGCAGGACTCTGCTGTGCTGGTTGTCATGGTGCTGGATGAGGGGAAGTTTATGTGTGGGGTCAGGAGGGGTTTACAGTGTGGATGTAGCAGAGTCGTGTGTGTACGAGGTGTACGGAGCAGAGCCATGTGTGTACGAGGTGTACGGAGCAGAGCCGCGTGTGTACGAGGTGTACGGAGCGGAGCCGTGTGTGTACGGAGCAGAGCCGCGTGTGCAGGAAGTGTACGGAGCGGAGCCGCATGTGTACGAAGTGTACGGAGCGAAACCATGTGTGTACGATGTGTACGTAGCGGAGTCGCGGGTGTATGAGGTGTACGGGGCGGAGCCGCATGTACGAGGTGTACGAAGCGGAGCCGCGTGTGTACGGAGCGGAGCCGAGTGTGTACAAGGTGTACGGAGCGGAGCCGCGTGTGTACAATGTGTACGGAGCGGAGCCGCATGTGTACGAGGTGTACGGGGCGGAGCCGCGTGTGTACGAGGTGTACGAAGCGGAGCCGCGTGTGTACGGAGTGGAGCCGAGTGTGTACGAGGTGTACGGAGCGGAGCCGCGTGTGTACGAGGTGTATGGAGCGGAGCCGCGTGTGTACGAGGTGTACGGAGCGGAGCCGCGTGTGTACGAGGTGTACGGAGCAGAGCTGGGTGTACGAGGTGTACGGAGTGGAGCCGTGTGTGTACGAAGCGGAGCCGTGTGTATACAGAGCGGAGCCGCGTGTATACCAGGTGTACAGATCGGAGCCGCGTGTGTACGTGCAGAACAGTGTGTGTGCAAGGTGTACGGAGTGGAGACATGTGCGTAAGGTGCAGAACAGTGTGTGTACAAAGCAGAACCATGTGTGTATGACGTGTACTGAGTGGAGCCGTGTGTATGGACTGGAGCCATGTGTGTACAGAGCAGTGCTGTGTGTGGTGCGGAGCCGTGAGTATGATGTGTACTGAGTGGAGCCTCGTGTGTAAGATGTGTACTGAGCAGAGCCGTGTGTGTATGATGTGTACAGAAAAGAGCCATGTGTGTACAGAGAGGAGCAGCGTGTAAGAGGTGTATGAAGCGGAGCCGTGTGTGTAGGATGTATATGGTGTGGAGCTGTGTGTGTATGAGGTGTTCGAAGTGAATGGAGCCAAGCTGTGTGTATAATGTGTACGGAGCAGAGCCATATGTGTGCAGGGTGAAGCTGTGTGTATGATGTGTAAGGAGCGGAGCCATGTGTGTGCGTGGTGTAGCTGTGTGTGTATGAGGTGTACAGAGCAGAGCCATGTTTGCGGGGTGGAGCAGTGTGTATGATGTGTACGGAGCCGAGCCATGTGTGTGCGGGGTGTAGCTGTGTGTGTGTAGGATGTGTACGGAGATCTCCAAACAAGTCAGGGACAACTTGTTGAGAAGTATAAGTAAGGGTTGGGTTATAATCACTAAAGGAGAGCTTGCTCATCTCTCCAAATCACACCTCACCACTTGTGAGCTTGACCCCATACCATCCCATTGTAATGTATGTGGTACAGTTCATATAGCGTCTTGTGCTTGGGTGCGATGAAAATACTTGAGACACAGGTTGATAAAGAAAGTCTTGTATTGCTTCATACAAATTGGCAAAAAATAAACACACAGGTTGCAAACACAGAAGCAGGAGACACAGCAGGCCAGAGTAATCTAAGCTCAGCAATAACTCTCCACAACAGATTCAGATCTTCTTCTCTGTTACCGCAAGTCCATGCAAACGTGAGGCTCTCAAGAGCAGAGTTCAGAGTCCACAAGTGCTTCAGAGTTCCTCAGTAGGAATGGCTGGAGTACAAGGTCCAAGGCTTCAGGAGTCAGAACACAGGTTCACTGCAGGCTAGATTCTGAAGCACTGATTGCTCAGCTGTGGCTGTTTAAGAAGCAAATGGAGAGAATCAGGGCGGGAACATGCAAGCTGGAAAACTCCATTTTGACTGAGGGCAAGATAGCTGCAGCAAAACAGAAAGCAAAATGGCCGACGAACAAACTGAGTTTCAGAAACAGATACACAGAACCTTACACCCATCTCCTCTCCAACCTTACCACTACACTAATTGCATCCCTAACTCATGTCTTCAACCTATCACTAACTTCTGGTAGCTTCCCCTCTGCTTTCAAGCATGCCACAATCGCACCTATCCTCAAAAGCCATCCCTTGACCCGAGCGCTATGTCCAGCTATCGCCCCATATCTTTGCTTCCAAAGTCCTTGAGCAGCACGTCCACGCTGAACTTTCCTCTCACTTTGCATCTAACTTGCTCTTCCACAACCTACAATCTGGCTTCCGTCCCCACCATTCCAATGAAACTGCCCTGACCAAATTTACTTACGACTTAGGCTACTTTCACACATCCGTTTTTTCCAATCCAGCACAATCCGTCCTAGATAGATAGAGATATAGAGAGATAGAAATAGATAGATAGATAGAGATAGAGAGAGACCAGAAAACCAAATGGTCTGGAATGGGGTGGCTGGATCAGGCAAAAGACTGATTCGGCCGCCGAATTCGCCCATACATTTCCATTGTACCCATCCGACGCATCCGCTGCTGTCCGCTTTTTTTGCCTGACACAAAAGACGCGTTGTGTCCGGTCGCCGAAATCGAAATTTTGGACGGATCCGGAAAAAAACGGACGAAACGGAAGCACATGCGGCGCGATCCGGCGCTAATGCAACTGAACGAGAAAAAAACAGATCCGGCGGAACCAAAAAACTGAATCGTTTTTTTAAAAAATCACGGATCACACCTGACGGCAAAAACGGATGTGTGAAAGTAGCCTTACAGCTAAAGCTAACAGACAGTTCTCTATACTCCTTCTAGACCTGTCCTCTGCCTTTGACACAGTTGATAACTGTCTCCTACTACAGATCCTCTCTTCCTTTAGTGCCAAAGACCTTGCCCTATCCTGGATCTCCTCATACCTTAACAACCGCACATTTAGTGTTTCCTACTCCCATACTACCTCTTCATCTTGCCCCCTCTCTGTTGGCGTCCCTCAAGGCTCTGTCCTAGGACCCCTTCTCTTCTCAATCTATACCCTTGGCCTGGGACAACTCATAAAGTCATATGGTTTCCAGTACCATCCATATGCCGATGACACTCAGATCTACCTCTCTGGCCCAGATGTCACCTCTTTGCTCTCCAGAATCCCAGAGTGTCTATCAGCCATATCTTCCTTCTCTTCTCGCTTCCACAAATTCAATGTGGACAAATCTGAACTAATTATCTTTCCTCCATCTCACAGATTTTCCCTACCTGATCTATCTATCACAATTAATGACATCACGTTTTCCCCCGTACCGGAAGTCCGCTGCCTCGGAGTAACCCTTGACTCTGACCTGTCCTTCAAACCGCACATCCAAGCTCTCGCCATATCCTGTCGCCTCCAGCTCAAAAATATTTCCAGAATTCGTCCTTTCCTCAACCCTCAATCTACTAAAATGCTTGTGCATGCCCTAATCATCTCCCGCCTCGACTACTGCAACATCCTCCTCTGTGGCCTACCACATAACACTATCACACCTCTCCAGTCCGTCCTTAACTCTGCTGCCGACTACTTAGTCTCCTCGTTACACTCCTGCTTCCCCTCTTTACAAATCTCTTCACTGGCACCCAATTTCCCAGCGTATCAAGTTTAAACTACTAACACTAGTATATCAGAAACTGGGCACACTCATAATTGTGTAAAAAAGAAACCTCCTTGGAGCTGTGCCAATATTATTTCTCATAAACTACTAACACTGACCTACAAAGCCATCCATAACCTTTCTCCTCCGTATATTTCTGAACTAATCTCTCAATATCTTCCCTCACGTAATATCCGGCCCCCCCAAGACCTCCCCTCCTCCACGCTTATTCGTTCCTCACCCAATCGCCTCCAAGATATCTCCCCAATATCCCCCATCCTCTGGATCTGTGCTCCAACACATTCAGTTATCCACCACATTTGGATCCTTCAGACGGAACCTGAAAACCCATCTCTTCAAAAAAGCTTACAACCTTTAATGACCACACAGCCACCTCAACACCATCAGAGCTACGGCAACCCTGACCTACGGTCTCCTTCCCCATCTCCCTGTAGAATGAAAGTCCACAAGGGCAGGGTCCTCTTCCCTCTGTACCAGTCTGTCATTGTTAGTGTGTTTACTGTAAGTGATATTTGCATTTAGATGTAACCCCTTCTCATGTACAGCACCATGGAATTAATGGTGCTATATAAATAAATAATAAAAATATCCCAATCTGAGTTGCAGAGTTCCTAAGTAGAGACTGGAGTATCTGTCCATATGAACACAATATGCCATACACTCCATAGAGGTGGCCTTTATGGAAGAGTGGGCAAAAGAAAGTTTTTTGTTATGTTTTGGTAGCTGAGGATGGCAAGAGCAAAAAACTGCATAGGCAGCCAAACACCAGAGAGGTTGGAAACTAATAGGTTGCAGACCCCTAAACTAACCGCACAACTAGAAGCAGCCGTGGGACGTTCCTACGGTGCCCTAGACGCCTCGTCACAGCCAGAGAGATTAGATAACCCTGAAGATGGAAAGAGGAAAGCTAACTGCCCCGGAGTAGAGCCCCAAAAGAATAGGAAGCCCCCAAACATATAATGGCGGTTAGACAAGATGAAAACACAAACACAGACAGAAAATAGATTGAGCAAACGCTGGGGCCCAAAACTGTCTAGATAGGACAGCACAGGAGAGAATACTGTCTGCAACCCAGAAAAACCCTAGGAAAAACTCCAACACTTCTGAATCCAAAAATACTGAGACCACACGATATCGACCACCTATATCAGATCTCTGGTGTGAACACGCAGCTACCCAGCAGTAAAATATCACAAGAACTGAGCAAATGAACAAACACAAAAAGAGAACAGAGACCAGCACAAGCCCCCAAAGGGGACCCAGCTGAACTCAAAAGCTAGGCAGCAAAAACAAGGAAAATCAAACGACAGTAAAAAAAACAAAGTATCTTATCTGAATGAAAGCAGGACACAGCAGAAAAGCAAGCTGAATTCCAACCTAGAACAGGAAGAACAATTGATCACCGGCAAGGATCATGGGAGGTCAGCTCAATTATATCAGGCCAGTCCATCCCACCTGATAACCATTCATTCATTGCAGGTGGTGGACTTTTGCTGTTCAACATAGGTTCAATACCCTCAGCAACCACCAGAGGGAGTTTCAGCTCCGAAGTAGTTTCCAACACGTTCACAACAGTTTTTACTTACACACAAAATTGTAATACTCGTTTTGAGTTTGCCAAAAGAGATGTGGGAGACTACCCAAATGTATAAAGGAAGGTGCTGCGGTCAGATGAGAGCAAAATATAACTTTTGTCCACCAAGGTAAACACTACGTCTGGTGCCAAACCAACTCATCTCATCACCCCAAGAACACCATCCCCACAGTGAAACATGGTGGTGGCAGCATCATGCTGTGGGGATGTTTTTCACCAGCAGGGACAGGTAAAATGGTCTGAGTCAAGGGGAAGATGGTGCAAAATATTCTTGAACAAAACCTGTTTCAGTATGTCAGTGATTTGAGACTGGGATGGAGGTTCGACATCCAACAAGACAATGACCCAAAGCATACTGCTAAATCAACATTCAAGTGGTTTAAGGGGAAACATGTACATTTTGGAGTGGCCTAGTCAAAGCCCAGACCTTAATCCAATTGAGAATCTGTGGTAAGACCTGGAGATTGCTGTTCACCAGAGGAAACCATCTAAGGCCATGCTCACACGTTCAGTATTAGGTCAGAATTTGTAAGAGAAAACCAGGAGTGGAACAAACAAAGGAAATGTATAATATAAATACATGCATCACTTCTGCAGTCGCCCACTCCTGGTTTTGGCTTGCAAATACTGAGGTAAATAAATACCGATCAAATACTGCATGTGTGTCCATGGCCTAACTTGAATGAGCTGAAGCAGTTTTGCCTTGAGGAATGAGCAAAAATCCCAGTGGCAAGATGTAGAAAGCTCATGGAGACTTATCCAAAGGGATTTGAAACTGTAATTGCTACAAAATGCAGGCTCTACAATGTACTGACTTTAGGAGCGTGAATAGTTGTGCACACTGATGTTTTCAGTCATTTTGTCCGTTTTATTGTTTGCTTCATAATAAAAAAGGAAACCAAATGTTTACATGCTCTTTACATGAACTGATGTAAACCCTCAAAAAATACTGTGAAATTCCAGGTTGTGAGGTAGCAAAAGGTGAGGTAGCAAAACACAAATAATGCCAAGGGGGTGAATACTTTCACAAGCCACTGTAAAGGCAATACTAACAGGACAAATGTGCACAATGCATTTGTATATACTGTAAATATTAGTTCCCACGTGAAGTCCTCAAATACAAAAACAGAGACAGCGCCAATAAACATCCCTAAGTGAAGTTAACTCCTTTATTCCATTGTACGTAATATTCCGTCCATGTGACCCTGGACCTTATTCCCATGGACGGAATAGTACGTCCAGGGAGATCAGCTGCGCTCCCGGGGGGAGCGCAGCTAATCGCCGCCAGGTGTCAGCTGATTATCACAGCTGACACCCGGGACTGTGTGTCAGGAGCGGTCACGGACCGCTCCCGGCACATTAACCCCTGGCACACCGCGATCAAACATGATCGCGGTGTACCAGGGGCACAGGGGAGGATCGCGCAGGGAGGGGGCTCCCTGCATGCTCCCCTGAGACCCTCAGAACAGCGCGATGTGATCGCGCTGTTCTGAGGCCTTCCTCCCTCCAAGGACCCGGATCCAAGATGGCCGCCGGGTCCTGCAGGGAGGCGGTTTACTTAGTGCCTGCTGAGAGCAGGCACTGAGAAGCCTGCAGCACTGCCAGAGCGATCGCAGGTGTGACAGAGTGCTGTGCACACTGTCACACCAGCGATCTCACCCAACATAGTGATGTCCCACCCTGGGACAAAGCATAAAAGTTAAAAAAATAAAAATAAAAAGTGTAAAAAAAATTTCCAAAAAAAAAAAAAAAAAAAATTCCCCAATTAATTCATTTATTCTTGTAAATAAAAAAACTAAAACAAGTACACATATTTTGTATTGCCGCGTCCGTAACGACCCCCCCCATAAAACTGTCCCACTAGTTAACCCCTTTAGTGAACCCCTTAAAAAAAAAAAAAAAAACAAAGCAAAAAAATCAATGCTTTATCATCATACCGCCGAACAAAAAGTGGAATAACACGCGATCAAAAAGACCGATATAAATAAACATGGTACTGCTGAAAACGTCATCTTGTCCCGCAAAAAATGAGCCGCCATACAGCATCATCAGCAAAAAAATTTAAAAGTTATAGCTCACAGAATAAAGCGATGCAAAAATAATAATTTTTTATATAAAATTGTTTTTATTCTATAAAAGCACCAAAACATAAAAAAATGATATAAATGAGGTATCTCCGTAATCGTACTGACCCGAAGAATAAAACTGCATTATCAATTTTACCACACGCGGAACGATATAAACGCCCCCCCCAAAAGAAATTCATGAATTGCTGATTTTTGTTCATTCTAACCTCCCAAAAATCGAAATAAAAAGCGATCAAAAAACGTCACGTGCTCAAAAATGGTACCAAAAAAAATGTCAACTCGTACCGCAAAAAATAAGACCTCACATGACTCTGTGGGCCAAAATATGCAAAAATTATAGCTCTCAAAATGTAGTGATGCAAAAACTATTTTTTGCAATAAAAAGCGTCTTTTAGCGTGACAGCTGCCAATCATAAAAACCCGCTATAAATAGTAAATCAAACCCCCTTTATCACACCCTTAGGGAAACATAATAGAATTAAAAAAATGTATTTCCATTTTCCCATTAGGGTTAGGGTTGGCGCTAAAGTTAGGATTAGGGTTAGGATTAGGGGTGTGTTAGGGTTAGGTTTGTGGTTAGGGTTATGGTTAGGACTATGGTTAGGGGTGTGTTGGGGTTAGGGTTGGAGTTAGAATTGGGGGGGTTTCCGCTGTTTAGGCACATCAGGGGCTCTCCAAATGTGACATGGCGTCTGATCTCAATTCCAGCCAATTCTGCGTTGAAAAAGTCTAACGGTGCTCCTTCACTTCTGAGCTCTGCCATGCGCCGAAACAGTAGTTTACCCCCACATATGGGGTATCAGCGTACTCTGGACCCCAAGAGTTATTGTGCAATTTGTCCTATTTCCTCTGTTACTCTTGGGAAAATAAAAAACTGGGGGCGAAAATATCATTTTTGTAAAAAAAATGATTTTTTTGTTTTTACAGCTGTACGTTATAAACTTCTGTGAAGCACTTGGGGCTTCATAGCGCTCACCACACATCTAGATAAGTTCCTTGTGGGGTCTATTTTCCAAAATGGGGTCACTTGTGGGGGTTTCCACTGTTTAGGTGCATCAGGGGCTCTCCAAATGCGACATGACACCCCCAGACCATTCCATCAAAGTCTGCAATCCAAAACGTCACTACTTCCCTTCCGATCCCCAAAGTGTACCCATAAAGTAGTTTTCTCCACATATTGGGTATCAGCGTACTCAGGACAAATTGGACAACTTTTGGGGTCCAATTTCTCCTGTTATCGTCCAATCTGAATTCCAGCCAATTTTAGTTTGAAAAAGTCAAGCGGCGCTCCTTCCCTTACGAGCTCTGCCGTGCGCCCAAACAGTGGTTTTCCCCCACATATGGGGTATTGGCGTACTCAGGAGAAATTGCACAACAACTTTATCTGTCCATTTTCTCCTTTTACCCTTGTGAACATAAAAAAAAATTTGTAAATATAATTTTTGTGGCTAAAAAGTTAAATATTCATTTTTTCCTTCTACGTTGCTTCAGCTCCTGTGAAGCACCGGAAGGGTTAATAAAATTCTTGAATGTGGTTTTGAGTACCTTGAGGGGTGCAGTTTTTAGAATGGTGTCACTTTTTGGTATTTTCTGCTATATAGACCCCTCAAAGTGACTTCAAATATGAGGTGGTCCCTAAAAAAAATGGCTTTGTAAATTTTGTTGTAAAAATTAGAAATCGCTGGTCAACTTTTAACCCTTATAATTTCCTAACAAAAAAAATTTTGGTTCCAAAATTGTGCTGATGTAAAGTAGACATGTGGGAAATGTTATTTATTAACTATTTTGTGTGACAAATTTCTCTGTTTTAAGGGAATAAAAATTCAAAGTTTGAAAATTGCAAAATTTTCGCCATATTTGCATTTTTTTCAAAAATAAACGCAAGTTATATAGAAGAAATTTTACCACTAACGTGAAGTACAATATGCCACGAGAAAACAATCTGAGAATCGCGAAGATCCGTTGAAGCGTTCCAGAGTTATAACCTCATAAAGAGACAGTGGTCAGAATTGTAAAAATTGGCCCGGTCATTAACGTGCAAACCACCCTTGGGGGTGAAGGGGTTAATGATGACAATATCAGAACAACGATGCAAAGATATGGTCAATCCCTGTCATTGCATATATATATTAGCGTTCACACAGCCAATGCAGCTTTGATCCAAACACATGCAGTTTTTACTGCTTTCCACAGGTTGCACAGCACTAAAAACTCAAATAGTGATGAGCGAACCCATAGATGTTCAGGTTCACTGAGTTTGGGCGGACTTTCTTAAAAGTCCAGTTCAGTACTCAAACTTCACCCTGGACTCCGAACCCCATTCAAGTCAATGGGGATCCAAACTTCAGTGCTGTAAAATGGTCGGAGTAACGGCTAGAGGACTGCACTGATTTCACCCACAGAGCATGAGGCAGATTACCCCCCAAAAGCTGATAAAAAATTTCACCCACAAAGCATATTTTCACACTTCACCCACAGAAGCTGATAAAATTTCAACCACATGGCATGTTTCCACATTTATCCCACAGAGGATGTGTTCACATTTCCCTGAGAAAGCTGATTAAAAACTTCACACCCAGACAATGGGGCACAGGCAGGGTTGCAGAGTATACACAGCAGCTAAAAGGTAAAGTACTCCCATAGATATGGGTTAAAGAATACACACAGTGGCTTTTGGCACTGTACTATCACAGACATGGCTGCATAAGAGTAGAAAAATATATTTAGACGCACTCACACCGTCAAAGTTGAAGATTACTTTCCAGTTGTGTTCGCTCATTCCTACTCAAACATAAAACCCTAGCCTTGTCCAGGTGCTAACTAAACAGAACATAGTCCCCAGCTACTCATACACGACGAGCCATGCAAAAGATGAACCCAGGGGATGACATAGAGGCATTTTTGACTGTTTTTGAACGGGTTGCAGAGCGGGAAAGGCAGACCGCGGAGCAGTGGTCGGAGGTATTGGTCCCCAATCTGACAGGTGAACCCCAGAAAGCTTATTTTGACTTGACCTTGCAGGATGCCCGGGAATATGCCAAGTTGAAAACAGAGCTATTGGCACGCGCAGGGGTCACTATGTCTGTCAGAGCCCAAAGGGTTCATCACTGGGCATATCGTCGTGACAAACCTCCCCGCTCACAAATGTTTGACTTATTGCATTTGGCCCAAAAATGGTTGCAGTCAGAGTCCTCCACTCCAGCCCAGATGGTCGAGCGGGTTGTCATGGATAGATTTGTTAATTCGCTCCCCACACCGGTGCAGACCTGGGCTGTCCAAGGAGATCCCCGGAATGCGGATGACGTGGTGGGCCTCGTAGAACGGAAACAGGTGGTCGAGAGGTCCCTGAGGAAGCCAGGGGGTGTGTAGAGAAACGGTGGGGGGGGGGGGGGTCGGCGGGCGCCAAGTCTGCTAGCCGAAACCGCATGGACCAGAGATCGTCTCGCCTAACACCGGCTCTCCTGTTAAACGTGGGCATGACACTACACAGACATCACAGGGTTAGGGTAAAACAGTGTGGCAATACTTTATTGAACCACAACACCCAATAGCAAAGAGAACATTCCCAGCAATTACCCCCAAGATGGTGCACATTACAAGGCCTCACACTTCCGCTGAGTCGCCTGGATGATGATAGAGGTTACGTCCGAGCCCCCAGGGTCGAAATTCCACCCGTGATATACACACAGAGAAGAGATATTGACAAGCGTAGGGAGATGACCGAGAACAGTCCATGGAGTCCGTACAAGGTCCAAAGCCAGTTGACACAACGTCAGTGCTCCCAGGGTCGCTAATCCACCTGTGATATACACACAGAGAAGAGATAACAACAAGCGTAGGGAGGTGACAGTCCATACTGACCATACAAGGTCCAAAGCCAGTTGACACGAGAGTCACCACCTGGCTTATCCGACCATCTCCATGGAACCAGGCGACCAGCGGATCCCAAAACCTGGCTTTCTCCAAACATATCCATGGTTCAGAGATGGTCGCTGGATCTGATCTGTGTCCTTCCAACCGGAGCCGAAAACCCCTTGGTAGTTTCCCATAGAATCATAGATCCATGTCGCTCGTGACGATGCCATGATGAATTGGCTGCAGTCTCTTGTCTCTCATCCGTCCGAGTGTTGTGCAGAATGTCCCACTGGTAGCTCTCTGTG
This sequence comes from Oophaga sylvatica, assembly GCA_033576555.1. Lineage (NCBI taxonomy): Eukaryota > Metazoa > Chordata > Amphibia > Anura > Dendrobatidae > Oophaga > Oophaga sylvatica. The sequence goes on along the minus strand of JARQOD010000003.1, from coordinate 35,726,341 downwards.
TCATGAGATGAGATCAGATCTGCTCTCTCTGTCTCGAGTATTTTTATACCCGAGGTATGTAAGCTATTTTTAGATTTACCCAGTGTGCTTCAGTTCATCCTCACAGCATTTCCCTATCTACCTTCGAAGTCAACAAACTGGTCATAGAATACAATACACAATTAGCATATCAGCTCACAATAAATACAGATAAACACACACTATGTACAAGTCACAGTTACAGACTTACATAGTATGTTAAATCGTATGCAAGTCTGTCATCTTGACCCACCAGACAAACACTTGAATCCACAAGCCAATATACAGATAAAAAGTCAATTCTTGTGGCTTTACAAAAGCATGGTTGTCTGGGAAATTAAGATACAATCTGGTTTCTTCACAGGGTGGTACATCTCCATACTGGGATAAACAGCGGGAGCCCGAGTCCCAAAAGAGGGGTAACAGCCACCACTTGGGGGAGTCCAAGGTCCCAAAGAGCCGCTGAGGGGCTACCAAAGGCTGCTACTAAAACCTAATCTGCTGGCGGTGCCATGGTCCAGGACACATAGCAGCCCATTGTCCTATATCTTTCGAGCAGATGGGTTGCAGCCTAGGCAGGCGCTGCTCGTATTATGCCTACCCAGCCTGCAGTGTGAACTATCAGCCCAGAGAGGGGCTGCAGTCATGTCCCGTGACCATATACAGAGTACTGGTGTCAGGACTCTTGGACTCCAGGAGCTGGTGACACTGATAAGGTCCACGTTTCCCACGAATTGATCACAGGGAAACGTGGGCGTCCACTGTGTCTATGGGGATGCCAAAGACTACCCTGTTGCAAGAGTGTTGATTAAAACAAGCTGTGTTATAGAGGTACACAAGGTCTGGGTAGTCAGAGACTTACTACACCCCGTGATAATTAGGCGGGACTTCAGCCTGTTCTGGGACTTATGGGGAAAAGCAGGGGTGCCCAGTGTCTCAGGCAGGAGCCTGCGCAACCCTGATGAGTCCCCATTGCAGTCAGAGGTGGAGGAGTTCCCCTTGTGCATCCTAGCTGGTGATGAAGACGAACCGGTGACCAGTGAGGCCAAGGTTCCTGAGCTGGGGGACTGCTCAAATGCAGGATCTTACTCTAAATGGGGCCTTTGAGAATGCATCTGTGATTGATAGGGTTTCTCAAGAGGCGGGGGCTAACACCAGGTACCCACACTTTGCTGTCAATAGCGAATTATTGTATCGAATGAATACACTGAGGGGAGGTGAAATAGTGGAGCAGCTGTTGGTTCCAGGGCCATAACGGCAGAGGGTTCTAGACATGGCACACTCACATGTTTTGGGGGGACATCTGGGGTGGAGAAAAAACAGGAGAGAATATTGCAGAGGTTCTACTGGCCGGATGTTACCAGGAGATCCGGAACTATTGTAGGTCCTGCCCCACCTGCCAGATAACCCCTCCCTCTTCTCACTTCCGAAATCCTCTAGTCCCGTTACCGATAATAGAGGTCCCATATGAGCGAATTTCCATTGACCTGGTAGGGCCCTTAGTTAAGTCTGCACTAGGGTACCAATATGTTCTAGTGATCATGGACTATGCGACCCGGTACCCTGAAGCAGTGCCCCTAAGGAACTCTTCGGCTAAGAGTATTGCTGCCCGGGAACTGGTCCATATTTTTGCCACAACAGGCATGACGAAGGAGATTTTGATGGACCAGGGAACCCCTTTCATGAGCAAGGTAATGAAGGAACTGTGTAGGGTACTCCAGATTGCCCATCTGCGAACTTCAGTGTACCATCCACAGACCGATGGCCTAGTAGAACGCTTCAATAAAACCTTGAAAGCCATGCTCAAAAAGGTCATTGAGGTGGACGGTCGAGACTGGGACTACCCGCTTCCGTTTTTGCTCTTTTCCATCAGGGAAGTGCACCAGGCCTCTACTGTCTTCTCGCTGTTCGAGCTCCGGTACAGTCGACATCCACGAGGTCTCCTGGACATCGGCAAAGAAACATGGGAAGCTGAGGTCATGCCACACAGGAGCATCATAGAGCATATTGTCCAGCTGCAGGAGAGAATGGCAAAAGTGATGCCTATTGTGAAGGAGCATCTTCTCCAGGCACTGGAAGCACAGGCAAGGGTGTATAACCGATTAGCGAGGCTGAGGCAGTTCTAGCCCGGGGACCGCATGCTAGTGCTTATCCCTACGGTGGAGATCAAGTTCCTAGCCAAGTGGCAAGGCCCATACGAGGTGGTGGAAAAACTGAGCCAAGTTAATTATAAACTACACCAGCTAGGGTGAAGGAAGCCGCACCAGGTCTATCACGTGAACTTGCTCAAACCCTGGTGAGACCAAGAACCGCTGGATACCCCTTGCCTGGAAGCCAGTCCCAAAGTCACCGTGGATGATGTCACCATTGCAGAGACAGAGACGTCGGCCAAGAGGCAACAGTGTCGGGTGCTGTTGCAGCAGAACCAGGATCTATTCTCAGAGTTACCGGGGAAAACGCAGGTGGTCGAACATGACGTGTTGACGGAACAGCATGTAAGGGTGAACCTCAAGCCCTATAAGATTCCAGAAGCATGGAAAGAGGTGATATCCAACGAGGTGAAGAGGATGTTATTTCTCGGGGTGATAGAGGAGTCGAAAAGTGGATGGTCGAGTCCCATCGTCCTCGTACCGAAGCCTGACAGTAAGTGGAGGTTTTGCAACAAATACCGCAAGCTGAATGAAGTCTCTAGTTTTCATGCTTACTTGATGCCTCATGTGGACAAACTCATTGGGAGACTTGGACCCGTGAGATACATTACGTTCCCCAGACCTGAATCCGACTGAGCACATCTGGGACATCATGTCTCTCTCCATCCACCAACGTCACGTTGCAACACAGACTGTCCAGAAGTTGGCGGATGCTTTAGTCCAGGTCTGGGAGGAGATCCCTCAGGAGACCATCCGACCCCTCATCAGGAGCATGCCCAGGAGTTGTATGGAGGTCATACAAGCACAGGGAGGTCATACAGGCACATGGAGGCCACACACACTACTGAGTATCATTTTGACTTGTTTTAAGGACATTACATTCCACTTTAATTTTGTGGGTGACTCCAAATCCAGGCCTCCATTGGTTAATACATTTGATTTCCATTGATCATTTTTGTGTGATTTTGTTGTCAGCACATTCAACTTTGTACACAACAAAGTATTCAATGAGAATATTTAATTCATTCAGATCTAGGATGTGTTATTTGAGTGTTCCCTTTATTTTTTTGAGCAATATATAAGGAAACTCATGTCAAAGAACCCCTGGTCGTATATTATGGACCCCAGACAAAAAAAAAAAAAAAAACGATCCGGTGTTGTGATACAATTATAGGTGTTAGGTGGGGAATTGAGGTTAAGCAGCTAGGAAAGTCCAAAGGACGTGACTATCGCGCTCCTATATACCTACTGATGCCATAATTGGTCACAAAAGGGGAAAAGTGAGAGAACAGAATCCATTTTGAGTACATGGTCTCCATTTTGTCCTGTGTATCCTATGTAATGGTGATCGGGTAACACTGATGGGTGGGGAGGCTTCACATTTCTATACACACCCGAAAGGTTACGAATGGTTCATAGGTCAGAGAGAACTATTCCTTTGTGACCTCATTAAAAGCGCCACACATGTTAGTAAAGAAAAGTCTTATCTAGTACAACATACATGGCTGAGCTGCACTGATTTCCTCCAGATCTCAAAAACATATTTTAATATTTGGAGGTCGGAAGGCAAAAAAGAGAACGGAGTATGATAGCGCTATATAAGCAACGCATCATAAATAAATGTACAGAGCCGAGAGCAACAGACTGCCGGACCACCCAAGAGAACTGCTTGGGACATTTACCCTTCTGCCCCCCAGTAATGGGGAATCTCCAGCACCTACCTCCACCTGCAGAGCCGCACACCACATATATGGCTGTTCTGTGCCCAGTAATGGGGAATCTCCAGCACCTACCTCCACCTGCAGAGCCGCACACCACATATATGGCTGTTCTGTGCCCAGTAATGGGGAATCTCCAGCACCTACCTCCACCTGCAGAGCCGCACACCACATATATGGCTGTTCTGTGCCCAGTAATGGGGAATCTCCAGCACCTACCTCCACCTGCAGAGCCGCACTCCACATATATGGCTGTTCTGTGCCCAGTAATGGGGAATCTCCAGCACCTACCTCCACCTGCAGAGCCGCACACCACATATATGGCTGTTCTGTGCCCAGTAATGGGGAATCTCCAGCACCTACCTCCACCTGCAGAGCCGCACACCACATCTATGGCTGTTCTGTGCCCAGTAATGGGGAATCTCCAGCACCTACCTCCACTTGCAGAGCCGCACTCCACATGTATGGCTGTTCTGTGCCCAGTAATGGGGAATCTCCAGCACCTACCTCCACCTGCAGAGCCGCACACCACATATATGGCTGTTCTGTGCCCAGTAATGGGGAATCTCCAGCACCTACCTCCACCTGCAGAGCCGCACACCACATCTATGGCTGTTCTGTGCCCAGTAATGGGGAATCTCCAGCACCTACCTCCACCTGCAGAGCCGCACTCCACATGTATGGCTGTTCTGTGCCCAGTAATGGGGAATCTCCAGCACCTACCTCCACCTGCAGAGCCGCACACCACATATATGGCTGTTCTGTGCCCAGTAATGGGGAATCTCCAGCACCTACCTCCACCTGCAGAGCCGCACACCACATATATGGCTGTTCTGTGCCCAGTAATGGGGAATCTCCAGCACCTACCTCCACCTGCAGAGCCGCACACCACATATATGGCTGTTCTGTGCCCAGTAATGAGGAATCTCCAGCACCTACCTCCACCTGCAGAGCCGCACACCACATATATGGCTGTTCTGTGCCCAGTAATGGGGAATCTCCAGCACCTACCTCCACCTGCAGAGCCGCACACCACATATATGGCTGTTCTGTGCCCAGTAATGGGGAATCTCCAGCACCTACCTCCACCTGCAGAGCCGCACTCCACATATATGGCTGTTCTGTGCGCACAGGACCTGTGATGAGGTCACAGGAGGGGAGGAGTCAGGGGTCACATGATCAGGGGCCTCAGTGTATGCAGGACTCTGCTGTGCTGGTTATCATGGTGCTGGATGAGGGGAAGTTTATGTGTGGGGTCAGGAGGGTTTACAGGGTGGATATAGCAGAGCCGTGTGTGTACAAGGTGTTCGGAGCGGAGCCGTGTGTGTACGAGGTGTACGGAGCGGAGCCGTGTGTGTACGAGGTGTACGGAGCAGAGCTGTGTGTACAGGTGTACGGAGCGGAGCCGTGTGTGTACGAGGTGTACGGACTGGAGCCGTGTGTGTACAAGGTGTACGGAGCTGAGCCGTGTGTGTACAGGGTGTACGGAACGGAACCGTGTGTGTACGGAGCGGAGCCGTGTTTGTACGAGGTGTACAGAGCGGAGCCGGGGTGTTACAGTGCGGAGCTGTGTGTACGTGGTGTATGGAGCAGAGCCGTGTGTGTACGGAGCGGAGCCATGTGTGTACGAGGTATACAGAGCGGAGCCGTGTGTGTACGGAGCGGCGTGTGCAGGAGGTGTACGGAGCGGAGCCGTGTGTGTACGGAGCGGAGCCGCGTGTGTACGAGGTGTATGGAGCGGAGCCGTGTGTGTACGAAGTGTACGGAGCGGAGCTGCATGTGTACGAGGTGTACGGAGAGGAGCCGCGTGTGTACGAGATGTACGGAGCGGAGCCGCGTGTGTACGAGGTGTACGGAGCGGAGCCGAGTGTGTACGGAGCAGACCGTGTGTGTATGAGGTGTACGGAGTGGAGTACTGTGTGTACGAGATGTACGGAGCGGAGCCGCGTGTGTACGAGGTGTACGGAGCGGAGTAGTGTGTGTACGAGATGTACGGAGTGGAGACGTGTGTGTACGAGGTGTGCAGAGGCGCGAGTGTATGAGGTGTACGGAGTGGAGTAGTGTGTGTACGAGATGTACGGAGTGGAGACGTGTGTGTACGAGGCGTGCAGAGGCGCGAGTGTATGAGGTGTACGGAGTGGAGCCGCGTGTGTACGAGGTGTACGGAGAGGAGCCACGTGTGGTGAAACAGTATAAAGGATGAAAAATATATGTATCACACACACTCGTGATACACGTGTGGACAAGTCAGGACCAACTGCAAAAACATGAGCAAAATTACCTTCCCCACCAAAGGAGTCATAAAGTCCAGATAGATAATAAAAGATATTCTTTATTAGATCAACAAATATATAGAGTGTCAGGATAATAGCAAAAAACGGGAAACAACGCCGTAAACAGAGTCAGCACCCATAAAAAGCTGGAAGCTGCGCATGACTGTGCAAAATAGTATACAAATTGTAATGCAATGTATCGAAGATCAAATACCGGAAAGGCCAGATTAGGGCATCCATAGTGAAAGTACAATCAATAAAAGGTACAATAATAGAACAGGGAAAAGGATGCAACGCTAATAAGATAACATACCAATAGTTTGCAGCAGGGAGTCACACGCTCGACCAGCTACCCCGACGCTCGTTTCGGAGATAGATCTGAGGAAGGAGACCAAGGAGATCTCCAAACAAGTCAGGGACAACTTGTTGAGAAGTATAAGTCAGGGTTGGGTTATAATCGCTGAAATAGAGCTTGCTCATCTCTCCAAATCACACCTCACCACTTGTGCGCTTGACCCCATCCCACCTCCTCCCCAACCTCACAACTACACTAATTCCATCCCAACCTATCACTAACTTCTGGTACCTTCCCCTCTGCTTTCAAACATGCCACAATCGCACCTATCCTCAAAAGCCATCCCTTGACCCGAGCGCTATGTCCTGCTATCGCCCCATATCTTTGCTTCCATTTGCTTCCAAACTCCTTGAGCAGCACGTCCACGCTGAACTTTCCTCTCACTTTGCATCTAACTTGCTCTTCGACAACCTACAATCTGGCTTCTGTCCCCACCATTCCAATGAGACTGCCCTGACCAAACTTACGACTTACAGCCAAAGCTAACAGACAGTTCTCTATACTCCTACTTCTAGACCTGTCCTCTGCCTTTGACACAGTTGACCACTGCCTCCTACTACAGATCATCTCTTCCTTTAGTGTCAAAGACCTTGCCCTATCCTGGATCTCCTCATACCTTACCAACCACACATTTAGTGTTTCCTACTCCCACACTACCTCCTCATCTTGCCTCCTCTCTGTTGGCGTCCCTCAAGGCTCTGTCCTAGGACTCCTTCTCTTCTCAATCTATACCCTTGGCCTGGGACAACTCATAAAGTCCTATGGCTTCCAGTACCATCCATATGCCGATGACACTCAGATCTACCTCTCTGGCCTGTAATGCAGCTGAAATGCAGGCCAGTGTGCTCAGGCCAAGCCTGCACTGCAGCAGCCAAAACCACCACCAGGTGGCAGCAAAAACATCCAAAGCTGTGTTAAGAGTAGAAAAATATTTAGACTTGAGAGTCCTCAGTGGTTGATACCTTTTAATGGCTAACTGAAAAGATGGTAACAAATTGCAAGCTTTCAAAATTTGTTACCATCTTTTCAGTTAGCCATTAAAAGGTATCAACCACTGAGGACTCTCAAGTCTAAATATTTTTCTATCTACTGGCTAACACGGTACGAAGATACACATCTTTCCTATATCAATGTGCTAAGAGTAAGCAGTCATATAAGTACTACAGGTCACAGCAAGCCCGTGGTCAGAAAACAAGCCAATAGGTCAAAACCAGATGGGAGACTACTGCAGTGTAATGCAATATTCCCCAGAGGGAGCTAGGGAGGGACGTGAGACTGAGTACACAGAGAAGCTATACTAATCAGAAGCACAGACACCAACAAGTGGTGTGAGCGTGGTCAGGCAAGCCGAGTCAAAACCGTACGGAGGCAGAAGTACCAGAAGGAGCAGCAATACACGTAGTCAATATACCAAGCCGAGGGTCAAATAGCCAGACAGGGAACGTAGCAGCAGAAACGGATACCAAGAGACGGGGTCAGAGTCAGTCCGGGTCATACACGAGTAATCAAGTCAAAGGCAGGAGGATCACCAGGTAACAGGGGTCAGAGGCTCTAGACTGGAAGCTTGAACTAACACTAACACTGGTAAGCCGGCTGTGACGGACTGAAATAGCCCAGCCCGCTCCAGAACGAGGCCGAGGAAATTAACCCCCGCATGACCAGTCCTGAGAGATGACAGCAGCGCACAAACTCCGGACCGGACCATGACAGTACCCTCTCAATGGGGGGGCCACCGGACCCCCAGGCTTCCCTGGATGACGAGCGTGAAAGGCCCAGACCAACCGATCAGCATGGACCAAATGCGCCGGCACCCATGACCGGTCCTCAGGACCGTACCCTTTCCAATGGACCAAGTACTGAAGTGAACGGCGGAGCATACGAGAATCCACCACCTGTTCCACCTCGTACTCGGTCTGTCCATCTACCACAACAGGCGGTGGGTGTGAGGGAGACTCACCAGAGGAAGGCACCGACGGCTTCAGAAGTGCCTTATGGAACACATTGGGGATCCGCAACGACGGAGGCAAGCGCAGGCGAAAGACCACAGGATTAATTACCTCTAAAATTTCATACGGACCAATATACTTAGGACCCAACTTAGCCGAGGGAATTCTCAGCCTTATATTCTTGGTGGATAACCATACCTTATCCCCCACCTGATAAGCTGGCCCCACAGAATGTCGTTTATCTGCAAAAAATTTGTATTTGCCCTGAGCCCCCCAATGTTTCTCTGAACCTCCCTCCAGACCTCCCCCAACCGCAGAAAAGCCGAATCAGCCCCTGGACATTCTGAATCCAGCCGGGAAAACTCACCAACATGAGGGTGAAACCCATAGTTGCAGAAAAATGGAGAAGTACCAGTGGACTGATTGACACGATTATTGAAAGCGAATTCTGCAATAAGTATTACAGAGCACCAATCATCCTGTCTAGACGTGACAAGACACCGTAAAATCTGCTCCAATGACTGATTGGTCCTTTCAGTCTGACCATTGGTCTCTGGATGGTAGGCCGATGAAAAGGTCAGACTGATGCCCAGCCTTTTACAAAAAGCCCTCCAGAATTTTGCCACGAATTGTACCCCTCTATCAGACACCACACTGACAGGCACACCATGCAACCGGATCACATGCTCAATGAATAGTTTAGATAGAGTCTCAGCATTCAGAAGGCCCTTTAAAGGTACAAAATGTGCTTGTTTACTGAACCTATCAACAACTACCCAGATCACAGTTTTGCCATTAGAGGGAGGAAGATCGGTGACAAAATCCATGGACAGATGAGTCCATGGTCTATCCGGAATTGGCGGTGGCACCAATTCCCCGGCCGGCCGGTTGCGGGAGGCTTTTGCGCGGGCACAAGTTTCACAGGAGGAGACAAACCCAGTGATGTCTGACTTCAACGAGGGCCACCAGAACAGCCTAGTGATGTCTTTACGAGTGGCCGAGATTCCCGGATGCCCACTCAGAGCAGAGTCGTGGAACTCTCGAAGCACCCTTAACCGATATTGGACAGGCACAAAGAGCTTATTTTCAGGTATGGACGATGGAGCAAGGGATTGGGACTCACGAATCTCTTGTTCCAATCTCGAGGACACCACAGCCACCACCACCCCCCGCTGAAGAATGGAGGAAGGAGGTTCAGGAGGAGATACTGGATCTAAGCTACGAGAGAAGGCATCAGCCTTCACATTCTTGGACCCTGGTCTGAAAGTGATGGAAAACTGAAATCGGGAAAAAAAAGTGACCACCTTGCCTGTCTCGGAGTTAAACGTTTGGCAGACTCGATGTAAGACAGGTTCTTGTGATCTGTAATGACAGTGATACGATGAGCTGCCCCCTCCAAAAAATGCCTCCATTCTTCAAATGCCAATTTAATGGCCAACAACTCCCGGTTACCCACATCATAATTCCTCTCAGCAGAGGAAAATTTTTTTGAAAAGAAGGCACAGGGTCTTAAGTTAGTTAATGTGGTGGGCCCCTGGGACAACACAGCCCCCACTCCCACCTCAGAGGCGTCCACCTCTATGATAAATGGTTTAGACAAATCAGGTTGAACCAGTACAGGGGCAGTCATGAAACTGTTTTTTAATGAAGAAAATGCCGCCACAGCTGGAGCTGACCAGTTTTTTAGATCAGCCCCCTTTCGAGTGAGATCAGTGAGGGGTTTGACCACTTGAGAAAACCCCTTGATAAATTTTCTATAGTAATTGGCGAAACCCAGAAATCGCTGAAGACCCTTGAGATCTCTGGGTTGCACCCAATCCACAATGGCCTGTACCTTCCTAGGGTCCATACGAAACCCCTCAGAGGACAAAATGACCCCTAGAAAGGACAATTCTTGAGTAAAAAATGAACACTTCTCCAGTTTGGCAAAGAGAGAGTTCTCCCTGAGCTTCTGGAGAACCGCACGAAGATGACCCATGTGACTTTGTCTATCAGAAGAATATATAAGTATATCATCAAGATAAACTACCACAAAGCGTCCAATAAAGTCTGAAAAAACATGGTTAATGAAATTCTGGAATACCGCTGGTGCGTTAGTCAAGCCGAACGGCATGACCAAATTTTCAAATAGACCTTCAGATGTGAGAAACGCAGTTTTCCACTCATCCCCCTCCCGCATACGGATGAGATTGTATGCTCCCCTGAGGTCCAACTTAGAAAACCATCTGGCCCCTGACAATTGGTTGTATAAATCAGGTATCAGTGGGAGAGGATAAGTGTTTCTTATGGTGATCTTATTCAGTTCTTGAAAATCGAGGCACGGGCGTAAACCACCATCTTTTTTTTTACAAAAAAGAACCCCGCTGCCACAGGAGAGACAGATGGCCGAATATGTCCTTTACGGAGGCTTTCAGAGATATACTCCTTCATAGCAGCTCGCTCAGGGATGGAGAGATTGTACAGACGTGCTTTGGGCAATTTGGCACCGGGAACAAGATCAATGGCACAATCGAATGGGCGGTGTGGTGGCAGAACCTCAGCCTCCTTTTCGGAGAACACATCCTCAAAGTCCTTCAGGTACTCCGGAATACCCTCCAGACTGACGGATGACATAGACACAGTAGAAAGACAATTTTTAGAACAATTAGGTCCCCATTTGACAATATCCCGGGACCCCCAGTCAATAACCGGGTTATGCCGTTGCAACCAAGGAAACCCTAACACCAGGCCAGCAGGGAGGTTATCCAAAACAAAGCATGACATGTGCTCCTGGTGCAGGGCCCCCACCCTGAGGGTGAATTCTTGAGAAATGAAATGGAGACCATCCTTTGTGAGAGGTGTAGAGTCAATAGCCACAAGTTTTAAGGGAGTCTCCAACCTAACTGTCCCTAATCTACAGTGGGCCACCAGTTTAGAGTCAATCAGGTTCAGGGATGACCCACAGTCTACAAAAGCCGAAGTATGGACAAAGCAGTTCTCAACACCAAGTTCCACCTTTAACAGTATCTTTGTAAATGAAGTAAAAGGTACCTGAGAGTCTGAGTGACCTCCACGATGATCACCCAGACTCAGCCGCTTGTTAGAGGATGGACAAGAGGGGCAGTCCCTTTTCCAATGTCCGGGGTCTCCGCAGTAAAAACACCGCTTTTCATCACGCCGCCGTTTCCTCTCTTTTTCCTGGAAGTCGGTGGCTCCCACCTCCATAGATTCAGATGGAAGCAAAACATCCGGGTTAGCAGGGAACAACGGAATCCCCTGTTGTGTAAGACCTCTCTCCCGTAGCCTCCAATCCATACGGATAGCCTGAGTCATAGCCTCCTCCAAAGAGCTGGGAGGTGGATGGATAGCCAGAGCGTCCTTCAAGCAATCAGACAGTCCCTTCCCAAATAGACATCTCAGTGCGGAGTCATTCCAAGATACCTCAGTGGACCATCGACGGAACTCGGAGCTGTACCATTCAGCTGAGTGCTTCCCCTGAACCAGACCCATAATGGTGTCCTCTGCCACCCCAACACGGTCCGGTTCGTCATAGATAAGTCCCAGGGCCTCAAAGAACCTATCCACCGAGGTCCGTTCAGGAGCGGTAGGGGGCAGCGAGAAAGCCCAGGATTGGGGACCTTCCCTAAGTAAGGAGATAATAATCCCTACCCGCTGAGTCTCATCCCCAGACGATCGGGGTCTAAGAGAAAACCATAATTTACAACTCACCCTGAATATGCGATACTGATCTTTCTTGCCAGAAAACGTGTCAGGAAGTTTAACTGTGGGTTCGGGGGAGTGCAAAAAAACATCTACAGAGTCATCACGTAGACTAACAATATGAGAAGTGTTTCCCTGCACAGTCTGAATATTCTCAGTAAGTCTTTTCTGTAAGTGGGTATGAGACGTAACAAGAGACTGATGTCTCCCAGAAAAATCCTGCACCATCTGCGTCAAACTGGACACTTGATCCGCCAAGTTATGCAGCGGATCCATGACTAGGGAAAAAAAAATTGCAAACTCCCGTTTGAATGTGAGGGTTAGTGTTAATGTAATGCAGCTGAAATGCAGGCCAGTGTGCTCAGGACAAGCCTGCACTGCAGCAGCCAAAACCACCACCAGGTGGCAGCAAAAACATCCAAAGCTGTGTTAAGAGTAAGCAGTCATATAAGTACTACAGGTCACAGCAAGCCCGTGGTCAGAAAACAAGCCAATAGGTCAAAACCAGATGGGAGCTATAAGACTACTGCAGTGTAATGCAATATTCCCCAGAGGGAGCTAGGGAGGGACGTGAGACTGAGTACACAGAGAAGCTAAACTAATCAGAAGCACAGACACCAACAAGTGATGTGAGCATGGTCAGGCAAGCCGAGTCAAAACCGTACGGAGGCAGAAGTACCAGAAGGAGCAGCAATATACGTAGTCAATATACCAAGCCGAGGGTCAAATAGCCAGACAGGGAACGTAGCAGCAGAAACGGATACCAAGAGATGGCGTCAGAGTCAGTCCGGGTCATACACGAGTAATCAAGTCAAAGGCAGGAGGATCACCAGGTAACAGGGGTCAGAGGCTCTAGACTGGAAGCTTGAACTAACACTAACACTGGTAAGCCGGCTGTGACGGACTGAAATAGCCCAGCCCGCTCCAGAACGAGGCCGAGGAAATTAACCCCCGCATGACCAGTCCTGAGAGATGACAGCAGCGCACAAACTCCGGACCGGACCATGACATGGCCCAGATGTCATCTCTTTGCTCTCCAGAATCCCAGAGTGTCTATCAGCCATATCCTCCTTCTCTTCTCACTTCCTCAAACTCAATGTGGACAAATCTGAACTAATTATCTTTCCTCCATCTCACAGATTTTCCCTACCTGATCTATCTATCTATCACAATTAATGACATCACGCTTTCTCCCGTACCGGAAGTCCGCTGCCTCGGAGTAACCCTTGACTCTGACCTGTCCTTCAACAACCAAGCGCTCGCCATATCCTGTCGCCCCCAGCTCAAAAACATTTCCAGAATTCGTCCTTTCCTCAACCCTCAATCTTCTAAAATGCTTGTGCATGCCCTAATCATCTCCCATCTCGACAACTGCAACATCCTACTCTGTGGCCTACCTTCTAACACTCTCACACCTCTCCAGTCCATCCTTAACTCTGCTGCCCGGGCAGAGTACTGCAGTGCGCAGGTGCCGGACCTCTCTGACATTTCCCGGCGCCTGCGCACTGCAGTACTCTGCTCTGCCCTCACCAGGGCAGACCAGTGCGCCTGCACAGGGGCTGCGACTGAACGGAAAGAAGAGGCTGACTTCGCTAGAAGTTGGGAGGCGCCGAACCGGACCGCAAACAGGTTGTAGAGCGGGAGAGGCTCACCGCGGAGCTGTGGGCGGAAGTATTGGTCCCCAATCTGACAGTTGAACCCCAGAAAGCTTATTTTGACTTGACCTTGCAGGATGCCCGGGAATATGCCAATTTGAAAACAGAGCTATTGGCACGCGCAGGGGTCATTATGTCTGTCAGAGCCCAAAGGGTTCATCACTGGGCATATCGTGGTGACAAACCTCCCCGCTCACAAATGTTTGACTTATTGCATTTGGTCCAAAAATGGTTGCAGCTGGAGTCCTCCACTCCAGCCCAGATGGTCGAGCAGGTCATCATGGATAGATTTGTTAATTTGCTCCCCAGACCGGTGCAGACCTGGGTTGTCCAAGGAGATCCCCGGAATGCAGATGACGTGGTGGGCCTGGTAGAACGGTACCAGGTGGTCGAGAGGTCCCTGAGGAAGCCAGGGGGTGGTGTTATGATTTGGTAGCTGAGGAGTGCAGGTAAAAAGGCAATACACCAGAGCAGTTGGAATCTATGAGATTGCAGTACCCTGACTAACCACCACAACTAGAGGCAGCCGTGGAGCGTCCTACGTTGGTCCTAGACGCCTCGTCACAGCCTGAGAAACTAATTACACCTAAAGATAGAAATAGGAAAGCTATCTGCCCCGGAGCAGAACCCCAAAGATAATAGAAAGCCCCCAAACATGTAATGGCGGTTAGACAAGAAGAAATACTGACACAGACAGAAAATAGTATGAGCAAACGCTGGGGCCCAAACTAACTAAATAGAAAAGGATAGGAAGGGTACTTACTGCAATCCCAGAAAACCCTGAAAAGCACCAACTCTACTAATTTCAAAATCACCTGAGATCACACGACCTCTACCACCTAAATTAGTTCTCTGGTGTAACAAAATCAAAACAGCAGCCACTGAAAAAACTGTAAAAAGCAAAAGTACAAACATCAGTGGCTGAACTAAACTGAGAGGGCAAAAGCCCCCGAAGGGGACCCTGAAGGCCCCCACAGAAGTGCAGGACAAAATGCAAAAATCTAGCACAAAAACAAAAAGAAGAAAATGTCTTATCTGATAGCAGGAGATGCAGACACGACACAGCAGGCTACAAAGGAAACAGGATTCAAGGATTGAGACCAGAACAATTGATCACCGGCAACCCTGATGGGAAGGTGACTCCCTTATATAAGACCAGTCAGTAACACCTGATTCCCAATCCTCACAATCTTCACTGGACAGACCAGCACCGCTTGTAACCACCAGAGGAAGCCTCTGCTCAGAACTCATCTCAAACCCATTTACAACAGTACCCCCCCCTTGAGGAGGGGTCACCGAACCCTCATTTGAGCAACCAGGTCGGTCAGGATGAGTTCTATGATACGCACGGATAAGTCTCCTAGCATGGATGTCCGAAGCAAACACCCAAGAATTGTCTTCCTGACCATAACCTCTCCATTTAACCAAATACTGGAGTTTCCGTCTAGAAAAACGAGAATCTAATATTTTCTCAACCACATACTCCAGATTGCCCTCAACCAAAACAGGGTCAGGAGGCACAGCAGCAGGAACCACTGGCTCAACAAACCTCTTCAACAAGGACTTGTGGAACACGTTATGGATCTTAAATGTCCCAGAAAACGCAAACGAAAAGAAACAGGATTAATAATCTCCATGATCTTATAAGGTCCAATGAACCTAGGCTTAAATTTAGGAGATGCTACTCTCATAGGAATATTTTTTGAGGACAACCAGACCAAGTCCCCTACTTTAAACCGAGGACCATCAGTCCTATGCCGGTTAGCAAACCGCTGGGCCTTCTCCTGAGAGAGGGACAACCTCTCCACTACCTGGTCCCAAATCTGTTGCATACGCTCCACAACAGAGTCAACACCTGGACAGACAGAAGCCTCCGTCTGTCCTGAAGAAAATCGAGGGTGAAACCCAGAATTACAGAAAAATGGAGACATCAAAGTGGCAGAGCTAGCCCTATTATTAAGAGCAAACTCAGCCAAAGGCAAAAAAGAGACCCAGTCATCCTGATCAGCAGACACAAAGCATCTTAGATAAGTCTCCAATGTCTGGTTTGTTCTCTCAGTTTGACCATTGGTCTGAGGATGAAATGCCGAGGAGAAAGACAATTGAACACCCAGTTTAGAACAAAAAGTCCTCCAAAATCTGGAAACAAACTGGACTCCTCTGTCAGACACAATGTTCTCAGGAATGCCGTGTAAACGAACCACGTGCTGAAGGAACAACGGCACCAATTCAGAGGAGGAAGGCAACTTAGGTAATGGCACAAGATGTATCATTTTGGAAAACCTATCACAAATTACCCAGATGGTGGTCATTCTCTGAGAAACAGGAAGGTCGGAAATGAAATCCATAGAGATATGGGTCCATGGTCTCTTGGGCACAGGCAATGGCATCAACAAACCACTAGAGCGAGAGCAAGGCTTGGAGCGAGAGCAAGTCCCGCAGGACTGCACAAATTCCCTGACATCACGAGACAAGGTAGGCCACCAAAAGGACCGACTAACCAAGTCTCTGGTACCAAAAATTCCGGGATGCCCAGCCAATGCGGAACAATGAATCTCAGACATCACACTCTTTTTCCACTGGTCCGGGACAAACAATTTTCCAACAGGGCAGCACTCGGGCCTATCCTCCTGACACCCCTCCAGAGCAAGTCTCAAATTGGGCGAGATGGCGGAAAGAACTACACCCTCTTTCAAAATAACAGAAGGATCAGATAACTCAGGAGAGTCCGCAAGGAAACTCCTCGAGAGGGCATCCGCCTTAACATTCTTAGTGCCAGGAAGAAAGGAAACCACAAAATTAAAACGTGTGAAAAACAAGGCCCACCTGGCCTGTCTAGGATTGAGTCGCTTGGCAGATTCCAGATAGACCAGATTCTTATGGTCCGTAAGGACCACCACCTGATGTTTGGCTCCCTCCAGCCAATGTCTCCACTCTTCAAAAGCCCACTTCATGGCCAATAACTCCCGATTACCCACGTCATAATTACGTTCAGTAGGAGAAAATTTTCTAGAGAAAAAGGCACAAGGGTTACTTTTAGAGGTCTCTGGATCTTTTTGGGACAAAACGGCACCTGCCCCAATTTCAGAGGCATCAACCTCCACCTGAAATGGCAGAGAAACATCAGGCTGCCGTAGAACAGGAGCAGAAGTGAATCTTTGCTTAAGTTCCTGAAATGCAGACTGCCTCAGGAGGCCAATTCACCACATCAGAACCCTTTTTGGTCAAATCAGTTAATGGTTTAACAATAACCGAGAAATTACCAATAAATTTACGATAAAAATTGGCAAAACCCAAAAATCTTTGAAGAGCCTTTAATGAAGTAGGTTGGACCCAATCACAGGTGGCCTGAACCTTGACCGGGTCCATTTCAATAACAGATGGGGACAAAATGAATCCCAGAAATGAGATCCTCTGTACGCCAAAAAGACACTTTGATCCCTTCACATACAGAGCATTCTCTCTCAAAATCTGGAATACAGTTCGAACATGTTTCACATGAGAGTCCCAGTCATTAGAAAAAATCAAGATATCATCCAAATAAACAATCAGAAATTTGTCCACAAAATCCCTGAAAATGTCATTCATGAAGGACTGGAAGACGGAAGGAGCATTAGTGAGCCCAAAGGGCATCACTAGGTACTCAAAATGCCCTTCAGGGGTATTGAATGCCGTCTTCCATTCATCCCCGTGCTTAATGCGAATAAGGTTATACGCCCCTCTGAGGTCAAGCTTGGTAAACCAAGTAGCGTTTTTCACCCTGGAAAACAGGTCAGAAATCAAGGGTAACGGATATTGATATTTCACAGTAATATTGTTTAAAAGACGATAATCAATACACGGCCTTAATGAACCATCCTTTTTGGCCACAAAGAAAAATCCGGCACCTAAGGGTGATGTAATACTATTGTAGGAACTCGAGGATTCTGATAGCGTGGGGCAATGAACAATCAGAGACGGGTTTCTTTGAATGCAAATAATGTATTTGTGAAACAGCAAAACACCCAAAAACAATATTCAAACAACCCGTAGTGACATGCAATGAGTCCATATATATATACACAAGTCCAGTTATATGAATCCGGATATATAAGTCCTTGAACCTCTATAGCGAGGGTGGTAAAGTTCTTACGACGGAGTCCTCACACAAATGTGACCACAAGGTAAGTCTGATGCACAGGTAACGTGGCTGGATTTACACACTGCTGGTGTGTGAAGAGTCAGATCCAGGTATGCAGAAAACACAGGGAGGTCCAGGAACAAGTTAATCTCAGTTGTGGCTTAATTCAGAGAAGTCCAACAACAAGTTCATATGTCAGTAAGATTCCAGTAACAGTTCCAACAGCTCTCACCAGAGGTAATGCACGAAGGGTTAAACAGCAACAGTTCAGAAACACAGTTCTTATCAGATGGAGTGAACCAAGGGTTAAATTCCCAAGTCAACAGTTTAGTGATAACACAGTATGTGCAACTTACATATGCAGAGAATGTCCAGAGCCATGGGTAGAAACTGCTGTGGCTGAGAAACACCTGAAGATAAGGTTATGCACTTTCCTGGTAAATACACAAAAGATCTGTGAGGAACAAAGCAGCTGGGTTGCAGGGAAACGGAAGCAGAATATTCCAGCAGTGAAGCCAGCACCTGAGCCGGGTTTTAAACAAACGAACAGGAAGTAGGGCACAGAAAACAGCAAACTCCATTTTAACAAAGGGCAAAATCATTGACAAAGTTACCTAGAAAACCCGGAATACTGACATTACTCCCCCCTTAAAGACGGCCTCCGGACGGTCCTGGACCAGGCCTGTCCGGGTATCTCCGATGAAACTGAGCAATCTTCAGAGGCGCATTGATGTTACTTACTGGTTCCCAAGAATCATTTTCAGGAGAGTAACCTTGCCATCTAACTAGATACTGAAGCCGGTTTCTATGAAGTCTCGAATTAACAATATCCTGTACCACGAATTGTTCTTCGCCATCAACCAACACTGGTGGAGGGGGAGGTACGATACGTCCCTGAAACGTGTTAGGAGAGACTGGTTTTAATAAGGAAACATGAAATACTGGGTGTACCTTTAAAGTCCGTGGTAGCTTCAACCGACAGGCAACAGAGCTCACAATCCCAGTGATCTTGAATGGACCGATGAATTTCTGTCCCAGTTTCTGCGAAGGAACACCCAATTTTAGATTCTTGGTGGACAACCAAACTGAGTCTCCTACCTTATACATAGGTGCTGGTTTCCGGAATCTATCGGCCGACTTCTTGTAACGCTCCTGTGCTGTGGTCAGGGAGTCCTTCAAAACTTCAAGATTACGTTGCAACGCCGTCACTCTGTCTTCAACCGCTGGTACCGAAATCGTAACCGGAGACCTAGGCAAAATACTTGGATGATAACCCAGGTTGGCAAAAAAAGGCGTTACCTTCGTGGAACTGCTTTGGGAGTTGTTGTACGAAAATTCCGCTAGAGGAAGTAGCTTCAGCCAATCGTCCTGCAAATGACTGACGTA
The DNA here is from genome assembly GCA_033576555.1 of Oophaga sylvatica. Lineage (NCBI taxonomy): Eukaryota > Metazoa > Chordata > Amphibia > Anura > Dendrobatidae > Oophaga > Oophaga sylvatica. The sequence goes on along the minus strand of JARQOD010000003.1, from coordinate 35,707,021 downwards.
ACAGCGTAGATATTGCTCCAAGGTTTGATTTGTCCGTTCGGTCTGCCCGTTGGTCTGAGGATGGTATGCAGAAGACAAGCAAACATTAATGTGGAGCGCAGAACAAAATCCTTTCCAAAATCTAGAGGTAAATTGTATTCCCCGGTCAGAAATGATGTCATCTGGTACCCCATGCAGCCGGAAAATGTTCTGGATAACTAGATCTACTGTCTCTGTAGCTGAGGGAAGACCAGCACACGGAATGAAATGAGCAGCTTTCGTTAAACGATCTACTACCACCAAAATAGTATTTTTACCACCAGAGGTGGGTAACTCCACAATAAAGTCCATCGAAATAGACCCCCAAGGGCGAGACGGTACAGGTAGCGGTTTAAGAAGACCAGTAGGTGAAACGCGAGGAACCTTGTACCGGGCACAAACTTCACAAGAGCGGACATAGTCATTCACATCCTTCAAGCAGGTAGGCCACCAAAAAAAACGAGTTAACAATTCCTGCGTCTTCTGTACCCCCCTATGACCAGCCAATTTAGAGTCGTGGACCAATCTGAGAACTCGAAGTCTTACAGCCTCTGGGACATAAATACATCGATCTCTAAGCCACACACCATTCCGAAGGACAAGATTCACATTGTCAGGTGGAGCTGCAAGAAATACGTCACCGTCATAGGCCAGCTTGATCTCCTGCCACAAGTCCCGGTTCCGGAGCACTCCAACGAAATTGGCCTCCGACAAGATGGTCTTCGACGGGGTCCCAGGCACGGAATCCACGGTATGGATTCGGGATAATGCGTCAGCTTTCCCATTACGTGAACCTGGGCGGTACGAAATAATAAAATTAAACTGGTTCAAGAACAAACTCCACCTAGCTTGTCGAGGAGAAAGACACCTGGCAGACTTAAGGAATTCCAAATTGCGATGATCCGTGAGTACTACTACCTGCTGAGTTGCCCCCTGCAAATGGTGTCTCCATTCCTTAAAGGCAGAAATAATTGCCAAAAGTTCCTTATCTGCCACATCATAGTTCAGTTCTGCAGAAGATAACCTACGAGAGAAGAAGGCACACGGGTGCAGCAAACCTTTGTCTCCGGTACGTTGTGAGAGGATAGCTCCCAATGCACAGTCAGACGCGTCCACCTCCACGATAAAAGGCTGTGCAGGATCCGGATGCATCAATATTGGAGCCGTGGTAAAACAACCCTTCAGGCGATCAAAGGCTTCCTGAGCTTGCGAAGACCATTCAAACTTCTTCCCCTTCTTGGTGAGGAGAGTGATGGGACGGACAATTTCTGAAAAATTTCGGATAAACCGTCTATAAAAGTTAGCAAAGCCAATGAATCGTTGTACCTCCTTAATGTTTCCTGGTACCGGCCATTCCAAGATTGCCTGGATCTTGCTGGACTCCATATTCAATCCCTGAGGCGAGATAACATAGCCCAAAAATTGAATTTCAGAACAATGGAACTCACACTTTTCGAGTTTGATGTACAAATGATTATCTCTCAAACGTCTAAGTACGGTCTTGACATGTTCCTGATGTTCCTGTAAGGAGTCAGAAAAGATTAAGATGTCATCAAGGTAAATTACCACATATTGGTCCAATAAATCCCTGAAAATGTCGTTGGCTAAATGTTGAAAAGCAGCAGGAGCGTTACAGAGTCCGAATGGCATCACCAAATATTCAAAATGTCCATACCGGCATCTAAAAGCTGTCTTCCATTCGTCTCCGGGCCGTATACGGAGTAAATTATATGCCCCACGAAGATCTAATTTGGTAAATACTTTGGCCTGGCGAACTCTTTCCAACAATTCTGGAATTAGGGGCAACGGGTACCTGTTACGAATGGTTACCTTATTTAACTCCCGGTAGTCAATGCAGGGTCTTAGAGTACCATCCTTCTTCTTTACAAAGAATATTGGAGCTCCCGCTGGTGAAGAAGATGGTCGGATAAACCCCTTGGCTAAATTCTCATCTATATACTCTCGTAAAGATTTTAATTCCGGAGCCGCCAACGGGTAAACATGGCCGAAAGGAATCGCTGCTCCAGGAAGCAATTCTATGGGGCAGTCATACGGTCTATGTGGGGGAAGTTGATCTGCCTTCCTTTTATCACAAATGTCTGAGAATTCCTGATAAATCAGAGGGAGAGTAGGTACCTGTATCACCTCTTCCAAGTTCTGGGTAACTGGAGCCGCCACAGTTGGACTGATGGTAGAACTGCACTTCGGGAGAAAGGTTATCTCCTTGGTTTCCCAATTGATGATTGGATTTTGTGACCGTAACCAGGGAATTCCTAAAATTACAGGAAAATGAGGAGAAGATATTAACATGAATGAAAGTGTTTCTTGATGGTCTGGTTCCATCTTACACTCCAGAGGCACTGTCTCCCGATCTACTGGCCAGAAACTAATGGGGAACCATCCACCGTTTCCATAGTGATTGGTGAAGCTCTTAGTTGTGTCTTTATACCATGTTCCTCTGCAAAAGAAGAATCCATGAAATTCCCACCTGCTCCAGAGTCTATCATGGCAGAACTTGATATCCACTGTTCCTCCCACTGAATCTGTATAGGAAGAGAACAATGTGAATATTTCTCCCTTGATCTTTAGGGGAAGTCGGCATCAGTATTGGGGGAAAAACCGCATCTAGATGTAGACTGGTTTCCGAAACTTCAGACTCAGCGTCTGTGTTATCATAATCCCCTACTACCGCCAACACCTTGTTGGGTCGCCTAGGACATTTAGGACAATTGATGAGGAAATGGTCCGATTGACCACAATAGAAACATAAGCGCTCACGGAGACGGTGTTCGCGGCGTTCATTATTCTCACGTCTCTGCAGTGAGTCCACCTGCATAGGCACCTCCTCAGCCTCTCGCGGGTTTTTGCCTGTGGTTTCCCTGGACGGAAGAGAGTAATTAGTAATGCGATTTACAGCGGCCCATTTTTCTTGTCTGCGTTCAATTAAACGGATATCAATACGTACACAGTGCTGTATAAACAATTCAAACTCCTGTGGAGACTCTGAACGAGCTAGCTCATCCTTGATTGCATTTGACAAACCTTTTCTAAAGATTGGTAATAAAGCATTGTTTTCCCACTGGGTGTCCACCACTAACCTTTTAAATTCAGTAACATATTCTATGACTGACCGTTTCCCCTGGCGTAAGGAAAGCAAGGCAGATTCAGCGGTAGCACGGCGGTTGGGATCGTCGAACATTTGCGCCATGGCTGCCAGAAAATTGTCCAAATTATTTAGACGGGTATCATGACTTTCAACCATAGGATTTGCCCAAGCCAGTGCACGTGATGTCAACAACATAATAATACATAGAACCTTAGATCTATCAGACCGGTAGTAGGAGGCATGTACATCAAAAAATAATATACATTGATTAACAAACCCACGGAATTGACTTCGGTCACCATTAAAACGGAATGGAGGCAATTTGGGCATACTGGTGGATGAGGTAGGCTCAGTAGGTAAGGCCTCCAGGACTCCTAACCTAGAACGTAGATCTTGGAGAGCCTGACCAAACCCCTGTGCATTGTGGTTAACCCGAGACTCCAAGTCTCTAATCTGATTGAGTGCAGCCGCCACCTCCTGCTGCAAGGAGTTAACTATGGTGAACAATTTGTCTGCCCGTGTCTCCGTCATTGCCCCAGCAGAATCCTCTTTTTTAGGCTGGAATATCCTGTAATACTATTGTAGGAACTCGAGGATTCTGATAGCGTGGGGCAATGAACAATCAGAGACGGGTTTCTTTGAATGCAAATAATGTATTTGTGAAACAGCAAAACACCCAAAAACAATATTCAAACAACCCGTAGTGACATGCAATGAGTCCATATATATATACACAAGTCCAGTTATATGAATCCGGATATATAAGTCCTTGAACCTCTATAGCGAGGGTGGTAAAGTTCTTACGACGGAGTCCTCACACAAATGTGACCACAAGGTAAGTCTGATGCACAGGTAACGTGGCTGGATTTACACACTGCTGGTGTGTGAAGAGTCAGATCCAGGTATGCAGAAAACACAGGGAGGTCCAGGAACAAGTTAATCTCAGTTGTGGCTTAATTCAGAGAAGTCCAACAACAAGTTCATATGTCAGTAAGATTCCAGTAACAGTTCCAACAGCTCTCACCAGAGGTAATGCACGAAGGGTTAAACAGCAACAGTTCAGAAACACAGTTCTTATCAGATGGAGTGAACCAAGGGTTAAATTCCCAAGTCAACAGTTTAGTGATAACACAGTATGTGCAACTTACATATGCAGAGAATGTCCAGAGCCATGGGTAGAAACTGCTGTGGCTGAGAAACACCTGAAGATAAGGTTATGCACTTTCCTGGTAAATACACAAAAGATCTGTGAGGAACAAAGCAGCTGGGTTGCAGGGAAACGGAAGCAGAATATTCCAGCAGTGAAGCCAGCACCTGAGCCGGGTTTTAAACAAACGAACAGGAAGTAGGGCACAGAAAACAGCAAACTCCATTTTAACAAAGGGCAAAATCATTGACAAAGTTACCTAGAAAACCCGGAATACTGACAGGTGAAGAGGATGGTCTGATATGACCCTTCTCCAATGATTCCTTGATATAAGACCACATAGCATCATGTTCAGGTACAGACAAGTTAAAAAGGCGACCTTTAGGGAATTTACTACCCGGCACTAATTCAATAGCGCAGTCATAGCTCCTATGGGGAGGCAAGGATGCAGATTTACTTTCGCTAAACACATCAGAAAAATCAATCAAAAAGTCAGGAACATCCTGAGCCTGGGGGAGGCAGAAAAAACAGGAGTGTTGGTATTAACACATTGGCAGCCCCAACTGGTTACAGACACAGATTTCCAATCCAAAACAGGATTATGAGACTGTAACCAAGGGAAACCCAATACGATAATATCATGCAGATTATACAGAACCAAAAATTTGCAGCACTCCTGGTGATCAGGTTCAACCCTCATTATCACCTGAGTAGAGAACTGAGGTCTATTCTCAGCCAAAGGGGTAGAATCGATCCCCAGTAGGGAAATAGACTTCTGTAGGGGTATCAAGGGAAACCCACAACGTTTAGCAAAATCATAATCCATCAGGTTAATAGCTGCTCCAGAATCAACGAAAGCCTGAGCAGAAAATGAGGACAGAGAGCATATCAGAGTGACAGTTAATAAAAACTTAGTCTGAACACTACCCAAGACAACTGAGCGTGCAAAACGTCTTCCCCGCTTAGGGCAGACTGAAATAGCATGAGAGGCATCACCACAGTAGAAACATAACCCATTGCGCTTTCGAAACTCATGACGCTGTGCCCCAGACACCACTCTATCACACTGCATGGATTCAGAAGCAGGTTCACAAGGCAACACCATTCCACGCATACTTCTCCGCTCACGCAAACGTCTGTCAATTTGAATCGCTAATGACATAGAATCATTGAGACCAGAGGGAACAGGGAATCCCACCATAACATCCTTTACATTATCTGACAGACCCTTCCGGAAAAGGGCCGCCAAAGCGTCGTCATTCCACTTGGTCAGGACTGCCCACCTACGGAATCTCTGACAGTATAACTCAGCGTCATCAAGCCCCTGATTTAATGCCAACAAGGCTTTTTCAGCTTGATCAGTGACATTAGGCTCATCGTACAATAACCCCAAAGCCTGAAAAATGCATCAACATCACTCAAAACAGGATCCCCTGGTGTCAGAGAAAAAGCCCAATCCTGAGGATCGCCGCGCAGGAGAGAGATGACAATTTGAACCTGCTGCGCTGCATTCCCTGAGGACTTAGATTTTAAGGCAAAAAACAATTTACAATTATTTTTGAAATTCTGAAACTTAGCTCGATCCCCTAAAAACAAATCTGGCATGGGGATCCTAGGTTCCACAACAGGCAACCTAGTAAGATATGCAGCAATACTCTGAACCTCAGTGGCAAGCTGATCCACACGGCCAGACAACTGTGCAAACTCCATTGAGAGAAAAGATCCTCCCCAGCACCCAGAGATACAGAGGGAAAAGAAAAAAAAATGCAACAAACAGAAAAATATCTCTGACAACCTTTTTTTTTTTTTTTCTTTCACAATATTTTTCCCTTCTGTGAGTACCATAAAATATTAAATTTTTGGCCGGTGATACTGTTATGATTTGGTAGCTGAGGAGTGCAGGTAAAAAGGCAATACACCAGAGCAGTTGGAATCTATGAGATTGCAGTACCCTGACTAACCACCACAACTAGAGGCAGCCGTGGAGCGTTCCTACGTTGGTCCTAGACGCCTCGTCTCAGCCTGAGAAACTAATTACACCTAAAGATAGAAATAGGAAAGCTATCTGCCCCGGAGCAGAACCCCAAAGATAATAGAAAGCCCCCAAACATGTAATGGCGGTTAGACAAGAAGAAATACTGACACAGAAAGAAAATAGTATGAGCAAACGCTGGGGCCCAAACTAACTAAATAGAAAAGGATAGGAAGGGTACTTACTGCAATCCCAGAAAACCCTGAAAAGCACCAACTCTACTAATTTCAAAATCACCTGAGATCACACGACCTCTACCACCTAAATTAGTTCTCTGGTGTAACAAAATCAAAACAGCAGCCACTGAAAAAACTGTAAAAAGCAAAAGTACAAACATCAGTGGCTGAACTAAACTGAGAGGGCAAAAGCCCCCGAAGGGGACCCTGAAGGCCCCCACAGAAGTGCAGGACAAAATGCAAAAATCTAGCACAAAACAAAAAAAGAAAATGTCTTATCTGATAGCAGGAGATGCAGACACGACACAGCAGGCTACAAAGGAAACAGGATTCAAGGATTGAGACCAGAACAATTGATCACCGGCAACCCTGATGGGAAGGTGACTCCCTTATATAAGACCAGTCAGTAACACCTGATTCCCAATCCTCACAATCTTCACTGGATAGACCAGCACCGCTTGTAACCACCAGAGGAAGCCTCTGCTCAGAACTCATCTCAAACCCATTCACAACAGGGTGGTACATCTCCATACTGGGATACCCAGCGGGAGCCCGAGTCCCAAAAGAGGGGTAACAGAGCCACCACTGGGGGAAGTCCAAGGTCCCAAGGAGCCGATGAGGGGCTACCAAAGGTTGCTACTAAAGACCTGATGTAATAACCCTGCTGGCATCGCTGCATGGCTTCCCATTCCCCACATACCAACTTGCTCACTGCTCCAGGTCATACTGTGATTTCTGTCTGCTGCCAGCTCCATTCTCTGTACCTCTTGCTTTCTATCTGTTCTGTGCTTGTTTCCTGGCTGTGTGCATAGGGGGCGGCCTCCAGAACGCTCTGGTTTTTATGGAGTCAGGGTGCACCTGTCTAGTTTGTCCCTGACCAATTACCATGAGCCCTCTAGTATTTAGGGCAGCTCCACCCTGTGGATCTTGCCTGTCTGTGTTCCTCCATCTTGGAGTCTTCACTCCTAGCGTTGCCTTGTACCTGTTTGTCCACCCTCCAGGCAGAATATCCTGGTCTCTGTGCTCTCACTACTGACCTTGTCTTGTACTTGTCCTTGCTGCCCTCCAGGAGGAAGAATATCTTGGTCCCTGTGTCTTTGTCCCTGTACCTTGTTTCGTGTCATTACCTTATCTGAACTCTGTCCCACCTCTGTCTTTAACCCTAACTATAACCCTAACCCTAATGGAAAAATGAAAATAAATATATTTTCTTTATTTTATTATATGTTCCTAACTAAGGGGGTGATAAACGGGGAGTTTATTTACTATTTTTTTTATTTTGTTCACTGAGATAGAGTTTATCACAGTAATCAAAATGTGCCTGCACTAAATGAATGAATCTGCTGGCCGTTTCGCTGAATTACCGCATGCTTTCTCAACAGGAGACCTCCCCTTGAGAAAGCATGCGGTAATGAAGCGAAACCTACGTCGGGGTTGTGCAATTTCAATTCTGTGGACTCAAGTACTGGGTAGAAGGATTGTGTCCTAATTTTTGTGCAGTATACCTTTTGAGCACATTTTTGGTACATTTATGCACAAATTTATGCACCATGCTTAAATGAACCTAAACATTATATTATCTTCCTAGCAATTGCCACTGACAACTAACGTAAATAGGGAATTGATTTACTGTTCTTAATATATAGATGAAGCAATATGTGCTTTGACAGTTTGGATTCATATAATTAAGGACTTTTCCTCTCCCCACATTATTTATATGTGATTACTATTACTGATATGGTATTGGATGCCATCTAGTGGTGTCCTTAGTTGTTGCACTTTATATAGATGTGGTTTTTCTATACTGTTTTCTATTACTTGAATAAAGATTGTGCATTTATCCTTTTTAAACACTCCCATTTGTCCTCCTTCTTTAAATATGATGTTATTGGAGTGGTTTTTCTAGGGGCCCAGCTTGTTTTCTTGGCTTATCCCTTTAATATGAGTCCGGGTTTACTGTATATTTATTGAAAATTTGAATCTGATTGAGATCATGCCCAAAAGGATTCAACCAGTGTTGAAAGCCAAAGGTGGATTCACAAAATAATAAAAATTACAATTTAGATTTTTAGCAGCATAACAGTAACAATGCAGTGACATGGCAAGAATCTGCATAACTAATCATATGCTAAATAGTTGCCCCTCAAATATTTGAAAGAGCAAGCCAAGATAATTGTTTTCCTTTAATTAACTCCGGGAACAAGCTGTTAGAACCCTCTTGTTAGATTTTGTTTCAGTTTGCTGGTCACATGACCTTTTTTCCCTATTTAGTCTGGCTCCGCCCTTCTGGCTTTGCTGGACTTCATTGTATTATCTACTCTTAAGCTAGCCGGGTGCTTAGGTGCCTTACTCTGTCAGTTTTGCTTAATCTTAGGATCTCGTAGTAATTTGTTTTCTGTTTAATTTTCCCTGCTACAATTTCTGTTAGGAGGTGTCCACCTTTTCTCCCAGTCCCTAGATCTTGTAGGGATTCCTCCCTCGCAACTATAGGTCTTCGTTCAGACTAGCTGAGGACTTTAGCGGGTCTGGTCGCAGGATCAGGTTCCCCGTTACATCGTAGGGATCAAGCTCAGTTTTATTGTAGGGACAGAGTTTCCATCTTTCCCTAGTGCTTGTAGCGGTTCATAACACAAGCTCTTTGAAGCTCTGGTCCCCACCAATTAGCACAGGGGTTTGAACTCTTGTGCAGCTACCAGCAAAACTGGATTCCTTTGTCTAACTAAAGCACCACAGGTCACAGCAAGGCTGAGGTATTGAATCTGGAAAATGACCTATAATAACAGAATGCAATATCTCTGAGCCTAGCCGGGCACAATCGTAATCGGCATTCCTTTCCCCACACGTCCATACCATTTAGCCACCTCCAGAACCCTGCATTATGGAGTTATAAAGCATAGCTACCAGGAATTAAATACAGTAACCATATTTGGTCTCCCTGCACAGATAAAATCCAGCGGAACCCAGTGGCAGTGCCGCCGACCCATTTGGAGCTACGGGCAGAAAGTTATGGGCCATCCTCGATTCTGGATGGAAAATCATACTCTCAGATGTGGGGGAAGGGAGGTGGCCCGGCCCAGAGGTGGGTGCAGTGTGGGAGGGAGCAGCCTAGGAGATAAGAGGCAGCTCCTCATTTGGAGCTCAGTTTTCTACTGGCATGAGGACCGTTACCTGACGTGGACAGGAAATCCCGTAACTAAGATTTGTCCTGTGATCCATTAGCACCTCCCTGTGGTCACATACTACATAGCACGGTAATTGTAAACTATCTGTACCCTACCCTTGTACTGCACTCTTGACTGTATATATTTATTCTTGTACTGTACAATATATATATCGGTATTCTCTAGTGCACCTTTTCGGCGATTAAATATAAAATTAATCTTGGGCTGCTCCTTTATCTCGATTCACAAATCCCCACGTCCGCACGCTCAATTGGTTATATTATACGCTACCCCCATGTTTGCTTTCAGACCCGATATAAGCCTGGTGTTGGACGGAGCTTTTTATTGAACGAAGAACTGGTGGCAGCATACCGTACTGTGCTAGTGAGGAACTCTGGCAGTGACAGCTGGGAGGTTTGTATATATATCCCCAGCCTGGACTGGTGATATATATATCCCCCCTCACTGGGAGCGCCTCAATAACTCGTACCTATGAGGGAAGCCTTTCCGTTGACTATTTGCCCTCGGTGCAGTTACTTGACTGACCTGTGGCAAGTGGTGGCGCCAGAGAGTCGATCCCTACTGGGTCCTTCTCTGCCCTCCCCATAGGTGAGTTAAGTTGACACACCCCTTCCCCTGTGCAATCCGTCACAGCATGGTTATGGTATAAAGCAGGAGTGGGTAATTAATTTTTCCAAGGGGCCACATGCGAGACAGTGACTGTTGTTGATGGCCAAACCAATAGGCTGAAATTAATTATGCTTAACCCCTTAACCCCCAAGGGTGGTTTGCACGTTAATGACCGCGCCAATTTTTACAATTCTGACCACTGTCTCTTTATGAGGCTATAACTCTGGAACGCTTCAATGGATCTTCACGATTCTGAGAAGGTTTTCTCGTGACATATAGTACTTCCTGATAGTGGTAAAATTTCTTCGATATAGTTTGCGGTTATTTATGAAATAAATGGAAATATGGCAAAAATTTTGAAAATTTTGCAATTTTCAAACTTTTAATTTTTATTCCCGTAAAACAGAGAAATATGTGACACAAAATAGTTCCTAAATAACATTTTACACATGTCTACTTAACATCAGCACAATTTTGAAACCAAATTTTTATTTTGCCACGAAGTTATAAGGGTTAAAAGTTGACCAGCGATTTCTCATTTTTACAACAAATTGTACAAAACCATTTTTTTTAGGACCACCTCACATTTGAAGTCACTTTAAGGGGTCTATATGGCAGAAAATACCCAAAAGTGACACCATTCTAAAAACTGCACCCCTCAAGGTACTCAAAGCCACATTCAAGAAGTTTATTAACCCTTCAGGTGCTTCACAGGAGCTGAAGCAACTTGGAAGGAAAAAATTAACATTTAACTTTTTAGTCACAAAAATGATCTTTTACAAATAATTTTTTATTTTAACAAGGGTAAAAGGAGAAAATGGACAGAAAAAGTTGTTGTGCAATTTCTCCTGAGTACGCCGATACCCCATATATGGGGGAAAACCACTGTCTGGGTGCCCTGCAGGGCTTGGAAGGGAAGTAGCGCCGTTTGACTTTTTCAAACTAAAATTGGCGGGAATTGAGATTGGACGCCATGTCGCGTTTCGAGAGCCCCTAATGTGCCTAAACAGTGGAAACCCCCCACATGTGACACCATTTTGGAAACTAGACCCCCTAAGGAACTTATCTAGATCTATTGTGAGCACTTTGAACCCCCAAGTGTTTCACTAAAGTTTATAATGCCTGGGTGTGAAAAAAAAAAAAAATTCCACAAAAATGATTTTTTAGTCCCCAATTTTGGATTTTTCTCAAGAAAATTGGACCCCAAAAGTTGTTGTCCAATTTGTCCTGAGTACGCTGATACTCCATATGTGGGGGAGAAATACTGTTTGGACGCACAGCAGGGCTCGGAAAGGAAGTAATGATGTTTTGGAATGCAGACTTTGATGGGTGTCATATTCAGTTTGCAGAGTCCCTGATGTGCCTAAACAGTGGAAACCCCCTACAAGTGACCCCACTTTGGAAACTAGACCCCCTAAGTAACTACTTATCTAGATCTGTGGTGAGCACTTTGAACCCCCAAGTGCTTCACACAAATTTATAATGCCCGGGCATGAAAATAAAAAATCCTATTTTTTTTCCCACAAAAGTAATATTTAAGTCACCAATTTTTTATTTTCCCAAGGGTAACATGAGAAATTGGACCACAAAAGTTGTTGCCCAATTAGTCCTGAGTACGCTGATACCCCATATGTGGGGGGAACCACTGTTTGGGCGCACGGCAGAGCTTGGAATGGAAGGAGCACCATTTGACTTTTTCAAACCAAAATTGGCTGGAATCGAGATTGGACGCCATGTCGCATTTGGATAGCCCCTGATGTGCCTAAACAGTGACCCCATTTTAGAAACTAGACCCCCTAAGGAACTTATCTAGATCTGTGATGAGCACTTTGAACCCCCAAGTGCTTCACACAAGTTTATAACGTAGAGCCGTAAAATTAAAAAATCATATTTTTTCCACAAAAATGATCTTTTCACCCCAATTTTTTATTTTCCCAAGGGTAACAAGACCTCAAAAGGTATTGTGAAATTTGTTCTGAGTACGCTGATACCCAATTGTGGGGGTAAACCACTGTTTGGGTGCATGGCAGAGCTCGGAAGGGAAGGAGCGTAGTTTGGCTTTTGCAACGCACAATTGGCTGTATGCATGTCGCGTTTGGAGAGCCCCTGATGTGCCTAAACAGTGGAAACCCCCCACAAGTGACACCATTTTGGAAACTAGACCCCCAAAGGAACTTATCTAGATGTGTGATGAGCGCTTTGAACCCCCAAGTGCTTCACAGAAGTTTATAACGCCCGGACGTGAAAATAAAAAAATCATATTTTTTCCACAAACATGATCTTTTAGTCCTGTTTTTTATGTTGCCAAGGGTAACAGGAGAAATTGGACCCAAAAAGTTGTTTTCCAATTTGTCCTGAGTACGCTGATGCCCTATATGTGGGAGAAAACTACTGTGTGGGCGCACGTTGGGGCTCGGAATAGAAGTAGTGACGTTTAGTAATGCAGACTTTGATGGAATGGTCTGCGGGTGTCATGTCGCGTTTGGAGAGCCCCTGATGTGCTTAAACAGTGGAAACCCCCCACAAGTGACCCCATTTTGCAAACTAGACCCCCAAAGGAACTTATCTAGATGTGTGGTGAGCGCTTTGAACCCCCAAGTGCTTTACAGAAGTTTATAACGCCCGGACGTGAAAATAAAAAAATCATATTTTCTCCACAAACATGATCTTTTAGTCCCCAGTTTTTTATGTTGCCAAGGGTAACAGGAGAAATTGGACCCAAAAAGTTGTTTTCCAATTTGTCCTGAGTACGCTGATACCCTATATGTGGGAGAAAACTACTGTATGGGCACACGTCGGGGCTCGGAAGTGAAGTAGTGACGTTTTACATTTCAGACTTCTATGGAATGGTCTGCGGGTGTCATGTCGCGTTTGGAGAGCCCTTGATGTGACTAAACAGTGGAAACCCCCCAAGTGACCCCATTTTGGAAACTATACCCCCAAAGGAACTTATTTAGATGTGTGGTGAGAACTTTGAACCCCCAAGTGCTTCACAGAAGTGTATAACGTAGAGCCATAAAATAATAAATCATATTTTTTTCTACAAAAATGATATTTTCGCCCCCAATTTTTTATTTTCCCAAGAGTAACATAAAAAATTTGACCCCAAGAGTTGTTGTGTAATTTGTCCTGAGTATGCTGATACCCCATATGTGGGGGTAAACTACTGTTTGGGCGCATGGCAGAGCTCAGAAGGGAAGGAGCACCGTTTCACTTTTTCAAAGCCGAATTGGCTGGAATTGAGATCAGACGCCATGTCACATTTGGAGAGCCCCTGATGTGCCTAAACAGTGGAAACCCCCCAATTCTAACTCCAACCCTAACCCCAACACACCCCTAACACTAATCCCACTAATCAGCTGACACTCGGCGGCGATCAGCTGCGCTCCCCACGGGAGCGCAGCTGATCGCCTTGGACGTACTATTCCGTCCCTGGGAATTAAGTACCAGGTCACATGGACGGAATAGTATGTCCAATGGGATTAAGGGGTTAATTAACATATTAATTATAATTATTTATATTAATTGCATCACTTAATATTGAGAAGAATTAAGTATGCCAACATCCCCCTATATAACGTATAAGCACACACACAGCTCCCTATATACTGTAATAGCCCACTCAAAGCCCCCTATATATAGCATAAGCCCCACATAGTCTCAAACATACAGCATGAGCCCTCAAATAGCCTCCCATACACAGCATGAGCCCCATGTTGCCTTTTATATATATGTGCCCCATGTAGCCTTGGATATAGTGTGAGCCCCCATAAAGCCTCCTTTATACAGTATGAGCCCTCATATAGCATCCATATATACATGCAAATATCCCATACACATGGAAAAAAAGCAACACCACATACTCACCTAGCTCCCGTTTCCTCGACACTCTGCTCTGATGCACGGAGTCTCAAGAGCAGCGCGATCAAATGACGTCTTCCTGTCTGCTACAACATCAGGTACATATAATTTGGCCATCTTATGCGCTAAGACTTCTCAATTTTTCATATTTCTAAGGCAGTGATGCAATTCATTTTTCATATTTCGTGTTTGCAAGCTATAGCGCTACAGTGTGCTACCTTTTTTTCTTGTATGTGCATGAGTTGGTGACTCTAGGTTTAGCACCTGTTCACACTGGATCTATGTTTGGATGTGCCGGTGAGTTTTTTGATATGTCTTCCTGTCTGCTGTCTCACACGCTTATTTGTGGAAGATAAAGCCGGCGGGCCCAGTCCTCCTCCAATGTACTCACCATTGTCTGAATCCTGAGGATGCAGATGGCGGTAATAGTGGGCGGTTGGTAAACGGTATGTGTTTTTTTTCTTATACCAGTTTGCCCAGATCTGGCACAAACTGTACATTATTGTTGCTCTGTTTATTGAGACAAGTGGATATGATTTAAATATTAAGTCTCCTTAAACCCATTAGTATGTGTATTAAAGAATAGAGAAGGGAATCTGTTCTCATTTATTTACTTAACGGCCTTCAGCACAATCTCGAGCCGTGGTGACTTGGTGGATGAACGATCTGTTAGAAGATCGATCTTGTGCAAGCCTAGATAGGTCCACCAGGGTCTTCACCGTTAGTTTGATTGTATCAAGTAATAATGTCCTAAAATTAAAAATATACTTTCCTGATACCAAAGCATACACATAGGTAAATATAAAAGCAAATAAAAACAGACAAAAAGGTAGGGGGAAATCTTTTGTGAAATTGAACAATCAGAATGTAATATTAACCCCTCTCTGACATCCGACGTACTATCCCGTCCATGAAACCCGTGACAATCTGACCATGGACGGGATAGTACGTCATAGTGATTAGCTGCGCTCCCGGCACATTAACCCCTGGCACACAGCGATCAAACATGATCGCGGTGTACCGGGGGCACAGGGGAGCATCGCGCAGGGAGGGGGCTCCCTGCGCGCCCCCCTGAGACCCTCAGACCAGCGCGATGTGATCGTGCTGTTCTGAGGGCTTCCTCCCTCCCAGGACCCGGATCCAAGATGGCGCCGGGGTCCTGGAGAGAGGCGGCTTCATCAGTGCCTGCTGAGAGCAGGCACTGAGAAGCCTGCAGCGCTGCCTGTGAGATCGCTGGTCTCACAGAGTGCTGTGCACACTGTGAGACCAGCGATCTGACATTTTACAGTGATGTCCCACCGTGGGACAAAGTAAAAAAAATAAAAATAAACGTGTAAAAAAAAATTCCAAAATAAATTAAAAAAAATAATAAAATATTCCCCAATAAATTCATTTCTTCCTGTAAATAAAAAAAATAAAACAATAAAAGTACACATATTTGGTATCGCCGCGTCTGTAACGACCCGCCCTATAAAACTGTCCCACTAGTTAACCCCTTTTGTGAAGCCCTTAAAAAAAAAAACACAAAGCAAAAAATCCGTGCTTTATCATCATACCGCCGAACAAAAGTGGAATAACACGCGATCAAAAAGACGGATATAAATAAACATAGTACCGCTGAAAACGTCATCTTGTCCCACAAAAAACGAGCCGCCATACAGCATCATCAGAGAAAAAATAAAAAAGTTATAGCTCGCAGAATAAAGCGATGCAAAAATAATAATTTTTTATATAAAATAGTTTTTATTCTATAAAAGCGCCAAAACATAAAAAAATGATATAAATGAGGTATCGCCGTAATCGTACTGACCCGAAGAATAAAACTGCTTTATGAATTTTACCACACGCGGAACGGTATAAACGCCTCCCCCAAAAGAAATTCATGAATTCCTGATTTTTGTTCATTCTAACCTCCCAAAAATCGAAATAAAAGCGATCAAAAAATATCACGTGCTCAAAAATGGTACCAAAAAAAGTCAACTCGTACCGCAAAAAATAAGACCTCACATGACTCTGTGGGCCAAAATATGCAAAAATTATAGCTCTCAAAATGTGGCGATGCAAAAAACTATTTTTTGCAATAAAAAGCGTCTTTTAGCGTGACAGCTGCCAATCACAAAAACCCGCTATAAATAGTAAATCAAACCCCTTTTATCACCCCCTTAGTTAGGGAAAAATAATAAAATTAAAAAAATGTATTTATTAAACAGAGTCAGCATGGGTTTGTAACTAATAAGTCATGTCAGACTAACTTAATTTCCTTCTATGACAGAATCACTGACTGGGTGGATCAGGGAAATGCTGTAGATATAGTATATCTTGACTTCAGCAAAGCATTTGACAAAGTATCTCACACAATCCTTATTGAAAAAATGACTAAGTATGGAATGGACAAGGCAACTGTTAGGTGGATTCATAACTGGCTTAGTGATCGGACTCAAAGAGTGGTCGTAAATGGCTGCACATCCAGTTGGAAGAATGTCTCAAGTGGGGTACCACAAGGCTCTGTTTTGGGCCCTGTATTGTTCAACATCTTTATCAATGATTTAGATGAAGGAATTGAGGGTAAACTGATCAAATTTGCTGATGACACAAAGCTAGGAGGGTAGCTAATACTAGAGAAGAGAGAGAGAGGATTCAAAAAGATATAAATAAACTGGAGCAGTGGGCAGCAACTAACAGAATGGTTTTTAACAGGGAAAAATGCAAAGTACTACATCTGGGCAATAAAAATTAAAAAAGCATATACAAAATGGGAGGAATAGGGCTAAGTAACAGCACATGTGAAAAAGACTTGGGTATACTAATTGATCACAGACTGAACATGAGTCAACAGTGTGATGCAGCAGCAAAAAAGGCAAATACAATTCTAGGATGTATCAACAGAAGCATACAGTCTAGATCACGTGAGGTCATTATTGCCCTCTACTCCTCTTTGGTCGGACCTCATCTGGAATACTGTGTCCAGTTTTGGGCACCACATTTAAAAAAGACATCAACAAACTGGAGCAAGTTCAGAGAAGAGCCACCAGAATGGTGACCGGTCTGCAAACCATGTCCTATGAGGAACGGTTGCAGGATTTGGGAATGTTTAGCTTGCAAAAAGAAGACTGAGAGGAGACTTAATAGCTGTCTACAAATATCTCAAGGGCTGTCACATTGTAGAAGGATCATCTTTATTCTCATTTGCACAAGGAAAGACTAGAAGCAATGGGATGAAACTGAATGGGAGTAGACACAGATTAGATATTAGAAAAAACTTTTTGACAGTTAGGGTGATCAAGGAGTGGAACAGGCTGCCACGAGAGGTGGTAAATTCTCCTTCAATGGAAGTCTTCAAACAGAGGCTGGACAGACATCTGTCTGGGATGATTTAGAGAATCCTGCTTTGAGCAGGGGGTTGGACCAGATGGCCCAGGAGGTCCCTTCCAACTCTACCATTCTATGATTCTATGATTCTATGATTTCCATTTTCCCATTAGGGTTAGGGTTAAGGTTAGGGTTGCGGCTAAAGTTAGGGTTAGGGTTGGCGCTAAAGTTAGTATTAGGGTTATGTTTGGGATTAGGGTTAGGGGTGTGTTAGGGTTAGGTTTGTGGTTAGGGCTGGGACTAGGTTTAGGGGTGTGTTGGGGTTTAGGGTTGGAGTTAGAATTGGGGGGTTTAGGCACATCAGGGGCTCTCCAAATGTGACATGGCGTCTGATCTCAATTCCAGCCAATTCTGCGTTGAAAAAGTCAAACGGTGCTCCTTCACTTCTGAGCTTTGCCATGCGTCCAAACAGTAGTTTACCCCCACATATGGGGTATCAGCGTACTCTGGACCCCAAGAGTTATTGTGCAATTTGTCCTATTTCTTCTGATACCCTTAGGAAAATAAAAAACTGGGGGCAAAAATATCATTTTAAAAAAAAAAAAAAGATTTTTTTTTGCTTTTACGGCTGTACATTATAAACTTCTGTGAAGCACTTGGGGCTTCATAGCGCTCACCACACATCTAGATAAGTTCCTTGTGGGGTCTATTTTCCAAAATGGGTCACTTGTGGGGGTTTCCACTGTTTAGGTGCATCAGGGGCTCTCCAAATGCGATATGATGCCCCCAGACCATTCCATCAAAGTCTACAATCCAAAACGTCACTGCTTCCCTTTCGAGCCCCAACGTGTACCCATACAGTAATTTTTCCCACATATTGGGTATCCGCGTACTCAGGACAAATTAGACAACAACTTTTGGGGTCCAATTTCTCCTGTTACCCTTGTGAAAATAAAATATTGGGGGCGAAAAAAATAATTTTTGTAAAAAAAAAAAAATTTTTTTATTTTTACGGCTGTACGTTATAAACTTCTGTGAAGCACTTCGGGGTTCAAAGTGCTCACCACACACCTAGATAAGTTCCTTGTGGGGTCTATTTTTTTCAAAATGGGGTCACTTGTGAAGGGTTTCCACTGTTTAGGCACATCAGGGGCTCTCCAAATGCGACATGACGCCCCCAGACCATTCCATCAAAGTCTACAATCCAAAACGTCACTACTTCTCTTCCGAGCCCCAACGTGTACCCATACAGTAGTTTTCTCCCACATATTGGGTATCCGCGTACTCAGGACAAATTGGACAACAACTTTTGGGGTCCAGTTTCTCCTGTTACCCTTGTGAAAATAAAATATTGGGGGCGAAAAAATAATTTTTGTAAAAAAAAAAAATATTTTTTATTTTTACGGCTGTACGTTAATAAACTTCTGTGAAGCACTTCGGGGTTCAAAGTGCTCACCACACACCTAGATAAGTTCCTTGTGGGGTCTATTTTCCAAAATGGGGTCACTTGTGGGGGGTTTCCACTGTTTAGGTGCATCAGGGGCTCTCCAAATGCGACATGACGCCCCCCA
>JARQOD010000003.1:35598343-35687910 GCA_033576555.1 Oophaga sylvatica | reverse complement strand
TATCCCACATGCAGTAGTGATCCCGTTTATTCTTATCATATTATTCTGAGGTGGTGCCCACTTAAATCTCCTTTCTTGGCAGTCCATACACGTTGCACGCAAGCGACTCTGCTCTGTACACATATGGATCTGCTCAGTACACATACAATACGTCTCCTCTCCATACACCTCGTACACACACGGCTCCGCTCCGTACACCTCGTACACACATGGCTCCGCTCCGTACACCTCGTACACACACGGCTCTTCTCCGTACACCTCGTACACACACGGCTCCGCTCCGTACACCTCGTACACACACGTCTCCTCTCCATACACCTCGTACACACACGGCTCCGCTCCGTACACCTCGTACACACATGGCTCCGCTCCGTACACCTCGTACACACACGTCTCCTCTCCATACACCTCGTACACACACGGCTCCGCTCCGTACACCTCGTACACACATGGCTCCGCTCCGTACACCTCGTACACACACGGCTCTTCTCCGTACACCTCGTACACACGCGGCTCCGCTCCGTAGACCTCGTACACACACGGCTCCGCTCCGTACACCTCGTACACACACGGCTCCTCTCCATACACCTCGCACACACACGGCTCTGCTCCATACACCTCGTATACACACGGCTCCGCTCCGTACACTTCGTACACACACGTCTCCTCTCCATACCAGATTCAAGTTAGTCTGCAGTTAGCTATTAGATATTCATCAATCATTAGATATTCATCAATCGTCCATAACTTTTATTTGAAAAGAGGTACCCTGGATCACTAGGGCTCAAAATGAACATCTCAATGTCCTGAATAATATTTGACAAAAAAATTATCAACTCTATGTGTAGTTCAGGAGTTATTCACGTAAATCGCTTATTTATATCGCATATAATCAAACGTGCTCAATCGTCCATAACTTTAATTTGAAAAGAGGTACCCTGGACCACTAGTGCTCAAAATGAACATCTCAATGTCCTGAATAATATTTGACAAAAAAATTATCCACTCTATGTGTAGTTCAGGAGTTATTCACATAAATCGCTTATTTATGTCGCATATAATCAAACGTGCTCAATCGTCCATAACTTTTATTTGAAAAGAGGTACCCTGGACCACTAGTGCTCAAAATGATCATCTCAATGTCCTGAATAATATTTGACAAAAAATTATCCACTCTATGTGTAGTTCAGGAGTTATTCACATAAATCGCTTATGTCGCACATAATCAAACGTGCTCAATCGTCCATAACTTTCAATCATGCATAACTTTAATTTCTCCAACACGCTCCACCAACAAATCAAAGTTCTCCATTTTCATGCGAAGATATGCAAAAAAATTCTGAGGGTTTCCTCGTAGCTCCACGAATAGTGTAGAATATACCCCACGCGTCATTCTCTGGGCTGTGATGGGGTGGATCCATAAACGTCGTCGTCGCTGCTGTATCTTTCTCTCCTTCTCCAGAACAATCGCTTTCAGACGATTCGCCTCCACTGTGAAATCCACCAAATTCTTCCGAATGTTTCCTATCACAACGTCCATTTTCAGCAGCCACTTGCTCTTCTCTCCAACCGGCACTTGCTCCTATACAACCAGATGGGGTGTAGGAACAGTGTATATATAGGTTTTCAGTAGCCAATCACGTTTGGAACCCCAAAAAGGGCGTTTTTAAAAACCGGATCCGGCGTAATCTGTCAAAAAACGGCTTAAAAACCGGATACACTGGATGAGACGGATACGGTTTTTGGCCTGACGCCGAAAACCTGATGTGTGAAAGAGGCCTTACAATCACACAGCATTCTGTTGTAAATCAGATGATCGGTGAGAAAAATCAAATTGTACTCGCAAAAAAAAAGCCTGACACTCGCATTACACTCATCCGACTCTCCTGCATCAAAAGTGGACCGATTTTTAAATCGCTTGTGTGTCTCCAGCCTTACTGTGTTTCTAATGGTGGTGTGAGATCAGTGGCCCAAAGTCATTTAACCCCTTAAAAACATCAGTTACTTATTCAAAACTGTGAAAATTGTCTGTTTGCACATTTTGATGCCAATTCTGATGCCCAGAACCCATTTGGGCCAGGCAGGAGGGACCTGGGTTTGATGCGGGGCATCACTATCTGTGTACTCATAGTGTGAGATCAGTGGTCCAAAGTCATTTAACCCCTTAAAAACATCAGTTACTTAGTCAAATCTGTGAAAATTGGCTGTTTGCCCACTTTGATGCCAATTCTGATGCCCAGAACCCATTTAGGCCAGACAGGAGGGATCTGGGATTGATGCAAGACATCAGAATCTGTGTACTCATAGTGTGAGATCAGAGTCCCAAAATCATTTAACCCTTAAAAACATAAGTTACTTATTCAAACCTGTGAAAATCAACTGTGCCCACTTTGATGCCTATTCTGATGCCCAGAACCCATCTGGGCGAACTGGAGAGACTTGTTTTTAATGTTGGGCGCCCTATTCTATATGTCTGCAGTGTCATTTCAGTGGCCCAAAGTCATTTAACCCTTTCATTAACGCCCTCTGGTGCCCACTTTGATGCCCATTTTTGTGCCAGTTTTATAATTTTTGGCGCAGATTTTAAGTGTATTCACATCAGGGCATCTAGCTGCATTGTTTTTTATTATTTTGATGCTTATTTTTTGTTGTTAAACCTATAAAAAACAGAAAAGAAAAATTTGCCGAATAAGAAACTGACAAATAAAAAACTAACTTCAGCTCCGAATAAGAAACTGAACGAATAAGAAACCAACTTCAGCCTCGTCAAAATATGTGCCTATAATACATAGAGCATGAATATCCATTTGAATCACTACTTCCTTGCACACTAGTTGACAAGATGATTCTAACAAAAAAAAAATCCTCAAAAAGCAACAAAGATCTAATAAAATTGCAGTGGTGGGCGAGGAAAAAAAAATCACGGCAACACGGCTGTATATATATTGGAGTTAAGAAGACAAAAAGAAAAGGTGTGTTATCCAAAAAGCGCATCACAAAATATCACAAACAATATGTACCTTGCAAGGGAAATCCAAATATCCAGAAGGTATAATGGCAAAGATGAAGCCACTTTGACAGGATGGCAAAATCTCCACACACGATAGTATCCTCGCAAGAACACACAAAGGACAGAACGTTGGAGTCAACCACAAAGCGCTCTGGAACAATGGATGGGGGCACAGTTACGTTTTCATTTATTGCTGAGGTGATGTTGTGGCCACCAATCGGAGCTGAGGGGCGTTATGAAAGAAAACCTGGTCCCGCCTGCGCCGCTGACATGAGTCGGCAACGAGGTCGCTCGTCGTTACTAACAGGGTGTCAAACTCAGCGGTACAGGCTCACCATCGGGACGCCAACGATCAAAATACGGCCCAGAACGTTCGTGCACGATCAGCGACATCGCAGCGGGGGCCACATCGCTGATACATGTCACACACAGCGACGTCGCTGATGATGTCGCTGCTGCGTCATAAAATTGGTGTCGCTTACGCGATCTCGCTTAGTGTGACAGTACCTTTAGTTCACTCCAGTATGCCAATTCAACACAAATCCTTATCATGGACAGAAAAATATTTAGACTTGAGAGTCCTCAGTGGTTGATACCTTTTAATGGCTAACTGAAAAGATGGTAACAAATTGCAAGCTTTCGAGACTACTCAGGTCTCTTCATCAGGCATAGACTAATACAAAATCTGAAGAATCACATATTTATACACAAGAGGACACAGGAATAGTGCAATAGGTAAGACAAGTGACGTGAAGCAGAACTGTCATTATGGCAGAGGGATGAACATAAATATTGGAACAGTTCATAGATAAGGAGTGAGAGTTTTATTGCCCTCTGATTGGGGTCTGGTATTGTGTTTTGATGCCCCCAGGTCAGAGAAGCAGATTCCTTAATTGATGTACACAGACATGAATCCATGTGACACGTTCATTCCAGCACTAAGAGTGTCAAAGGTCATCATAAGTTTATATTCCCAAATCTTTCTATCTTTCTCAGATTTGAAGTTAGCTTTTAATACCAGTAATTCCATGTCCATCATGCTATGACCGGGCATACAAAAGTGTTTGGCCACAGGTAGATCCATTCTTTTTTCTCTATTGTGTGGCGATGAGAATTCATCCTTGTTCTCAGTTTTTGCCCGGTCTCCCCCACATACAGACCCCCAGTTGGACATTTAGTACATATAATGAGGTACACCACATTAGATGTGATGCAGCTGAAAGTACCTGGGATCTTGTAGTCCTGATGGGAGTTGGGGATCTTTATCTTGCCCGTGGTCATTATAGATGGACAGGTTTTGCACTTCTTCTGTTTGCAAGGAAAGGTTCCTGCAGCTGTTGGGGAGGACAGGGAGCTTCTGACAATGATGCTTCTTAGATTTGGGGGCTGCCTAAAACATAGTAGTGGGGGGTCTGGAAATATGGATTGTAATCGGGCATCTTTTTGTAGTAAAGGTTGTAGTTTCCGTGCAGCTCCCCTTAGCATCTCCAGATTTGGATTGTAGGTGACCACTAGAGGCACCCGGTTATTTTCTTCTTTAGCTTTGTAATGTAGCAGGTGATTCCTTGATATTCTGGTGGCTCTTGTAATTTGGTTCTCAATTGTTCTTGGATGGTAGCCCTGGTTCAAAAAGGTCTTTCTGAGGCGAATAAGGTGTTCATCTCTATCCATGGGGTTGGAACATATACGGTTGTATCTGATGGCTTGGCTGTAGACAATAGAGTTTTTTATGTGTTTTGGATGGAAACTGTCCCATTTAAGGTATGTTGGACGGTCGATTGGCTTCTGATACAGGGATGTCTCTATTTCATTGTTCTTTAGCTTAATGGTGGTGTCTAAAAAGTTAATTTCAGTGCTGGAGTAGTTAAGTGTTAAGTTGATGGTGGGATGAAATTGGTTGAACTGTTCATGGAACGTCTTTAGCTGTTGTTCAGACTCCGTCCAGATGATTAAAATGTTATCAATGTAGCGGTAGTAGGCCCGAGGCCTGATGGGACATGAGGACAAAAATTCGCTTTCAAGCTTGGCCATGAAAAGATTTGCATACTGTGGAGCCATTTTACTTCCCCTCGCTGTGCCAGTCTCCTGAAGATATATCTTGTTGTCAAATTCAAAGTAATTGTGGGTGAGGATGAATTTTGTGAGTTTCACCACAGAATCAGCATCATTCCCGGTGTTTCCCATGAAGACTTTGCAGGCATTTAATCCATCCTGGTGTGGGATATTAGAGTACAAAGATTCCACATCCATGGTGGCCAGGATGGTTCCTTCTGGTAAGGGACCTATTGCTGCTAGTTTATTAAGTAGGTCAGTTGTGTCCTGAATGTAGCTGGGTGTATCCTTTACCAGGGGTTTAAGAATACCCTCTACCCATCCAGATACCTGCTCAGTAAGGGTGTCCACACATGAAATAATCGGCCTCCCTGGATTCCCAGCTTTGTGGATTTTGGGAAGCATGTAAAACGTCCCTGTTCTTGGACTTTCTGGTATCAGGTCATCAGCTCTTATGGATTTGTCAGACAGACAAGATACCAACTTGCTTAGTTCCTTGTAATAGTCCTGTGTAGGGTCCGACTCCAGTTTTTTGTAGTAGCGTGTGTCGACTACAGAAAACTGGAGTCGGACCCTACACAGGACTATTACAAGGAACTAAGCAAGTTGGTATCTTGTCTGTCTGACAAATCCATAAGAGCTGATTGTTATGTTTCGGTGCTGAGGATGCAGGTAAAAAGCATACCAGAGCAGTTGGAATCTATGAGATTGCAGTTACCCTGACTAACCACCACAACTAGAGGAACCAGGGGGCGTTCCTACGTTGGTCTAGGACGCCTCGTCACAGCCTGAGAAATATACTACCTAAAGTAGATATAGGAAAGCTATCTGCCCCGGAGCAGAACCCCAAAGTAATAGAAAGCCCCAAACATGTAATGGCGGTTAGACAAGATGAAAACTAGACACAGAAAGAAAATAGTATGGCAAACCTGGGCCCAACAACTAAATAGAAAGGATAGGAATGGGTACTCACTGCAATCCCAGAAAACCATGAAAAGCACCAACTCCACTAATTTCAAAAACACTGAGATCACACGACCTCTTCACCTAAATTAGTTCTCTGGTGTAAACAAAATCAAACAGCAGCCACTGAAAAACTGGAAAAGCAAAAGTAAAAACATCAGTGGCTGAACAAAACTGAGAGGGCAGAAGCCCGGAGGGGACCTGAAGGCCCCACAGAGTGCAGGCAAATGCAAAAATATAGCACAACACAAAAGAGAAAATGTCTTATCTGTTAGCAGGGTGCAGACACGACAGCAGGCTACAGGGAACTGGAATTAAGATCAGACCAGAACAATTGATCACGCAACCCTGATGGGAAGGTGACTCCCTTATATAAGACAGTCAGTAACACTGATTCCCAGTCCTCACAATCTCACTGGACAGACTAGCACGCTTGTAACCACCAGAGGGAGCCCCTGCTAGAACTCATCTCAAACCCATTACACAGCTGATGACTGATACCAGAAAGTCCAAGAACAGGGACGTTTTACATGCTTCCCAAAATCCACAAAGCTGGGAATCCAGGGAGGCCGATTATTTCATGTGTGGACACCCTTACTGAGCAGGTATCTGGATGGGTAGAGGGTATTCTTAAACCCCTGGTAAAGGATACACCCAGCTACATTCAGGACACAACTGACCTACTGAATAAACTAGCAGCAATAGGTCCCTTACCAGAAGGAACCATCCTGGCCACCATGGATGTGGAATCTTTGTACTCTAATATCCCACACCAGGATGGATTAAATGCCTGCAAAGTCTTCATGGGAAACACCGGGAATGATGCTGATTCTGTGGTGAAACTCACAAAATTCATCCTCACCCACAATTACTTTGAATTTGACAACAAGATATATCTTCAGGAGACTGGCACAGCGATGGGAAGTAAAATGGCTCCACAGTATGCAAATCTTTTCATGGCCAAGCTTGAAAGCGAATTTTTGTCCTCATGTCCCATCAGGCCTCGGGCCTACTACCGCTACATTGATGATATTTTAATCATCTGGACGGAGTCTGAACAACAGCTAAAGACGTTCCATAAACAGTTCAACCAATTTCATCCCACCATCAACTTAACACTTAACTACTCCAGCACTGAAATTAACTTTTTAGACACCACCATTAAGCTAAAGAATAAAGAAATAGAGACATCCCTGTATCAGAAGCCAATCGACCGTCCAACATACCTTAAATGGGACAGTTTCCATCCAAAACACATAAAAAACTCTATTGTCTACAGCCAAGCCATCAGATACAACCGTGTATGTTCCAACCCCATGGATAGAGATGAACACCTTATTCGCCTCAGAAAGACCTTTTTGAACCAGGGCTACCATCCAAGAACAATTGTAGAACCAAATTACAAGAGCCACCAGAATATCAAGGAATCACCTGCTACATTACAAAGCTAAAGAAGAAAATAACCGGGTGCCTCTAGTGGTCACCTACAATCCAAATCTGGAGATGCTAAGGGGAGCTGCACGGAAACTACAACCTTTACTACAAAAAGATGCCCGATTACAATCCATATTTCCAGACCCCCCACTACTATGTTTTAGGCAGCCCCCAAATCTAAGAAGCATCATTGTCAGAAGCTCCCTGTCCTCCCCAACAGCTGCAGGAACCTTTCCTTGCAAACAGAAGAAGTGCAAAACCTGTCCATCTATAATGACCACGGACAAGATAAAGATCCCCAACTCCCATCAGGACTACAAGATCCCAGGTACTTTCAGCTGCATCACATCTAATGTGGTGTACCTCATTATATGTACTAAATGTCCAACTGGGGGTCTGTATGTGGGGGAGACCGGGCAAAAACTGAGAACAAGGATGAATTCTCATCGCCACACAATAAGAGAAAAAAGAATGGATCTACCTGTGGCCAAACACTTTTGTATGCCGGTCATAGCATGATGGACATGGAATTACTGGTATTAAAAGCTTAACTTCAAATCTGAGAAAGATAGAAAGATTTGGGAATATAAACTTATGATGACCTTTGACACTCTTAGTGCTGGAATGAACGTGTCACATGGATTCATGTCTGTGTACATCAATTAAGGAATCTGCTTCTCTGACCTGGGGGCATCAAGACACAATACCAGACCCAATCAGAGGGCAATAAAACTCTCACTCCTTATCTGATGAACTGTTCCAATATTTATGTTCATCCCTCTGCCATAATGACAGTTCTGCTTCACGTCACTTGTCTTACCTATTGCACTATTCCTGTGTCCTCTTGTGTATAAATATGTGATTGTTCAGATTTTGTATTAGTCTATGCCTGATGAAGAGACCTGAGTAGTCTCGAAAGCTTGCAATTTGTTACCATCTTTTCAGTTAGCCATTAAAAGGTATCAACCACTGAGGACTCTCAAGTCTAAATATTTTTCTATCTACTGGCTAACACGGTACGAAGATACACATCTTTCCTCTATCATGGACAGATTAATTTCACTGACAATCCTCCAAGTAGGGCCACTCTGTGGAATACTTTGATGGCTTCCAAGTGAGTGTATCACTTCAGAACAGAACTGTCACCACATGGACTCTTTCAATGCCTAGCATGGGTTAAGTTTCTTAAAATTTGGCCAGACATGAAGGTATTCTGTTTATTACCTTGTGACAAGACCCTCATTGTTTCTACAAGACTATTAGGAGTCTAGGTTTGAAGTTAAGGGCCCGTCTCACACAACGATCTCGCTAGCGAGATCGTTGCTGAGTCACTGTTTGTGGCGAGGTCCCGCGATATGCGTGTACATCAGCGACGATCAGCCCCTGCGGTTCGCTGATTGTGAATGTCAGACATTTTGATCGCTGGTCGCTGACAGGCACGCATCGTGCATGACAGCGGAGAGCAGCGTTCGCTGGTAACCAAGATACAGCGGTTTCCGGCGCGGCTGTGCTAGAAACCCGTGTGTACCTTGGTACCAGCTCCCTGAAGCAGGAGCTGGTACCAAGGTACAGGTTCGGACCACGAGCTGGAAACCGATGTGTACCTTGGTTACCAGCTCCCTGCATCAGGGCGCTGGTATCCAAGGTACACTGCGGGTAACTAAGCGATGTTACCCGCAGAGTCGCTTGTACTGATCGCTGCCTGAGCTGCCTGTTTGGACAGCTCAGCAGCGATAATGTAGCGATACACCAGCGATCCTGATCGTTGTCGGGATCGCTGGTGTATCGCTATGTGAGACCCAGCCTTAACTGTTGACTCATGTAATTACCTATGCCAGGGAAGGTCACAGACTCAGACAAATCAATTATGCTAACCTTTCATTGTATTACTATGTGTATTGCTAGATTCTATGTAAATTAGCTGACTCTTCCTTGTCTGTTAGAGACCATTACTACTAGGGATATTATGTATGTGGCTTGGAGTCTATCCAATCTAGCACACTCTAATTATTCCACCAATCATGAAGCCCCAACCGTCTGAATTGAGAGCTCAGGGGTATAGAAGGAGGACTGTCCAGTGACCAAGTCTCTCTTGCTGCATGGTAAAAATTTTGGATCGGCCATAACCGAACCTGGATTATAAGACTACATGGACTTCAGCATCAAATGCAAGGATTCGACTGAGATATCAAAGACTACATAAGGACGGAATCCAGCTTGGGAAAATCCAGTCACCTGACTACAGACTTTGAGGTACTCAGCTGCCTAAATCTGGCATTATTCCTTTCTCGGTGGGTGCCCGGCGAAAGCGGGGTGCTGCTGGCTTGGAGTAAGTAGCCCTGGAAGTGGAAGGGTGAGAAACTGTTGCCTGTTACATTTTGTGTTTTGCTGGTTATGTGATACTAGATGGTGGCCCGATTCTAACGCATCGGGTATTCTAGAATATGTATGGAGTTTATTTATGAAGATTTAAGAATAATACAATGAATACACAGGATTTTCCAGGTAAAATACATACATTTTCATTAAATGTTATTGTCATAGAACTTAATACAATGAACAAAAATATTAAAGATCATCATAATATGAGCTGCTGGGGTGTTTATAGAGGCTAGCTGGGGTATATATAGAGGTGCTGGGGTGTATAGATTTAGGGTGTATATAGAGGCTGCTGGTGTTTATAAGAGGCTGCTGGGGTGTATATAGAGTTGCTGTGCTGGGGTGTATATAGAGGCCTGTGCTGGGTTGTATATAGACGCTGCTGGGGTGTATATAGAGGCTGCTGGGGGTGTATATAGAGGCCTGCTGCTGGGGTATATAGGGCTGACTGGCTGCTGGGGTATATGGGTGTGTGGTTTGCTTGCTGGGGTATATGTGGAGGCTTCTGCTGCTGGGGTTATGTGGAGGCTGCTGCTGCTGGGGTATATGTGGAGGCTGCTGCTGCTGGGGTATATGTGGAGGCTGCTTCTGCTGGGGTATATAGAGGCTGCTGCTGGTAGGGTGTACGTGGATGCTACTGCAGGTGTTTACGTGGAGGCTGCTGGTCTGGGTACTTCCGCTGCGATCAGCCGGGAGATAATCGGCTGGCTCCGGTCATCTCCAGACTGCGTCGCCGCTGACCTCCATGCGGCAAGAGACCCGCGGCTACCGCGGCTCCCGACAATAGCGGTGGCATGCATGGTTCAAATCCTGCACCAATTTGCGGCTGGACTGCGCCTGTCACTGATTGGTCACGTCCGGCCTGGCAAAACCAATCAGCGACACGTTATGTCCATTGCAGACAGACAGAATTAGACGATTATATAGTAGACTAGATGGTGGCCCGATTATAACGTATTGGATATTCTAGAATATGTATGTCGTTTATTTAGGCATGGCTCTGCTCCAACCCTCCCATCCTTGTGTGCATGGCTCCGCTCCCACCCTATATACATGGCTCCGCTCCCACCCTCCCATCCTATATACATGGCTCTGTTCCCACCCTCCCATCCTATATACACGGCACTGCTCCCACCCTCCAATCCTATATACATGGCTCCGCTCCTACCCTGTATACATGGCTCCGCTCCTACCCTTCCATCCTATATACATGGCTCCGCTCCCACACTCCCATCCTATATATATGGCTCCGCTCCCACCCTCCAATTCTATATACATGGCTCCGCTCCTACCCTGTATACATGGCTCGGCTCCCATCCTCCAATCCAATCCTATATACATGGCTCCGCTCCTACCCTGTATACTTGGCTCCACTCCCACCCTCCGCTGAGCTCCCCCGTGCTCTTCCATCATACTTACCCTCCTCGCTCCGTTGCTCCACGCCCCTGCATCTCTCTTCCGGCGCGTCTGCTTCTTCCTCTGTGGAGCGGTCACGTGGTATCGCTCATTAAGGTCATGAATATGGACGCCACGTCTATAGGAGTGGCGTTGCATCCATATTCATGACCTTAATGAGCGGTACTACGTGACCGCACTGCACAGGATAGAAGCAGACGAGCCAGCCCGGACAGGGTGAGGGTGAGACAGAAGGTGAGTATGTACGTGGAGATGACCCGCGGCTACAGTCGGGAGATCGGCCGTTAACGCCGCTGATCTCCCGACGATATCGGTGGCGTGCCTGGTTGAAATCCTGCACAAATTCGCGGTCGGATGTGCCTGTCGCTGATTGGTCGCGTCCGGCCGGGCGTGACCAATCAGCGATGAAGGATTTACGTTGCAGACGGAAGTTAAAAGTTAGACAATTATATAGATAGATATGCCATTAATTGTTTGGGGATCCAATAAAGTCCTAATATTGTGATTCCCTCACCCTGTGTTGTCTGAGTAGTGTTACACCCACTGTTAAGGAGGTCGGGCGTTAAGTTGGGATGAGCCCTGGTCAATGCTGTCTTTGTAAAGGCCGCCGGGCCAGCGGACGAGAGCACCCACTGACACCCGTGTCAACACAAGAACCACTATGTAAAGTTAAAAAAAGGTTAATAATGACGTTACAATTACATATAAATTATTTGAGGACATAAAACTTTATTAAGTGTAATTTAACATACAAACTTAGCATCTGTTCAACAAACCTTGAATTAAACATGGATTAGTTGGTTAAGCCCCAATGGAAATTTCTCGTTAGTTGTGATAGCAAACAGTGAGGTACCTATAAAATGTTGCACATGTGGAGTAAGCATATTTTTTTTAACTCTTCAATTATACATAGAGTTGTGAATTTTTTGGGCAAAATTGGTTCGATTGAGTACTTTTGAATATGCGCGTTATGTAACAAAGAAATTCAAATTCATACAGAATCTGTGAATAATTAATGTCTTACTGGATGTAGTTCACAACATTCTGGCCATGAAGTACATTGTGATGATAGTCCTACCAAGTTACTGTTGAAACTCTTGCAAGTTTCCGTTAACATGTATAAATAAGCAATTTATGTGAATAACTCCTGAACTACACATAGAGTTGATAATTTTTGGTCAAATATTATTCAGGACATTGAGATGATCATTTTGAGTACTAGTGGTCCAGGGTGCCTCTTTTCAAATTAAAGTTATGGACGATTGAGCACGTTTGATTATGCGCGACATAAGCGATTTACGTGAATAACTCCTGAACTACACATAGAGTTGATAATTTTTTTGTCAAATATTATTCAGGACATTGAGATATTCATTTTGAGCACTAGTGGTCCAGGGTACCTCTTTTCAAATTAAAGTTATGGACGATTGAGCACGTTTGATTATGCGCGACATAAGCGATTTACGTGAACAACTCCTGAACTACACATAGAGTTGATAATTTTTTTGTCAAATATTATTCAGGACATTGAGATGATCATTTTGAGTACTAGTGGTCCAGGGTACCTCTTTTCAAATTAAAGTTATGGACGATTGATTGAGCACGTTTGATTATGCGCGACATAAGCGATTTACGTGAATAACTCCTGAACTACACATAGAGTTGATAATTTTTTTGTCAAATATTATTCAGGACATTGAGATGATCATTTTGAGCACTAGTGGTCCAGGGTACCTCTTTTCAAATTAAAGTTATGTACGATTAATTGAGTACGTTTGATTATATGCGACATAAATAAGCGATTTACGTGAATAACTCCTGATCTACACATAGAGTTGATAATTTTTTTGTCAAATATTATTCAGGACACTGAGATGATCATTTTGAGCACTAGTGGTCCAGGGTACCTCTTTTCAAATTAAAGTTATGGACGATTGATGAATATCTAATAGCTAACTGCAGACTAACTTGAATCTGGTCCTCTCCATACACCTCGTACACACACGGCTCCGCTCCGTACACCTCGTACACACTGCTATGCTCCGTGCACCTCGTACACACACGTCTCCTCTCCGTACACCACGTACACACACGGCTCTGCTCCGTACACCCTATACACACGCGGCTCCAGTCCGTACACCTCGTACACACACGTCTCCTCTCCGTACACCTCGTACACACTGCTCCGCTCCGTACACCTCGTACACACTGCTATGCTCCGTGCACCTCGTACACGCGGCTCCGCTCCGTACACCTCGTACACTGCTATGCTCCGTGCACCTCGTACACACACGTCTCCTCTCCGTACACCACGTACACACACGGCTCTGCTCCGTACACCCTATACACACGCGGCTCCAGTCCGTACACCTCGTACACACACGTCTCCTCTCCGTACACCTCGTACACACTGCTCTGCTCCGTACACCTCGTACACACTGCTATGCTCCGTGCACCTCGTACACACGGCTCTGCTCCGTACACCTCGTACACACGGCTCTGCTCCGTACACCCTGTACACACATGGCTCCGCTCTGTACACCTCGTACACACACGTCTCCTCTCCGTACACCTCGTACACACTGCTCCGCTCCGTACACCTCGTACACACGGCTCTGCTACATCCACCCTGTAAACCCCTCCTGACCCCACACATAAACTTCCCCTCATCCAGCACCATGACAACCAGCAGAGTCCTGCATCCACTGAGGCCCCTGATCATGTGACCCCTGACTCCTCCCCTCCTGTGACCTCATCACAGGTCCTGTGCGCACAGAACAGCCATATATGTGGAGTGCGGCTCTGCAGGTGGAGGTAGGTGCTGGAGATTCCCCATTACTGGGCACAGAACAGCCATACATGTGGTGTGCGGCTCTGCAGGTGGAGGTAGGTGCTGGAGATTCCCCATTACTGGGCACAGAACAGCCATATATGTGGAGTGCGGCTCTGCAGGTGGAGGTAGGTGCTGGAGATTCCCCATTACTGGGCACAGAACAGCCATATATGTGGTGTGCGGCTCTGCAGGTGGAGGTAGGTGCTGGAGATTCCCCATTACTGGGCGCAGAACAGCCATATATGTGGAGTGCGGCTCTGCAGGTGGAGGTAGGTGCTGGAGATTCCCCATTACTGGGCACAGAACAGCCATATATGTGGTGTGCGGCTCTGCAGGTGGAGGTAGGTGCTGGAGATTCCACATTACTGGGCACAGAACAGCCATATATGTGGAGTGCGGCTCAGCAGGTGGAGGTAGGTGCTGGAGATTCCCCATTACTGGGCACAGAACAGCCATATATGTGGAGTGCGGCTCAGCAGGTGGAGGTAGGTGCTGGAGATTCCCCATTACTGGGCACAGAACAGCCATATATGTGGTGTGCGGCTCTGCAGGTGGAGGTAGGTGCTGGAGATTCCCCATTACTGGGCACAGAACAGCCATATATGTGGTGTGCGGCTCTGCAGGTGGAGGTAGGTGCTGGAGATTCCCCATTACTGGGCACAGAACAGCCATATATGTGGTGTGCGGCTCTGCAGGTGGAGGGAGGTGCTGGAGATTCCCCATTACTGGGCACAGAACAGCCATATATGTGGTGTGCGGCTCTGCAGGTGGAGGTAGGTGCTGGAGATCCCCCATTACTGGGCACAGAACAGCCATATATGTGGAGTGCGGCTCTGCAGGTGGAGGTAGGTGCTGGAGATTCCCCATTACTGGGCACAGAACAGCCATATATGTGGAGTGCGGCTCTGCAGGTGGAGGTAGGTGCTGGAGATTCCCCATTACTGGGCACAGAACAGCCATATATGTGGTGTGCGGCTCTGCAGGTGGAGGTAGGTGCTGGAGATTCCCCATTACTGGGCACAGAACAGCCATATATGTGGTGTGCGACTCTGCAGGTGGAGGTAGGTGCTGGAGATTCCCCATTACTGGGCACAGAACAGCCATATATGTGGTGTGCGGCTCTGCAGGTGGAGGTAGGTGCTGGAGATTCCCCATTACTGGGCACAGAACAGCCATATATGTGGAGTGCGGCTCTGCAGGTGGAGGTAGGTGCTGGAGATTACCCATTACTGGGCACAGAGCAGCCATACATGTGGAGTGCGGCTCTGCAGGTGGAGGTAGGTGCTGGAGATTCCCCATTACTGGGCACAGAACAGCCATATATGTGGAGTGCGGCTCTGCAGGTGGAGGTAGGTGCTGGAGATTCCCCATTACTGGGCACAGAACAGCCATATATGTGGTGTGCGGCTCTGCAGGTGGAGGTAGGTGCTGGAGATTCCCCATTACTGGGCACAGAACAGCCATATATGTGGTGTGCGGCTCTGCAGGTGGAGGTAGGTGCTGGAGATTCCCCATTACTGGGCACAGAACAGCCATATATGTGGAGTGCGGCTCTGCAGGTGGAGGTAGGTGCTGGAGATTCCCCATTACTGTGCACAGAGCAGCCATATATGTGGTGTGCGGCTCTGCAGGTGGAGGTAGGTGCTGGAGATTCCCCATTACTGGGCACAGAACAGCCATATATGTGGAGTGCGGCTCTGCAGGTGGAGGTAGGTGCTGGAGATTCCCCATTACTGGGCACAGAACAGCCATATATGTGGT
This sequence comes from Oophaga sylvatica, assembly GCA_033576555.1. Lineage (NCBI taxonomy): Eukaryota > Metazoa > Chordata > Amphibia > Anura > Dendrobatidae > Oophaga > Oophaga sylvatica. The sequence continues at coordinate 35,672,062 of JARQOD010000003.1, read as the reverse complement.
GTGCGGCTCTGCAGGTGGAGGTAGGTGCTGGAGATTCCCCATTACTGGGCACAGAACAGCCATATATGTGGTGTGCGGCTCTGCAGGTGGAGGTAGGTGCTGGAGATTCCCCATTACTGGGGGGCAGGAGGGTAAATGTCCCCAGCAGTTCTCTTGGGTGGTCCGGCAGTCTGTTGCTCTCGGCACTGTACATTTATTTATGATGTGTTGCTTATATAGCGCTATCATACTCCGCTCTCTTTTTTGCCTTCCGAACTCCAAATATTAAAATATGTTCTCTAGATGGAAATCAGTGCAGCTCAGCCATGTATGTTGTACTAGAGAAGACTTTCCTTTACAACCAGGCTGAAGTTGGTTTCTTCTTCGGCAATTTTTTCTTTTATGTTTTTTATAGGTTTAACAACAAAAAATAATCATCACAATAATAACACAATGCAGCGAGGAGCCCTGATGTGAATACACGTAAAATCAGCGCCAAAAATTGTAAAACTGGCACAAAAATGGGCATCAAAGTGGGCACTGAAGGGCGTTAATGAAAGGGTTAAATGACTTTGGCCCACTGATATCACACTGCAGATATACAGAACAGGGAGCCCCAGATCAAAACTAGGTCTCTCCAGCCTGGCCCAAATGGGTAATGGGCTTCAGAACTGGCAGCAAAGTGGGCACACAATCGATTTTGCCCATTTCAATAAGTTACAGATGAATTTAAGGGGTTAAATGACTTTGGGCCACTGATGTCACACTAAGAACACACAGATAGTGACGCCCCGCATTACAGACAGGTCTCTTGCCTGATCCAAATGGGTGCTGGGCATCAGAATTGTCTAGAATTGAATAGAAATGTGAAGCTTCCCCACCCACCAGTGTTACCCGATCACCATTACATAGGACAAGATGGAGACCATGAACTCAAAATGGAGACCACAGGCGAACAAAATGGATTCTGTTCTCTCACTTTTCCCCCCTTTTGTGACCTATTATGGCATCAGTAGGTATATAGGAGCGCGATAGTAGCTTCCTTTGGACTTTCCTACCTGCCTCACCTCAGTTCCCCACCTAACACCTATAATTGTATCACAACACCGGATCGGTGTTTTGTTTTGTTTTTTGTCTGGGGTCCATAGTATACGACCAGGGGTTCTTTGACATGAGTTTCCTTATATATAAACCTGAGTAACTTAGGAGTAACATAAAATAGCGCTTTTACGGCTACATATACCAACAAACAGAATAATAATACTTACATGTATGTATAATCCCCGAGAGCCACACACCTAGACCCTTGAACGAGTTGGTGGGATTTAGGAAAGAAAGTGTTTCTCACCACCATGATTCTAGGGATTGCTTTAACATTTACTCTGATGTGAGGCACTATAAAGGTTGAAGGGGTCAGGAAGACCAGTGTGCAGACCCCTGTGAAGTTGTTGGGTAACCACTTGTAAGCCTGATGTCCACATACAATCTACAAACTCTCTGGTGCTCCCATAACCGTGTCATTGAATAGACAAGCAATCCATTTAGACAACAAGGTGGTCCTTACCACGTCCGTTATCTCTTCCTGGTACTGAGTGTCATTTGGCGTAATACCTGATATTAGGTTTTGCACAGTGACATTTACACAATGAAGCTGAGGATTGCGAGTTGCATTGACTGCTACACACTGTGTGATGTCAGTAGAGGACCCATTACAGTCAGAATACTTGACTGTAGGGAAAGGGACATCTCTGGATCTTATCTGGATTCAGCTGAAAGGTGAAATTTGGATAACAGGAGAGGCCAACACATCTTAGAGGCAGACCACTCCTGTTAGTCTACTTTCACACATCAGTTTTTCGCTGTCAGGCGCGATCCTGCTTTTTTTGAAAAAAACTGATCCGTTTTTTTTACCGCCGGATCCGTTTTTTTCTCATTGACATGCATTAGCGCCGGATCGCGCCTCATGTCCTTCCGTTTCGTCCGTTTTTTGCCGGATCTCTCTCTCTCCCTCTCACCCAGACATGCGCATTGCAATTTCTCAGGTTCAAAAGTTCAGAACGGATCCGGCTAAAAAACGGATCCGTTCCATCAGTTTTTCCCCAACATACGCCGGATCCGTCTTTTTACATATTGGACGGATTGTGCCTGACGGCGAAAAACGGATGTGTGAAAGAGGCCTTAAACAGCAACCATGGCTCTGTCACCCATGCAGCTACAGGCAAACCTACAACCTTCTCTCTCTTATTGTTATCAAGCTTTGTGTGAAAAGTATGGTGACTCAAATAGAACATTTCTTTCAGAGTCACTGGAATGGCTAAATAAGGCCTAGTGTTGGAACTCACGGGACTGTGAGTGCAGATCCAACAGTCTTTTGGTAATGTATTCGTGCCCATGTCTTTTAAAAGTACTTGGTGATGGCTAATGAATTTATTATCCCACTCATCATTCAGAACCTCATTTAATGTCCTTGTTAGAGGCAATGATGCCACAATCCCCATTAGAACGAGCAAAAAGGTCATCATTCTGCTGGTAGGGTGACTCTGTCACAGTGGCTGGCGTGTGTCCAGGTGGGTTTTCCCTCAAGCTTCACCGAAGTTGCTGTGGTCAGAAGAACTTGGAATGGCCCATCAAATCTTGAATCAAGGGTTTTCCTGACGTGTGTTTTTAGGACCACCCTGTCTCCTAGCTTGAGATCATGTGTTCCAGACACTGATTCAGGGTCTGGAATGTAAGAGTACACCTGTTTATGAACACTGTTTAGGCGATTATGCAAGGCTTGCACATAGCTAGTCAGGCCATCATTCTGCATCTGACGTGACTGTGGGAAATATAACCCTGTTCTAGGTACTGAACTAAAAAGTATCTCATATGGAGAGACAGGGCTGTGGAGCCCATTTTGGTGGAGTCGGAATCGGAGGTTTGGCTTACCGACTGCATAGCCCTGTGGAGAGAGACCTGTTTTTCTACCTGGAGTGTATCTCATTAAGAAAAGAGCTGAAGGCAAACATTCAGTCCATGGTTTGCAGGTCTCCTCTTTTGACTTCTGAATCTTTAACTTTAATGTCCCATTCAGCCTTCCCACCTTCCCAATACACTGTGGATGGTGATGTGTGTGTACAACCTGCTCAATTCCCAAAGACTTTAAGATCTCTTTCATGATCTCTCCAGTGAAATGTGTACCTCTATTACTTTGAATCACTTCAGGAACCCCATATCGACATACCACCTCCTTCATGAGTTTTCAAGCAGTAACTTTGGCTGTTGCTTTCTGCACTAGATATGCATCAGGCCAGCCTGAAAAGAGATCAACACATACAAGCTTGAACTCATACACCCCTACTTGTGGTAGCTGTACATTGGGTACAGAAAGTATTCAGACCCCTTAAAATTTTTCACTCTTTCATTGCAGCCATTTGGTAAATTCAAAAAAGTTAATTTTTTCTCATTAATGTACACTCTGCACCACATCATAAAAAAACTGAATTTTTTGCAAATTTATTAAAAAAGAAAAACTAAAATATCACATGGTCATAAGTAGTGATGGGCGAGCACTAAAATGCTCTGGTGCTCGTTGTTCAGGTCGAGCAAATTGGAATGCTCGGGTGCTCGACCCGAGCAATGAGCCCAATGTAGGTCTATTGGAAACTCGAGAGTTTTTCTGGCGGCCCTCCAGGTGGACTGCAGAGGGGCTAGAAATTGCGGAAATTTCTGGGAACAGCGCTCAAATGACATGAGAACAGCATGGCGAAGACCCCTCAAAGCATTTCTGACTCCCAGGTCACTGCTGTAAACAATGTTGTCAGAGTCTTACGCCACTTTTACAGACTCACAATAAAACATACAAAAACTAAACCAAAATGGATTTTCCTGGGAAATATGTTAAGGAACATCCTTTCCAGGGTAATGACTTGTATATAAGGCAGAATAAATAACCAAAAACAAAAATGCTCCTCCACACCTTGGGCTATGTTCACACGTAGTGTTTTTGATGCATTTTTGAACTTTAGCATTGCTTTCAACCAAGACAAATGCATTCACTGAGAAATGTCATTTTAACATTTTACGATCTTATCTGGCCATGTGGTGTGTGACACCTCCTGTTTCATTTATGAAGGCGGGACTCAAAGTCACAAAGCCTATTTTTATAGGACCATCAGATGGCCTTAACTATTTTAAAGGGCCAGCAGTCTGCCCTCACTATTCTTAGAGAGCCATCAGTCCGCTATGCTTTGTTGTTCCCATTATTAAACAGTGGGTCTTCTATACTGTTATTGCGTATGCAGTGAGTGGCAGGGCTGCCCAAAATTTGGAAGCATCCCAATACCCCTTTGAAGAGACGTACAGGAGGGCCTCCTGAAAACAATGTTCCCATTATTAGGAAGTGGGTCTCCCATACTGTTTGCCTATGCAGTGAATGCAAGGGCTGCCAAAAATTTGCAGGCACTCCAATGCCCCTTTGAAGAGACTTAGAGGAGGACCTCATGAAAAAATGTTCCCATTATTAGGAAGTGGGTCTCCCATACTGTTTGCCTATGCAGTGAATGCAAGGGCTGCCAAAAATTTGGAAGCACTCCAATGCCCCTTGGAAGAGACGTGGAGGACCTCATAAAAAAATGTTTCAATTAGAGAGGAGCTAGTGTACTATACTTGTAATGCCCATGCACTAAGTGTATGGGCTGACAAATATTTTCCCCTGGGGAGTATTCATGAACATACTGTATAAACAATGTTTTTATGGGCATCATAAACACCCTTTAAAAAATTATGTGGGTGCTGCATCACGGACCACTGTCACCCTTGTTGTGAATGTTTTAGAAATGAATTCTGAGCAGAAGCTCCCTCTGGTGGTTACAAACAGTACTGAACCATTCAATGTGGATTGGCAATCAGGAATCACAGACTGGCTGGATATAAGGGAGGTTCCCCCCCATCATGGTTGCCGGTGATCAATTGTTCTTGTCTCAACGTTGTTTCCTGGTTCACTTGGAAGCTTGCTGAGTCTTGCCTCTTCTCCTGCTCTCAGATAAGATGTTTTCTGTTTTTTGTTTTTGTGCTTGCCATTTGCATTTTTCTCTGCATTTCTGTGAGGTTGGCCAGGTTCCCCTCCCCGGGGGGCTTGGGCTCCTCTCGGTTCCTCTGGAGCCACTGTTTGTTCATTTGCCTTTTCCAGTTTTTTCAGTGGCTGCGGCTTAGTTTTGTTACACCAGAGAACTAATTTAGGTGGTAGAGGTCGTGTGATCTCAGGTGTTTTTGCAATTAGTAGCGTTGTTTTTTTTTTAGGGTTTTTTTGGATTGCAGTAAGTATCCTTCCTATCCTTTTCTATCTAGGCAGATTGGGCACCAGCGTTTGCTCCTACTATTTTCTGTCTGTGTCTGTATTTCCTCTTGTCTAACCGCCATTACATGTTTGGGGGCTTCCTATGTTCTTTGGGGATCTGCTCTGGGGCAGATAGCTTTCCTCTTTCTATCTTTAGGTGTAGTTAGTTTCTCAGGCTGTGACGAGGCGTCTAGGACCAATGTAGGAATGCTCCACGGCTGCCTTTAGTTGTGGTGGTTAGTCAGGGTACTGCAATCCAGTAGATTCCAACCTCTCTGGTGTATTGCCGTTTTTGCCTGCTCTCCTCAGCTACCAAAACATAACACACCCTGGTGACATGGTGGTGGAGGAAAAGGAGGAGAACAATAGCAAATGGCCAAAATCAGGAAGCGTATACCCATGTGTGAATGTGAAGAGGTGCATGGGAATAGAGCTCGCAAAAAAGACTCTGGATTTGAGTTTGTTACGCTGCTATCATTCGGTGGTGTTGAGAAGTCTGGCCCAATCCAGCCATTGTTAATTTTTATAAGAGTCAGCCTGTCAGCATTTTCAGTTGACAGACAGATGCAACTTATCACTTATAATTCCACCAATGGCACTGGATACCCGCTCTGACAAAACGCTAGTGGCAGGCCAGGACCTCCAAGGCGTAGACAGACAGTTCATGCCACGTGTCCAGCTTGGATACCCAATTATTATAAGGCACAGAGGAATCACGAACGACGTTGGTACAGTCAGCAAGGTACTCCCTCAGCATCTTCCCAAACTTTGCACTCCTTTTGAGGGTGCCCCACGCCTCAGGGCCTGTGCGATGGGAGGGTCTGAGAAAACTCTCCAGAACTTTGACAGTGTTCCCCTGCCTCTCCTGGATTGGAGTTGTGTCTCTCTCGCCTGTACTCCTTTGTTTTCCAACGAACTGTGACTTCTGCCGCCAGCGTTTTCAGATGGAAATTTTTTTAATAATTCCGCAACAAAGGCCTTCTAGTACTGCCCCATTTTATTTGACCTGTCCTCCTCGGAAATAAGAGATAGAAAAGTTCTCCTTGTAGCATGAGTCTAGAAGTGTCACCAACCAGTAATGACTGTCGACCAAAATTTGGAGAACGTGAGGGTCACGGGAAAGTCAGCGTAACATAAACTCAGTTATGCGTGCCAGACAGCTAACAGGCAAGACTTACCTGTCCTTACCAAGAGGAAGACTGACCATGCTCTCCTCCTCCTCCCTATCTTCAGGCCATCCACGCTGAACTGACGGTAAGACAGTTGTGCAGGTAGTACCGTCTATAGCACGTAAAATTAGCTCCTGTTCTTCTTCCTCCTCCTCTTCCTCACATTGTCACCCAATACACGTTGGGATGAGATAAGGCTGGGCCATGTGTAATGGCCCTGTTTGTTTCTTTGCTCCATCTCATCTTGCTGCGCCTGCAATACATCCTCTTTGATTGTGAGCAGACAGAGTATCACAACACAGAGAAGCGGGATGGTGACGCTTATTATGGCGTCAGAAAAATAGGAACAGCATCCAGTCCAGGTAGAAGTATGAAAAAACTTTATTCAGCCACCATAAAACACGACGTTTCGGCCATTATTAGGCCTTTATCAAGTACTTGTAACAATGGCCGAAACGTCGTGTTTTATGGTGGCTGAATAAAGTTTTTTCATACTTCTACCTGGACTGGATGCTGTTCCTATTTTTCTGTTGGACTTTGTTCGTTTGGATCCCCGAACGTCTGAACGTGCATCCTTGATAACTCCCGAGTGCTGTCAGCTGCTTGCTTATTATGGCGTCATCGCCGCTCACCATCTTGGCGGAGTCCTCAAAGTTTTGGAGTTTTGGAGGATGGTTCATTTGTCTGACATCCATGTCCACTCCTGAGGTCTCATGCGTGTCTGTAGGTTCAGCGGTGTCAGCTAAAATCTGCCTGCTCTTTCTGAGCTGTGCAAAACTCTTCAGCATTGTGCGGTTTGTCACCTAAGCATATTAGCTTCAGCACAGCCTGCTGCCGCTTGGCTGAGGCAGTGCTTCCAGCTTGTGACTGATGTGGTCATTTCAGAGATGGAGGCTGAAGAGGAGGATGAGGTGCAGGAGCTGTAGACTGTGCGGTCCCTAGGTCAATCAGGGTTCCCCTCAATCTTCAGCGACGGGAGGACGTGTTCCATCCCAAGGTCCGACTGGGTCCCGGCTTCCACTATGTTAACCCAGAGTGCCATCAGCGAGATGTACCGTCCCTGCCCTCAAGCACTTGTCCACAAGTCCGTGGTTAAGTGGACTTTCCCAGTAACTGCATTTGTTGAGGGCATGGATAATGTTGTGGGACACGTGCTTGTGTAATGCGGTGACGACACACTGGGAGAAATAGTGGTGACTGGGGATCGAGTTCCGAGAGAAGGCCGCCGCCATCAGGTTGCGTAAAGCATCCATCTCAACGAGCCTAAAAGGCAACATTTCAAGCGCAAGCTGTCGCAAAATGTGGGAATTTAATAGTGTGGCCTGTGGGGCGTTGGCTGCGTATTTGTGCTTGCGTTCCAAGGACTGGGATATGGACAACTGAATGCTGCACTGGGACATGGACGTGCTTGCTGATGGTGCTAGTTGAGTGTGTGCAACAACAGGTGCAGGGCAGGAGTCATCTTCGCATGCACCATGTTCAGGTGATTGGCTTGTTCGTACAAAAGCAGAAGAAGCAGTGGTGTCACCCGCAGACACTGTTCCTGGACCCTGGGTTTCGGCCCACAGTGTCGGGTGCTTTGCTGCCATGTGCCTGATCATGCTGTTGCTGGTCAGGCTGGTAGTTTTGCTAGCCCTGCTGATGCTGGCTTGGCAGGTGGTGCAAATTGCCTTTTTGGGGTTATCGTCAGAGTCTTTAAAAAACAACCAGACTCGGGAAGACCTAACAGTTGTACTGACTGTCGTGTTCATGTTAGGAGGAACGGTTGCCCGCCTTCTATCTGTGGCCACCACATTTCTGCTTCCTGCCTGTTGTGGTGCTATGCCTCCCTCCCCCTGTGTGCTGCTGTCCTGGCTCCGCATGTCCTCCTGCCAGGTTGGATAAGTTACTATATCACCCACCAGCTTGTCTTCCAATTCTGTACCCTGGTCCTGCTCCTGACTTTCTGGCAATTGTGTCTTATCATCGTTCTCCTCTTGTGACACTTTCCCACCGCCACCTTCGTGTGACTGTGGCTGCTCAAATATTTGGGCATCGCTACATGCGATCTCCTCTTGCCCTGCTTCAAGTGGACAGGGTGAGAGGCCCGAACCTATAAATGGAAATGCTCTTCGGAGTGTCCGAGTGTGGGATCAGTTGTCTCTGGGCACTTGGCATAGTGGGAGGAAGGAGAATCATAGTGAGAAATATGCGGTCCAGACTCACAGGTACTGAGACTTGACCGTGTGGAAAACGGTGGTGGTGGTGGCAAAGTGACTGGAAGCATTATCGGCTATCCTTTTGACAACCTTTTGACACTGCTCTGGGTTCAATAGTGATGTGCTGCGGTCCCCTAATAATTGGGTCAGGAAGGTCGGGCGAGAAGATGTGGGTGTTTGTTGTGGCACAATTTCAGCTTGCCCACGGCCTCGGCCTCTGCATGCACCACCACAATCACGTCCAGTTCCCCGTCCCTTGCCACTCGCCTTGCCCATTTTAAATGGAGGACAATATTTTCCACGTTCACTACAATCGGCTGAATTTGGAGCGCACATATATGTGATCCGTGTGATGGACAAACCACAGTTTTAAATAGCTGGATTTTTAGAGCTGTAATATGGAAAGGATCTGGCTGTATTCTGTAGAGTCAACAAGCAAATGGAGCAGAAAAACGGTGTTCTCTGGATTGCATTTTAAGCAAGTAATCAGGATTAAGATCCAAACCAAATTATTTTTGGCCCCTGATACCAGGGGCTATATCTGGAAATGTGTGTAAAAGCAGCAGCAGACAGAACTGGAATGGACCCTCTTGCTATATGCACTGCAGTCTGCCACATACACTGCCTGCCCATCACTGATATCTATGCAGCTGGATTAGTCCTCAGAAGGACTGTTAGTTGAGATGGTTCTGTGTATAATATATTGTGGTATAAATCTCTCCCTAGCTCAGCAGCACCTCTCCCTACTCTGCCTGATTCCATAGAAGACTGTGACGAGCATGGCGGTGCCAGGTCTGATATATACCTGATGACGCTGTGTGGCCAGCCAAGTACTGTAATGCCACAACCAACATTGCTGCAGCATTACAGTGTGTGGCAGACAATCCCTGCATGTTCATCGGCTCTCTAAAGAGCGCCAAACATGCAGGGAGGGGACCCGAGCTCCCACCAAGCAACCCCGGAAATACTCAGCGAGCTCCGAGCATCTCGAGAAGTGAGATACTCGGGCGAGTACCGAGTAGTGGCGAGCATGCTTGCTCATCACTAGTCATAAGTATTCAGACCCTTGTCTCAGTATTGAGTAGAAGCACCCTTTTGATCTAGTACAGCCATGAGTCTTCTTGGGAATGATGCAACAAGTTTTTCACATCTGGATTTGGGCATCCTCTGCCATTCTTCCTTGCAGATCCTTTCCAGTTCCGTCAGGTTGGACGGTGAACATTGGTGGACACCCATTTTCAGGTCTCTCCAGAGATGCTCAATTGGATTTAGGTCAGGGCTCTGGCTGGGCCCGTCAAGAATTGTCACAGAATTGTTCTGAAGCTACTCCTTTGTTATTTTAGCTGTGTGCTTAGGGTCTTTGTCTTGTTGGAAGGTGAACCTTTGGCCAAGTCTGAGTTCCAGAGCACTCTGGAAGAGGTTTTTATCCAAGATATTTCTGTACTTGGCTGCATTCATGATTTCTCTAATGACAACCAGTCGTCCTGTCCCTGCAGCTGAAAAACTCCCCCATAGCATGATGCTGCCCCCACCATGTTTCACTGTTGGGATTGTATTGGGCAGGTGATGAGCAGTGCCTTGTTTTCTCCACACATACCGCTTAGAAATATCACCAAAAATGTCTATTTTTGTCTCATCAGACCAGAGAATCTTTTCTCATAGTCTGGGAGTCCTTCATGTGTTTTTTAGCAAACTCTGTGCGGGCTTTCATATGTCTTGCATTAAGGAGAGGCTTCTTTCGGGCCACTCTGCCATAAAGGCCCGACTGGTGGGGGTATGCTTTGATAGTTGACTTTGTGGAACTTTCTCCCATCTCCCTACTGTATCTCTGGAGCTCAGCCACGGTGATCTTGGGTTTCTTCTTTACCTCTCTCACCAAGGCTCTTCTCCCACGATTGCTCAGTTTGACTGGACGGCCAGGTCTAGGAAGACTTCTGGTGTACCAAAGTTCTTCCATTTAAGGATTATGGAAGCCACTGTGCTCTTAGGAACCTTGAGTACTGCAGAAATTCTTTTGTAACCTTAGTCAGGTTTGTGCCTTGCCACAATTCTGTCTCTGAGCTCCTTGGCCAGTTCCTTTGTCCTCATGATTCTCATTTGGTATGACATGCACTGCGAGGTGTGAGGGCTTATATAGACAGGTGTGTGCCTTTCCAAATCAAGTCCTATCAGTTTAATTAAACACAGCTGGACTCCAATAAATGAGTAGAACCATCTCAAGGATTATCGCAAGGAAATGGACAGCATGTGACTTAAATATGAGTGTCTATGCAAAGGGTCTAAATACTTATGACCATGTGATAAATTGTTTTTTCTTTTTTTAATAAATTTGCAAAAATTTCTACATTTGTTTTTTTCAGTCAAGATGGGGTGCAGAGTGTACATTAATGTAAAAAAAATTGACTTTTTTGAATTTACCAAATGGCTACAATGAAACAAAGAGTGAAAAATGTAAAGGGGTCTGAATACTTTCCCTACCCACTGTATATAGTCAATCTGCAATCTCTGGAACGGGTAGAGCGGATGAGGGGAGTGTTTCTGCGGGGTCTTTACAGTTTTTCATACATTGTGTTGGGCACATGTCATACATGTCTTGGTGTACCTGGCCGCCTGGGTACTGAACCCTGGTGCCACCCATACCTTGTCTACCAAAGCACACATAGCTGTTTTTGACAAATGTGTAAGTCCATGGGTTAACTGGGCCATGATTGAGTAAAGAGCTTGTGGCAGACAGCTTACTGCCCTTCATCCACAAACTTTCCTCAGTTAGCTGGGCTCACTGTGTCTCTCACTCCTTTTCCTGTTGACCCTCTTGTTTCTGCAGGGATTTAAGAATAGCAGGAGTGACAGGTGTCACTGAGGTCATGATCTGTACCAGTGCTAGACTCTCAACTCTTGGCCTCTTTGCTGCTTCCGTGGCTGTGGTATCTGCACAAGCATTTCCTCTGGCTTCATCAGTCAGCACGTGTGTGAGCATTCATCTTCACCATGCCAAGCTTAGACTACTTTCACACATCAGTTTTTTGCCACCAGGTGCGGTCCGGCAGTTTTTGAAAAAAACTAATCCGGCTTTTTTTACCGCCGTATCTGCTTTTTCTCATTGACATGCGTTAGCGCCAGATCGCGCCGCATGTCATTGCGTTTAGTCCATTTTCTGCCGGATCCATCATAGATTTTAATTCCGGCGGCCATCATGTAACGTTTTTTTACTACTGGAAACGCCTGACAGCGCCTGAAGCGGCGTGTCAGACTAGGTCATACAATACAAGTCTATGGGAGCCGGATCAGGCATAGGACAGATCCGGCTACCAGACTCCGTTTTCTTCATGTACGCCTGTCTGGAAGCCGAACCAAGGTCTCTCTCTCTCTCTCTCTCTCTCTCTCTCTCTCTCTCTCTCTCTCTCTCTCTCTCTCTCTCTCTCTCTCTCTCTCTCTCTCTCTCTCTCTCTCTCTCTCTCTCTCTCTCTCTCTCTCTCTCTCTCTCTCTCTCTCTCTCTCTCTCTCTCTCTCTCTCTCTCTCCTTTCACACATCAGTTTTTTGTGTCAAGCATAATCCGTCGAATACCTGAAGGGACGTATCCGGCGCTGAAATGAAAAAACTGATGCAACGGATCAGTTTTTTTGCTGGATCCGACCTGAACTTTTGAACCCGGAAAAAGAAGTTTTGCAGCCAGAAAATGCAGGTTCGCATGTCCGGAGACAGTGGAAAATGTAGTAGTAGTAGTAGTCCTTGATTTCCAGAATCCGGATCAGTCTTTTGACGGTTTGCACAAAAGACTGGTCTGGTTCCATTCACTTGTATTATTTCCGGCTGCCTGATGTGCCGCTTCAGGCACTATCAGGCGGCTCCGGAAAAAATAAAAAACGTTGCAGTCACCGTTTTGTCCGGCCGCCGGAATGTACATTTCCGCCGGATCCGGACAAAAACGGATACAACGCAGTGACATCAGGCACGATCCGGCGCTAATGAAAGTCAATGCTAAAAAAACGCATCCGGTACCGGATCCGTTTTTTTAACAACACGCCGGATCGTGCCTGAAGTCAAAAAACGGATGTGTGAAAGAGGCCTAACAGAAGAGCTTCCATCAGAGCTCGTATGCTCGCCGCATTCTTTATAGGTTTCCCATTTAATGTTAGAAAATACCTGGCTTTCCATATTGGATCATAATCATGGCAAATTCCAAAAGAATACCTGCTATCTACATACACATTGGTAGTCTGACCCTCAGCCGCACTACACACCTCAGTGAGTGCCTTCAACTCTGCCTCGTGTGCCGATCGGTGAGGAGGGAGTGGTTTGACTGTTATTACCTCATGTTGTGTGACCACAGCATATCCAGTGTAGACCCGACCAGCATCTTGATATCTGGATCCATCTTCAAGAAACTCAATATCTACATTAGCAACGGGTCCATCTGAGACATGTTCAAACCCTGTTGTATCAAATCTACACAACCATGGGATGTATGTATGTCAGCTATTTCCTCCTCTGCCAGAGAATGTAAAAATAGGTCATTTTCCTCATCTTTCCCCCCTTTTGAATCCACTGGCAGAAGCGTAGCTGGATTCAAAACTGTGTATTGTTTGAGTTCTACATTTGGGGGCATGAGAAGGGTACATTGGAGGCGAAGTTGCCGGGCCATTGAAATGTGTCTAGGTTGTACCTGACTGAGGACACCATGAAAGTCATGTTGAGTGTAAAGTGTGACCTTGTAATCAAGAACTATTTCTGTGGCCTTTTCACGCATGAACCGCAGAAATGGATCTAACACAAGAGGGTTCACCGCTGGCAACAGAATCCAGCCTAGCTGAGTAGTAGGCCACTGGACTTTGTCGTTGTCCATGTTTTTGGGTACGTACAGAAGTGGTAAAGCCTGTTATCTCATTGCAGAACAAAGGAAATAGTTTAGTATAGTTGGGTAAACCAAGAGCTTTGGCAGAGGTAATCAATTTTAGGGAATAGAAATGTTGTTCATCTTCTGGGGTCAGATGGAAGAGTTGTGTAGACAATCATTCAGGGGCTGCATGAGCTGGCATGCCGATCGTATCCATGATAGCAGTATGACACCAGATCAAGGAAAGTTCTAAGTCAAGTGATGTTTTGGGGCAATGTTAGCTGTTGTATTGCAACTTTCCTTTTCTCTGTCAGGTGTTTAGTACCTTGAGCCAGGCAATGGCCTAAAAAGACTACTTTCTGCCATGTGAGTGGGTGACGGCGCTGCATTCCTCTCTTCCTCCCCCCCTTTACTCTATAGTAAAGGTAACTTACTCTCTTTGTTCTACAAGTTTCCATTCTCTCCTGCTCCTCCCCTATAGCCAATGGCAAAAGGTCTTTTGAATCCTTCCCTCTTCTCAGGACACCTTAACAAGTCTCTCCCTAATGGATTCCTTATTTCATTCAGGAGAGCAGGTTCCAACATGCGTCTAATAGGACTATTGATTTAATCTACAAATGGCAAAATATTTCATATCGTCTCCTCTTTCTCTGAGGTATGTCATTTTACATTTAAGATGGATTATTCCCTCTCCTTTGTGACACCCCAATGCGGCAGGACCTCAGTACTCTCCCCTGACTCCACATCTGCTAATATTCAGTTCCTTATCTACTAATTAGATATCCTTTCCACTGTCCCATTCACTACTTTATTAATATGTGCAGTCTCATCTTTCTCTCTGCATTTACTAATGTCTCCAGGTCTTCACCCTGCAGTTATATCTGACCTGCGTCTGTTGGGAGTCTGATAAAGGAAACAAGCTTCTCATCATTTTAGTTACATCTATATATACAGTACAGACCAAAAGTTTGGACACCTTCTCATTAATAGATTTTTCTGTATTTTCATGACTATGAAAGTTGTACATTCACACAGAAGGCATCAAAACTATGAATTAACACATGTGGAATTATATACTTTTTCTTTACTTAGAATGTGTATTATGGCAAGAAAAAAGCAGCTAACAGTCAATTCAGTAGGACTATCAGCTGTGTATCCATCAGACTTCTGCACAACACAACTGATGGTCCCAACCCCATTTATAAGGCCAGAAATCACACTTATTAAACCTGACAGGGCACACCTGTGAAGTAAAAACCATTCCCGGTGACTACCTCTTGAAGCTCATCAAGAGAATGCCAAGAGTGTGCAAAGCAGTCATCAAAGCAGAAGGTGGCTACTTTGAAGAACCTAGAATATAAGACACATTTTCAGTTGTTTCATACTTTTCTGTTAAGTATATAATTCCACATGTGTTAATTCATAGTTTTTTTGCCTTCAGTGTGAATGTACAATTTTCATAGTCATGAAAATACAGAAAAATCTTTAAATGAGAAGGTGTGTCCAAACTTTTGGTCTGTACTGTACAGTAAACTATTTCATTTCATTTAGTTTTATATATGTTTTAGACTAATAATTAGATGAGTGTATGTGTGCAAAATTTGGGACATGTAGGTGTTAATTTAACGGGTAAATCCGTTGTAAAAAAATGCATGGTCTCCCGTGGTATTTTCTCCGCCAGAGAGGGAAAGCCAGTAACTTGTGACAGATATTAATAGCCATGAGAGGGACCATTATTTTTGGCCCCCTCCCCTGGCTACTAACATCTGGCCCCAACCACCCCAGAAAAGGCACATCTCCAGCTCCAAACCCCGGCCCCCCATGTTATAGCAAGTCAAACCTTCCAACTGCTACACTCAAAAACCCCTCTAATCTTATTAATATTCCCTGCATGCCTTCTGTCTCTTTTAATTGTGCCTATTGGAATTCTCGCTCGGTGTGCAATAAACTCCCCTTCATCCATGACTTCTTCCTTTCAAATTCTCTAAACCTTCTAGCTCTTACTGAAACCTGGATCCAGCAGTCAGACTCCACCGCTGCTGCTGCTCTCTCATATGGTGGACTACACTTTTCTCATACCCCAAGATCGGACAACTGAGCAGGTGGAGGCGTTGGTATGCTCCTATCACCCAAATGTACTTTTCAGTTTATCCCTCAAGTACCCTCACTTGTCTTCCCTTCTTTTGAGGTCCATGCTGTCAGACTCTACATCCCCTTCTCCATGCGAGTGGCGGTGGTGTATCGTTCTCCCGAGCCTTGTCATCAGTTCCTGGATCAATTTGCCACCTGGCTTCCACATTTTCTTTCCTGTGACATCCCCACCCTCATCATGGGTGATTTCAACATCCCCACTGCTCTTCCCTCTCCCCATCTACTTCTCACCTTTTATCTCTAACCTCCTCTTTCGGCCTCTTGCAGCATACTAACTCCCCCACGCATGAAGACAGGAACTCCCTTGACTTGGTCTTCTCCTGGCTTTGCTCAGTGGATGATTTCACAAACTCCCCTCTCTGTTATGTTTTGGTAGCTGAGGAGAGCAGGCAAAAATGACAATACATCAGAGAGTTTGGAATCTACTGGATTGCAGTACCCTGACTAACCACCACAACTAAAGGCAGTGTTCCTACGTTGGTCCTAGATGCCTGAGAGGTTAACTACACCTAAAGATAGAAAGAGGAAAGCTATCTGCCCCAGAGCAGATCCCCAAAGAACATAGGAAGCCCCCAAACATGTAATGGCGGTTAGACAAGAGGAAATACAGACACAGACAGAAAATAGTAGGAGCAAACGCTGGTGCCCAATCTGCCTAGATAGAAAAGGATAGGAAGGATACTTACTGCAATCCAAAAAAACCCTAAAAAAAAAACAACGCTACTAATTGCAAAAACACCTGAGATCACACGACCTCTACCACCTAAATTAGTTCTCTGGTGTAACAAAACTAAGCCGCAGCCACTGAAAAAACTGGAAAAGGCAAATGAACAAACAGTGGCTCCAGAGGAACCGAGAGGAGCCCAAGCCCCCGGGGAGGGGAACCTGGCCAACCTCACAGAAATGCAGAGAAAAATGCAAATGGCAAGCACAAAAACAAAAAACAGAAAACATCTTATCTGAGAGCAGGAGAAGAGGCAAGACTCAGCAAGCTTCCAAGTGAACCAGGAAACAACGTTGAGACAAGAACAATTGATCACCGGCAACCATGATGGGGGGAAACCTCCCTTATATCCAGCCAGTCTGTGATTCCTGATTGCCAATCCTCATTGAATGGTTCAGTACTGTTTGTAACCACCAGAGGGAGCTTCTGCTCAGAATTCATTTCTAAAACATTCACAACACCTCTCCCGCTCTCTGACCACAACCTTCTTTCATTCTCTATCAAGAACTGCCATCCCGCTCAGGTCACCCCGACTTTCCACACATATAGATATGTAGGATCGCTACTTCCAATAGATGGCGCTGTAGAGTTCAAGTCCTCTTTTTTTCTGAAGAGGCAATTTGCATGCACACATATAGAAACATACAGGCCATTAATACCTTATGAAGAACTTGCAGTCATCATTGGCCTCTATATCCTCCCTCTCATGTCCAGATTCTGCACTGAAGCATTACAATGAAACCCTGCAAAGTGCCCTGGATGAAATTGCACCTCCTATACATAGAACAGTACGACACAGATGGCGACAACCATGGCACACGCTGCAAACACGTTTCCTACAGCGGTGCTCCAGGTGCGCCGAACGTCTGTGGAGAAAATCTAATCTACCCGAAGATTTCATCCATTACAAGTTTATGCTTAAAACATAGAATCATAGAATGGTAGAGTTGGAAGGGACCTCCTGGGTCATCTGGTCCAACCCCCTGCTCTGCCCTTCACCTCTCCAAACAAACCTATTTCAACACCCTTATCACCTCACTATCCAATAACCCTAAATGTCTCTTTGACACTTTTCATTCCCTACTCAATTCAAAAGTGCAGGCCCCAACCACAGATCTCCACGCTGACGATCTGGCCAATTATTTCAAAGAAAAAATTGACCACACCTGACTGGAAATTATCTCCCAATCCCCTCATACCATGCACTGTCCTCCGTCACCTACTGCTTCTAGCTCACTCTCTGATTTTGAACCAGTCACAGAAGAAGAAGTAATCAGGCTCCTTGCATCTTCTCTCCCTACCACTTGCATCAGTGACCCCATTCCATCACATCTCCTCCAGTCCTTTCCCTGCTGTCACCTCTCACCTAACAAAAATATTCAACCTCTCTCTCTTCTGGTATCCCTACTCATTTAAACACGCCATCATACATCCATTACTTAAAAAAAAAAATCGTCCCTCGACCAAAACTGTGCCGCTAACTATAGACCGGTCTCTAATGTTCCCTTCATCTCTAAACTCCTGGAACGCTTGGTCCACACCCGTCTTATCCGCTATCTCTCAGATAACTCTCTTCTCGACCCTCTTCAATCTGGTTTCCGCTCTTTACACTCTACTGAAACTGCCTTCACTAAAGTCTCTAATGATCTACTAACTGCTAAATCTAATGGTCACTACTCCATGCTAATTCTCTTGGATCTCTCCACAGCATTCGACACTGTGGACCATCAGCTCCTCACTATGCTACACTCCATCGGCCTCAAGGACACTGTTCTCTCCTGGGTCTCCTTCTATCTCTCTGACCGTTCCTTCACTGTATATTTTGCTGGTTCCTCCTCCTCTCATCTTCCCCTTACTGTTTTGGTTCCTCAATGATCAGTCCTAGGCCCCCAACTCTTCTCTTTGTATACCGCCCCTATTGGATAAGCAATCAGTAGATTTGGTTTCCAGTACCATCTCTATGCTGATGACACCCAATTATGCACTTCTTCTCCTGATATCACGCCTGCCTTTTTAGAAAACACCAGTGATTGTCTTACCGCTGTGTCCATCATCATGTCATCCCTCTATCTGAAACTGAACCTGTCAAAAACGGAACTCCTCGTGTTTCTCTCTCACCCATGACAGCACCACGGAGAGAGGGGGATCCGCCCATCAGGGACAGGAACCCTACAGATAAAAAGGCGGTACCTCTCCGTCCCCAGTTGGGTTCCTGTCCCTGACAGGGATCCTGCAGGTGTCGGTACCTGTGGAAGAGAGAAGATCCGGATCCCGGAGCCGGTCCATCCAGGTTTTGGCAGCGGGGAGGCCCCTGCCATGGCCGGCGCGGTTCCCGAAGCCGCCACCGCCGGGTCCAAGGGGCTGCGGGGTGCGCGGACGGCAGCGCCAGTCGCCGCTTCAGTCGTGTAGTTGGGGCTGTGGGGGACCAGGAGCTGCGGGGCAGGCACCATCGCACATGGAAAATCCAAGATGGTGCCTGCCCCAGAAGTAGATGAGCTCCGTCTGGGTCCCGGAGTCGGCGCATACGCAGTGCGCACTCCCGGGGAAGACGCAGGGACGTGATGACGTCACAAGAGGCGGGAGATTTAAAATTGGACGCTTGCAGCTGCCCCTGGCTGGAAGCGTCCTAAGAAAGAAAAGGATAGCGACCAGCAGGAGCAGCCCAGGCAGCAGCCCAAGCAGCAGGCCAAGCAGCAGCCCAAGGAACAGCATCATCACCACAGACATAAAGATCAGGATGGACGGGACACCAGGTCGAGCAGCCACTCTACACAGCGCAGCAGGTCCGCTGCGAAAAGCAAGTCACCACCTGCGGATTCTCCTATTCAGGATCCGATTCCGCCTCCCGTCTCGGTACCTGTGAACGCGTCCATATGGTGAGTGATCTACGTGAAAGTGCACCATTATAATAGCCTTATTTTCCCTTATAGGGAAAGAGGACGGGGAAGAGGAAAAATAGGGAATGCCCCACTTGCAGCGGAGCACTCCCAGAATCTTGGGGGGAAAAAGCTCTGCGAATCATGTACACAGGAGATCCTATATGAAGAAAACCCTGATGGTACAGACCTCAGAGCCGTGATTAGATCTGAAGTCCAGAATGCCTTAATGTCCATGAGTCAAGGGACAAAAAGAGGAGGAAAGCAGCCCCAGTTAGTCCCCAATCTGACCTCTCCACGTCGGGGGAGATAGCTTCCAAGACAGCGGACTCTAGTATCTCGTCTTCAGACGAGGAGGTGGATAGGCCCCATTGTTTTCTCCTGTAGGAGGTAGACTCCCTAGTAAAAGCGGTAAGAACCACTATGGGGGTATCAGATCCTCGGCCGGATAAGTCTGTTCAAGACATTATATTTGGGGGTCTGGGCCAGAAAAAGCGGAAAGTCTTCCCTCTAAATGACAATGTTCAGGGCCTGGTAAAAAGAGAATGAGACAGATTAGATAGGAAAAATGCTACGGTTCCCTCCCTCAAGAGGAAATATCCCTTTGATGAGGTAACATCTACACCATGGGACAAGGCCCCTAAGCTTGACATAGCCAAAGCTTCAAAGAGATTCGCCCTCCCCTTTGAAGATATGGGTACCCTTAAAGACCCCTTGGATAAACGGGCTGATACCTTCCTAAAAAGTACCTGGGAAACCGTAAGGGGTAATATGAGGACATCCATAGCGGCAACATGCACATCTAGATCGCTGATGGTATGGATAGACCAATTGGAGAAACAACTAAGAGAGGGTACGACCAGGAATAAGATCCTAGAGTCAATGCCGGTGATAAGGGGAGCAGCGGCCTTCCTTGCGGACACATCGGCAGACTCAGTCTGCCTAGGTTCCAAAGCGGCAGCTCTCACGAATGCGGCCAGAAGATCCTTGTGGCTTAAATGCTGGCCGGGTGACCTGCAAACAAAAAATAGATTATGCTCTATCCCGTGTGACGGGAAGTTCCTTTTTGGCGAGACTCTAGATGACATTCTCTGGAGGCAGGAGACAAAAAGAAGGGCTTCCCAAACATGGCTCCTCCACAGTTCAGACGCTCCTTTCGGAGCAGGAAATTTTTCCGGAGGAGACCACCGAGAGACCAAAACAGATGGGATGAAGGGAAGTAGAGGGACCGTGGGTTTCTCTTCGGCAGTTCTTCACGAGACAAGAAATCCTCTAAATGACATTTCACCCAGGGTGGGGGGAAGACTAACCTCTTTTCTTCATGCCTGGAGGAACATTTCAAACAACCAATGGATCCTGTCGAGTCGGGCCTAAGGATAGATTTTGTCTCTCCCCCCACCTCAGAAATATGTGAGAACCCCTCTAAAATCCTCCGCAAGGGAGCAAACAGCGTAGGAGGGGGAAGTAAAAAAAAACTACTGGAAAAGGAAGTCCTGCAGGAAGTTCCTCCCAAAGAGAGAGGCGGGGGGTTTTACTCCCCACTTTTTCTAGTGTCCAAGCAGGATGGCTCATACAGGGCAATAAAAAACTTACGGGGTCTGAACAAATACATACGAAATCAAAGATTCAAAATGGAATCGATAAAATCCACAACAAAGATTCTATTCCCCAATTGCTTTATGACGGTACTAGATCTAAGTGATGCATATTATCATGTCCCCTTCCACAAGAACTCCCACAAATTTCTCAGGATAGTTGTCTCCATGAATGGAGAGTTAAAGGAGTTTCAGTACAAAGCGCTGCCCTTCGGTATATCCATAGCCCCACGGGTGTTCACGAAGTTGATAGCAGAAGTGATGGCCCATCTAAGGGAACAAGATATTTTGATAGTCCCATATTTGGACGACTTCCTGATAGCGAGCAACTCTGTTCAAAGTGGCAGAGATCAAAGGGACAGAGTAATAAAGACTCTACAAGACCTGGGCTGGCTACTAAACCTCGCAAAATCCAGACTGGAACCCAGCAGAGTGCAGGAGTTTCTTGGCCTAACCCTAGATTCACAAATTCAGGAATGCAGACTTCCAGACCACAAGAAACAGAGACTCGTACAGATGGTTTCAGAAGCAGTAAGAAATCCATCCATGACTCTAAGGAAAGAGATGTCACTGATGGGGTCTCTTTCTGCCTGCTTGCCGGCGGTCCAGTGGGCACTGCTGCATACAAGACAATTGCAATGGGACATTTTGGCACATAAATCAGCACTGGGAGATCATTTAGAGGGACACATAACTCTAAATTTACTAACTACTCATTCCCTAGCCTGGTGGAAAAATATAGACAATCTGTCCAGGGGAGTCCCATGGGTAACAAAAATATCACGCATTATCACCACAGATGCAAGTCCCAGAGGATGGGGAGCACACATGGGCGACAGGATCACCCAGGGCGAATGGGACCACATGCAATCACGAGCCTCCTCGAACCTGAAAGAGCTGTGGGCAGTACATCAGGCACTTTCATACTTCCTACCCTCTTTGCGCGGGCATCATGTTCGCATATTCTCAGACAACCAGGTCACGGTGGCATATATAAACCACCAGGGGGGAACAAGATCCCATCCCTTAATGAGCGCTTCCTTAGAGCTCCTGAGCCTTGCAGAGGTCAATCTGCTTTCTCTCTCGGCACTACACATCCGGGGGGAGGACAACACAAAGACGGACTTTCTAAGGTCAGGGAGAATGGGTCCTAAAACAGTCAGTTTTCCAACAGATTGTGAATATGTGGGGGTCCCCGGACATAGACCTGTTTGCAGACTTCAAAAACAAAAAGGTGGAACAGTTCTGCTCCCTAGACCCCAGGGGGAATCCTCAAGCCCTAGATGCCTTCATGATTCCCTGGACACACAATCTGACCTATGCCTTTCCCCCGATTATCCTCATTCCAGCGGTTATAAGAAATGCCAGGGAGGACAAGGCAAATATGATACTGATAGCCCCCTTTTGACCGAAACGAATCTGGTTCTCTTGGCTGAGGATGCTGTCGATCTCAGACCCCTGGGTCCTACCAGATCTCCCAGACCTTCTGTCTCAGGGGCCGGTACTACACCCTCAGACCAAGAACCTCCATTTAACAGCATGGATTTTGAAAGGTCACTATTAAGAGGCAGGGGGTTTTCAGAGAGCTTGATAGATACTCTACTGGAGAGTAGAAAGTCGGTCACAACTAAAGCCTATGGTAGAACTTGGAAGAGATTCCTATCCTTCTCGGGTGTGGGAGTTCATGTGGGGCTGCAGATTGCTAAGATTCTAGAATTTTTGCAGAAGGGGCTGGAAAAGGGCTTAGCAGTGAGTACCTTAAAAGTACAGATAGCAGCTCTGGGGGCTCTATATAATCAGGATGTTGCAGGAAACCCCTGGGTAGCACGTTTCATTAAAGCGGCAACTAGATCCACTCCTATTGCGTCCCCCAAACTACCATCATGGGATCTTAACTTAGTGCTATCAGCATTGACAGAGGCCCCATTCGAGCCCATCGAGTCAGCTCCTTTGAGAATACTGTCCCAGAAGACGACCCTACTAGTAGCATTTACATCAGCGCGTAGGGTAAGCGACATTCAGGCCTTGTCGGCAAATCTTCCATTTACTAAGATCTTAGAAGACAGGGTCATCCTCAAACCTGATCTGGCCTACCTGCCCAAGGTCGCGCCCCATTTTCATAGGTCCCAAGAGGTGGTACTCCCCTTCTTCTGTCCAAACCCTAAGAATAGGAGAGAAGAGAGTTTCCATACCCTTGACGTAAAAAGGTGCCTAGTCCAATACTTAGAGGCTACCAAGGCCTGTAGGATGTAAGGCTCTCTCTTTGTGTGTTTCCAGGGGCCCAGGAAGGGACTTTAAGCATCCAAGAGTACCTTAGCGAGGTGGATAAAGGATGCGATCATGCTAGCTTATTCTTCCAGCGGAAATACTGTTCCGGATGGATTGAAAGCTCATTCCACTAGGGCCATGGCAACCACACGGGCTGAGAGATCTGAGGTATCAATAGAGCAGATCTGTAAAGCGGCCACCTGGTCATCACCTTCAACCTTTTTTAGGCACTACCGTTTAGACCTTGCCTCTACATCTGACCTGACCTTTGGAAGAAGGGTACTCCAGGCTGTGGTTCCTCCCTAAGCGGCCAAATCTCTGTAATTCTCTCTGTGGTGCTGTCATGGGTGAGAGAGAAACTAGTAGTTACTTACCGTTAACGGTGTTTCTCGGAGCCCATGACAGCACCCGCTTAATTCCCTCCCTTATCACGTGTGCGGTGAGCACGATTTTTTTAGTGTTGGTAGAATGTTGTATTTAGCCACGGTGTTTATTCATACTAAGCAGCATTAGTAATATGTGTATACTTTCTTTTGTTTAACTAACCTTGAGACCCTCTGACGCTCTGTAACCAACTGGGGGCGGAGGAGAAGTACCGAATTTTTATCTGTAGGGTTCCTGTCCCTGATGGGCGGATCCCCCTCTCTCCGTGGTGCTGTCATGGGCTCCGAGAAACACCGTTAACGGTAAGTAACTATTAGTTTTCTCCCTCTACTAACCTACCTTTTCCTGACATTGCCATCTCTGTGTGTGACTCCACCATTACTCCCCAGCAACATGCCCGCTGTCTTGGGGTCAAACTTGATTCCAAGCTTTTATTCACCCCTCACATTCAATCACTGGCTCGCTCTTGTTATATCCACCTCAAAAACATCTCTAGAATTCAACCTTTCTTACTTTTGACTCTGCAAAAACCCTTACTGTTTCTCTTAGGCTAGTTTCACACCAGCATCTGACCGACCTGCGTCGGTCAGTGCATGGCCGCCACTAAGCTCTGCCCTGGCCACGCCTCCTTCTGATCGCTCCGCCTGTGGACGCATGACGCTGCATGCGACCTGTGCACCTTATCTTTAGCATTGGGTTCGCAAGCCGTACGCAGGTCGTGCGCAGGTATACGTTTGCCGGCGCATGCGTCCTTTTGACGGTGCGCCGAGCGCACCAAAATGCAACACGGTGCGTTGGGCGCAGGTCAGCGCACAGTCAAAAGGATGCATGCGCCGGCAAATGCATACCTGCGTACGGCCTGCGAGCAAAATGCTAAAGATAGGGTGCGCAGGTCGCATGCAGCATCGTGCGCCCAAAGGCAGAGCGATCGGGAGGAGGCGTGGCCGGGGCAGAGCTTAGCGGCGGCCGTACGCTGACCGACGCAGGTCGGTCAGATGCTGGTGTGAAACTAGCCTTATTCATTCTCGTCTGGACTATTGTAACTCTCTGCTAATCGGTCTCCCTCTTACCAAACTCTCCCCTCTCCAATCTGTCTTTAATGCTGCCTCGAGGATCATATTCCTCACCAATCGTTATACCGATGCCTCTACCTTGTGCCAGTCATTACACTGGTTACCTATCCACTACAGAATCCAGTACAAACTTATTACCCTCACCCACAAAACACTCCATGGCTCAGCACCACCCTACATCTCCTCCCTTATCATAGCCTACCCGTGCCCTCCGTTCTGCTAATGACCTGAGGTTAGCATCCTCAATAATCAGAACCTCCCTTTCCCGTCTCCAAGACTTTTCACGTGCTGCGACAACTCTTTGGAATGCACTACCCAGGTTAATATGATGAATCCCCAATCCCCATAGTTTTAAGAGTGCTTTTGTTCAGACTGGCCTACCGCCTCAGCGCATTAACCTAACTATCCCTGTTGGCTCCTTCAAATTTTTTTTACCATAATCAGGTATCTCGTATTATGTTCTCATCTGTTTTATGCATTTAATAGTCCTCTGTGTCTGTACTGTTACATACTTTGGCTGTTAACTGGTTCATGCAGCATTACAGGAACACCCAATTCGAACACTATGGGTGGTCCGAACAGTGAAAGCAATTGATACTATCTACCTTTCGTGTCTCCCCTTTTTCCTCATAGATTGTAATTTTGCGAGCAGGGCCCTCATTCCTCTTGATATCTACTTTGATCTGTATTTATTGTTATGCTGTAATGTCTATTGTCTGTACAAGTCCCCTCTATAATGTAAAGTGCTGCGGAATATGTTGGTGCTATAGAAATAACATTATTATTATATTATTATTAGGTGTGCCTTTTCTGGCACTTAGCCTCTCTATTCCCATTGCCTTTAGCAGTGGCTCATGGGTTAATAAGGGGTTAATGTCACCTTGCTATTGAAAGGTGACATTAATCCAGGTTAATAATGGAGAGGTGTCAATAAGACAGCTATCCATTATTAATCCTATTGTAGTAAAGGGTTAAAAAACACACACACACATTAGTTAAAAATTCTTTTAATGAAATAATTACGCATAGTTTGTGACCAAATTTATTATTCTGCTAATCCATGTGAATCCCTTGTTCTCCTGTAGTAAAAAAAAAAATAATAAAACAATATCTATACCTCTCCGCCGTTCATTGAGGTCCCCCGCTGCAATCCATCACAAGGGGTTAACTAGTTTACAGCAGGGACCGGTGCTAATGCTACCGGCTCGGCTGTATACCACTGCAGAATGAATTAATTCATGTCTGCGCAGGTGCCCCGGCTGACCGGAGATGAACTCAGGAGCGTGGGAAAGTTTCTTAATTTTTTCCCACGCTATACACTATGTTCCAAATTATTATGCAAATTATATTTTTCTATGATTTTCCTAAGTGGTTGGTGCAAATGACAGTCAGTCTAATATAAGTCATCACCCGTTAGAGTATACATCGAATTTTATTGAAGAAACCTCCCAATGATAACAGTATAATCTCCAAAATGGAAAAAAACTCAAAATGCACCATTCCAAATTATTAGGCACAGTAGAATTTCTGAACATTTGATCTGTTTTAAAGAACTGAAAATGCTCATTTGTGGAATTTGCAGCATTAGGAGGTCACATTCACTGAACAAAAAAGCTACTTAACTCCAAAACATCCTAACAGGCCAAGTTACCGTACATACTCGTGTATAAGCCGAGATTTTCAGACCATTTTTTAGGGCTGAAAGTCCCCTCTAGGCTTATACGTGAGTCATATACGGGGGATCGGGGGGGAACGGGGGTGTCGGATCATACTCACCCCTCCGCCGGCGCGTCTCTGCAGCCCCCCTGCTTTTCCCACGATCTCCGGCTCCTTCCTGCAGCGGTCACATGGTACCGCTCATTAAAGTCATGAATATGCAAATATTCATGACTTTAATGAGCGGTACCATGTGACCACTGTAGGATGGAAGAGCTGCGGAGACCGCCGGGAGAAGAGGAGAGGCTGCAGAGACGCGCCAGCGGAGTAGTGAGTATAGCGATATTTACCTGTCCCCGGACCACCGCTCCCTCGTCCGCCTCCTCTAGCTGTGAATGTTCAGGCAGAGGGCGCGATGACGTCGTTAGTGCGCGCAGTGCCCTCTGCCTGATCATTCACTGCCAAGGACCCGGAAGACGGAGCAAGGTGCAGCGGTGGACCGGTCCGGTGATAGGTAAATATCTCAGGTGCCGGGGTCCTGAGCGAGCGGTGACACCGGCACCTGTCCCCCATAGCGCGCCGGTGTCACCGCCTGCTCAGGACACCGACACCTGGCCCCCAGAGACGAGAGGTGAGTATGTAATTTGTTTTTTTGCAGCAGTGCGGCAGCATAAGGGACCTATACCATGGGGCATAATCTGTGCAGCATATGGGAACATAATCTATGGAGCATTTGGGGCATAATCTGTGCAGCATATGGGGGCATAATCTGTGGAGCATATGGGGGCATAATCTGTGGAGCATATGGGGGCATAATCTGTGGAACATATGGGGGCATAATCTGTGGAGCATATGGGGGCATAATCTGTGGAGCATATTGAGCATAATCTGTGGAGCATATGGGGGCATAATCTGTGGAGCATATTGGGCATAATCTGTGGAGCATATGGGGGCATAATCTGTGCATCATATGGTGGCATAATCTGTGGAGCATATGGGGGCATAATATTTTTTCACCCTAGGCTTATACGCGAGTCAATAAGTATTCCCAGTTTTTTGTGGCAAAATTAGGGCGGTCGGCTTATAAACGGGTTGGCTTATACATGAGTATATACGGTACATGTTAACATAGGAACCCTTCTTTGATATCACCTTCACAATTCTTTCATCCATTGAACTTGTGAGTTTTTGGAGAGTTTCTTCTTGTATTTCTTTGCATGAAGCCTCCCAGAGCTGCTGTTTTGAAGTGAACTGCCTCCCACCCATAGATATTTTGCTTGATGATACTCCAAAGGTTCTCTATAGGGTTGAGGTCAGGGGAAGATGGTGGCCACATCATGAGTTTATCTCCTTTTATGCCCATAGCAGCCAATGACTCAGAGGTATTCTTTGCAGCATGAGATGGTGCATTGTCATGCATGAAGATGATTTTGCTCCTGAAGGCACGTTTCTGCTTTTTATACCATGGAAGAAAGTTGTCAGTCAGAAACTCTACATACTTTGCAGAGGTCATTTTCACACCTTCAGGAACCTTAAAGGCCCCTGCCAGCTGTTTCCCTATGATTCCGGCCCAAAACATGACTCCTCCACCTCCTTGATTACGTCGCAACCTTGTTGGGACATGGTGGCCATCCACCAACCATCCACTACTCCATCCATCTGGACCATCCAGGGTTGCTCGACACTCATCGGTAAACAAGACTGTTTGAAAATTAGTCCTCATGTATGTCTGGGCCCACTGCAACCGTTTCTGCTTGTGAGCACTGTTTAGGGGTGGCCGAATCGTAGGTTTATGCACCACAGCAAGCCTTTGAAGGATCCCACACCTTGTGGTTCGAAGGAACTCCAGAGGCACCAGCAGCTTCAAATATCTGTTTGCTGGTTTGTAATGGCTTTTTAGCAGCTGCTCTCTTATTCCGATGAACTTGCCTGGCAGAAACCTTCCTCATTCTGACTTTATCAGCACGAACACGTCTGTGCTCAGAATCAGCCACAAATCTCTTAACAGTACGATGATCACGCTTAAGTTTTCGGGAAATATGTAATGTTTTCATCCCTTGACCAAGGCATTGCACTATTTGATGCTTTTCAGCAGCAGAGAGATCCTTTTTCTTTCCCATGTTACTTGAAAACTCTGGCCTGCTTAATAGTGTGGAACATCCAGTTTTCCTTTTATTGGGCTCACATGGCAAACTACTGTAATTATCACAGGTATCTGAGATTGATTTCAGTGATCCAAAGAACCCTGAGACACAATACCATCAATGGGTTTCATTTACAAAAAAAAAACAAAAAACGCTATGACACTTAAAACCAATTTGCATAATAATTTGGAACATAGTGTAGAGTTCTCTTCAGGTCAGCCGGGGACTCCGCGCACCCTCACTGACTACCGCTGATGTCAGTGAGGCTGCGTGGAGTCCCCGGCTGACCTAAGGTGATCTAACAGCGTGGGAGTAAGAACCAAAATCCCCATGCAGGTGAAGCACTATCAGCAGAAGTTGAGAGGGATCGGACATAAACAAAATGACGCCATCTGCAAAAAAAGCCGCCTGAACCGATTTCTTGGTAAATTGGATCCTGAAAAATGTATTTGGATCCGATAAAATGCGGACTAAGAGTTCCAGCGCCAAGTTAAAAAGGAGGGGGGGGACAACAGGCATCCCTGTCTTGTTCCCTTTTTGGAGAGGGAAGGGAGTAGACAAAAAACCCGGAGTGTATACCTGAGCTCTCGGAGAAGAGTATAGATTTTGAATGTAATTAAAGAAGGGACCTGTTAACCTTCCTCTTGTGTTAGGGTCGTGACCGACCCGTTTTAGGTTTTAAATGCATACAAATTCTACATACATTTGTTTATTGCATCAAGACTTTTTGACTTTTTATTTTTAAACAAAATACATTAAATAAAACTATTTTACTAAATTGTAAAAATGCTCTTATTAAAATTATAACATTTATGTTGTTGGGGTCAATTTCGACCCAGGTCTAATATAAGAGTAAAAAAACAATAAGTCCCAAAACTGAACTCATAAACACAATATATACCAACAGCCCACAGCCAGCTCTACCTCCAACAACTTGAGTTAGGGACATGTCCATTCATGTATGGCCAAATCAGCTTAGAGTTGGTACTTTGCAGAGTATACATCTCCAGTTTACACATGCAACAATGAGGAGATTTGATGTAAGCCAAATTCTGGATTATATCTTAGATGATAATGAATCAGAGGACACACAGCAGCAAACTGATACAGATGAACAGGTTTCTGAGGAGGAAGATGATGTGGAGTATCAACCGGAAGACACAGACAGTTCTGATCAGTCTGATGAGGAGGTCACTGGTGCTGAAGCTGCTCCCGCTGAAAGATTCAAATCCAAAAGTGGCAAGATCAGTTGGAGCTCAGTACCTCCAGATGTACATGGCAGGGCAGATGCTGCAAATGTCATAAAAATGACCCCTGGGATCACAAGGTTTGCTGTGACAAGAGTAAGTGACATCAAGTCATGTTTTGATCTGTTTATGCCATTGTCAATAAAAAAAAGTCATTATTGCTATGACAAACCTTGAAGGAAAAAAAGTCCACGGCAACATGTGGAATGACCTTCATGATGGTGTCCTGGATGCCTACATTGGTGTTCTTCTCCTTGCTGGAGTGTACAAATCCTGCAATGAGGCCACTGATAGTCTCTGGGACGCATCGACAGGCAGGAATATTTTCCGGGCAACAATGTCACTTCAAAATTTTCAAATGATATCAAGAGTCCTCAGATTTGACAACAGAGACACCAGAACAAAATCTGACAAACTTGCTCCCATCAGGGATGTTTGGGAGAAATGGGTGCAGCTCCTTCGACTGATGTTCAACCCAGGGGCAGAGGTGACAGTAGACAAACGTTTTCTCCCTTTCCGCGGAAAATGCCCCTTCCCGCAATACATGCCAAGTAAGCCAGGCAAATACGGCAGAAAAATTTGGGCAGCCTGTGATGCAAAAACTAGGTATGCATGGAATCTACAGATTTACACAGGCAAGTCTGCAAGCGGCATCCCTGAAAAAAAAAAAACAAGGAAAACGTGTAGTCCTCGATATGACTACTGGACTGCAGGGTCACAACATTACTTGTTACAACTTTTTTACCAGCTTTTTTACAAGAACTTCTCAGGAGGAAAATCACCATGGTGGGCACAGTGAAAAAAAACAAACCTGAGCTGCCCGCTGAATTGTTGCAGATGGACAGGACTCCACTTTCCTCAAAGTTTGTTTTTACAGACACCACCACTGCTGTTTCATACTGCCCCAAAAAACGACGGAATGTGGTACTGATGTCCACACTTGACAAAGATGCAGCTGTGTCATCAGGAAGTGACAAAAAGCCCAGAATCATTCTGGACTATAACAAAAACAAAGGAGGAGTGGACAACCTGGACAAGCTGACTGCCACCTACACTTGCCAGCGAATGACTAGGAGATGGCCATTGCTTGTAGTTTACAACATCCTTGATGTGTCAGCATACAATTAATTTGTGTTGTGGACCCACATTCACCAAGGATGGAATTCAAAGAAAAAACACAAGCTGAGGATGTTTCTTGAGGAACTAGGAAGATCCCTTGTCAAGGCGCACATTGACCAAAGGGAACGAGTGCCACCGAGACCCAGCCGCTGCAGCCTTGGTCCGACAACTCCAGAGCTCAACAAGTGCTTTGTCCACACCCACAGCAACACAAAGAGCATCATCACCAGCATCCTCCTCAACCAGGCCTGCCTCAACATCAGCCACAACCCCAGTGAGACCACCTGATTCTAAAAGAAAGAGGTGTCAGGTCTGCCCTAGCAATAAGGACAGAAAGACAAACACATCGTGCTTCGGCTGCAAAAATACCTCTGCAAAGAACACACAAAAAGTGTCACTTTTTGCCACACATGCATCTAAAAACTAGTACTTGATTTCTGTTGATTTGCTTGATTGATTGTTGTTTGTTTGACCTAGAAAAGCTACTTTTTATTATTATTGCTATTAATGTTAATATAATTTTCATCTTTTATTTGTATTAAAGTTCTATAAAAAAAAAAATCTGTTTTTTGCCTTTTTCATAAAGTAGTTAGATATGGGTCAAAATTGACCCGTAACACCATAGATGTTACTAGAGTTAATAATATAAAATATATATATATGTATACTTTTTTTTTACATTTAAGAAATGTGTTCTAAAACCCTTCAGTAATTGTCAGGTAATATAACAAACTTTTTTAAGTTTATATTATTCTCTTGAGGTTCATTTGACAATATTTTTATATTGAAAATGAATGGTATGCTCTCAAATGAAAGGCCCAGGGGGCCACAACAAAAATATTAAAATCAATCCTTCCATGGATGAGAAACCCTAACAAGGTAACTAAGAGGTAAGAAACAAATTGGATCATAAATAACTTTTTTTAGGGTTTCCTAGGGGTGATTTAAGACACGGGTCAAAACCGACCCGTTAACATAAGAAAGAGTAACAGAAAGCTAACACAAGAGGAAGGTTAAAGACATCCTTGTTAAGACTTTGTATAATCACTCCCAATTAATGTTGTCAAAGGCATTTTCCTCGTCTGAGACAATCGCAGGGGAATCTTTTAAGTTAGATGAGGAATGGACTTTATCAAGTACCAAGAGTACTGTCTTACAGCGGTTTTGCAGCATTTTTTTTCACCTATAGAAATCAATGAGAAATTGAAAAAACGTTGCAAAAAAACAACAGCTTTTTTCTGAGTGTTTTTGAAGTGTTTTGATGAATACAATTAGCTATCACTTTCAGTATATTAGATCGTGCCAGATTAGGTACAGCTTCGATCGAGGCAGGATGATGAGATGAAATTGCACAGGAGACAAGTCTCTAATTCTGATGCCAAGGTCATCTAGCTTTAAATACTCCCCCAGCCAGCTTATATCCTCAACTGGACTGGGTGTATACGTGCATTAGGTAATGATGTTTTCCAGAACATATTAGCAAATCATTTATTACAGTAAATACATTTTGTCACGTATCTCATAGGTCATGTTAGTTTGACCAACTGATTATCTAACTAAGGAATTCACTAATCATCAGGTGTTCCCTTTGATGGACCCCCCCAGCTGTCACCATAAGCAGTTATATCTTTATTACTCTACTGATTGATTACATAATTCATCGTCATTTACCTATACCCATTATTTGCCCTTCCCATCATTAGGGTGATATTATTCTAATAGTTACAAGAATATGTCTTGTTAGCTGACCTTTGGTACATGTCGTGTCATATTGCTGGTTCAGTCAGCAAATAATGTCTTAGTGAAATATAGAGAAGTGATTTCTTAAAGGGATTATTATATAAGCTCTGACATTGACAAGGGTATTGGAATATAGAATATAGAAGGGTCTACCAGATCCCTATCATACAGCTCTGTCAAAAATTAAGAGACCACTTACAAATGTTCAGTTTGTCTGATTTTTCTCTTTATATTATTTTTATTTTTGAGTAAAATGTAAATTGTTCTTTTAGTCTATAATCTTCTGACAACATGTCTCTGAATTTCCAAGCAATAAATTTTGTATTTTTTTTTCCTGACAAAGAAAAATAGTCAAAATTTAAAAAAAAAAAACAGTGCTTTCAGACCTCAAATAATGCAAAGAAAACAAGTTCATAATCATTTAGAAACAACAATACTAATGTTTTAACTCAGGAAGAGTTCTGAAATCAATATTTTGTGGAATAACCATGATTTTTAAAAACAGCTTTCATGCTTCTTGACATGGTTGCCACCAGTCTTTCACACTGCTTCTGGCGCAAAAATGTAAGCAGTTCTTTGTTTGATGGCTTGTGACTACCCATCATCCTCTTGATCACATTCCAGAGGTTTTCAATGAGGTTCAGGTCTGGAGAATGGGCTGCCCATGACAGGGTTTTGATGTGGTGGTCTCTTAATTTTTTGCCAGAGCTGTATTATCAATCTCAAAGTGCTGGAACTTTTGTTATTTTTTTTTCTTCAATGTTTAACCCACATCAATGAGACAGTCGGTATTGACAACAGAATCTAATGGGCATCATGATGTAGAAAAAAGGGATTTTTCAACAATCAATTGATCTTGAGTACAAAATCTGTACATATTTCATCCCCTGATGTTTCCCCTTTTTACCTCCAGTAATTGTATTACAGGATCCTTTATGATGTTACATCGTCGTCTTCTCAATCAGGTCCCTACAGTATAGTATTCTTTCAGTTGGAGATCTTATATATAAGAGAATTTTCCTGATTGTCCCATCAAGGATGGATGAGGACCGAGACAAGATGTGGGAGAGGATATTACACCTCACCCTAGAGATCCTCTTCCGGCTTACTGGAGAGGTGAGAGATTCTGATGACGTCACATTACATCATTCTTATCTATGGGAATAACAGATGGACAGAACTGGAGAGGTGAGGACTCTGGAAATATCTGTAGTGAGGTTTTTTAATGTGTCTCTCCATAACCAGGATTACACAGTAGTGAAGAAGACCTCTAGTGAGCGCTGCCAGGACCCTGTGTCTGAGGGATGTGGAAGACCCCTGAGCCCAATCACGGGGCCTCCATCTCACCCCCTGATACATGAGGATATCAAAGACCAGAAGATCATAGAACTCACCTACAAGATGATTGAGCTGCTGACTGGAGAGGTGACACTGTTAGGAATGTTGGAACATTATACAGTAACACTATGAAGGGATCGGGGGATGACAGTTTCATTGTATGTGTCAGGTTCCTATAAGGTGTCAGGACATCACAATCTATTTCTCCATGGAGGAGTGGGAATATATAGAAGGACACAAAGATCTGTACAAGGACATCATGATGAAGGTTCCCCAGCCCCTCACATCACCAGGTAATAGACAGGACTAAATACACACGGCCTATAATTATCTGTATGTAAAGAATGAATTCAGTCCGTGTATGTGTTTCCTCCAGTTCTATCCAGCAAGAGGACAACACCAGAGAGATGTCCCCGTCCTCTTCTTCCACAAGACTGTAAACAAGAAGATCCCGATGTTCTTCAGGATGATCAGGTATGAATGTCATGTGTTCAGTCTTGTTTTATCCACCAGTTTTATACTTGTGTAATGAGAACGGTGGAGATGACAGGATTAGAGCTGATCATAGATGTAATTTCTCCATCTGTCAATGACTCTTATAAAATTTGTTTCAGGGTAAAGAACGGACCCATATTAATACTACAGAGACATATGTGAGGAGTGATGAGGGGTGCAATGATGAGATTCCTACAGATAAAGGCCCAGGTGAGTAGTAACCACTAACTTCAGAGAAGTCACAGATTCTTCTCAGTCACTGCCTGTCACTGCTTTATAGATTTTATCAAGTGGTCACCATTCTGCCACTGTCCCCATCACTTTGGGCATTGGAAATTCTTCTAATGGAGTGATGCCAGTTTTTACCACAACTTACAGCTTGGTGAATCCATCCTACCCCCTGGAATTAGAAGATACTGACCATTAGCTGCCCAGATCTTTAACCCCTTTATCCCTGAAGGTGTTTTGCATGCTAATGACCAGGCCAATTTTTACAATTCTGACCACTGTCAATTTATGAGGTAATAACTCTGGAAATCTTCAACGGATCCCGGTGATTCTGAGATCTCTTTTTCCATGACATATTGTACTTTGTAATATTTCTTTGGTATGACTTGTGTTATTTGTGAAAAAATGGAAATTTGGTGAAAATGTCACAATTTTCCAACTTTGAATTTTCATGGTTTTAAATCACAGAGATAAGGCGCACAAAATAGTAAATCAGTAACATTTCCCACATGTCTACTTTACATCAGCATAATTTTGGAACCAACATTTTTTGTTAGGAAGTTATAAGGGTTAAAAGTTGACCAGCGATTTTTCATTTTTCCAACAAAATTTACAAAAACCATTTTTTTACAGACCACATCACATTTGAAGTCACTTTGAGGGGTCTATATGATAGAAGATACTTAACCCCTTAATGACCGCCGATACGCCTTTTAATGGCCGCAGTTAAAGGTACTTATGCCTCAGCGCCGCTTTTTAACGCCACTGAGGAATATGGGTATAGCGCCCCCCAGAGTTGGAATTTCTCCGGCGTCTTGGCTTCCGGGGGGTAGCTGAGACCTCCGAGAACATGATTTGTGTTGGTTTTTATCGACCCCTGTGTTGCGATTGCCGTTATTAACAGTATAATGGCGACTGCAAAAAAAAGTCAGATTTTCCATTTAATTTCTCTCTCGACTGTTGTGATCATACATTAGAGGAGAGAGAAATGGGGTCCCCTGAGCCCCCCATGTTAACTTATGTACCGGATCAGTAGTCCCCCGGCCCCCCTCCTTCCTCGGTCAGAAAGATAATGGCGGGTGCATATGCAGTTCGCCCGCCACGATCTGCCTGCACCCGGCAACCGATGAGAATTTTCTCATTGGCTGCTGGCTTTTGATTACTGTGATAGACCCTATCACAGTGATCAATAGCCCCCAATATTAGTAAATATGGCAGCACTTGGGCTGTGCCTCCCTTTTCCCTCCTTGTAGTTGTTCTGGGAGAGAAGGGAGATTCTTCAAGCGCTTCCCTGTCAGAAATAGAAACTAATAATTTCAGTGTCCGCAAACTCCATAAAAAGTCCAATTACCCACCTCTATTCTCTGTAATCCCCGCATCCCCGTTGTCAGTGGATTATAAAAAAATATATATATTTTTTTATAATTTTTTGCAGTTAGGGTTATTAAGGTAGGGCTACAAGTATTAGGGTTAGGGTTACACGTATTAGGGTTACGCTTGTTAGGGTTAGGCAGTAAAAAAATACTATTGTTATATTAGAGTTAGTTTTTTGTTATGCAGACAAATAAATAAATGGCCCGCAGAATATTTAGCGCGGAGCAAGCGTACAACCTGCTTTACTCCAGCGGTGAAACGAAATCTGCCTCTTAAGTAGAGCAGTGTTCATGCAGTCACGACATCTCTTCCTCCACAGATCCCACAGCCCAGTGGTAGCAGAGTTGGTTGTTACTGCTGAAGCTTCAGAGGCAGGACCAAGTACCGCAGTCCCCCCCACCGCTGTGGTATAATGACACTTCATTTTCCCCTCAAATTCCCCCTTTTTCTGCAGCCCCTGGAATAAGATTAGATGTCACCAATTTTACCCCCATTGATTTTTTCCAAATTTTCATTAGCCCAGAAGTCCTACAATTGATCGCCCACCAAACAAACTTATATGCCCGACAGTACATTTCCCAAAAACCCACTGCCTTTCATTCCCGCTCCTGCATCCCCACAAATGTCCCCGAAATAAAAAAAAATTTGGGGCCTTACCCAGAATATGGGATTATTAAAAAAAAACACTCTGCTCCTACTGGGTAACAAAAGCTGTCCACAGTACCCCTTTATTTGCAGCCATCATGTTCCGAGTTTGTTATGAAGCCCTAATGAGATTCCTCCACTTCACTGACAATTCCCAAGCCCCACCTAAGAAATGTCCCCTAAATAAATTGAGACCCCTAATTTCCCTGCTGCAAAATTCATTTCTATATTCCTATACCCCAGAGCAAAATGTGGCAGTCGACGAGTCCTTGATGAGCTACAAGGGCCGTCTGTCATTCCGCCAATTTATCCCCTCCAAGCGAGCCATATACGGCGTCAAACTGTACAAAATGTGAGAGCTTATCAGGGTACACTTCCACCTTCCTAATTTATGAAGGTAGGGACCGCCAAATCAACCCTCAAACTGCCCCCACACAATTGGCATCCCAGGCAAAATTGTCTGGGAGCGAATGACGCCCTTTCTCCATCAAGGGTACCACGTGTATATGGACAACTATTACACGAGCATCCCCCTATATAAATCCTCCATGCTACAAATACAGGGGCCTGTGGGACAGTCAGTGGAGTTTCCGTCACAGTTGGTATCCAGATGTTTGGAGAAGGGGAATTATTTCCCATTGTTTAAGATAAATTTAAGATCTGATTCCCAGAATTTATTCTCTTCCGAAAGTCAAATGTTTTTATAGGGAACTAATTCTGCCTTAACAGATTTCACTTGACAATAAATAATCCATGAATGGATAAGTT
This sequence comes from Oophaga sylvatica, assembly GCA_033576555.1. Lineage (NCBI taxonomy): Eukaryota > Metazoa > Chordata > Amphibia > Anura > Dendrobatidae > Oophaga > Oophaga sylvatica. Next base: position 35,634,739 of record JARQOD010000003.1, on the reverse strand, counting down.
CCCCCAAAATAAAAAGCCGGGGTGAAGACTGAATAGAACGTCTTATCTGCAAATAAGGAAAGAAAATGGAATCCTCTAATCCTACTTGTGTAACAATGTGAGGTGATCAGTGTGGTGAAGCAGGCTTGTTTGGAGAGTTGAAGAGCAGAGTTATATGTTTGAGCATAATGAATAAAGTCTTTTGAGGAAGTGATTTACTTTTCTACAGCACACTTAAGGTATGTTCTCACGGTCAGTAAACGCTGCGGGTTGAATGCTGTGTACATCCGCAGCGTCCAACCCGCAGCGGCCAGATGTTACAGCATAGTGGATGGGATTTCCCACCTCCACTATGCGTGCACGGACGCCTCTCGCTTCCCTGCGTAGACGCATATGCGGCACGTCTTTCCAGACCTTAGCATGTCTATTTATCTTGCGGAGACAGAGTGCGGAGACAGAGTGCTTTGTATGGAGCAGGCATGTGCTGTGTCCATAGCGCTGCCTAATACTGACCATGGGAACGTACCCTTAAAGAACTACTAGAAAAAAATTAGTTTGCAGCTCGTGCCAGAGACTCGCTGGGACAACGGGTGGAAATGTCTGATGTTGACCTCAAAAGAAAGGATCATAAGTAAGGGTACTGAGGAGATGATCTAAAAACTTTCATGAAAGAATCAGGCCAACACCTCCAACTTGTCTACTCTCGGGTATGGAGGTATGAGAAAAATGTAGCCCACCATATGAGAGAGGGGCATCTTCTAGATCCAGATTTCAGTGAGAAAGATCAGCAAGCGAATTTGAAAGGAAGAAGTCATGAATATAGGGTTTTTTGTTACACACTGACTGGGAGTTCCAGAGGGCACAGTTAAAGGAAATAAGAGAAATCTTGTGTTAAATATTAATGAGATTAATGGCGTTTCTGTGTGCAGTGGAAAGCAAGTTACATATCTTACACTATGTTCCAAATTATTATGCAAATGATATTTTTCTCTGATTTTCCTAAGTGGTCGGTGCAAATGACAGTCAGTCTAATAAAAGTCATCACCCGTTAGAGTATACATCGAATTTTATTGAAGAAACCTCCCAATGATAACAGTATAATCTCCAAAATGAATAAAAACTCAAAATGCACTGTTCCAAATTATTAGGCACAGTAGAATTTCTAAACATTTGATATGTTTTAAAGAACTGAAAATGCTCATTTGTGGAATTTGCAGCATTAGGAGGTCACATTCACTGAACAAAAAAGCGATTTAACTCCAAAACATCCTAACAGGCCAAGGTACATGTTAACATAGGAACCCTTCTTTGATACCACCTTTACAATTCTTACATCCATTGAACTTGTGAGTTTTTGGAGAGTTTCTGCTTGTATTTCTTTGTATGAAGTCAGAATAGCCTCCCAGAGCTGCAGTTTTGATGTGAACTGCCTCCCACCCTCGCAGATCTTTTACTTTATGATACTCCAAAGGTTCTCTATAGGGTTGAGGTCAGGGGAGTTTATCTCCTTCTATGCCCATAGCAGCCAATGACCCCAAGGTATTCTTTGCAGCATGAGATGGTGCATTGCCATGCATGAAGATGATTTTGCTACTGAAGGCACGTTTCTGCCTTCTATACCATGGAAGAAAGTTGTCAGTCAGAAACTCTAAATACTTTGCAGAGGTCATTTTCACACATTCAGGAACCTTAAAGGGCCCAACCAGCTGTTTTCCCATGATTCCGGACAAAAACATGACTCCTCCACCTCCTTGCTGACGTCGCAGCCATGTTGGGACATGGTGGCCATCCAGCAACCATCCACTACTCCATCCATCTGGACCATCCAGGGTTGCTCGACATTCATCAGCAAGCAAGACTGTTTGAAAATTAGTCTTCATGTATGTCTGGGCCCACTGCAACCATTTCTGCTTGTGAGCACTGTTTAGGGTGACTGAATAGTAGGTTTATGCACCACAGCAAGCCTTTGAAGGATCCTACACCTTGAGGTTCAAGGGACTCCAGAGGCTCCAGAAGCTACAAATAACTGTTTACTGGTTTGTATTGGCTTTGTAACAGTTGCTCCCTTAATCCAATGAACTTGCCTGGCAGAAACCTTCCTCATTCTGCCTTTATCAGCACAAACACATCTGTTCTCAGAATCAGCCACAAATCTCTTAACAGTACGATGATCACGCTTAAGATTTTGGGAAATATCTAATGTTTTCATCCCCTGACCAAGGCATTGCACTATTTGATGCTTTTCAGCAGCAGACAGATCCTTTTTCTTTCCAATGTTACTTGAAAACTCTGGCCTGCTTAATAGTGTGGAATATCCAGTTTTCCTTTTATTGGGCTCACATGGCAAACTAATTATCACAGGTATCTGAGATTGATTTCAGTGATACAAAGAAGCCTGAGACACAATACCATCAATGGGTTTCATTTACAAAATAAAAATAAAAAATGCTATGACACTTAAAACCAACTTGCATAATAATTTGGAATATAGTGTAGTACTAGGATGAACAGGGTTAGGGGAGATGTCTCCTGCAACTAGGAGAATAATAATAATAATCTTTATTTTTATATAGCGCTAACATTCCGCAGCGCTTTCCAGTTTGCACACATTATCATCGCTGTCCCTGTTAGGGAATTTAGATTGTGAGCCCTATCAGTATGTCTTTGGAATGTGGGAGGAAACCGGAGAACCAGGAGGAAACCCACGCAAACACGGGGAGAACATACAATCTCCTTGCAGATGTACTTGGTGGGATTTGAACCCAGGACCCCAGCAAGGCTGCAGTGCTAACCACTGAGCCACCGTGCTGCCCATATATAGAATAGAGATAATGAGCAGACGATTTGTGAGTGTCTCCTTCTTTGTATGGTGGAAGTGGATGGATTTCAGCATTTTAACCCTTTAACGACCGCCGATACGCCTTTTCACGGCGGTCATTAAGGGTACTTAAACCACAGCGCCGTTAATTAACGGCGCTGTGGAAAAAGTGAATAGCGCCCCCCAGAGGCGCATTTTCTCCGGGGTCTCGGCTACCGGGGGTAGCCGAGACCCCAGAGAACATGAATCGGGTAAACCGACCCGATGTTGCGATCGCCGTTATTAACCCTATAACGGCGACCGCAACAAAAAAAAAAAAAAATCTGATGTGCCATTTCATTTCTCTGTCCTCTGATGTCATCGGACATCAGAGGACAGAGAAAAAGGGTCCCCGGGACCCCCCTTGTGTCCCCCAATATTCCCCTTGTGGCCCGCGGGCCCACCTGCTTCCTCCGGTGGGCGCCGCCATCTTGAATGGCGGGCGCATGCTCGGTGCGCCCGCCGCGTTCTGCCGGGGGCGGGTGGGCAAAACCCCAGAGAACATGATCCAGGTCGGTAGTTACCGACCCCAGTGTCGCGATCGCCGTTATACTAAGTATAACGGCGACCGCAAAAAAAAAAAAAAGATTTCTCTCCCCTCTGATGTGATGGCACATCAGAGGGGAGAGAATGAGGGTCCCCAGGTCCCCCGATCGCCCCCTCTATACCTCCAGGTGTCCTCCGTCCTCCTCAAGGCCCCAGGATCCCGGCGTCTTCTTCCTGTAAAAAAAAAAATGGCGGGCACATGCGTAGTGCACCCGCCGATCTGCTTGGCGGCAGATTCAAAAAAAGTTTCATTCATTCTCCAGAAAGTACATTTTGATCACTGTGATCAAAATAAAAAAAAAAGTACATAACCCCCCCCTTTATCACCCCCTTAGTTAGGGACATATAATAAAATATAGAAATTATATTTTTTTTCATTTTTCTGTTAGGGTTAGGGTTAAGGCTAGGGTTAGGGTTAGGCTTAGGGTTATAATTAGGGTTAGGGTTATAATTAGGGTTAGGCTGGGTTCATACTGCGTTATGGCAGTCCATTAGACGGACTGCGTTACACCGTGGTATAACGCGGTGTAACGCAGTCCGTTAACGCTGCCATTCACCCCCATTTGAGGGCGCATCGCGACGATTGCCGTAAAGCGGCATGCGTTCGCGACGTGCCATCATTCAGTGACGGAGCCTCGGACGCGGGCTGCAGCGTCTGGGCTCCGTCACCGCTAGCGCAGATGAATCATCTGCTGATTCCTCTGCGCTAGCGGGTATAGCATAACGCGATTGCGTTATGCTATACCGTTACCAGCCCGTCAACGCTATGTGTTGAACGGGCTGGTAAAACGCAAAATTAACCCAGCCTTAGGGTTATAATTAGGGTTAGGGTTGCAATTAGGTTTAGGGTTACAATTAGGGTTAGGGTTACAATTAGGGTTAGGGCTACAATTAGGGTTAGGGTTACAATTAGGGTTACAATTAGGGTTGGAATTAGGGTTGGGATTAGGGTTAGGATTAGGGTTAGGGTTGGGATTAGGGGTGTGTTGGGGTTAGGGTTGGAGCTAGAATTGAGGGGTTTCCACTATTTAGGCACGTCATGGGGTCTCCAAACATGACGTGGTGTTCAAAAAGTCAGATGGCGCTCCCTCCCTTCCGAGCCCTGCCGCGCGCCCAAACAGTGGTTTACCCCAACATCTGGGGTATCAGCGCACTCAGGACAAATTGCCCACCAATTTTGGGGTTCTAATTTCTCTTGTTACCCTTGGGAAAATAAAAAATAGCTGGCTAAAAAAATCATTTTTGAGGAAAAAAAATTTTTTTATTTTCACGGCTCTGCGTTTATAAATTTCTGTGAAGCACTTTGGGATTCAAAGTGCTCACCACACATCTAGATAAGTTCCTTAGGGGGTCTAGTTTCCAAAATGGGTCACTTGTGGGGGTTTTCCACTATTTAGGCTCATCTGGGGCACTGCAAACGGAACATGACCCCCATCAACGTCTGTATTCCAAAACTTTATTACTTCCTTTCCAAGCCCTGCCGTGCACCCAAACAGTTTCCCCCCCCCCAACCCACATATTTGGTATTAGCATACTCAGGACAAATTGGACAACAACTTTTAGGGTCCAATTTCCTTGTGAAAAATACAAAATTTGGGACTAAAAAATCATTTTTGTGGAAAATTGATTTTTTTTTTTCACACCCAGGCATTATAAACTTTTGTGAAACACTTGGGGGTTCAAAGTGCTCACAACAGATCTAGATAAGTTCCATAGGGGGTCTAGTTTCTAAAATGGTGTTACTTGTGGGGGGTTTCCACTGTTTAGGCGCATCAGGGCCTCTACAAATGCGACATGGCGTCCAGCCAATTCCGCGTTGAAAAAGTCAAACGGAGCTCCTTTCCTTGCGACCTCTGCCGTGCGCCCAAAAAGTGGTTTACCCCAACATATGGGGTATCGGCATGCTCAGGACAAATTGCACAAAAACTTTTGGGGTCTTGTTACCCTTGGGAAAATAAAAATTGGGGTGAAAAGATCATTTTTGTGGAAAAAATATGATTTTTTATTTTCACGGCTCTACGTTATAAACTTGTGTGAATCACTTGGAGGTTCAAAGTGCTCACCACACATCTAGATAAGTTCCTTAAGGGGTCTTGTTTCCAAAATGGGGTCACTTGTGGGGTGTTTCCACTGTTTAGGCACATCAGGGGCTATCTAAACGCGACATGGCATTCAGCCAATTCTGCGTTGAAAAAGTCAAACGGCGCTAATTCCCTTGCGACCTCTGCCATGCGCCCAAAAAGTGGTTTACCCCCACATATGGGGTATCGGCGTATTCAGAAGAAATTGCACAACAAATTTTGTGGTTCATTTTTTCTTTTAACACTCTTGAAAATAAAAAAACTTGGTTCCAAAGTAAAGCTTTTGCAAAAAAAGTTAAATGTCAATTTTTTCCTTCCACATTGCTTCAGCTCCTGTGAAGCACCTGAAGGGTTAATAAACTTCTTGAATGTGGTTTTGAGCACCTTGAGGGGTGCAGTTTTTAGAATGGTGTCACTTTTGGGTATTTTCTATCATATAAACCCCTCAAAGTGACTTCAAATGTGATGTGGTCCCTAAAAAAAAATGGTGTTGTAAAAATGAGAAATCGCTGGTCAACTTTTAACCCTTATAACTTCGTAACAAAAGAAAATTTTGTTCCCAAAATTGTGCTGATGTAAAGTAGACATGTGGGAAAGTTATTTATTAAGAAATTTGTGTGACATATCTCTCTGATTTAAGGGCATAAAAGTTTAAAATTTGAAAATTGCTAAATTTTCAAAATTTTCGCCATATTTCCGTTTTTTTTCATAAATAAACACAAGTCATAACAAAGAAATTTTACCACTAACGTGAAGTACAATATGTCATGAAAAAACAATCTCAGAATCAGCGGGATTTGTTAAAGCGTTCCAGAGTTATAACCTCATAAAGTGACAGTGGTCAGAATTGTAAAAATTGGCCCGGTCATTAAGCTGCAAAATGGCTCTGTCACTAAGGGGTTAAGAATGTAACAAGAGCATGTGAGCTGTATATGGGACAGGGGAAGAGAGAAGGACTGATGTGGATAGAGTGAACAGAATGTATGAAAGGATGGTAGTTTTCAAAGAAAGCAGCAGCTGTAACAGGTGAAGGAAATAGATATGCAAAATATATTTTTCAGCAGAAGTGAACTGGCAACAAGTTTATTTGAATTTATTTGCATAATTTACTTGTCTTCTTCGCTGTGTACATGCCTTGTTTAATCCCTTAGTGACTGAGCAAATTTTAACCTTAACCCTCGGAGTTTTTTTCAGTTTTGCATTTTCGTTTTTCGCTCCCCTTCTTTTCAGAGCCATAACTTTTTTATTTTTCCGTCAATATGGCCATGTGAGGGTTTATTTTTTTGTGGGACGAGGTGTACTTTTGAACCGATACCATTGGTTTTACCATGTAGTGTACTCAAAAACAGAAAAAAAAATTCCAAGTGCAGTGAAATTGCAAAAAAAAAGTGCAATCCCACACTTGTTTTTTGTTTGGCTTTTTTGCTAGGTTCACTAAGGCTAAGTGCACACGTTCAGGATTATTCGCGTTTTTTTCGCGGCAAAAAAACGCATGAATTAAGCATCCTATTATTTAGAATGAATTCTGCAATTTTTGTGCACATGGTGTGTTTTTTTCCGCGCAAAAAAGGCATCGCGGAAAAAAAAGCAGCATGTTCATGAAAATTTCGCAATAAAAACGCACAGAAAACGTGTAAAAAAACGCATGCGTTTTTCCCTCGAAAAAAGTCCGGTTTTGCTAAGGAAAATTCTGCACACATTCCTGAACGTGTGCACTTAGCCTAAATGCTAAAACTGACCTGCCATTATGATTCTCCTGGTCCTTACGAGTTCATAGACACCAAAAAAAATTTGTGCTATTTTCCGAGACCCGTACCGTCTACATTTTTCGTGATCTGGGGCCGGTTGAGGGCTTATTTTTTGCGTGTCGAGCTGTCGTTTTTAGTGATACCACTTTTGTGCAGATACGTTCTTTTGATCGCCCGTTATTGCGTTTTAATGCATTGTCGCGGCGACCAAAAAAACGTAATTCTGGCGTTTTGATTTTTTTTTTCTCGCTATTCCTTTTAGCGATCAGGTTAATCCTTTTTTTATTGATAGATCGGACGATTCTGAACACGGCGATACCAAATATGTGTAGGTTTGATTTTTTTTTTTTAATTGTTTTATTTTGATTGGGGTGAAAGGGGGGCGAGTTAAACTTTTATTTATTTATTTTTTTTAACTCTTTACTTTTGGCATACTTTAATAGCCTCCATAGGAAGCTAGAAGCTGAAATAGCTCGATCGCCTGTGCTACATAGAGGTGATGCATAGATCACCTGTATGTAGTAGAATTACAGCATTTATATGAACGCCGACCACAGGGTGGCGCTCATAGCAATCTGCATTCAACAGCCATAGAGGTCTCGAGGAAACCTTAGGTTGTTATGGCAACGCACTCATTTCCGGATGCCCGCCGGAAGCTCTAGTTAAATGCCTGCTGTCAGCGCTTGACAGTGGGATTTAACTAGTTATTAGGCGCGGGCGGATCGCGATAATGCTCATGCCTATTGCGGGCACGTGTCAGCTGTTTATAACAGGAGACTTGTCGCAGCTTTGAGGTGGGCTCACCGCTGGAGCCCTCAAAGCAGGGGATACTTCCACCTGACTGTTATGTTTTGGTAGCTGAGGAGGCAGGAGCAAAATATCGCATAGGCAGCCAAACACCAGAGAGGTTGGAAACTAATAGGTTGCAGACCCCTAAACTAACCGCAGAACTAGAAGCAGCCGTGGGACGTTCCTACGGTGCCCTAGACGCCTCGTCACAGCTGGAGAAATTAGCTATCCCTGAAGATGGAAAGAGGAAAGCTATCTGCCCTGGAGTAGAGCCTCAAAAGAATAGGAAGCCCCCAAACATATAATGGCGGTTAGAAAAGATGAAAACACGAACACAGACAGAAAATAGAGTGAGCAAACGCTGGGGCCCAAAACTGTCTAGATAGGACAGCACAGGAGAGAATACTGTCTGCAACCCAGAAAAACCCTAGGAAAAACTCCAACACTTCTGAATCCAAAAATACTGAGACCACATGATCTCGACCACCTATATCAGATCTCTGGTGTGGACACGTAGCTACCCAGCAGTAAAATATCACAAGAACTGAGCAAATGAACAAATACAAAAAGCAAACGGAGACCAGCTCAAGTCCCCCAAAGGGGAACCGGCTGAACTCAAAAAGCAATGCAGCAAGAAACGAGGAAATTCAAACCACAGTAAAAAAAACTGAAAGTGACTTATCTGAATGCAAGCAGGACACAGCAGAAAAGCAAGCTGAATTCCAACCTAGACCAGGAAGAACAATTGATCACCGGCAAGAACCATGGGAGGTTAGCTCACTTATATCAGGCCAGTCCGTACCACCTGATAACCAATCGTCAGTTGCAGGTGGTGGATTTTTGCTATTCAACATAGGTTCAATACCCTCAGCAACCACCAGAGGGAGCTTCAGCTCCGAAGTGGTCTCCAGCACGTTCACAACACCTGACGTACTATTCCGTCAGCTGGCAGTAAGGGGTTAATTACCTGGCCAATTTCCATATAATTATTTTATTTAGTGATAGAATTTCTTCAGAAAAAAAAATCTTAATCAAAATGGCGCCATTATGACGGAGACAATTTTTTCCCTCCTCTAGCAAAATGGCGCCTGCGCAACAACATCTGTTGGCGATCCGATAGATGCTCCTGCGCCATTCTGAGAAAGAATTAGTATGTTTCTTTCTACATAAATTTATTTTTATATCAATAAATAAAATAATTAAATGGATATTATAGATGCGATCATGCTACAGTGTTGGCGCCTGCCTGCTGAATGTGATTTTTTTTTTTTTCTTCAAACCATATTATACTCCGTATGCAAAATAGAGGGCAGGACACTGAGTGATCAGTGATAAGTAATGCAGATGAATATTTAAGCAGAGCGCCACATAAAGACCCCCCCACAGGACCACCCCAGAGCATGAGAATCTCATTAACTGAAAACTACAAATAAATATTAAACAACAGCCACAAGATGGATTTAATCACCCAGGTATCATTTTAATCTTTATAATGGGGCCAACCTGACACTGTCTGTAGGTTACTCGGCACAATCTTGCTGACAAGTTAGCTTTAATCTCACAAAAATGTGATTCAGGCAAAACTCCCGACAGAACCAACCACCATAATGAAACAGATGGAGACACTTTGGAGTCTTTAGTGTCTGTTCCAACTGTGGTCGACCACACTTGTGTGCTAAAAAGATACCTAAAATGATGGAACACTGCTGGAACAGAGACCAGATGGAGTCCAAAGTGACTCAATTTTCCTCATAAGTGAGTGGTTCTGTCGGGGATTTGGTATGAATCGCAGTTTTGGAGATTTTCACAGAAACCCCAATGTAAGCGCCCAGTGGCGAGCGCAGGATAAATGAGAATCTTATTCTGATTTTTGGGAAGTAGAATGAACATTTAGACAAATAGCCAAAATAAGGTCCTATTAATATATGGAAGTATGTGTTCAAATAAAATTAACCTTTATGGAGATAATGCAAAAAAAAGAAAAACACTAATATGTAAGAACAATTAAAAGAAGTCGGACTGCACAGATGACAAGTACAAATTAATTTTGTTTTAGTCTTAAGTAGTGTTAATCATTCATAATTCATTACAAGAAAGTTATTTTAGAAATTACAGACCCATATAGAGAAAACGTAGAATATCAATCCTAAATTAAACCTACATAGACCTTTCTAACAAAAAAGATGGTATATTGTATACTCTTAGTGACGAAATGTGTACGTAAATTCTGATTCAAAAATACGTTTCCAATAAAATCTTAGTACCTGGGAAAAGTAGCCTGTATTACTATAGTTCACATCCATGAGACATTTAATGTAAAATTCCAAAAGTAGAATAATAAAGTGCAAGTTCTAGTACTATATTTAATAGAGCAAACACATGTCCAAAATCATGGATCCAGCTTTGGGTGAAATAATCATCTATTCTCCAATATCATCAACAAAGGCGACTAGATATCCATGTTTCTGGGAGCGCAGACTTCCAAATACTACAGATTATAGAAAGTACAAGTGCTCTTAGTCAATCCTATATTTTAAAAGAACAGGCACAGATATTGTGAATGTGTTAGAAATGAATTCTGAGCAGAAGCTCCCTCTGGTGGTTACAAACAGTACTGAACCATTCAATGAAGATTGGCAATCAGGAGTTACAGACTGGTCTTATATAAGGGAGGTTCCCTCCCATCATGGTTGCCGGTGATCAATTGTTCTTGTCTAAACTGTGGTTCCTGGTTCACTTGGAAGCTTGCTTAATCTTGCCTGCATCTTCTGCTATCAGATAAGATATTTTCTGCTTTTATTTTTGTGCTTGCTTTTTGCATTGTTCCCTGCACTTCTGTGGAGGTCAGCCAGGTCCCTCCGGGGGCTTGTGCTCCTCTCAGTTTATCTGAGCCACTGTTATTTGTTCATTTGCCTTTTCCAGTTTTTTCAGTGGCTGCGGCTTAGTTTTGTGACACCAGAGAACTAATTTAGGTGGTAGAGGTCGTGTGATCTCAGGTGTTTTTGCAATTAGTAGAGTTGGTATTTTTTAGGGTTTTTCGGATTGCAGTAAGTGTCCTTCCTATCCTTTTCTGTCCAGGTAGATTGGGCCCCAACGTTTGCTCATACTATTTTCTGTCTGTGTCTGTATTTCCTCTTGTCTAACCGCCATTACATGTTTGGGGGCTTCCTATGTTCTTTGGGGATCTGCTCCGGGGAAGATAGCTTTCCTCTTTCTATCTTTAGGTGTAGTTAACCTCTCAGGCTGTGACGAGGTGTCTAGGACCAACGTAGGAACGCTCCACGGCTGCCTTTAGTTGTGGTGGTTAGTCAGGGTACTGCAATCCAGTAGATTCCAACCTCTCTGGTGTATTGCCGTTTTTGCCTGCTCTCCTCAGCTACCGAATCATAACACACAGAGCTGGGCACATGGGGATCAAAGTACACAACTGAAAATAGTTGAGCATAAAGACACTTCAAGGGACAAATAAACACTTCATATTTACCAGATTAGACCCTCTGATGCGCCTTTTGCTTAGTGCTTCCTCACACCCTTTCCAAATGTTCAACCTTTAAATTTGTACTCCCTTAAAACAGAAAATATTACAACCCCTGGCAAAAATTATGGAATCACCGGCCTTGGAGGATGTTCACTCACTTGTTTTATTTTGTTGAAAAAAAACAGATCACAGACATGGCACAAAACTGAACTAATTTTAAATGGCAACTTTCTGGTTTTAAGAAACACTAAAAGAAATCAAGAACAAATAATGTGGTAGTCAGTAGGTTATTTTTTTATATTCAAAAAAATGTCCAAAGTAACAAGTAAATAATGGCACTTCAAATTATAATAAACACCACAATTCCTTATTTATGATAGAAAAAGGAACAACTGACGAGATCCATTAAAATATATTATTATTAATATTGAAAACAGAAAAAATTTAAAATGAAAACAGATAAGCAGAATGACTCAGTGCAAGACAGAGTACTTCCAGCAGATAGCTACAACATTGGCATATAGATATATAATTTATGGCAAAAAAATCAATTTTCTCAAAGCAATAAGGAGAAAAATTTCCCTATATATACTAAAGTGCTACAATTAAATAAATGATCAAGCAGTAATACCACTATTGCAAGGTGCACAATATAAAAAAGTATTTATATCCATACAACCAGCGAAAATCAATAAGGTGCTTAGTGCAAATTAGTAGTCGGTGACTTATATAAACAATTATACCACTATACCTATAAAGTTGGCTGCATATAAATATATGATCAAATATTTCATACAAGCAGTAATACCACTATCACAAAGTGTAAAATATAAAAATGTAGCTATCCATACCACTAGCACTCCGAAGAAGCCGAGCAGTGAAACGCACGTCGGGGTAGCAGGACAGAGACGCAGCTCCAGCCCAGGTGAATTATATATCTATATGCCAATGTTGTAGCTATCTGCTGGAAGTACTCTGTCTTGCACTGAGGCATTCTGCTTATCTGTTTTAATTTTCATTTTTTTCTGTTTTGAATATTAATAAAAATATATTTTAATGGATCTCTTCAGTTATTCCTTTTTCTATCATAAATAAGGAATTGTGGTGTAGGTTATTTTTTTAGCCAAGTATAGGGGAAAAATTATGGAATCACTTAATTCTGAGGGAAAAAATTATGGAATCATGAAAGGCAAACAAACAAAAAAAAAATACTCCAACACATCACTAGTATTTTGTTACACCACCTCTGGCTTTTGCAACAGCTTGCAGTCTTTGAGGCATGGACTTAATGAGTATCAAACAGTACTCTTCATCAATCTGGCTCCAACTTTCTCTGATTGCAGTTGCCAGGTCAGCTTTGCAGGTTGGAGCCTTGTCATGGACCATTTTCTTCAACTTCCACCAAAGATTTTCAATTGGATTTGAGATCCGGACTATTTGCAGGCCATGACATTGACCTTATGTGTCTTTTTTCAAGGAATGTTTTCACAGTTTTTGCTCTATGGCAGGATGCATTATCATCTTGAAAAATGATTTCATCATCTCCAAACATCCTTTCAATTGATGGGATAAGAAAAGTGTCCAAAATATCAACATAAACTTGTGCATTTATTGAAGATGTAATGACAGTCATCTCCCCAGTAACTTTACCTGACATGCAGCCCCATATCATCAATGACTGTGGAAATTTGCATATTCTCTTCAGGCAGTCATCTTTATAAATCTCATTGGAACGGCACCAAATTAAAGTTCCAGCATCATCACCTTGCCCAATGCAGATTGGCGATTCATCACTGAATATGACTTTCATCCACAGTCCACGATTGCTTTTCCTTAGCCCATTGTAACCTTGTTTTTTTCTGTTTAGGTGTTAATGATGGCTTACGTTTAGCTTTTCTGTATGTAAATCCCATTTCCTTTAGGCGGTTCCTTACAGTTCGGTCACAGACATTGACTTCAGTTTCCACCCATTCGCTCCTCATTTGTTTTATTGTGCATTTCCTGTTTTGGAGACATATTGCTTTAAGTGTCCGGTCTTGACGCTTTGATGTCTTCCTTGATCTACCAGTATGTTTGCCTTTAACGACCTTCCCATGTTTGTATTTTGTCCAGATTTTAGACACAGCTGACTGTGAACAACCAACATCTTTTGCAACATTGTGTGATGATTTACCCTCTTTTAACAGTTTGATAATCCTCTCCTTTGTTTCACTTGACATCTCTCGTGTTGCAGCCATGATTCATGTCAGTCCACTTGGTGCAACAGCTCTCCAAGGTATGATCACTCCTTTTTAGATGCAGACTAACAAGCAGATCTAATTTGATGCAGGTGTTAGTTTTGGGAATGAGAATTTACAGGGTGATTCCATAATTTTTTTCCCTCAGGATTGAGTGATTCCATATTTTTTTCCTATGCTTGGTTAAAAAAAATAACCATTACTGACTACCACATTATTTGTTCTTGATTTCTTTTAGTGTTTCTTAAAGCCAGAAAGTTGCTATTTGAAATGATTTCAGTTTTGTGCCAAGTCTGTGATCTGTTTTTTTTTTCAACAAAATAAAACAACTGAAAGAACATCCTCCAAGGCCGGTGATTCCATAATTTTTGCCAGGGGTTGTATAAACATTTTCGGTGTTTAAGCAACATCTTTTTCTATTTAATTTTAGAACATATACAAAACCTTTTATTAATTTTTTTTTTTTTTAGACTGGATCACTTTTGAAATTACTTTGAGGTGCCTGTACTGTAGAAAATTGAACTCTTAGTATCAAAAAGCACATTCAGGAAGTTTGTTAACCCTTTAGGTGTAACACAATAACAAAAATGATTATTTTTCCCCACTAAAAGTAATAGGAAGAAATAGACACCGCACTTTATTTTTAAACTTGTCATATATCTGATAATACTATATGTATTGTTGCACACTACTGTCTGGGCACATGGCAGGGCTCAAAGAGGAAGGAACGGCATTTCAGCTATGAGAATGCAGAGTTTGCTGGAATAATTTGTCAATATCATTTGCAGATCAACTACAAGAACTACAGAAGAGTAGAAGACCCGATAAAGTGACTTCATTTCCCTAATGGAATTAATAGGAGTAGTGACTATTTTGACTCCACAGGCACTTTCTGGAAAACTGCACATAATTGATGTTGCAGAATAAAAATTGCAAATATCCCATTTTAGTGCCCGATACATAGTGCCCAGCTCGTGCTTATACAGACATGCACAGCATAAATTTTTAAGTGGGTTCTTCTCAGTACAGCAATGCCAAAAAACGAACAGTGTTTGGGCATATGGCAAGGCTCAAAAGCTAGGGGGACATTTTGTCTTTGGAGCATGGATTTTGCTAGGTTGGTTGTTGCTTTTCAAGAATTATTGAGGAAACCCTCTAGTTTTCCATTGAAAGATGATGGACCTGAGTAGGGGCTTGTTTATGAAGGATGAGTTAAAAAAAAAATTCTGTCATTTTGACCCACATATCATTTTTTGGTGGCTTCCTATTTCAATATCAGGGAGGTCATTTGTGCAAAGATAGTCTAATTTCTTAGTCTACTGGTTGGTGCTCTGAGGTCTCTTACATTGTGAACTGTTATTGTCTTGGTAAACCAATTTTTCTACATAAAATATCCATAGAAATTGCAATTTATCTAGGAATGTACAAATATAATTAAGGATACTTTATTAAATAATTGGTTTTATTCTTGGCAGATGACTGTACCTGGAGATCAGAGGGACATCAAACATCTTCAGTTTTTTAAATCAGATGACCTTGATATCACACAAGATAAAACTGAAGTGAATGCCAGTACTCCAGATATTTCATCATCCCTTCACAGCAAAGATCTATCATCTGATCCTTTTAAACAAGACTTATCTCCTAATGCTTCAAAAAATATTCAGAAAAATAAAAGCCACAAAAGAGGCATTAAAAATCAAATTGCTCTTACAAAAAAGAAGCCATTTTCAAAATCAAAGAATGAAAAATGTTTTTCCCATAAAAGTTTTTTTGTTAAACATCAAAATATTCACACAGGGAAGAAACCATTTTTGTGTTTAGAATGTGGGAAATATTTTGTAAGGAAGAAAAATCTTATTACACACCAGAGAATTCACACAGGAGAGAAGCCCTTTTCATGTTCAGAATGTGGGAAATGTTTTAATCAGAGATCATCTTTAGTTGCCCATCAGAGAACTCACACAGGGGAGAAACCTTTTTTATGTTTAGAATGTGGGAAATGTTTTGTAATGAAGACACAGCTTATTAGACACCAGAGAACTCACACAGGAGAGAAGCCCTTTTCATGTTCAGATTGTGGAAAATGTTTTAATCAGAGTTCATCTTTAGTTGCCCATCAGAGAACTCACACAGGGGAGAAACCTTTTTCATGCTCAGAATGTGGGAAATGTGTTAAACTAAAATCAGATCTTATTAGTCACCAGAGAGTTCACACAGGAGAGAAGCCATATTCATGCTCAGAATGTGGGAAATGTTTTACACAAAAATCAATTCTTGTGACACATCAGAGAACTCACACAGGGGAGAAACCTTTTTCATGTTCAGAATGTGGGAAATGTTTTAATCTGAGATCACGTTTAGTTATGCATCAGAGAACTCACACAGGGGAGAAACCTTTTTTATGTTCAGAATGTGGGAAATGTTTTATACAAAAATCAAGTCTTGTTAAACACCAGAAAACTCACACAGGGGAGAAACCTTTTTCATGTTCAGAATGTGGAAAATGTTATAATCACAGATCAGATTTAGTTGTCCATCAGAGGTCTCACACAGGGGATAAACCTTTTTCATGTTCAGAATGTGGGAAATCTTTTGCAAATAAATCATATCTTGCTGCACATCAGGGAACTCACACAGGAGATAAGCCATTTTCATGTGCAACATGTGGGAAATGCTTTATTCAGAAATCAATTCTAGTGACACATCAGAGAACTCACACAGTGGAGAAACCTTTTTCATGCTTAGAATGTGGGAGATCTTTTTCAAGTAAATCATATCTTACTTTACATCAGAGAACTCACACAGGAGATAAGCCATTTTCATGTGCAACATGTGGGAAAGGCTTTAATCACAAATCAGCTCTTGTGAAACATCAGCGAACTCACACAGGAGAGAAGCCATTTTCATGTGCAACATGCGGTAAATGCTTTAATCAGAAATCAAATCTTGTGAAACATCAGAAAACTCACATCGGGTAGAGAAACCTTTTTCATGTTCAGAATGTGGGAAATGTTTTGCAGTTCAATCAAGTCTTGTTAAACATCAGAAACTTCACACAGGAGAATCCCACATTTTAAATATGGAACACTTTAACCAAAAATCATACAGTTATTCACCAGAGAAATCACACAGGATTATTGATCAAAATGCAGGAAATGTTGGGAAAATAAGTCAAGTCTTGTTAATCACCAGAGAACTCACACGTGGGAGAAGCCATTTTCATTTTCTGAAAGCGGGAAATTTTTTATTTGCAAATGGCATCTTCTTGAACATCAAAACTCCCACACACGGAGAAGACATAATGATGCCTAAAAGGTAATAAATGTTTGACTTAACAGTCATATTTTATTGACCATCCAAAAAACTCAAACTGGTAAAAACAATATATTTTGACAAACAGTACAAGAAAGCACATAACAGACAGTCACAGCAACGACAAATAAGTAAGCGAGAAAGGGATTGTAATTTAAAACTCAGATGCAGTTACTAATAGATATGTTACCTAAAAAGCAAATCAAATGCAATGTTCCATCTGCACTGAATAGTTCAGTTATATTTATATATTCACTATATGGACAAGAGTATTGCAAACTCCCTCCACAAGAAATTACCCTACATTTCCTTCTCCCTCTTCTTCTTAACTCCCAATCTCAATTATCTGTCTTTCATTACAGTTTCTTATAATCCACAATCTGCGTGTGTGAACAACGTCTTTATCTTTTCTATATTACAATAATGAACATGTTCATATTGTAAATTGCTATTTACATCTATAATAAATTCTTTCTTGGTAGGAACATCTTGTGTGATCTATTTTTTTAAGTCACTTTCCGTGTTAAGTTGGGAACTGATTCCCTTCTCTATCCCCCAATACACATATGATTGGGACTTAGGGGACTTTGATTTTAAATACTTATTCCCTTGTCTCAATAACCTGACACCCACAAATTTACATTTTATAGCATAACAATTACATATAATACGTGCCCCCCAACAATCTGACATTTCAGAAACTCAAGGTTATTTTTGTTACCCACCTTTGGCAATACCTGTTAAAAATGCTTATTTTAAATATATTTTTCCAGGACTTGTTACCAGATGCGATACTCTAACGAAAATGTCAAAATGTTTCTTATAAAAAAAATATAGTGGTTTATTGGACTGTTTACCAAAAAACATCATTGCAGGAAAACATAGTTACGAAGAGATTGTCCATTTGTCCATAGCAAAGCTTATACACTTCTTTCCTTGGTGTCCTGAATGGTAAAATGACATTCTGGCCTTGTCAGCAGCATAGCAGGGAAGCAACACGTGGTTACATAGCAGCTGGCTGTTCATTCATCATAGTCCTTGTCCCATGTGTCTGTAGACAGAGTGAGAGAGCAAGCGCCCCTCCCTTCGTGTAGTCTTTATATAGAAGTCCCTTAGATCACGTGGTCTCTATATATGGAGATGACACTCTACCATACAGAAATAGCATCTGTAATATCAGCTGAAAGTCAATGTACTCAGTACAGAATTGAGTGTATAAAGAATAAATCCATAACCAATAATTAATATTTAACAATACCTCAAGCATTAAATAATTGCCAAATTATTTGCTTTTAGAAAGCAGAGATACTTGTCTGGTTATTCTAGACAACTGCTCTTCTTTCATTGATGTTACTTCTTTCTCTATTTACTTTTTGCTGGAGCAGAAGTCGGCCAATCATGTTTTCTCATTATGGCATTATAAAGCCTGGATACAATTCTGTTATTACTGCAATTTCTCACTAACAAAGTTATAACGGTTTATTTTTCCAAAAATGTCCCTTTTTCTCTCTATAAGGCTTGACATAACAATTTCACCCTTAACCGATGGCCGTTTTCTAGATTGAATAAGAACTCTAACTCCTCTATCATCCTTATCCTTCCATTCTCTAATAACTTAGAAGATAACAAACAGAAAAAGAGGCCATGTTGAAGCGCTTCTGAATGAACGCTGGACACACAAAAAGGATACACAAGGATGTGGGTAACAAAGAAAGAATTTACAAAAGACGAAAAATTAAATCCTTTACAGTCAGCCAGCTTCTACCATAAGCCGGTTGTCCTCACTCTGGACCCTTTTTTCGCATGTACAAAACAGAAATAAAAAAATAGGAGAGCCAGCGTCAACTATTGGTTTGCAATCTGATGTGCATACCCATTGTCCATTCCTACTTTGTCGGCTGGCGCTCCTGTTTTTTTTTTTTTTCAGTTTTGTGATTCTCCAACAACTGTGATATATATGCACCTTTTGCAATCTAAAGTTCAAATTCTCTCAATTTAAGATATGTTCTAAAAAGTACAAACAGGATCATGGGGTGCATTAAGAGGTCTAGATACACATGAGAGCATTATACTGCCTCTGTTCAAATCCCTGGTTAGACCGCACATGGATTGCTGTGTAAAGGTTTGGGCACCGGAGCTCAGGAAGGATGTAAAGGAACTAGAGCGAGTACAAAGGAGGGCAATAAAATTAATAGGTATGGTGGAACTACAAAACCCAGAGAGATTAGCAAAATTAGGATTACTTAGTCTAGAAAAAAGACGACTGAGGGGCGATCTAATAACCATGTATAAGTATATAAGGGGACAATACAAATATCTTTCTGAGGATCTGTTTATACCAAAGAAGGTGGCGGTCACAAGGGGGCATTCTCTGCATCTGGAGGAGGCAAGGTTTTTCAACCAACATAGAAGAGGATTCTTTACTGTTAGGGCAGTGAGAATCTGGAATTCCTTGCCTGAGTAGGTGGTGATGGCGAACTCAGTTGAGGGGTTCAAGAGAGGCCTGTATGTCTTCCTGGAGCGTAACAATGTTGTATCTTACAGTTATAAGGTTCTTTAGAAGGATATAGATGTGGGGATTTATTCTGACGTAATATAGGCTGAACTGGATGGACAAATGCCTTTTTTCGGCCTTGCTAACTATGTTACTATGTTACAAAGCATGGAATTTGATGAGTCGCCAATTTCATCCAAACCTGCAGATTCATAAGTTTCCAAGTTCCCAGTTATGAAGCTATGAAATAGACAAATACATTCAGAATTCCCAATCCTCCCTCTTTATTTCTAGACTTTTAGAATTAAAGTGCTCTCAACCTCAGCTCTTCTCAAAATAAGGTCCTTCAACATATTTTCTGATTTAGATTTTTTTTTTTTTAGTATCCAAATTGAGATATTTGTCCCCATGGTCCTATAGTAATGGCTTTGTTAATCATGATTTGTACAAGAGTTCAACTGAATACATCTAAATGTTATCAATTTGTGTGCAAGAAACAATAAAAGTCTGACCTCACTGTTATGATTCGGTAGCTGAGGAGTGCAGGCAAAAAGGCAATACACCAGAGCAGTTGGAATCTATGAGATTGCAGTACCCTGACTAACCACCACAACTAGAGGCAGCCGTGGAGCGTTCCTACGTTGGTCCTAGACGCCTCGTCACAGCCTGAGAAACTAACTACACCTAAAGATAGAAATAGGAAAGCTATCTGCCCCGGAGCAGAACCCCAAAGATAATAGCAAGCCCCCAAACATGTAATGGCGGTTAGACAAGACAAAATACTGACACAGACAGAAAATAGTATGAGCAAACGTTGGGGCCCAAACTAACTAAATAGAAAATGATAGGAAGGGTACTTACTGCAATCCCAAAAAAAACCCTGAAAGCACCAACTCTACTAATTTCAAAAACACCTGAGATCACACGACCTCTACCACCTAAATTAGTTCTCTGGTGTAACAAAATCAAAACAGCAGCCACTGAAAAAACTGGAAAAAGCAAAAGTACAAACATCAGTGGCTGAACTAAACTGAGAGGGCAAAAGCCCCCTGAGGGGACCCAGAAGGCCCCCACAGAAGTGCAGGACAAAATGCAAAAATTAAGCACAGAAACAAAAAGAAGAAAATGTCTTATCTGTTAGCAGGAGATGCAGACACGACACAGCAGGCTACAAGGGAAACAGGAATCAAGGATTGAGACCCGAACAATTGATCACCGGCAACCCTGATGGGAAGGTGACTCCCTTATATAAGACCAGTCAGTAACACCTGATTCCCAGTCCTCACAATCTTCACTGAACAGACCAGTACCGCTTGTAACCACCAGAGGGAGCCTCTGCTCAGAACTCATCTCAAGCCCATTCACAACAGTACCCCCCCCCTTGAGGAGGGGTCACCGAACCCTCATTTGAGCAACCAGGTCGGTCAGGATGAGTTCTATGATACGCACGGATGAGTCTCCTAGCATGGATGTCCGAAGCAAACACCCAAGAATTGTCTTCCTGACCATAACCTCTCCACTTAACCAAATACTGGAGTTTCCGTCTAGAAAAACGAGAATCTAATATTTTCTCAACCACATACTCCAGATTGCCCTCAACCAAAACAGGGTCAGGAGGCACAGCAGCAGGAACCACTGGCTCAACAAACCTCTTCAACAAGGACTTGTGGAACACGTCATGGATCTTAAATGTCCCTGGAAGAAGCAAACGAAAAGAAACAGGATTAAGAATCTCCATGATCTTATAAGGTCCAATGAACCTAGGCTTAAATTTAGGAGATGCTACTCTCATAGGAATATTTTTTGAGGACAACCAGACCAAGTCCCTACTTTAAACCGAGGACCATCAGTCCTATGCCGGTTAGCAAACCGCTTGTGATGATACTGGAGCTCCATGTCTTGTGCTGTTGCTAGAACTACAGTCCTCATCCTGTTTTGTACTGACAGCCCACGGAGCCAAGTTCCCCCCTCCCTCTCTCATGCTTCCCATCAACCCCCTCCCAGCCTGCACTCAGGCAGTGTAATGTGAGCTGCCAGTGCTAGAGTTTTCCCGCTTCACAGCGGGGGTCCCATTGTCAGCAACATGTGCTGTCCCTACTGTTATGATTTGGTAGCTGAGGAGTGCAGGTAAAAAAAGGCAATACACCAGAGCAGTTGGAAACTATGAGATTGCAGTACCCTGACTAACCACCACAACTAGAGGCAGCCGTGGAGCGTTCCTACGTTGGTCCTAGACGCCTCGTCACAGCCTGAGAAACTAACTACACCTAAAGATAGATATAGGAAAGCTATCTGCCCCGGAGCAGAACCCCAAAGACAATAGAAAGCCCCCAAACATGTAATGGCGGTTAGACAAGATGAAATACTGACAGAAAGAAAATAGTATGAGCAAACGCTGGGGCCCAAACTAACTAAATAGAAAAGGACAGGAAGGGTAATTACTGCAATCCCAGAAAACCCTGAAAAGCACCAACACCACTAATTTCAAAAACACCTGAGATCACACGACCTCTACCACCTAAATTAGTTCTCTGGTGTAACAAAATCAAAACAGCAGCCACTGAAAAAACTGGAAAAAGCAAAAGTACATACATAAGTGGCTGAACTAAACTGAGAGGGCAAAAGCCCCCGGAGGGGACCCTGAAGGCCCCCACAGAAGTGCAGGACAAAAATGCAAAAATATAGCACAAAAACAAAAAGAAGAAAATGTCTTATCTGTTAGCAGGAGATGCAGACACGACACAGCAGGCTACAAGGGAAACAGGAATGAAGGATTCAGACCAGAACAATTGATCACCGGCAACCCTGATGGGAAGGTGACTCCCTTATATAAGACCAGTCAGTAACACCTGATTCCCAGTCCTCACAATCTTCACTGGACAGACCAGCACCGCTTGTAACCACCAGAGGAAGCCTCTGCTCAGAACTCATCTCAAACCCATTCACAACAGTACCCCCCCCTTGAGGAGGGGTCACCGAACCCTCACCTGAGCAACCAGGCCGGTCAGGATGAGTTCTATGATACGCACGGATAAGTCTCCTAGCATGGATGTCCGAAGCAAACACCCAAGAATTGTCTTCCTGACCATAACCTCTCCATTTAACCAAATACTGGAGTTTCCATCTAGAAAAACGAGAATCTAATATTTTCTCAACCACATACTCCAGATTGCCCTCAACCAAAACAGGGTCAGGAGGCACAGCAGCAGGAACCACTGGCTCAACAAACCTCTTCAACAAGGACTTGTGGAACACGTTATGGATCTTAAATGTCCCTGGAAGAAGCAAACGAAAAGAAACAGGATTAATAATCTCCATGATCTTATAAGGTCCAATGAACCTAGGCTTAAATTTAGGAGATGCCACTCTCATAGGAATATTCTTTGAGGACAACCAGACCAAGTCCCCCACTTTAAACCGAGGACCATCAGTCCTATGCCGGTTAGCAAACCACTGGGCGTTCTCCTGAGAGAGGGACAACCTCTCCACTACCTGGTCCCAAATCTGCTGCATACGCTCCACAACAGAGTCAACACCTGGACAGACAGAAGCCTCCGTCTGTCCTGAAGAAAATCGAGGGTGAAACCCAGAATTACAGAAAAACGGAGACATCAAAGTGGCAGAGCTAGCCCTGTTATTAAGAGCAAACTCAGCCAAAGGCAAAAAAGAGACCCAGTCATCCTGATCAGCAGACACAAAGCATCTTAGATAAGTCTCCAATGTCTGGTTTGTTCTCTCAGTTTGACCATTGGTCTGAGGATGAAATGCCGAGGAGAAAGACAATTGAACACCCAGTTTAGAACTAAAAGTCCTCCAAAATCTGGAAACAAACTGGACTCCTCTGTCAGACACAATGTTCTCAGGAATGCTGTGTAAACGAACCACGTGCTGAAGGAACAACGGCACCAATTCAGAGGAGGAAGGCAACTTAGGTAATGGCACAAGATGTATCATTTTGGAAAACCTATCACAAATTACCCAGATGGTGGTCATTCTCTGAGAAACAGGAAGGTCGGAAATGAAATCCATAGAGATATGGGTCCATGGTCTCTTGGGCACAGGCAATGGCATCAACAAACCACTAGAGCGAGAGCAAGGCTTGGAGCGAGAGCAAGTCCCGCAGGACTACACAAATTCCCTGACATCACGAGACAAGGTAGGCCACCAAAAGGACCGACTAACCAAGTCTCTGGTACCAAAAATTCCGGGATGCCCAGCCAATGCGGAACAATGAATCTCAGACATCACACTCTTTTTCCACTGATCCGGGACAAACAATTTTCCAACCGGGCAGCGCTCGGGCCTATCCTCCTGACACCCCTCCGGAGCAAGTCTCAAATTGGGCGAGATGGCGGAAAGAACTACACCCTCTTTCAAAATAACAGAAGGATAAGATAACTCAGGAGAGTCCGCAAGGAAGCTCCTCGAGAGGGCATCCGCCTTAACATTCTTAGTGCCAGGAAGAAAGGAAACCACAAAATTAAAACGTGTGAAAAACAAGGCCCACCTGGCCTGTCTAGGATTGAGTCGCTTGGCAGATTCCAGATAGACCAGATTCTTATGGTCCGTAAGGACCACCACCTGATGTTTGGCTCCCTCCAGCCAATGTCTCCACTCTTCAAAAGCCCACTTCATGGCCAATAACTCCCGATTACCCACGTCATAATTACGTTCAGTAGGAGAAAATTTTCGAGAGATAAAGGCACAAGGGTTACTTTTAGAGGTCTCTGGATCTTTTTGGGACAAAACGGCACCTGCCCCAATTTCAGAGGCATCAACCTCCACCTGAAATGGCAGAGAAACATCAGGCTGCCGTAGAACAGGAGCAGAAGTGAATCTCTGCTTAAGTTCCTGAAATGCAGAGACTGCCTCAGGAGGCCAATTCACCACAAAAGAACCCTTTCTGGTCAAATCAGTTAATGGTTTAACAATAACCGAGAAATTACCAATAAATTTACGATAAAAATTGGCAAAACCCAAAAATCTCTGAAGAGCCTTTAATGAAGTAGGTTGGACCCAATCACAGATGGCCTGAACCTTGACCGGGTCCATTTCAATAACAGATGGGGACAAAATGAATCCCAGAAATGAGATCCTCTGTACGCCAAAAAGACACTTTGATCCCTTCACACACAGAGCATTCTCTCTCAAAATCTGGAATACAGTTCGAACATGTTTCACATGAGAGTCCCAGTCATTAGAAAAAATCAAGATATCATCCAATAAACAATCAGAAATTTGTCCACAAAATCCCTGAAAATGTCATTCATGAAGGACTGGAAGACGGAAGGAGCATTAGTGAGCCCAAAGGGCATCACCAGGTACTCAAAATGCCCTTCAGGGGTATTGAATGCCGTCTTCCATTCATCCCCGTGCTTAATGCGAATAAGGTTATACGCCCCCCTGAGGTCAAGCTTGGTAAACCAAGTAGCGTTTTTCAACCTGGAAAACAGGTCAGAAATCAAGGGTAACGGGTATTGATATTTCACAGTAATATTGTTCAAGAGACGATAATCAATACACAGCCTCAATGAACCATCCTTTTTGGCCACAAAGAAAAAACCGGCACCTAAGGGTGAAGAGGATGGTCTGATATGACCCTTCTCCAATGATTCCTTGATATAAGACCGCATAGCGTCATGTTCAGGTACAGACAAGTTAAAAAGGCGACCCTTAGGGAATTTACTACCCGGCACTAATTCAATAGCGCAGTCATAGCTCCTATGGGGAGGCAAGGATGCAGATTTACTTTCGCTAAACACATCAGAAAAATCAATCAAAAAGTCAGGAACATCCTGAGCCTGGGGGGAGGCAGAAAAAACAGGAGTGTTGGCATTAACACATTGGCAGCCCAACTGGTTACAGACACAGATTTCCAATTCAAAACAGGATTATGAGACTGTAACCAAGGGAAACCCAGCACGATAATGTCATGCAGATTATACAGAACCAAAAATTTGCAGCACTCCTGGTGATCAGGTTCAACCCTCATTATCACCTGAGTAGAAAACTGGGGTTTATTCTCAGCCAAAGGGGTAGAATCGATCCCCAGTAGGGGAATAGACTTCTGTAGGGGTATCAAGGGAAACCCACAACGTCTAGCAAAATCATAATCCATCAGGTTAATAGCTGCTCCAGAATCAACTAAAGCCTGAGCAGAAAATGAGGACAGAGAGCATATCAGAGTGACAGTTAATAAAAACTTATTCTGAACACTACCCAAGACAACTGAGCGTGCAAAACGTCTTCCCCGCTTAGGGCAGACTGAAATAGCATGAGAGGCATCACCACAGTAGAAACATAACCCATTGCGCTTTCGAAACTCATGACGCTGTGCCCCAGACACCACTCTATCACACTGCATGGGTTCAGAAGCTGGTTCACAAGGCAACACCATTCCACGCATACTTCTCCGCTCACGCAAACGTCTGTCAATTTGAATCGCTAATGACATAGAATCATTGAGACCAGAGGGGACAGGGAATCCCACCATAACATCCTTTACATTATCTGACAGACCCTTCCGGAAAAGGGCTGCCAAAGCGTCGTCATTCCATTTGGTCAGGACTGCCCACCTATGGAATCTCTGACAGTATAACTCAGCGTCATCAAGCCCCTGATTTAATGCCAACAAGGCTTTTTCAGCTTGATCAGTGACATTAGGCTCATCGTACAATAACCCCAAAGCCTGAAAAAATGCATCAACATCACTCAAAACAGGATCCCCAGGTGTCAAGGAAAAAGCCCAATCCTGAGGATCGCCGCGCAGGAGAGAGATGATAATTTGAACCTGCTGCGCTGCGTTCCCTGAGGACTTAGATTTTAAGGCAAAAAACAATTTACAATTATTTTTGAAATTCTGAAACTTAGCTCGATCCCCTAAAAACAAATCTGGCATGGGAATCCTAGGTTCCACAACAGGCAACCTAGCAAGATAGGTAGCAATACTCTGAACCTCAGTGGCAAGCTGATCCACACGGCCAGACAACTGTGCAAACTCCATTGAGAGAAAAGATCCTCCCCAGCACCCAGAGATACAGAGGGAAAAAAAAAAATGCAACAAACAGAAAAATATCTCTGACAACATTTTTTTTTTTCTTTCACAATATTTTTCCCTTCTGTGAGTACCACACAATTTTCAGTTTAGGCCGGTGATACTGTTATGATTTGGTAGCTGAGGAGTGCAGGTAAAGAAAGGCAATACACCAGAGCAGTTGGAATCTATGAGATTGCAGTACCCTGACTAACCACCACAACTAGAGGCAGCCGTGGAGCGTTCCTACGTTGGTCCTAGACGCCTCGTCACAGCCTGAGAAACTAACTACACCTAAAGATAGATATAGGAAAGCTATCTGCCCCGGAGCAGAACCCCAAAGACAATAGAAAGCCCCCAAACATGTAATGGCGGTTAGACAAGATGAAATACTGACACAGAAAGAAAATAGTATGAGCAAACGCTGTGGCCCAAACTAACTAAATAGAAAAGGACAGGAAGGGTACTTACTGCAATCCCAGAAAACCCTGAAAAGCACCAACACCACTAATTTCAAAAACACCTGAGATCACACGACCTCTACCACCTAAATTAGTTCTCTGGTGTAACAAAATCATAACAGCAGCCACTGAAAAAACTGGAAAAAGCAAAAGTACATACATAAGTGGCTGAACTAAACTGAGAGGGCAAAAGCCCCCGGAGGGGACCCTGAAGGCCCCCACAGAAGTGCAGGACAAAAATGCAAAAATATAGCACAAAAAACAAAAAGAAGAAAATGTCTTATCTGTTAGCAGGAGATGCAGACACGACACAGCAGGCTACAACGGAAACAGGAATGAAGGATTCAGACCAGAACAATTGATCACCGGCAACCCTGATGGGAAGGTGACTCCCTTATATAAGACCAGTCAGTAACACCTGATTCCCAGTCCTCACAATCTTCACTGGACAGACCAGCACCGCTTGTAACCACCAGAGGAAGCCTCTGCTCAGAACTCATCTCAAACCCATTCACAACACCCTACCCTAGCAGCCATTTTGGAGACTTCATTCTGTTTCGGTTATAACACGGTGGGGATTTGCGTCAGAAACACGAAAGTACTGTTGTGAAACATGCGCCTGACAGGCATCGTTCCCGTGGTACTGGTGAACCCGTAACTCCAACAGAACCCGAGAAATGGAATTCTCGGATTCCCCATGGACTAACTCAGCCAAGTTTGGACTCATTTGAACTGGCATTTTAAAGTAAGATCATTGATAGGTCTGCCGTTATTCTGCTAGGCTCACAGGACGAGTTATGGTCCTTATGACTTTCAGAGCTCAAATCATACACTTCTGTCCCTGGGAGGTGGCCAGAAAAACCCTCCCCTTTTCGTGAGGTCAGCAGCCCCAGGTATAAGTCTGGCAGTGAGCCCCCCCTTTCTCAGTCCTTGCTGTGATGTCCTGACTAAGAGATCTGCAAATGAACAATGACGTGTGGCTCCTCCCCCCCAGCCTGGCTTGCCTGTAAATGATCTAACTATCATGTGAGTCTTTCATTCTTAATCCCGTTTATTTTATAACTGCATTTGTACATAACTATATTGCCTCAGTTTGTTCCATCTTTTTTTTATATTGTATAAGCACTGCCTTTTTTTTAAGGAATAAACCTATAAATTTATTAGTTTGTTTCTCCTGCTCTATAAACGAATTTGCACGTGCCTGAAGCACTACGCTACTGTTTTGGGGTTGCTACGGACCCTCTTGATAAATTGTTCAGTAAGAAAAACCGTAGCTGGTGGCAGCTTAAAAGAAGGGGGTGTTACGTGTTGACATATGGGGTGGCGTTGGCAGTGACGGAGCGGGTATTATAAGTGTATTACCCGGATGCGGCTCGGAGTAATTATAATTCCCTCACTGCAGCGTGCCCAATAGCCAGCACACATCCAAGTGACCCGTCTGGCGACTAATTATCCTAGGTGCAGTTCCCTGACTGACCTGAGGGTAAGGGGGCACCAGAGAGCTGCAAGTTCCTAAGTGGAAGTGGGATAATTATAAATCCCTGCAGTTTACTGGGTCAGACGGCAGCAGCCGTCGTGTGTGTGCACCGTTTCATCACATATTGGTGGCAGCGGTGGGATCACAAGCCGTGATACCCCGGGCTACCGTGTGGCGGACCGTGTGCCCGTTCATCACATATTGGTGGCAGAGCGGTGGGATTATAGAGCATTAGTGATCGTGTCTGAGCAATCATTCCTCTCACTAAAAAAAAAACTTGCACGGTTCTTCAGGGACCCTGCAACTAAAGTTTTGGAGAACAGACTCAGTGTTTATTAGTCCTGAGACAATTGTGTGTACTTGCGGTTACCCCTCCCTTCTCTTTGTTTTTCTATCCTATCTTTTATTTGGCAAACATGGCTACCATAGGAGCAAGTTGGTACGCCCAGCAGAACAAGGAAACTCTTGTGGGAATCTGCAAGTACCACGGCCTTGTCCACACGAACCGAACCAAAGGCCAACTGGTCCAGGCCCTGAAGGAGCTGGGCGAGCATCGGAGCGTGGCGGGCGCAGGAGCCGGCCCAAGCCAAGGTGGTGCCGCAGGAGCAGAGGCCCAACCCCTGACTGCTTACACCCAGAGAGAGGTGGACCCTTACTTGCAGGCGGCCCTGGCGGGACTCTCCGCTGACAACCAGGAAGAACGCCTGAAGCTGATCCAGCAAGCTCAAGAGAGAGCCGACCAGCGAGAGGCCAAACAGCGAGAGGCTGAGAGAGCCGAGCGGGAGGCTGAGAGAGCCGAGCGGGAAGCTCAGAGAGCCCATGAACTGGAGCTGCTCAGACAAGGGGCAATGCCCTCCACAGCCCAGAGCAGTACACCCAGCAGCTCTCAGAGTCCGAAGCCCCGGCCGGAGCACTTTCCCGTGCTGAAAAAGGAAGGAGACTTGGACACTTTTCTGCGGGCCTTTGAGAAAGTCTGCAGACAGTACCGGCTGCCTGCCGACCAATGGGCCAGGTACTTGACCCCCGGGCTAAAGGGCAAAGCTTTGGAGGCGTTCGCTTCCCTCACGTCAGATCAAGACAGTGACTATGAGGCCATCAAGCAGGCCCTGATTGCCAAGTACCAGCTAACCCCTGAGGTATACCGAAAGAAGTTCCGGAACCTCCAACATGGCCAACACGACAGTTATAACTATGTGGTGCAAGGACTCAGGAACCACTTTGACCAGTGGATCCATGGACTGTCAGTTGACACCTTTGAGGAGCTGAAAGACCTGATGATCAAAGACCAGTTCCTGCATCTGTGCCCAGCTGAGGTCCGACAGTTCATCCTGGACCGAGAACCAGAGGACGCGGTCACAACAGCCCGGATCGCCGACAGCTATGAGGCCAACCGGAAACCCGAGGTGCGGAAGCCCGTCACCACCCGCTGGGGAGGGGGTAAGCCTGCAACCAACCCCAGTGCCCCTGCCAGCCGTCCCTCTGGAGGCACTATCCCCTTTGCCAGCGCCCGGCCTACATCAGACCCCCGCCAGTGTTTCTCCTGTAAAAGGACTGGTCACATCAGCGCCACTTGTCCGGAGAGGCAGAAGAACCCCCCAGCCAAGGCCTCCGGGCCCAACGCCTCTGTTCTTTTGGTGGGTGGTGTGGTGGGGAGGGTTGATGACAACGTGCAGCCTGTCCGCGTGGGGGCCCGTCTTGCTACAGGCCTCAAGGAACCGGGGCTGAACGAACCCTCATCCAACCCGAACTGGCGGCCCCTGAAGAGTTGATTCCGGGGAAAACCTTAACTGTCACAGGGATTGGGGGCGTCCACTACCCCTTGCCGATAGCCCGAGTTTTCATTGACTGGGGTGCCGGGAGCGGGGTGAAGGAAGTGGGGGTGTCCGAAAACCTGCCCACTGATGTTTTATTGGGGACTGATCTGGGGAGGATGGTGGCGTACTATGTCCCTGACACCCCTTCCCAATCTGATGATAAGGTTAACGTTAACCATGATGTTGATGTTGATGATGATGGGAAACTGATTGTGTTACCTGCTAATGCTTTGCGAAGTGATGATGCAACTGATAACCTTTCTTTCCCTAGGACTGATGTTGATAGTGATGTATCTGTGCCATCTGAATCTGTTAACCCTTTCTCTGAAGTGGTAGATGTGTCCACAGGTACAGGAGCGTTCAGTCCCGTCGCTCTGCGGAGTGAGACGGCTGAGGAACCCCTAGCAGGAGCAAGCGACAGTGCTCAAGGAAATGGGGAGGTGCATGGGAACCGGGAGGAAGGTGACGCCATGACACTGACCAGTGCCACCGAGGAAGGTAACTGGCCCATAAGTAGCACTGCTCCTGAAGTGTTGGGGGTGGATGGGGAGGTAGAGCCCATAGCAGCGCAGGCTGATGGGTCTATAGAAATCCCCGGGGAGACTGCATATGTAGCTGCTGTCACCCGCAGTCAGAGTGCCCGGATCGCAGGTAGCGCCCTGCCATCTGGACCCTCCTCCGCTACAGGAGAGACTGAACCAGAGGTGGACCCAGAGCCGGTCCCAGAGGGTCCCAGTGAGGAAGGAACCCTGACGTCACTTCTGGCTGCCTCCAGCCAGGAGTTCCAGGCCGCTCTGCACTCAGATGCGAGCCTGGAGAACTTGAGGCACCTCGCCGAGACGCCCACCTCCGTGACTGATAAGGAGAGGGTGTTCTGGGAACGAGGAAGGTTGTACCGGGAGACAGCACCCGGAGATTCCCAAAAGGAGTGGTTGAGGGAAAAACAGCTGGTCGTCCCGCACCAGTTCCGAGGTGAGTTGTTGAGGATTGCCCATGAGATTCCACTCGCTGGACACTTGGGGATCAGCAAAACTAAGGCACGGCTGTCTCAACACTTCTATTGGCCCAAGATGGGGACAGATGTGACTAACTACTGCCGCTCCTGTATCACCTGTCAAAGAGTGGGGAAGGCGGGGCCTGCTCTTAAGGCTCCCCTGATCCCATTGCCAGTGATAGAGGAGCCTTTCCAGAGGATCGCGGTGGACATTGTGGGCCCGCTGGCCGTCCCCAGCAGCTCTGGAAAGCAATACATCCTTACTGTGGTAGACTACGCTACCCGGTACCCGGAGGCAGTAGCTCTGTCCTCAACTAGGGCAGATAAGGTGGCGGATGCACTGGTGACCATCTTTTCACGGGTAGGATTTCCCAGGGAGATGCTTACCGATCAAGGGACCCAATTTATGTCTCGCCTAATGAAGGCTCTCTGCAGCAAAATGCAGGTGACGCGTATGGTATCGAGTGCGTATCACTCACAGACCAATGGTTTGTGTGAGCGCTTTAACGGTACCCTCAAACAGATGCTCTGCATGCTGGTTGAGACCCAGGGACGCGATTGGGAGCGGTACCTCCCACACCTGCTATTTGCCTACAGAGAAGTCCCGCAGGCCTCGACGGGGTTCTCCCCCTTCGAGCTCCTGTATGGTAGGCGAGTCCGGGGACCCCTTGGGTTGATAAAAGAATACTGGGAAGATGAGCCAAACCCCACGGAAGTGTCCATCGTGGATTATGTCATGCGCTTCCGCGACAAGATGCAGACCTTGACGCAGTTGGTGCATGACAACATGACGCAGGCTCAGGCTGACGAGAAGCACTGGTACGACCAGAACGCCCGGGAGCGGACCTACCAGGTGGGTCAAAAGGTGTGGGTGCTGGTCCCCGTACCAAAGGATAAGCTTCAGGCAGCCTGGGAAGGCCCGTACGTCGTGCACCAACAGCTCAACCCAGCCACCTACGTGGTCACGCTTGACCACACTCGGGGTAGGCGCAAGGCCTTTCACGTCAACATGATGAAGGCCCATCACGAACGTGAAGCCTGCGTCCTACCGGTCTGCAATCTGCCCGAGGACGGGGAAGAGGATCCCCTCCTAGACATGCTGGCCCAAGCTAATGCCAATGGGTCCATTGAGGACATGGAGGTAAATGCCTCGCTAACCGTCTCCCAGCGGTTGCAGTTGCTGACCACTCTGGAACCCTTCCGGGCCGAGTTCACAAACCGACCCGGAAGGACCGAGTTGGCAGTCCACGAGGTGGACACCGGGAATCACGCCCCGTTACGGCGGACACCTTATCGGATCTCTGAGGAAGTGCAGCAGATTATGCGCCAGGAGATCCATGAGATGTTGCAGCTGGGGTGATCCGGCCGTCCAAAAGCGCGTGGGCCTCACCTGTAGTTCTCGTGCCAAAAAAGGATCGGACCACCCGGTTCTGCGTGGACTACAGGGGGCTCAACGCCATCACTACCTCTGATGCGCACCCAATGCCACGCATCGAGGATCTGCTGGAGCGGTTGGCGAATGCCAAGTACATATCCATCATGGATTTGAGCCGGGAATACTGGCAGATTCCCCTGAGCCCTGCGGCGCAGGAGAAATCCGCCTTTTATCACCCCTTTTGGACTGTACGAGTCCACGGTCATGCCTTTCGGCATGAAGAATGCCCCTGCCACTTTTCAGCGGATGGTCAACCACCTGCTTCAGGGACTGGAGGAGTACGCTGTGGCGTACCTGGACGACATTGCCGTCTTCAGTTCCACCTGGGAGGAACACCTTCAGCATCTCCAGGAGGTGCTCAAGCGTATTCACCAGGCAGGTCTGACCATCAAGCCAGGAAAATGCCAGATGGGCATGAGGGAGGTCCACTACCTGGGGCACCGGGTAGGCGGGGGTTCCATGAGTCCAGAGCCCGAGAAAGTGGACGCGATCGTGTCCTGGCCCACCCCCAGGACCAAAAAGCAGGTGAAGTCCTTCCTGGGCACTGCAGGGTACTATAGGCGTTTCGTACCGAACTATAGTGCCATTGCAAAACCTTTGACGGACCTCACCAAGGGCGGTCTACCCCAAACAGTCAACTGGACAGATGGCTGTGAGGCGGCATTCCGAGCTTTGAAAACAGCCCTGTGCAGCTCTCCAGTGTTGAGAGCCGTCGACAGCAGTCGGCCCTTCCTGGTACAGACTGACGCCAGCGAATTTGGCCTCGGTGCTGTACTCAGCCAGGTTGATTCGGGGAACCAGGAGCACCCCGTGTTGTACCTGAGCCGGAAACTTCTGCCAAGGGAAGTGGCATACTCCACCATCGAGAAGGAGTGCCTGGCCATGGTCTGGGCACTGCAACGTTTGCAGCCCTACCTGTACGGGCGCACCTTCAAGGTGGTCACTGACCACAACCCTCTGAGCTGGCTGCACACAGTGTCCGGAACCAATGGTAGGTTGCTACGCTGGAGCCTTGCCCTGCAGCAGTATGATTTTGCCGTACAACACAAGAAAGGCAGCGATCATGGGAATGCTGATGGGTTATCACGACGTGGTGAACCCGCTGAGGTGCGCATGTCGGATTACCGACAGGTCATGCCTCCGTAGCGCCCTCTAAGGGGGGGAGGTGTGATGAGTGCTGTGCTGGAATTGCTGTCCTCATCTTTTTTTTGTACTGCTGAAAGCCCACAAAGCAAAGCCCCCTCCTTCTCTCTGCAGCTCTCATACTTCTCACCAACCCCCCCCCAGCCTGCACTCAGGCAGTGTAATGTGAGCTGCCAGTGCTGGAAGTTTTCCCGCTTCACCGCAGGGGTCCTCCATTGTCTGCACATGTGCTTTCTTCCTATAGCAGCCATTTTGGAGACTGCATTCTGTTTTGGTTAATAACACGGTGGGAGCGTCCGCTAGAAACACGAAAGTACTGTTGTGAAACATGCGCCTGACAGGCAACGGTCCCGTGGTACTGGTAAACCCGTAACTCCAACAGAACCCGAGAAATGGAATTCTCGGATGCCCTATAAACTAGCCCACCCGCGTGTGGGCTCATTTGAACCGTCATTTCAAAGTAAGATCATTGATAGGTCTGCCATTCTTCTGCGAGGTTCTCAGGATGAGTTATGCTCCTGATAATCTTTCAGAACTCCAACCATACCTTTCAGCAAGAGGAGGACCCTGGTAACTCCACCCCGTTTATGATGTCACGGCCACAGGTCTATAAGGTAGGGGCCAGGTTTTCTGAGTCAGATCTGCCCTGGACACCAGATACATAGCAGCTCTGTGATGCATTGTGATGTGTCTCCCATCCCCCGACCGCATGGCTTGCCTACTATGATCTAAGAACTGTAAGTTGATCTTCCATCTTTAATCCTATTTTATTTTTTGTAACCATATTGTACATAACTATATTGCCTCAGCTTGTTACATCCTTTTTTTTATATGGTATAAGCACTGCCTGTTTTTTAGGAATAAACCTATAAATTTCTTAGTTTGTTTCTCCTGCTCTATAAACGAATTTGCACGTGCCTGAAGCACTACGCTACTGTTTTGGGGTTGCTACGGACCCGCTTGATAAATTGTTCATCAAAAGCTGTAGCTGGTGGCAGCTAAAAAGAAGGGGTGTAAAGTGTTGACCTATGGGGTGGCGTTGGCGGTGACGGAGCGGGTTTTATAAGTGTATTACCCGGCTGCGGCTCGGAGTAATTATAATTCCCTCACTGCAGCGTGCCCAATAGCCAGCACACATCCAAGTGACCCGTCTGGCGACTGATTATCCTAGGTGCAGTTCCCTGACTAACCTGAGGGTAAGGGGGGCGCCAGAGAGCTGCAAGTTCCTAAGTGGAAGTGGGATAATTATAAATCCCTGCAGTTTACCGGGTCGGACGGCAGCGGCCGTCGTGTGTGTGCACCGTTTCATCACATATTGGTGGCAGCGGTGGGATCACAAGCCGTGATACCCCGGGCTACCGTGTGGCGGACCGCGTGCCCGTTCATCACACTCTACAGCAGTATGATTTTGCCGTACAACACAAGAAAGGCAGCGAACATGGGAATGCTGATGGGTTATCACGACGTGGCGAACCCGCTGAGGTGCGCATGTCGGATTACTCACAGGTCATGCCTCCGTAGCGCCCTCTAAAGGGGGAGGTGTGATGATACTGGAGCTCCATGTCTTGTGCTGTTGCTAGAACTACAGTCCTCATCCTGTTTTGTACTGACAGCCCACGGAGCCAAGTTCCCCCCTCCCTCTCTCATGCTTCCCATCAACCCCCTCCCAGCCTGCACTCAGGCAGTGTAATGTGAGCTGCCAGTGCTAGAGTTTTCCCGCTTCACAGCGGGGGTCCCATTGTCAGCAACATGTGCTGTCCCTACCCTAGCAGCCATTTTGGAGACTTCATTCTGTTTTGGTTATAACACGGTGGGGATTTGCGTCAGAAACACGAAAGTACTGTTGTGAAACATGCGCCTGACAGGCATCGTTCCCGTGGTACTGGTGAACCCGTAACTCCAACAGAACCCGAGAAATGGAATTCTCGGATTCCCCATGGACTAGCTCAGCCAAGTTTGGACTCATTTGAACTGGCATTTTAAAGTAAGATCATTGATAGGTCTGCCGTTATTCTGCTAGGCTCACAGGACGAGTTATGGTCCTTATGACTTTCAGAGCTCAAATCATACACTTCTGTCCCTGGGAGGTGGCCAGAAAAACCCTCCCCTTTTCGTGAGGTCAGCAGCCCCAAGTATAAGTCTGGCAGTGAGCCCCCCCTTTCTCAGTCCTTGCTGTGATGTCCTGACTAAGAGATCTGCAAATGAACTATGATGTGTGGCTCCTCCCCCCCAGCCTGGCTTGCCTGTAAATGATCTAACTATCATGTGAGTCTTTCATTCTTAATCCCGTTTATTTTATAACTGCATTTGTACATAACTATATTGCCTCAGTTTGTTCCATCTTTTTTTTATATTGTATAAGCACTGCCTTTTTTTTAAGGAATAAACCTATAAATTTATTAGTTTGTTTCTCCTGCTCTATAAACGATTTTGCACGTGCCTGAAGTACTACGCTACTGATCTAGGGTTGCTAAGGACCCTCTTGATAAATTGTTCATTAAGTAAATCGTAGCTG
>JARQOD010000003.1:35580737-35598243 GCA_033576555.1 Oophaga sylvatica | reverse complement strand
CACTACGCTACTGTTTTGGGGTTGCTACGGACCCGCTTGATAAATTGTTCATCAAAAGCTGTAGCTGGTGGCAGCTAAAAAGAAGGGGTGTAAAGTGTTGACCTATGGGGTGGCGTTGGCGGTGACGGAGCGGGTTTTATAAGTGTATTACCCGGCTGCGGCTCGGAGTAATTATAATTCCCTCACTGCAGCGTGCCCAATAGCCAGCACACATCCAAGTGACCCGTCTGGCGACTGATTATCCTAGGTGCAGTTCCCTGACTAACCTGAGGGTAAGGGGGGCGCCAGAGAGCTGCAAGTTCCTAAGTGGAAGTGGGATAATTATAAATCCCTGCAGTTTACCGGGTCGGACGGCAGCGGCCGTCGTGTGTGTGCACCGTTTCATCACATATTGGTGGCAGCGGTGGGATCACAAGCCGTGATACCCCGGGCTACCGTGTGGCGGACCGCGTGCCCGTTCATCACACTCTACAGCAGTATGATTTTGCCGTACAACACAAGAAAGGCAGCGAACATGGGAATGCTGATGGGTTATCACGACGTGGCGAACCCGCTGAGGTGCGCATGTCGGATTACTCACAGGTCATGCCTCCGTAGCGCCCTCTAAAGGGGGAGGTGTGATGATACTGGAGCTCCATGTCTTGTGCTGTTGCTAGAACTACAGTCCTCATCCTGTTTTGTACTGACAGCCCACGGAGCCAAGTTCCCCCCTCCCTCTCTCATGCTTCCCATCAACCCCCTCCCAGCCTGCACTCAGGCAGTGTAATGTGAGCTGCCAGTGCTAGAGTTTTCCCGCTTCACAGCGGGGGTCCCATTGTCAGCAACATGTGCTGTCCCTACCCTAGCAGCCATTTTGGAGACTTCATTCTGTTTTGGTTATAACACGGTGGGGATTTGCGTCAGAAACACGAAAGTACTGTTGTGAAACATGCGCCTGACAGGCATCGTTCCCGTGGTACTGGTGAACCCGTAACTCCAACAGAACCCGAGAAATGGAATTCTCGGATTCCCCATGGACTAGCTCAGCCAAGTTTGGACTCATTTGAACTGGCATTTTAAAGTAAGATCATTGATAGGTCTGCCGTTATTCTGCTAGGCTCACAGGACGAGTTATGGTCCTTATGACTTTCAGAGCTCAAATCATACACTTCTGTCCCTGGGAGGTGGCCAGAAAAACCCTCCCCTTTTCGTGAGGTCAGCAGCCCCAAGTATAAGTCTGGCAGTGAGCCCCCCCTTTCTCAGTCCTTGCTGTGATGTCCTGACTAAGAGATCTGCAAATGAACTATGATGTGTGGCTCCTCCCCCCCAGCCTGGCTTGCCTGTAAATGATCTAACTATCATGTGAGTCTTTCATTCTTAATCCCGTTTATTTTATAACTGCATTTGTACATAACTATATTGCCTCAGTTTGTTCCATCTTTTTTTATATTGTATAAGCACTGCCTTTTTTTAAGGAATAAACCTATAAATTTATTAGTTTGTTTCTCCTGCTCTATAAACGATTTTGCACGTGCCTGAAGTACTACGCTACTGATCTAGGGTTGCTAAGGACCCTCTTGATAAATTGTTCATTAAGTAAATCGTAGCTGGTGGCAGCTAAAAGGAAGGGGTGTAAAGTGTTAACCTATTGGGTGGCGTTGGCAGTGACGGAGCGGGTTTTATAAGTGTATTGCCAGGCTGCGGCCCGGAGTAATTATAATTCCCTCACTGCAGCATGCCCAATAGCCAGCACACATCCAAGCTGCCCGTCTGGCGACTAATTATCCTAGGTGCAGTTCCCTGACTGACCTGAGGGTAAGGGGGCGCCAGAGAGCTGCAAGTTCCTAAGTGGAAGTGGGATAATTATAAATCCCTGCAGTTTACCGGGTCGGACGGCAGCAGCCATCGTGTGTGTGCACCGTTTCATCACATATTGGTGGCAGCGGTGGGATCACAAGCCGTGATACCCCGGGCTACCGTGTGGCGGACCGTGTGCCCGTTCATCACACCGCTGGGCCCTCTCCTGAGAGAGGGACAACCTCTCCACTACCTGGTCCCAAATCTGTTGCATACGCTCCACAACAGAGTCAACACCTGGACAGACAGAAGCCTCCGTCTGTCCTGAAGAAAATCGAGGGTGAAACCCAGAATTACAGAAAAATGGAGACATCAAAGTGGCAGAGCTAGCCCTATTATTAAGAGCAAACTCAGCCAAAGGCAAAAAAGAGACCCAGTCATCCTGATCAGCAGACACAAAGCATCTTAGATAATTCTCCAATGTCTGGTTTGTTCTCTCAGTTTGACCATTGGTCTGAGGATGAAATGCCGAGGAGAAAGACAATTGAACACCCAGTTTAGAACAAAAAGTCCTCCAAAATCTGGAAACAAACTGGACTCCTCTGTCAGACACAATGTTCTCAGGAATGCCGTGTAAACGAACCACGTGCTGAAGGAACAACGGCACCAATTCAGAGGAGGAAGGCAACTTAGGCAATGGCACAAGATGTATCATCTTGGAAAACCTATCACAAATCACCCAGATGGCGGTCATTCTCTGAGAAACAGGAAGGTCAGAAATGAAATCCATAGAGATATGGGTCCATGGTCTCTTGGGCACAGGCAATGGCATCAACAAACCACTAGAGCGAGAGCAAGGCTTGGAGCGAGAGCAAGTCCCGCAGGACTGCACAAATTCCCTGACATCACGAGACAAGGTAGGCCACCAAAAGGACCGACTAACCAAGTCTCTGGTACTAAAAATTCCGGGATGCCCAGCCAACGCGGAACAATGAATCTCAGACATCACACTCTTTTTCCACTGGTCCGGGACAAACAATTTTCCAACAGGGCAGCGCTCGGGCCTATCCTCCTGACACCCCTCCAGAGCAAGTCTCAAATTGGGTGAGATGGCGGAAAGAACTACACCCTCTTTCAAAATAACAGAAGGATCAGATAACTCAGGAGAGTCCGCAAGGAAACTCCTCGAGAGGGCATCCGCCTTAACATTCTTAGTGCCAGGAAGAAAGGAAACCACAAAATTAAAACGTGTGAAAAACAAGGCCCACCTGGCCTGTCTAGGATTGAGTCGCTTGGCAGATTCCAGATAAACCAGATTCTTATGGTCCGTAAGGACCACCACCTGATGTTTGGCTCCCTCCAGCCAATGTCTCCACTCTTGATGATCAGGTTCAACCCTCATTATCACCTGAGTAGAGAACTGAGGTTTATTCTCAGCCAAAGGGGTAGAATCGATCCCCAGAAGGGGAATAGACATCTGTAGGGGTATCAAGGGAAACCCACAACGTTTAGCAAAATCATAATCCATCAGGTTAATAGCTGCTCCAGAATCAACGAAAGCCTGAGCAGAAAATGAGGACAGAGAGCATATCAGAGTGACAGTTAGTAAAAACTTAGTCTGAACACTACCCAAGACAACTGAGCGTGCAAAACGTCTTCCCCGCTTAGGGCAGACTGAAATAGCATGAGAGGCATCACCACAGTAGAGACATAACCCATTGCGCTTTCGAAACTCATGACGCTGTGCCACAGACACCACTCTATCACACTGCATGGATTCAGAAGCAGGTTCACAAGGCAACACTATTCCACGCATACTTCTCAGCTCACGCAAACGTCTGTCAATTTGAATCGCTAATGACATAGAATCATTGAGACCAGAGGGGACAGGGAATCCCACCATAACATCCTTTACATTATCTGACAGCCCCTTCCGAAAAAGGGCCGCCAAAGCGTCGTCATTCCACTTGGTCAGGACTGCCCACCTACGGAATCTCTGACAGTATAACTCAGCGTCATCAAGCCCCTGATTTAATGCCAACAAGGCTTTTTCAGCTTGATCAGTGACATTAGGCTCATCGTACAATAACCCCAAAGCCTGAAAAAATGCATCAACATCACTCAAAACAGGATCCCCAGGTGTCAGGGAAAAAGCCCAATCCTGAGGATCGCCGCGCAGGAGAGAGATGACAATTTGAACCTGCTGCGCTGCGTTTCCTGAGGACTTAGATTTTAAGGCAAAAAACAATTTACAATTATTTTTGAAATTCTGAAACTTAGCTCGATCCCCTAAAAACAAATCTGGCATGGGAA
Organism: Oophaga sylvatica; assembly: GCA_033576555.1. NCBI lineage: Eukaryota > Metazoa > Chordata > Amphibia > Anura > Dendrobatidae > Oophaga > Oophaga sylvatica. Next base: position 35,594,154 of record JARQOD010000003.1, on the reverse strand, counting down.
TCCTAGGTTCCACAACAGGCAACCTAGCAAGATATGCAGCAATACTCCGAACCTCAGTGGCAAGCTGATCCACACGGCCAGACAACTGTGCAAACTCCATTGAGAGAAAAAATCCTCCCCAGCACCCAGAGATACAGAGGGAAAAAAAAAAATGCAACAAACAGAAAAATATCTCTGACAACTCTGACAACCGTTTTTTCTTTCACAATATTTTTCCCTTCTGTGAGTACCATACAATTTTAAATTTAGGCCGGTGATACTGTTATGATTCGGTAGCTGAGGAGTGCAGGCAAAAAGGCAATACACCAGAGCAGTTGGAATCTATGAGATTGCAGTACCCTGACTAACCACCACAACTAGAGGCAGCCGTGGAGCGTTCCTACGTTGGTCCTAGACGCCTCGTCACAGCCTGAGAAACTAACTACACCTAAAGATAGAAATAGGAAAGCTATCTGCCCCGGAGCAGAACCCCAAAGATAATAGCAAGCCCCCAAACATGTAATGGCGGTTAGACAAGACGAAATACTGACACAGACAGAAAATAGTATGAGCAAACGTTGGGGCCCAAACTAACTAAATAGAAAAGGATAGGAAGGGTACTTACTGCTTTCCCAAAAAAACCCTGAAAGCACCAACTCTACTAATTTCAAAAACACCTGAGATCACACGACCTCTACCACCTAAATTAGTTCTCTGGTGTAACAAAATCAAAACAGCAGCCACTGAAAAAACTGGAAAAAGCAAAAGTACAAACATCAGTGGCTGAACTAAACTGAGAGGGCAAAAGCCCCCTGAGGGACCCAGAAGGCCCCCACAGAAGTGCAGGTCAAAATGCAAAAATTAAGCACAGAAACAAAAAGAAGAAAATGTCTTATCTGTTAGCAGGAGATGCAGACACAACACAGCAGGCTACAAGGGAAACAGGAATCAAGGATTGAGACCCGAACAATTGATCACCGGCAACCCTGATGGGAAGGTGACTCCCTTATATAAGACCAGTCAGTAACACCTGATTCCCAGTCCTCACAATCTTCACTGAACAGACCAGTACCGCTTGTAACCACCAGAGGGAGCCTCTGCTCAGAACTCATCTCAAGCCCATTCACAACACCTCACTTTTTTCCACATGTCCAGTGTAAATTTTTGTTTACAATTGTAGGTAGGACCACTCAACACTGTTAAATGGTTTTGCAACGTCTAATGAGAATATAGCCCTACCTCTACAGTTATCTGATGGTATCTGAAGTCTAAAGGACAGACATATAATAATTATATTGGTAGATTTTATTTAGGCATAAAACCTGTTTGATACAGATGTATATAATTAGTTTATTCAATCTATTGGCCAGAACTTTTTACAGTATCCTGAGATCAGCTGTCAAAAAGGAGGTCTGAGTGAATCTCGTAAAGTGTTATCTTTCCCATACTTAAGCAAGACCATAACAAATGGCTTCCGGCATTCAGGCTGGTAAAAATCAAGACATTAATTAACTCCTTCACTCCCCAAGCCTGTATTCACCTTCATGACCAAGACAATTTTGACTAGTGTCACTGTATGTGATAATAAGTCTGGAGCAATACAATAGATTCCATGTCGGGTTTGGAGAGTTGCTGATGTGCCTAAACAGTGGAAACACCCCCCCCCCCACAAGTGATGCCATTTTGATAGCTAAACCCCTCAATTAACTTATCTAGTTGTGTGGTGAGCACCTTGAACCCAAAGGTGGTTCACAAGAGTATAACGTAGAGCCATGAAAATAAAAAAAAATAAAAAATCACATTTTTTTCAATAAAAATGTTTTCAGCCCCAAATTATTTTCACAAGGGTAACATGACAAAATGGAGCCCAAAATTTGTTGTGCGGATACCCCATATGTGGGGGAAAACTATTGTTTGGGTGCACGGTTGGGCTCAGAAAGGAAGGAGTGATGTTTTGGAGCTCGGAATTTGATGGAATGGTCTCCGGGTGTCATGGCATTTAGAGAGCCTCTGATGTGCTTAAACATTGGAAACCCCCCACAAGTGACCCCATTTTGGAAACAAGATCCATCAAGGAATTTATCTAGATGTGGTGAATACCTTGAACCCCCAGGAGCTTCACAGAAATTTACAATGTTGAACTGTGAAAAGGAAAAAAATATATTTTTCCCACAAAAATGTTTGTTGTAGCCACAATGTTTTTAATTTTTACAAGGACAATGATGGCAGGAGAAAATGGTACCTAAAATTTGTTGTATTTCTCCTGAGTACACTGATACCCCATATGTGGTTGAAAACTACTTTTGAGATAGTGAAAAGGTCAGAAGGGGAGGATTGCCATGTTATTGGGCAGATTTTGGTGTTACCATTTGCGATTACCATGAATCACTGGGATAGCCATTCAGGTACCAGAACAGCAGGACCCCCCATAAGAGACCCCATGTTGCAAACTACACCTCTCAATGTATTCATCTACGGGTACAGTCATCATATTGACACCACAGGTGTGTAACACAATTGTACATTTACATTTTTACCAGCAAAATTTAAATTTAGCCCCAAATTTTACATTTTCACACGGGAATGTACCACAATTTCTGCTGAACATGGAAATACCCCATATGTGTCTATGCAGTACTGCTTAGCCATTTTGTGAGACTCCAGAGGGACGCAGCACTATTTGCCTCCTGGAGCGCAGATTTTCCTAGTTTGCAGACTCCTTAAGTAGTAGAAAAGCAGAATCCCCCTCAAATGACCCCATTCTGGAAATTATACTAATTTGGGAATTTATCTACATGTCTAGTGTGATGATACTGGAAGCTCCATTTCTTGTGCTGTTCTAGAACTTTCCACATAGAACTACGACTCCCATCGTTTTGCCAGCACAGAGCAAAGCCACCCCTCTCCTCCCCTCTGTGCCTGCAGTTTGCTGCAAGTCACTATGTGAATGAACAGCTCACTCTATCCCTTTAACCCCCCACCTCAGGAATTCCTTTGTCTCAAAACTCTGCAGAAAGGTCCCATACATATCATGAGAATTCATTCTTTTGGTCATAACAAGGTGGGAGCTTTCGCTAGAAACACGAAAGCTACGGTTTTGAATCAGGCGTCCATCAGGCGTCGTTCCCGTGGTACTGGTGAACTCGTAACTTCAACAGAACCAGAGAAATGGAATTCTCGGATGCACCATGAACTATCTCACCCAAGTTTGGGCTCATTTGAACAGTCATTTCAAAGTAAGATCATTGATAGGTCTGCCATTATTCTGCTAGCTTCCCAGGATGAGGTATGGTCCTTATGATCTTCCAGAACTTAAAGCTAGAACTTCTAGCCCGGGGAGGTGGCCAGAAAACCATACCCTTTTGTGAGGTCACCAGCCCACATGTATAAGTCCTGCACTTAGCCCCCCTGGTCATTCCAGGCTGTGATGAGGTGACTAACAGATCTGCAAATGAACTATGACGTGTGGCTCCTTCCCCAGCCTGTCTTGCCTGTAACTGCCTAAGTGTCATGTAAGTTTTCACCTTTAATCCTGTTTTATTTTAACTGTATTGTACATAACTGTATTGTCTCAGCTTGTTACATCTTTTTATATTGTATAAGCACTGCCTGCCTCTTAGGAATAAACCTATAAAATTATTAGTTTGTTTCTCCTGCTCTATAAACGATTTTGCACGTGCCTGAAGTACTACGCTACTGATCTAGGGTTGCTAAGGACCCTCTTGATAAATTGTTCATTAAGTAAATCGTAGCTGGTGGCAGCTAAAAGGAAGGGGTGTAAAGTGTTAACCTATTGGGTGGCGTTGGCAGTGACGGAGCGGGTTTTATAAGTGTATTGCCAGGCTGCGGCCCGGAGTAATTATAATTCCCTCACTGCAGCGTGCCCAATAGCCAGCACACATCCAAGTGGCCCGTCTGGCGACAAATTATCCTAGGTGCAGTTCCCTGACTGACCTGAGGGTAAGGGGGGGGCCAGAGAGCTGCAAGTTCCTAAGTGGAAGTGGGATAATTATAAATCCCTGCAGATTATTGGGTCAGACGGCAGCAGCCGTCGTGTGTGTGCGCGTTTTCGTCACATTTGTGGCAACAGAGGGATCACAAGCCGTGATACCCCGGGCTACCGTGTGGCGGACCGTGTGCACGTTCATCACATTGGTGGCAGAGCGGTGGGATTATAGAGCATTAGTGATCTGGTCTGAGCAATCATTCCTCTCACTAAAAGACTTGCACGGTTCTTTAGGGACCCTGCAACAAAAGTTTTGGAGAACAAGCTCAGTGTTTATTAGTCCTGAGACAATTGTGTGTACTTGCGGTTACCCCTCCCTTCTCTTTGTTTTCTATCCTATCTTTTATTTGGCAAATGTGATGAACGTGCACACGGTCCGCCAAATGGTAGCCCGGGGTATCACGGCTTGTGATCTCTCCGTTGCCACAAATGTGACGAAAACGTGGCACACACACGACGGCTGCTGCCGTCCGACTCAATAATCTGCAGGGATTTATAATTATCCCACTTCCACTTAGGAACTTGCAGCTCTCTGGCGCCCCCCTTACCCTCAAGTCAGTCAGGGAACTGCACCTAGGATAATTAGTTGCCAGACGGGCCGCTTGGATGTGTGCTGGCTATTGGGCACGCTGCAGTGAGGGAATTATAATTACTAGGGTCCGCAGCCAGGCAATACACTTATAAAACCCGCTCCGTCACTGCCAACGCCACCCAATAGGTTAACACTTTACACCCCTTCCTTTTAGCTGCCACCAGCTACGATTTACTTAATGAACAATTTATCAAGAGGGTCCGTAGCAACCCCAAATCAGCGTAGTACTTCAGGCACGTGCAAAATCGTTTATAGAGCAGGAGAAACAAACTAATAATTTTATAGGTTTATTCCTAAGAGGCAGGCAGTGCTTATACAATATAAAAAGATGTAACAAGGTGAGACAATACAGTTATGTACAATACAGTTAAAAAATAAAACAGGATTAAAGGTGAAAAACTTACATGGCACTTAGGCAGTTACAAGCAAGACAGGCTGGGGAAGGAACCACATGTCATAGTTCGTTTGCAGATCTGTTAGTCACGTCATCACAACCTGGAATGACCAGGGGGCTAACTGCAGGACTTATACATGTGGGCTGGTGACCTCACAAAAAGGGATGGTTTTCTGGCCACCTCCCCGGGCTGGAAGTTCTAGTTTTAGTTCTGGAAGATCATAAGGACCATACCTCATCCTGGGAACTTACTTAGCAGAATAATGGCAGACCTATCAATGATCTTACTTTGAAATGACTGTTCAAATGAGCCCAAACTTGGGTGAGATAGTTCATGGTGCATCCGAGAATTCCATTTCTCGGGTTCTGTTGGAGTTACGGGTTCACCAGTACCACGGGAACGACGCCTGATGGACGCTTGATTCAAAACCGTAGCTTTCGTGTTTCTACCAAACGCTCCCACCGTGTTATGACCAAAAGAATGAATTCTCATAATGGCTATGGGATCATCCTGCAGGGTTTGGGAGACAAAGGAAATTCCTAAAGAATTCCTGAGGTGGGAGGGATGAGAGGAGTGAACTGCAGAGAGAGATAGGGAGGGGGCTTTTCTCTGTGCTGGCAAAACGATTGGGGTCGTAGTTCTATGTGGAAAGTTCTAGAACAGCACAAGTAATGGAGCTTGCAGTATCATCACAGATGGAGGATATGTATGAGTATATGGGCACTTGACTGTGGGATGGTGGATGTGTGATGGGTATATGGGCACTGGACTATGGGATGGAGGATATGTATGATGGGTATATGGGCACTGGACCATGGGATGGAGGATATGTATGATGAGTATATGGGCACTGGACTGTGGGATGGAGGATATGTATGATGAGTATATGGGCACTGGACTGTGGGATGGTGGATGTGTGATGGGTATATTGGCACTGGACTATGGGATGGGGATATGTGTGATGGGTATATGGGCACTGGACTATGGGATGGAGGATGTGTATGATGGGTATATGGGCACTGGACTGTGGGATGGAGGATATGTATGATGAGTATATGGGCACTGGACTGTGGGATGGTGGATGTGTGATGGGTATATGGGCACTCCACTATGGGATGGAGGATATGTATGATGGGTATATGGGCACTGGACTGTGGGATGGAGGATATGTATGATGAGTGTATGGGCACTGGACTGTGGGATGGAGGATGTGTAATGGTTATATGGGCACTGGACTGTGGGGAGGATATGTATGATGGGTATATGGGCACTGGAGTGTGGTACGGAGGATGTGTGATGGGTATATGGGCACTGGAGTGTGGTATAGAGGATGTATGATGGGTATATGGGCACTGGACTATGTGATGGAGGATATGTATGATGGGTATATGGGCACTGGACTATGGGATGGAGGATATGTATGATGGGTATATGGGCACGGGACTTTGGGATGGAGGATATGTATGATGGGTATATGGGCACTGGACTGTGGGATGGAGGATGTGTGATGGGTATATGGGCACTGGACTGTGGGATGGAGGATGTGTGATGGGTATATGAGCACTGGACTATGGGATGGAGGATATGTATGATGAGTGTATGGACACTGGACTATGGGATGGAGGATGTGTAATGGATATATGGGCACTGGACTGTGGAGAGGATATGTATGATGGGTATATGGGCACTGGACTAAAGGATGGGGGATATGTATGATGGGTATATGGGCATGGGATGGGGATATGTATGATGGGTATATGGGCACTGGACTATGGGATGGGGATATGTATGATGGGTATATGGGCACTGGACTATGGGATGGGGATATGTATGATGGGTATATGGGCACTGGACTATGGGATGGGGCATATGTATGATGGGTTTATGGGCATGGGACTATGTGATGAAGGATATGTACGATGGGTATATGGGCACTGGACTATGTGATGGAGGATATGTACGATGGGTATATGGGCACTGGACTGTGGGATGGAGGATGTGTATGATGGGTATATGGGCACTGGACTGTGGGATGGAGGATGTGTATGATAGGTATATCGGCACTGGACTGTGGGATGGAGGATGTGTATGATGGGTATATGGGCACTGGACTGTGGGATGCAGGATATGTACGATGGGTATATGGGCACTGGACTGTGGGATGGAGGATGTGTATGATGGGTATATGGGCACTGGACTATGGGATGGAGGATGTGTATGATGGGTATATGGGCACTGGACTATGGGATGGAGGATGTGTATGATGGGTATATCGGCACTGGACTATGGGATGGAGGATGTGTATGATGGGTATATGGGCACTGGACTATGGGATGGAGGATGTGTATGATGGGTATATCGGCACTGGACTATGGGATGGAGGATGTGTATGATGGGTAATATGGGCACTGGACTATGGGATGGAGGATGTCTATGATGTGTATATGGACACTGGACTATGGGATGGTGGATATGTATGATGGGTATATGGGCACTGAACTATGGGATGGAGGATATGTATGATGGGTATATCGGCACTGGACTATGGGATGGAGGATATGTATGATGGGTATATGGGCACTGGACTATGGTATGGAGGATGTGTGATGGGTATATGGGCACTGGACTATGTGATGGAGGATATGTATGATGGGTATATCGGCACTGGACTATGGGATGGAGGATGTGTGATGGGTATATCGGCACTGGACTATGGGATGGAGGATGTGTATGATTGGTATATCGGCACTGGACTCTGGGATGGAGGATAATCATTATTTCTTATAGTTAATCACAGTTAGTTACTATGCCCGGGCAACGCTTGGCTGTTCTATTACTTTCATAAATAGAAACTGTGCACCTTTCTATAGATGAGCAACATATTAACCACTTCTTCTAATAGCACATAGTACTTGGAATACAACAGGTCATCAAACACAGAAATCAGCACTCATGGGGTTAAGGGAGTTTCTGAAAGAGGAGGCCGGATCCTCCTAGATTACATAATGCTCCCTCTGTGCAGCCTGGAGCAATGGCCCTGATGAAGGGGAAGGCATTATTCCCCGGAAACGTGTTGGTTTCCTTTTTGGCTCCTTTGGGACACCATACACTCTTTTTTCAGTGCCACTGTCCATCTACGAGGCTGAAGTTGATTTCTTATTCGTTCAGTTTCTTATTCGGGGCTGAAGTTGGTTTCTTATTCGTCAGTTTCTTATTCGGCAAATTTTTCTTTTCTGTTTTTTATAGGTTTAACAGCAAAAAATAAGCATCAAAATAAAAGAAAACACTGGAGTGAGGAGCCTGATGTGAAAACACTTAAAATCTGCGCCAAAAATTATAAAACTGGCACAAAAATGGGCATCAAAGTGGGCACCAGAGGGCACTAATTAAAGGGTTAAATGACTTTGGGCCACAGATATGACACGGCAGACATATAGAATAGGGCGCCCCACATTAAAAACAAGTCTCCCCAGCCTGGCCCAAATGGGTTCTGGGCATCAGAATTGGCATCAAAGTGGGCACACAGCCAATTTTCACAGATTTGAATAAGTAACAGATGTTTTTAACGGGTTAAATGACTTTGGGCCACTGATCTCACACTATCAGTACACAGATAGTGATGCCCCGCATCAAACCCAGGTACCTCCAGCCTGGCCCAAATGGGTTCTGGGTATCAGAATTGGCATCAAAGTGGGCAAACTGCCAATTTTCACAGATTTGAATAAGTAACAGATGTTTTTAACGGGTTAAATGACTTTGGGCCACTGATCTCACACTAAGAATACAGAGATAGTGATGCCCCGCATCAAACCCAGGCCCCTCCTGCCTGGCCCAAATGGGTTCTGGCATCAGAATTGGCATCAAAGTGGGCACACAGCCAATTTTCACAGATTTGAATAAGTAACAGATGTTTTTAACGGGTTAAATGACTTTGGGCCACTGATCTCACACTAAGAATATACAGATAATGATGCCCCGCATCAAACCCAGGTCCCTCCTGCCTGGCCCAAATGGGTTCTGGGCATCAGAATTGGCATCAAAGTGGGCAAACAGCCAATTTTCACAGATTTGAATAAGTAACAGATGTTTTTCAGGGTTAAATGACTTTGGGCCACTGATCTCACACTAAGAATACACAGATACTGATGCCCTGCATCAAACCCAGGTCCCTCCTGCCTGGCCCAAATGGGTTCTGGGCATCAGAATTGGCATCAAAATGGGCACACAGTCAATTTTCACAGATTTGAATAAGTAACAGATGTTTTTAACGGTTAAATAACTTTGGGCCACTGATCTCACACTAAGAATACACAGATAGTGATGGCTCGCATCAAACCCAGGTCCCTCCTGCCTGGCCCAAATGGGTTCTGGGCATCAGAATTGGCATCAAAGCGGGCAAACAGCCAATTTTCACAGATTTGAATAAGTAACAGATGTTTTTCAGGGGTTAAATGACTTTGGGCCACTGATCTCACACTAAGAATATACAGATAGTGATGCCCCGCATCAAACCCAGGTCTCTCCTGTCATGATACATAGTTTTCCCTGTCCTGTATTTCTGTATAACTTTGTTCCTTCATCATCATTTAACTTAGGCTTATGTCAACACAGCTAAAGGACTCCCCATTGTTCTCCTAAGCCGGGGGAGAACTCACAATACACATTCAGATAGAAATCTCGGAGCCATGCAATGGACCAAACCATTGACTAGGAGGTGGGAATCTCTCCTCCCCTACCCTTGGGCTGTTCCCAGTAGCCCAAGACAAGGGACTTATGCGTGACCAGTGTCGTGTTGGGAGATCTCTAGAGACAAAAGGGTGAGGGCTCTTAGCTGCAGCAAGACCTCACGTCGGTCTGTGATTTTGGACTTATTATGGACATCAGGAATAACATGGATATTTGATTTGATATGCTGTCTGCCTCAATAAATCCCGTTGGATTGTTCTTAGCCCGGTGGTCTCTTCTTGCTCTGCCGCATACCCCGTCACAGCATGGTCCACTCACCCCCTATCCTGGTATGCATGCTACCCCTCACACCTATTAAACTGCACACATGCCAAAAAATATATATACTCAACTTTCATCCCTGTGCTCCAGCACTGTCCAGTTCTGCCGGAGGCCGGAGGAGGAGTGTGGCGCCAGAGTACGCGCATGGCCATACCGCACTGTCCGGCGACATATTGCTGAAGACACACTGCAAATGTGTCTTCAGTAAAATGGCGCAGGATAGTGCTATGCGCATGCTCCATTCCGTTCGCACTCATGCCCCGGTCTCCTGCGAGAAGAGAAGAGCCGCGGCAACACTCCTCCTGGTCAGGTAAGTATATAAGTATGGCGCCGGAGATAGCGGTATGCATCCAGTGTCTACACGTACCGAGATCTCTGGCGTTATACACACTCCTCTTACCTGTAACCGCTGGATACCGTCTTCTGTCTGGAGGCGGACTGCGCAGTCTATAAAGGCTTCAGAGTGACGCTCCCAGCGTTATATTCTAGATATATATATATATATATATATACACACATACATACACACACGTATTATAGATATATATACACACACACACATGTATTCTATGTGTATATCTCAATTCTATCCATTATAATTGTGAAGAAACGTGCACACGATCCGCCACACGGTAGCCCGGGGTATCACGGCGTGTGATCCCTCCGTGCCGCAAATGTGACGAAAACGCGCACACACACGACGGCTGCTGCCATTCGACCCAATAATCTGCAGGGATTTATAATTATCCCACTTCCACTTAGGAACTTGCAGCTCTCTGGCGCCCCCCTTACCCTCAGGTCAGTCAGGGAACTGCACCTAGGATAATTAGTCGCCAGACGGGCCACTCGGATGCGTGCTGGCTATTGGGCACGCTGCAGTGAGGGAATTATAATTGCTCCGGGCCGCAGCCAGGCAATACACTTATAAAACCCGCTCCGTCACTGCCAACGCCACCCAATAGGTTAACACTTTACACCCCTTCCTTTTGCTGCCACCAGCTACGATTTACTTAATGAACAATTTATCAAGAGGGTCCGTAGCAACCCCAAAACAGTAGCGTAGTACTTCAGGCACGTGCAAATTCGTTTATAGAGCAGGAGAAACAAACTAATAATTTTATAGGTTAATTCCTTAAAAGGCAGGCAGTGCTTATAGTTTTAAAAAAAGGTAACAAGCTGAGGCAATACAGTTATGTACAATACAGTTATAAATAAAACAGGATTAAAGATGAAAATCACTTACATGGCACTTAGATCATTTACAGACAAGACAGGCTGGGGAGGAGCCACACGTCATAGTTCATTTGCAGATCTGTTAGTCACGTCATCACAGCTTGGACTGACTAAGGGGGCTCACTGCAAGACGTATACCTGTGGGCTGCTGACCTCACAAAAGGGGATGGTTTTCTGGCCACCTCCCAGGGATAGAAGTTATGGTTTGAAGCTCTGGAAAGTCATAAGGACCATAACTCAGCGGGGGACTCTAGCAGAATACTGGCAGACCTATCAATGATCTTACTTTGAAATGACTGTTCAAATGAGTCCAAACTTGGGTGAGATAGTTCATGGTGCATCCGAGAATTCAATTTCTCGGGTTCTGTTGTAGTTACGGGTTCACCAGTACCACGGGAACGACGCCCGATGGACACAGGTTTCAAAACAGTAACTTTCGTGTTTCTAACGAAAGCTCCCACCGTGTTATAACCAAAAAGAATGAATTCTCATAATGGCTGCTATGGGAGGAAAAGCACATGGGCAGACAATGCAGACCCCTGCGGTGAGGAGGGAAACTCCAGCGCTGGCAGCTCAGATTACACTAAAGGGTATGCCACACTAAACGAGATCGCAAACGAGATCGCAAACGGGATCACTAAAACGTCACTATTTTGCGATCTTGTTAGCGACCTCATTGTGTGTGGCATGTAGCAACGATGTGGCCCCTGCTGTGATGTTGCTGATCGTTCACTAGAGTTCTGGACCATTTTTTGATCGTTGGCTTCCCGCTGGTGAGCCTGAATCGCTGTTTGGCACCTTTTGCGAACGACGAGCAACCTCGTTTGTGACGCATATAACTGTTTTGCGTCACAAAGTGGATCGCAATATCTGTAAGTTCTCTTTTGCGTCACAGAGAGGATCGCAGAAGTTGCAAAGCAGGCTAGCAGGACGCAGAGAGCAGGAGCGATGCTGGAAATTCCTATGAATCAGAAGCGCTCAGTACATGCTAATGACATCCTAACGACCGCCAAAGTCAAAGAGATCGCTGACCGCTGATGAGTCGTTTATGAGATCTCCTGTTTGGCAGCTACTAGCGACCTAAAAGAGATCACACCAACGATTGCGTCGTTATCGTGATCGCTAACGATCACTAAGTGTGGCAGTACCTTAAGCCTGAGTGCAGGCTGGGGGAAGGAAAGCGCAGCTATACACAGGCTGCTAAATGTGGTAGATGTCATCACAATAATCTAAGCTGTCACTCTGTGGATACAATGTGCGGGGCAGATCGTTTGCCAGCTTTACATTTGTCTATCTGAAATCTATATATACTGTATATGTGTTTTTAAGAATATTCCGTTTTTAAACTCTGTGTAATTGATTTATAACATTTCTCTATGTAGAAGCTCATGTTACAATCACTGCACTCGGATGTAAATCAGACGCTCGGTGTGAAAAATCAGATTATACTCCCATAAAAAACGCCTGACACTCACATGACAATTCATTACACTCATCCGACTCTCCTGCATCAAAATTGGACTGATTTTTAAATCGCTAGTGTGTCTCCAGCCTTACTGTGTATGTAATGGTGGTGTGAGATCAGTGGCCCAAAGTCATTTAACCCCTGAAAAACATCTGTTACTTAATCAAATCTGTGAAAATTGTCAGGTTGCCCACTTTGATGCCAATTCTGATGCCCAGAACCCATTTGGGCCAGGCTTGAGGGACCTGGGTTTGATGCGGGGCATCACTATCTGTGTACTCATAGTGTGAGATCAGTGGCCCAAAGTCATTTAACCCCTTAAAAACATCTGTTACTTATTCAAATCTGTGAAAATTGTCAGGTTGCCCAATTTGATGCCAATTCTGATGCCCAGAACCCATTTGGGCCAGGCTTGAGGGACCTGGGTTTGATGCGGGGCATCACTATCTGTGTACTCATAGTGTGAGATCAGTGGCCCAAAGTCATTTAACCCCTTAAAAACATCTGTTACTTATTCAAATCTGTGAAAATTGTCAGGTTGCCCAATTTGATGCCAATTCTGATGCCCAGAACCCATTTGGGCCAGGCAGGAGGGACCTGGGTTTGATGCGGGGCATCACTATCTGTGTATTCTTAGTGTGAGATCAGTGGCCCAAAGTCATTTAACCCCTGAAAAACATCTGTTACTTATTCAAATGTCATGTATAGTGTACAGTTCCTATAGCGTCTTGTGCTTGGGT
>JARQOD010000003.1:35495740-35580637 GCA_033576555.1 Oophaga sylvatica | reverse complement strand
TTAAGGTTTTCCCGGAGTCAACTCTTCAGGGGCCGCCAGTTCGGGTCGGATGGGGTTCGTTCAGCCCCGGTGTCCTTGAGGCCTGTAGCAAGACGGGCCCCCACGCGGACGGGCTGCACGTTGTCATCAACCCTCCCCACCACACCACCCACCAAAAGAACAGAGGCGTTGGGCCCGGAGGCCTTGACTGGGGGGTTCTTCTGCCTCTCCGGACAGGTGGCGCTGATGTGACCAGTCCTTTTACAGGAGAAACACTGGCGGGGGTCTGATGTAGGCCTGGCGCTGGCAAAGGGGATAGTGCCTCCAGAGGGACGGCTGGCAGGGGCACTGGGGTTGGTTGCAGGCTTACCCCCTCCCCAGCGGGTGGTGACGGGCTTCCGCACCTCGGGTTTCCGGTTGGCCTCATAGCTGTCGGCGATCCGGGCTGTTGTGACTGCGTCCTCTGGTTCTCGGTCCAGGATGAACTGTCGGACCTCAGCTGGGCACAGATGCAGGAACTGGTCTTTGATCATCAGGTCTTTCAGCTCCTCATAGGTGTCAACTGACAGTCCCTGGATCCACTGGTCAAAGTGGGTCCTGAGTCCTTGCACCACATCGCTATAGCTGTCATGTGAGCCACGTTGGAGGTTCCGGAACTTCTTTCGGTATACCTCAGGGGTTAGCTGGTACTTGGCAATCAGGGCCTGCTTGATGGCCTCATAGTCACTGTCTTGATCTGGCGCGAGGGAAGCGAACGCCTCCAAAGCTTTGCCCTTCAGCCCGGGGGTCAAGTACCTGGCCCATTGGTCGGCAGGCAGCCGGTACTGTCTGCAGACTTTCTCAAAGGCCCGCAGAAAAGTGTCCAAGTCTCCTTCCTTTTCCAGCACGGGAAAGTGCTCCGGCCGGGGCTTGGGACTCTGAGAGCTGCTGGGTGTACCGCTCTGGGCTGTGGAGGGCATTGCCCCTTGTCTGAGCAGCTCCAGTTCATGGGCTCTCTGAGCTTCCCGCTCGGCTCTCTCAGCCTCCTGCTCGGCCCTCTCAGCCTCCCGCTCGGCCTCTCGCTGGGCTTGGCGCTCGGCTCTCTCAGCCTCTCGCTGTTTGGCCTCTCGCTGGTCGGCTCTCTCTTGAGCTTGCTGGATCAGCCTCAGGCGTTCTTCCCGGTTGTCAGCGGTGAGTCCCTCCAGGGCCGCCTGCAGGTAAGGGTCCACCTCTCTCTGGGTGTAAGCAGTCAGGGGTTGGGCCTCTGCTCCTGCGGCACCACCTTGGCTTGGGCCGGCTCCTGCGCCCGCCACGCTCCGATGCTCTTCCAGTTCCTTCAGGGCCTGGACCAGTCAGGCTTTGGTTTGGTTCTTGTGGTCAAGGCCGTGGTACACGCAGATTCCCACAAGAGTGTCCCTGTTCTGCTTTTCGAACCAACTTGCTCCTCTTGTAGCCATGGTTGCCAAATAAAAGATAGGATAGAAAAACAAAGAGAAGGGAGGGGTAACCGCAAGTACACACAATTGTCTCAGGACTAATAAACACTGAGTCTGTTCTCCAAAACTTTAGCTGCAGGGTCGCTGAAGAACCGTGCAAGTTTTTTAGTGAATGGAATGATTGCTCAAACCAGATCACTAATGCTCTATAATCCCACCGTTGCCACCAATATGTGATGAACGGGCACACGGTCCGCCACACGGTAGCCCGGGGTATCACGGCTTGTGATCCCACCGCTGCCACCAATATGTCATGGAACGGGCACGCGGTCCGCCACACGGTAGCCCGGGGTATCACGGCTTGTGATCCCTCCGTGCTGCAAATGTGACGAAAACGCGCACACACACGACGGCTGCTGCCGTCCGACCCAGTAAACTGCAGGGATTTTTAATTATCCCACTTCCACTTAGGAACTTGCAGCTCTCTGGCGCCCCCCTTACCCTCAGGTCAGTCAGGGAACTGCACCTAGGATAATTGGTCGCCAGACGGGTCACTTGGATGTGTGCTGGCTATTGGGCACGCTGCAGTGAGGGAATTATAATTACTCCTGGCTGCAGCCAGGCAGTACCCTTATAAACCCCGCTCCGTCACTGCCAGCGTCACCCAATAGAGTAACACTTTACACCCCTTCCTTTTAGCTGCCACCAGCTACGGCTTTTGATGAACAATTTATCAAGAGGGTCCGTAGCAACCCCAAAACAGTAGCGTAGTGCTTCAGGCACGTGCAAATTCGTTTATAGAGCAGGAGAAACAAACTAATAAATTTATAGGTTTATTCCTTAAAAAACAGGCAGTGCTTATATAATATAAGAAGATGTAACAAACTGAGACAATATCGTTATATACAGATGCAGTTATAAAATAAAATAGAATTACAGATGAAAATCACTCACATGGTAGTTACAGGCAAGACAAGCCAAGCTGGGGGAAGGAGCCACACGTCATAATTCATTGGCAGATCTCTTACTCAGGACATCCCAGCAGAAAGTGCCTAAGGAACTTCACTGCAAGACTTATGCATGTCAGCTTCTGACCTCACAAAAGGGGCTGGTTTTCTGGCCACCTCCCCTGGCTGCAAGCTATGGTTTGAGCTCTGCAATATCATAAGGTCCATAACTCGTCCTGTGAACCTAGCAGAATAACGGCAGACCTATCAATGATCTTACTCTAAAATGACGGTTCCAATGAGCCCACACTTGGGTGGGCTAGTTCATGGGGCACCCGAGAATTCCATTTCTCGGGTTCTGTTGGAGTTACGGGTTTACCAGTACCACGGGAACGATGCCCGTCGGCGCATGGTTCAACACAGTAACTTTCGTGTTTCTAGCGAATGCTCCCAACGTGTTATTAACCAAAAAAGAATGAATTCTCCAAGATGGCTGCTATAGGAAGAAAGCACGTGTGCAGACAATGAAGGACCCCTGCGGTGAAGCGGCAAAACTTCCAGCACTGGTAGCTCAGGTTACACTGAGCTTGACTGCAGGTTGACAGGGGGGAAGGGAAGCGTGAGCTGCAGAGAAAAGGAGGGAGGGGTACTTTGCCCTGTGCTTGCAAACAGTGGGGGTTGTAGTTCTAGCAACAGCACAAAACATGAAGCTTGCAATATCATCACAAGCACCAACTCTACTAATTTCAAAAACACCTGAGATCACACGACCTCTACCACCTAAATTAGTTCTCTGGTGTAACAAAATCAAAACAGCAGCCACTGAAGAAACTGGAAAAAGCAAAAGTACAAACATCAGTGGCTGAACTAAACTGAGAGGGCAAAAGCCCCCGGAGGGGACCCTGAAGGCCCCCACAGAAGTGCAGGACAAAATGCAAAAATAAAGCACAAAAACAAAAAGAAGAAAATGTCTTATCTGTTAGCAGGAGATGCAGACACAACACAGCAGGCTACAAGGGAAACAGGAATCATGGAGTGAGACCAGAACAATTGATCACCGGCAACCCTGATGGGAAGGCGACTCCCTTATATAAGACCAGTCAGTAACACCTGATTCCCACTCCTCACAATCTTCACTGGACAGTCCAGTACCGCTTGTAACCACCAGAGGGAGCCTCTGCTCAGAACTCATTTCAAGTCCATTCACAACAGTTTGCCCACTTTGATGCCAATTCTGATGCCCTGCACCCATTTGGGCGAGGCAGGAGGGACCTGGGTTTGATACGGGGTGTGATGTAACGGTGCACACACACGACGGCTGCTGCCGTCCGACCCAGCAAACTGCAGGGATTTATAATTATCCTACTTCCACTTAGGAACTTGCAGCTCTCTGGCGCCCCCCTTACCCTCAGGTCAGTCAGGGAACTGCACCTAGGATAATTAGTCGCCAGACGGGTCACTTGGATGTGTGCTGGCTATTGGGCACGCTGCAGTGAGGGAATTATAATTACTCTGAGCCGCAGCCGGGTAATACACTTATAATACCCGCTCCGTCACCGCCAACGCCACCCCATAGGTCAACACTTTACACCCCTTCTTTATAGCTGCCACCAGCCACGGTTTACTTGGAACAATTTATCAAGAGGGTCCGCAGCAACCCCAAAACAGTAGCGTAGTACTTCAGGCACGTGCAAATACAATTTAAAGAGATGGAACAAACTGAGACAATATCGTTATGTACAAAGGCAGTTATAAAATAAAATAGGATTAAAGATGAAAATCACTCACATGGTTGTTAGATCATTTACAGGCAAGCCAGGCTGGGGGGAGGAGCCACACGTCATAGTTCATTTGCAGATCTCTTAGTCAGGACATCACAGCCAGGAATGACTGAGGAGCTTCCCTGCAAGCCTTATACATGTTGGCTTCTGACCTCACAAAAGGGGCTGGTTTTCTGGCCACCTCCCCTGGGCTACAAGTTATAGTTTTGAGCTCTGAAAGTCATAAGGACCATAACTCAGCGGGAACTCTAGCAGAATAATGGCAGACCTATCAATGATTTTACTTTAAAATGACGGTTCAAATGAACCCAAACTTGGAGGAGCTAGTTTGTGGGGGATCCGAGAATTCCATTTCTCGGGTTCTGTTGGAGTTACGGGTTCACCAGTACCACGGGAACGATGCCTATGGACACAGGTTTCAAAACAGTAACTTTCGTGTTTCTGATGCAAATCCCCACCGTGTTATAACCAAAACAGAATGAAGTCTCCAAAATGGCTGCTATGGTAGGGACAGCACATGTTGCTGACAATGGGGACCCCTGTGGTGAAGCGGGAAAACTTCCAGCACTGGTAGCTCAGGTTACACTGAGCTTGACTGCAGGTTGGGAGGGGGGAAGGGAAGCGTGAGCTGCAGAGAAAAGGAGGGAGGGGTAACTTTGCCCTGTGCTTGCAAACGGTGGGGTTTGTAGTACTATGGGGAAAGTTCTGGAAACAGCACAAGAAATGGAGTTTGCAGTATCATCACACCTCCCCCTCTTAGAGGGCGCTACGGAGGCATGACCTGTCGGTAATCCGACATGCGCACCTCAGCGGGTTCGCCACGTCGTGATAACCCATCAGCATTCCCATGATCACTGCCTTTCTTGTGTTGTACGGCAAAATCATACTGCTGTAGGGCAAGGCTCCAGCGTAGCAACCTACCATTGGTTCCGGACACTGTGTGCAGCCAGCTCAGAGGGTTGTGGTCGGTGACCACCTTGAAGGTGCGCCCGTACAGGTAGGGCTGCAAACGTTGCAGGGCCCAGACCATGGCCAGGCACTCCTTCTCGATGGTGGAGTATGCCACTTCCCTTGGCAGAAGTTTCCGGCTCAGGTACAACACGGGGTGCTCCTGGTTCCCCGAATCAACCTGGCTGAGTACAGCACCGAGGCCAAATTCGCTGGCGTCAGTCTGTACCAGGAATGGCCGACTGCTGTCGACGGCTTTCAACACTGGAGAGCTGCACAAGGCTGTTTTCAAAGCTCGGAATGCCGCCTCACAGCCATCTGTCCAGCTGACTGTTTGGGGTATGCCGCCCTTGGTGAGGTCCGTCAAGGGTTTTGCAATGGCGCTATAGTTCGGTACGAAACGCCTATAGTACCCTGCAGTGCCCAGGAAGGACTTCACCTGCTTTTTGGTCCTGGGGGTGGGCCAGGACACGATCGCGTCCACTTTCTCGGGCTCTGGACTCATGGAACCCCCACCTACCCGGTGCCCCAGGTAGTGGACCTCCCTCATGCCCATCTGGCATTTTCCCGGCTTGATGGTCAGACCTGCCTGGTGAATACGCTTGAGCACCTCCTGGAGATGCTGAAGGTGTTCCTCCCAGGTGGAACTGAAGACGGCAATGTCGTCCAGGTACGCCACAGCGTACTCCTCCAGTCCCTGTAGCAGGTGGTTGACCATCCGCTGAAAAGTGGCAGGGGCATTCTTCATGCCGAAAGGCATGACCGTGGACTCGTACAGTCCAAAAGGGGTGATAAAGGCGGATTTCTCCTGCGCCTCAGGGCTCAGGGGAATCTGCCAGTATCCCCGGCTTAAATCCATGATGGATATGTACTTGGCATTCGCCAACCGCTCCAGCAGATCCTCGATGCGTGGCATTGGGTGCGCATCAGAGGTAGTGATGGCGTTGAGCCCCCTGTAGTCCACGCAGAACCGGGTGGTCCGATCCTTTTTTGGCACGAGAACTACAGGTGAGGCCCACGCGCTTTTGGACTGTCGGATCACCCCCAGCTGCAACATCTCCTGGATCTCCTGGCGCATAATCTGCTGCACCTCCTCAGAGATCCTATAAGGTGTCCGCCGTAATGGGGCATGATTCCCAGTGTCCATCTCGTGGACTGCCAACTGGGTCCTTCCGGGTCGGTTCGTGAACTCATCCCGAAAGGGTTCCAGAGTGGTCAGCAACTGCAACCGCTGGGAGACGGTTAGCGAGGCATTTACCTCCATGTCCTCAATGGACCCATTGGCATTGGCTTGGGCCAGCATGTCTAGGAGGGGATCCTCCTCCCCGTCCTCGGGCAGGTTGCAGACCGGTAGGACGCAGGCTTCACGTTCGTGATGGGCCTTCATCATGTTGACGTGAAAGGCCTTGCGCCTACCCCGAGTGTGGTCAAGCGTGACCACGTAGGTGACTGGGTTGAGCTGTTGGTGCACGACGTACGGGCCTTCCCAGGCTGCCTGAAGCTTATCCTTTGGTACGGGGACCAGCACCCACACCTTTTGACCCACCTGGTAGGTCCGCTCCCGGGCGTTCTGGTCGTACCAGTGCTTCTGATCAGCCTGAGCCTGCGTCATGTTGTCATGCACCAACTGCGCCAAGGTCTGCATCTTGTCGCGGAAGCGCATGACATAATCCACGATGGACACTTCCGTGGGGTTTGGCTCATCTTCCCAGGATTCTCTTATCAACCCAAGGGGTCCCCGGACTCGCCTGCCATACAGGAGCTCGAAGGGGGAGAACCCCGTCGAGGCCTGCGGGACTTCTCTGTAGGCAAACAGCAGGTGTGGGAGGTACCGCTCCCAATCGCGTCCCTGGGTCTCAACCAGCATGCGGAGCATCTGTTTGAGGGTACCGTTAAAGCGTTCACACAAACCATTGGTCTGTGGGTGATACGCACTCGATACCATACGCGTCACCTGCATTTTGCTGCAGAGAGCCTTCATTAGGCGAGACATAAATTGGGTTCCTCGATCGGTAAGCATCTCCCTGGGAAATCCTACCCGTGAAACGATGGTCACCAGTGCATCCGCCACCTTATCTGCCTTAGTTGAGGACAGAGCTACTGCCTCCGGGTACCGGGTAGCGTAGTCTACCACAGTAAGGATGTATTGCTTTCCAGAGCGGCTGGGGACGGCCAGCGGGCCCACAATGTCCACCGCGATCCTCTGGAAAGGCTCCTCTATCACTGGCAACGGGATCAGGGGAGCCTTAAGAGCAGGCCCCGCCTTCCCCACTCTTTGACAGGTGATACAGGAGCGGCAGTAGTTAGTCACATCTGTCCCCATCTTGGGCCAATAGAAGTGTTGAGACAGCCGTGCCTTAGTTTTGCTGATCCCCAAGTGTCCAGCAAGTGGAATCTCATGGGCAATCCTCAACAACTCACCTCGGAACTGGTGCGGGACGACCAGCTGTTTTTCCCTCAACCACTCCTTTTGGGAATCTCCGGGTACCGTCTCCCGGTACAACCTTCCTCGTTCCCAGAACACCCTCTCCTTATCCGTCACGAAGGTGGGCGTCTCGGCGAGGTGCCTCAAGTTCTCCAGGCTCGCATCTGAGTGCAGAGCGGCCTGGAACTCCTGGCTGGAGGCAGCCAGAAGTGACGTCAGGGTTCCTTCCTCACTGGGACCCTCTGGGACCGGCTCTGGGTCCACCTCTGGTTCAGTCTCTCCTGTAGCGGAGGAGGGTCCAGATGGCAGGGCGCTACCTGCGATCCGGGCACTCTGACTGCGGGTGACAGCAGCTACATATGCAGTCTCCCCGGGGATTTCTATAGACCCATCAGCCTGCGCTGCTATGGGCTCTACCTCCCCATCCACCCCCAACACTTCAGGAGCAGTGCTACTTATGGGCCAGTTACCTTCCTCGGTGGCACTGGTCAGTGTCATGGCGTCACCTTCCTCACGGTTCCCATGCACCTCCCCATTTCCTTGAGCACTGTCGCTTGCTCCTGCTAGGGGTTCCTCAGCCGTCTCACTCCGCAGAGCGACGTGGCTGAACGCTCCTGTACCTGTGGACTCATCTACCACTTCAGAGAAAGGGTTAACAGGTTCAGATGGCACAGATACATCACTATCAGCATCATTCCTAGGGAAAGAAAGGTTATCATTTGCATAATCACTTCGCAAAGCATTGGCAGGTAACACAATCAGTTTCCCATCATCATCAACATCATGGTTAACGTTAACCTTATTATCAGATTGGGAAGGGGTGTCAGGGACATAGTACGCTACCATCCTCCCCAGATCAGTCCCCAATAAAACATCAGTGGGCAGGTTTTCGGACACCCCCACTTCCTTCACCCCGCTCCCGGCACCCCAGTCAATGAAAACTCGGGCTATCGGCAAGGGGTAGTGGACACCCCCATGTGATGAACGGGCACACGGTCCGCCACACGGTAGCCGGGGTATCACGGCTTGTGATCCCACCGCTGCCACCAATATGTGATGAAACGGTGCACACACACGACGGCTGCTGCCGTCCGACCCAGTAAACTGCAGGGATTTATAATTATCCCACTTCCACTTAGGAACTTGCAGCTCTCTGGCGCCCCCCTTACCCTCAGGTCAGTCAGGGAACTGCACCTAGGATAATTAGTCGCCAGACGGGTCACCTGGATGTGTGCTGGCTATTGGGCACGCTGCAGTGAGGGAATTATAATTACTCCGAGCCGCAGTCGGGTAATACACTTATAATACCCGCTCCGTCACCGCCAACGCCACCCCATAGGTCAACACTTTACACCCCTTCTTTATAGCTGCCACCAGCCACGGTTTACTTGGAACAATTTATCAAGAGGGTCCGTAGCAACCCCAAAACAGTAGCGTAGTACTTCAGGCGCGTGCAAATTCGTTTATAGAGCAGGAGAAACAAACTAATAAATTTATAGGTTTATTCCTTAAAAAGACAGGCAGTGCTTATACAATATAAAAAGATGGAACAAACTGAGACAATATCGTTATGTACAAATGCAGTTATAAAATAAAATAGGATTAAAGATGAAAATCACTCACATGGTTGTTAGATCATTTACAGGCAAGCCAGGCTGGGGGGGGAGGAGCCACACGTCATAGTTCATTTGCAGATCTCTTAGTTAGGACATCACAGCAAAGACTGCCAAGGGGGGCTCACTGCCAGACTTATACCTGGGGCTGCTGACCTCACGAAAAGGGGAGGGTTTTTCTGGCCACCTCCCCGGGACAGAAGTGTATGATTTGAGCTCTGAAATATCATAAGGTCCATCCCTCGTCCTGTGAACCTAGCAGAATAACGGCAGACCTATCAATGATCTTACTTTAAAATGACAGTTCAAATGAGTCCAAACTTGGCTGAGCTAGTCCATGGGGAATCCGAGAATTCCATTTCTCGGGTTCTGTTGGAGTTACGGGTTCACCAGTACCACGGGAACGATGCCCATGGGCACAGGCTTCAAAACAGTAACTTTCGTGTTTCTGACGCAAATCCCCACCGTGTTATAACCAAAACAGAATGAAGTCTCCAAAATGGCCGCTATGGTAGGGACAGCACATGTTGCTGACAATGGGACCCCTGCTGTGAAGCGGCAAAACTTCCAGCACTGGTAGCTCAGGTTACACTGAGCTTGACTGCAGGTTGGGAGGGGGGAAGGGAAGCGTGAGCTGCAGAGAAAAAGAGGGAGGGGTAACTTTGCCCTGTGCTTGCAAACGGTGGGGGTTGTAGTACTATGGGGAAAGTTCTGGAAACAGCACAAGAAATGAAGCTTGCAATATCATCACACCCCAATCCCGGTGATAGTTAGGGTTTTCCCCGGAATCAACTCTTCAGGGGCCGCCAGTTCGGGTCGGATGAGGGTTCGTTCAGCCCCGGTGTCCTTGAGGCCTGTAGCAAGACGGGCCCCCACGCGGACGGGCTGCACGTTGTCATCAACCCTCCCCACCACACCACCCACCAAAAGAACAGAGGCGTTGGGCCCAGAGGCCTTGGATGGGGGGTTCTTCTGCCTCTCCGGACAGGTGGCGCTGATGTGTCCTGTCCGCTTACAGGAGAAACACTGGCGGGGGTCTGATCTAGGCCTGGCGCTGGCAAAGGGCATAGTGCCTCCAGAGGGACGACTGGCAGGGGCACTGGGGTTGGTTGCAGGCTTACCCCCTCCCCAGTGGGCGGCGACGGGCTTCCGCACCTCGGGTTTCCGGTTGGCCTCATAGCTGTCGGCGATCCGTGCTGTTGTGACCGTGTCCTCCGGTTCTCGGTCCAGGATGAACTGTCGGACCTCAGCTGGGCACAGATGCAGGAACTGGTCTTTGATCATCAGGTCTTTCAGCTCCTCAAAGGTGTCAACTGACAGTCCCTGGATCCACTGGTCAAAGTGGTTACTGAGTCCTTGCACCACATCGCTATAACTGTCGTGTGGGCCACGTTGGAGGTTCCGGAACTTCTTTCGGCATACCTCAGGGGTTAGCTGGTACTTGGCAATCAGGGCCTGCTTGATGGCCTCATAGTCACTGTCTTGATCTGACGTGAGGGAAGCGAACGCCTCCAAAGCTTTGCCCTTTAGCCCGGGGGTCAAGTACCTGGCCCATTGGTCGGCAGGCAGCCGGTACTGTCTGCAGACTTTCTCAAAGGCCCGCAGAAAAGTGTCCAAGTCTCCGTCCCTTTCCAGCACGGCAAAGTGCTCCGGCCGGGGCTTCGGACTCTGAGAGCTGCTGGGTGTACCGCTCAGGGCTGTGGAGGGCGTTGCCCCTTGTTTGAGCAGCTCCAGTTCATGGGCTCTCTGAGCTTCCCGCTCGGCTCTCTCAGCCTCCCGCTCGGCCCTCTCAGCCTCCTGCTCGGCCTCTCGCTGGGCTTGGCGCTCGGCTCTCTCAGCCTCTCGCTGTTTGGCCTCTCGCTGGTCGGCTCTCTCTTGAGCTTGCTGGATCAGCCTCAGGCGTTCTTCCCGGTTGTCAGCGGTGAGTCCCTCCAGGGCCGCCTGCAGGTAAGGGTCCAACCCGCCCTGGGTGTAAGCATGCAGGGGTTGGGCCTCTGCTCCTGCGGCACCACCTTGGCTTGGGCCGGCTCCTGCGCCCGCCACGCTCCGATGTTCGTCCAGCTCCTTCAGGGCCTGGACCAGTTGGCCTTTGGTTCGGTTCGTGTGGACAAGGCCGTGGTACTTGCAGATTCCCACAAGAGTTTCCTTGTTCTGCTGGGCGTACCAACTTGCTCCCATGGTAGCCATGTTTGCCAAATAAAAGATAGGATAGAAAAACAAAGAGAAGGGAGGGGTAACCGCAAGTACACACAATTGTCTCAGGACTAATAAACACTGAGTCTGTTCTCCAAAACTTTAGTTGCAGGGTCCCTGAAGAACCGTACAAGTTTTTTAGTGAGAGGAATGATTGCTCAAACCAGATCACTAATGCTCTATAATCCCACCGCTGCCACCAATATGTGATGTAACGGTGCACACACACGACGGCTGCTGCCGTCCGACCCAGCAAACTGCAGGGATTTATAATTATCCCACTTCCACTTACGAACTTGCAGCTCTCTGGCGGCCCCCTTACCCTCAGGTCAGTCAGGGAACTGCACCTAGCATAATTAGTCGCCAGACGGGTCACTTGGATGTGTGCTGGCTATTGGGCACGCTGCAGTGAGGGAATTATAATTACTCCGAGCCGCAGCCGGGTAATACACTTATAAAACCCGCTCCGTCACCGCCAACGCCACCCCATAGGTCAACACTTTACACCCGTTCTTTATAGCTGCCACCAGCCACGGTTTACTTGGAACAATTTATCAAGAGGGTCCGCAGCAACCCCAAAACAGTAGCGTAGTACTTCAGGCACGTGCAAATACAATATAAAAAGATGGAACAAACTGAGACAATATCGTTATGTACAAAGGCAGTTATAAAATAAAATAGGATTAAAGATGAAAATCACTCACATGGTTGTTAGATCATTTACAGGCAAGCCAGGCTGGGGAGGAGGAGCCACACGTCATAGTTCATTTGCAGATCTCTTAGTCAGGACATCACAGCCAGGAATGACTGAGGAGCTTCCCTGCAAGCCTTATGCATGTCAGCTTCTGACCTCACAAAAGGGGCTGGTTTTCTGGCCACCTCCCCTGGGCTACAAGTTATAGTTTTGAGCTCTGAAAGTCATAAGGACCATAACTCAGCGGGGAACTCTAGCAGAATAATGGCAGACCTATCAATGATTTTACTTTAAAATGACGGTTCAAATGAACCCAAACTTGGAGGAGCTAGTTTGTGGGGGATCCGAGAATTCCATTTCTCGGGTTCTGTTGGAGTTACGGGTTCACCAGTACCACGGGAACGATGCCTATGGACACAGGTTTCAAAACAGTAACTTTCGTGTTTCTGACGCAAATCCCCACCGTGTTATAACCAAAACAGAATGAAGTCTCCAAAATGGCTGCTATGGTAGGGACAGCACATGTTGCTGACAATGGGGACCCCTGCGGTGAAGCGGGAAAACTTCCAGCACTGGTAGCTCAGGTTACACTGAGCTTGACTGCAGGTTGGGAGGGGGGAAGGGAAGCGTGAGCTGCAGAGAAAAGGAGGGAGGGGTAACTTTGCCCTGTGCTTGCAAACGGTGGGGTTTGTAGTACTATGGGGAAAGTTCTGGAAACAGCACAAGAAATGGAGTTTGCAGTATCATCACACCTCCCCCTCTTAGAGGGCGCTACGGAGGCATGACCTGTCGGTAATCCGACATGCGCACCTCAGCGGGTTCGCCACGTCGTGATAACCCATCAGCATTCCCATGATCGCTGCCTTTCTTGTGTTGTACGGCAACATCATACTGCTGTAGGGCAAGGCTCCAGCGTAGCAACCTACCATTGGTTCCGGACACTGTGTGCAGCCAGCTCAGAGGGTTGTGGTCGGTGACCACCTTGAAGGTGCGTCCGTACAGGTAGGGCTGCAAACGTTGCAGGGCCCAGACCATGGCCAGGCACTCCTTCTCGATGGTGGAGTATGCCACTTCCCTTGGCAGAAGTTTCCGGCTCAGGTACAACACGGGGTGCTCCTGGTTCCCCGAATCAACCTGGCTGAGTACAGCACCGAGGCCAAATTCGCTGGCGTCAATCTGTACCAGGAATGGCCGACTGCTGTCGACGGCTTTCAACACTGGAGAGCTGCACAAGGCTGTTTTCAAAGCTCGGAATGCCGCCTCACAGCCATCTGTCCAGCTGACTGTTTGGGGTATTCCGCCCTTGGTGAGGTCCGTCAAGGGTTTTGCAATGGCGCTATAGTTCGGTACGAAACGCCTATAGTACCCTGCAGTGCCCAGGAAGGACTTCACCTGCTTTTTGGTCCTGGGGGTGGGCCAGGACATGATCGCGTCCACTTTCTCGGGCTCTGGACTCATGGAACCCCCACCTACCCGGTGCCCCAGGTAGTGGACCTCCCTCATGCCCATCTGGCATTTTCCCGGCTTGATGGTCAGACCTGCCTGGTGAATACGCTTGAGCACCTCCTGGAGATGCTGAAGGTGTTCCTCCCAGGTGGAACTGAAGACGGCAATGTCGTCCAGGTACGCCACAGCGTACTCCTCCAGTCCCTGTAGCAGGTGGTTGACCATCCGCTGAAAAGTGGCAGGGGCATTCTTCATGCCGAAAGGCATGACCGTGGACTCGTACAGTCCAAAAGGGGTGATAAAGGCGGATTTCTCCTGCGCCTCAGGGCTCAGGGGAATCTGCCAGTATCCCCGGCTTAAATCCATGATGGATATGTACTTGGCATTCGCCAACCGCTCCAGCAGATCCTCGATGCGTGGCATTGGGTGCGCATCAGAGGTAGTGATGGCGTTGAGCCCCCTGTAGTCCACGCAGAACCGGGTGGTCCGATCCTTTTTTGGCACGAGAACTACAGGTGAGGCCCACGCGCTTTTGGACTGTCGGATCACCCCCAGCTGCAACATCTCCTGGATCTCCTGGCGCATAAACTGCTGCACCTCCTCAGAGATCCGATAAGGTGTCCGCCGTAATGGGGCATGATTCCCGGTGTCCACCTCGTTGACTGCCAACTGGGTCCTTCCGGGTCGGTTCGTGAACTCGGCCCGGAAGGGTTCCAGAGTGGTCAGCAACTGCAACCGCTGGGAGACGGTTAGCGAGGCATTTACCTCCATGTCCTCAATGGACCCATTGGCATTGGCTTGGGCCAGCATGTCCAGGAGGGGATCCTCCTCCCCGTCCTCGGGCAGGTTGCAGACCGGTAGGACGCAGGCTTCACGTTCGTGATGGGCCTTCATCATGTTGACGTGAAAGGCCTTGCGCCTACCCCGAGTGTGGTCAAGCGTGACCACGTAGGTGACTGGGTTGAGCTGTTGGTGCACGACGTACGGGCCTTCCCAGGCTGCCTGAAGCTTATCCTTTGGTACGGGGACCAGCACCCACACCTTTTGACCCACCTGGTAGGTCCGCTCCCGGGCGTTCTTGTCGTACCAGTGCTTCTGATCAGCCTGAGCCTGCGTCATGTTGTCATGCACCAACTGCGCCAAGGTCTGCATCTTGTCGCGGAAGCGCATGATATAATCCACGATGGACACTTCCGTGGGGTTTGGCTCATCTTCCCAGGATTCTCTTATCAACCCAAGGGGTCCCCGGACTCGCCTGCCATACAGGAGCTCGAAGGGGGAGAACCCCGTCGAGGCCTGCGGGACTTCTCTGTAGGCAAACAGCAGGTGTGGGAGGTACCGCTCCCAATCGCGTCCCTGGGTCTCAACCAGCATGCGGAGCATCTGTTTGAGGGTACTGTTAAAACGTTCACACAAACCATTGGTCTGTGGGTGATACGCACTCGATACCTGTCACGCTGTCTAATGATATGAATACAATGTCAGTAAACTATTTATACAGGAACCACACTCTATACAACATATAGTTTAGCAACATCAGAATGTAAGTATAAAATAGATTTACCTGACACGATATCTGCAGAACTTAGGGTAAATCTTGAGGACTAGATGTGCAGAAACGATTTCTGTTTACTTCAGGGTTAATCTTGAGGACTTGATGAGCTGTAACAGGAAAGAGGAGGACCGGGGTCTAACCTGACCCTACACTGGGGTCCTAACTAATCCCTTACCTTGGAGGTACTGATAATGGTTCAGAGGTCCAAGTCTCCAGCCTAACCCTGTCTCCTATCAGACCCTGAACCCTGTAATCAGTCCTAAGAAGGATCCTGATTACCACCAAAGGGATATGGGCTGATCTCAGCTAAATACACAGATAAGACATATAAGACAGACAGGATAGCACTCACTTGCATACACACTCAAACACAGAAGGAACATAAATGGTCTGGGAAATAAACTCTAAGCAAGTTGAGCTTAAAACAACTAAGGAGCTCTCAACTTAAGTCAATACAGATTCATTCCTATCTGTGGACTGAATGAAGGATTTCACTGGCAACTCCCAAAGCAGACAACCAGGAATTTAAAGGAAACCAATCAATAATCAATTGCAGCCAGGAGAAACTGCACCCAGTCCCAGCACCGAGCACAGACAGAATTAACTCCCTAGCTGCCAAACACAAAGAAACAGCAACTCAGCTGTGAGAAGTCAAAATGTGCAACCGCGACGATCTTCGTGGCAATGCACACATGACAGTACCCCCCCTTCTACGAGGGGCCTCCGGACCCTCAGGGCCAGGCCTGCCCGGGTGAGTTTCTGTGGAAGGTCCGAACCAAACGATCTGCGTTAACATCAGACGCAGGGACCCACGTCCTCTCCTCCGGACCATACCCCTTCCAATGCACCAAGTACTGAAGGGACCGGCGATTCAGACGTGAGTCAATGATTTTTGATACTTGAAATTCCAAGTTGCCATTGACCAACACTGGAGGAGGAGGTAGAGGTGACAATATGACTGGTGCCACATACCTTTTAAGTAATGACTTGTGGAACACATTATGAATTTTAAACGTAGGAGGGAGTTCCAGACGAAATGCCACAGGATTAATTATGGAACTGATCCTGTACGGCCCGATGAATCTGGGACCCAGTTTCCAGGAGGGCACTTTAAGTTTTATATTCCTGGTAGACAACCATACCAGATCGTTCACATTCAGATCTGGACCAGAAACTCTCCTCCTATCAGCCATACGTTTGTAACGGTTCCCCATCGCACTCAGATTATTCAATACACCTCTCCACACAGAAGCAAGTGACGACGAGAAACGCTCCTCCTCAGGAACCCCAGAAAGACCCCCCCCATTGAAAGTACAAAACTGGGGATGAAAACCATATGCCCCAAAAAACGGGGACTTACCAGTGGACTCGCTCCGCCTGTTGTTAAGAGCGAACTCTGCCAGAGGCAAGAAAGAAGACCAGTCCTCCTGGTTCTCCGAGACAAAACACCGGAGATATGTCTCTAAACTCTGATTCAGACGCTCTGTCTGACCATTGGTCTGCGGATGAAAAGCCGAGGAAAACGACAATTGCATCCCCCGACGTAAACAAAATGCCCTCCAAAATTTGGACACAAACTGAGACCCCCTATCTGACACCACATCAGAAGGCAACCCATGAAGTCTAACAATCTCCCTAATGAACACCTGCGCCAGAGTTTTAGCATTAGGGAGTGCAGGAAGAGCAACGAAATGTGCCATCTTACTGAACCTGTCAACAACCACCAGTATGACAGTATTCCCTGACGACGGAGGAAGGTCCGTAATGAAGTCCATAGATAAATGAGTCCATGGACGCTCCGGAAGTTTCAAGGGTAAAAGGGTCCCAGACGGACGGGTATGAGGGGTTTTAGAGCGAGCACAAACCCCACAGGACGCGACAAAAGTTATAACATCTTTATTAGCGTTAGGCCACCAAAATCGGCGAGAAAGGAGATCTAAAGTAGCCTTACTCCCTGGATGTCCTGCTAAAGCAGAATTATGATGTGCCTCAATAACCTTTTGTCTCAACTGATTCGGGACAAACAGTCTCCCTGGAGGTCCTGCAGGGGCGTCGCCCTGAGCCTCTAACACCTCCTCCTCAAGCTCAGAACATACAGCCGACACTACCACCCCCTCCTGAAGGATAGGAATCGGGTCATCCGTTTTCCCGGCCCCTGGGAAACTGCGAGACAAGGCATCAGCCTTTACATTCTTAGACCCCGGGCGATAAGTGACGACAAAATTAAACCTGGTAAAAAACAACGACCATCGAGCTTGTCTGGAATTCAGACGCTTAGCGGATTCTAAATACAGCAGGTTCTTGTGATCAGTAATAACGGTGACCGGGTGGACTGCCCCCTCCAAAAAGTGACGCCATTCTTCAAAAGCCAATTTAATGGCCAAAAGTTCCCTATTGCCAATATCATAATTCCTTTCGGCGGACGACAATTTCTTAGAAAAGAAAGCGCACGGATGCCATTTACCAGGGGACGGACCCTGGGACAATATAGCACCCACCCCTACGTCAGACGCGTCCACCTCAACAATGAACGGCTGAGATACATCTGGTTGGATGAGAACGGGTGCCGAAGCAAAACATCTCTTCAAAGAGGAAAAGGCTTGGCAAGCCTTGTCCGACCACCTAGAAAAATCCGTCCCTTTTCTCGTCATGTCAGTGAGAGGTTTGACGACAGACGAGAAATTACAAATAAATTTCCGGTAGTAATTAGCAAACCCCGAAAAAACGCTGCAGAGCCTTAAGATCCCCTGGCTGATCCCATTCAAGCACTGCTCTCACCTTTTCAGGGTCCATACGGAAACCGGAGGCTGACACCAAAAAACCCAAAAACTGAAGTTCCTGTACGGCAAAAACACACTTCTCCAGTTTGGCGTATAGTTTATTGTCTCGCAAGATCTGCAACACCTGTCTCACATGCTCCTGGTGAGACACAAGATCTGGCGAGTAAATTAAAATGTCATCCAAATATACGACCACAAACAGCCCCACAAGGTGACGAAAAATGTCATTAACAAAATGTTGGAATACTGCTGGTGCAGTAGTCAGACCAAAAGGCATGACCAGGTTTTCATAATGTCCCTGTCACGCTGTCTAATGATATGTATACAATGTCAGTAAACTATTAATACAGGAACAACACTCTATACAACAACTAGTATAGCAACATCAGCATGTAAGTATAGAATAGATTTACCTGACACGATATCTGCTGAACTCAGGGTTAATCTTGAGGACTTGATGAGCTGAAACAGGAAAGAGGTGGACCGGGATCTAACCTGACCCTAAACTGGGGTCCTAACTAATCCCTCACCTTGGAGGTACTGATAATGGTTCAGAGGTCCAAGTCTCCAGCCTAACCCTGTCTCCTATCAGACCCTGAACCCTGTAATCAGTCCTAAGAAGGATCCTGACTACCACCAAAGGGATATGGGCTGATCTCAGCTAAATACACAGATTAGACATATAAGACAGACAGGATAACACTCACTTGCATACACACTCAAACAACAAAGGAAAATAAATGGTCTGGGAAATAAACTCTAACCAAGTTGAGCTTAGAACAACTAAGGAGCTCACAACTAAAGTCTATACAGATTCATTCCTATCTGTGGTCTGCATGAAGGTTTCACTGGCAACTCCCCAAGCAGACAACCAGGAATTTAAAGGAAACCAATCAACAAATAATCAATTGCAGCCGGGAGAAACTGCACCCAGTCCCAGCACCGAGCACAGACAGAATTAACTCCATAGCTGCCAAACACAAAGAAACAGCAGCTCAGCTGTGAGAAGTCAAAATGTGCAACCGCGACGATCTTCGTGGCAATGCACACATGACAGTACCCCCCCTTCTACGAGGGGCCTCCGGACCCTCAGGGCCAGGCCTGCCCGGGTGAGTTCTGTGGAAGGTCCGAACCAAACGATCTGCGTTAACATCAGACGCAGGGACCCACGTCCTCTCCTCTGGACCATACCCTTCCAGTGCACCAAGTACTGAAGGGACCGGCGATTCAGACGTGAGTCAATGATCTTTGATACTTGAAATTCCAAGTTACCATTGACCAACACAGGAGGAGGAGGTAGAGGTGACGGTATGACTGGTGCCACATACCTTTTAAGTAATGACTTGTGGAACACATTATGAATTTTAAACGTAGGAGGGAGGTCCAGACGAAATGCCACAGGATTAATTATGGAACTGATCCTGTACGGCCCGATGAATCTGGGACCCAGTTTCCAGGAGGGCACTTTAAGTTTTATATTCCTGGTAGACAACCATACCAGATCGTTCACATTCAGATCTGGACCAGACACTCTCCTCCTATCAGCCATACGTTTGTAACGGTTCCCCATCGCACTCAGATTATTCAATACACCTCTCCACACAGAAGCAAGTGACGACGAGAAACGCTCCTCCTCAGGAACCCCAGAAGGGCCCCCCCCACTGAAAGTACAAAACTGGGGATGAAAACCATATGCCCCAAAAAACGGGGACTTACCAGTGGACTCGCTCCGCCTGTTGTTAAGAGCGAACTCTGCCAGAGGCAAGAAAGAAGACCAGTCCTCTTGGTTCTCTGAGACAAAACACCGGAGATATGTCTCTAAGCTCTGATTCAGACGCTCTGTCTGACCATTGGTCTGCGGATGAAAAGCCGAGGAAAATGACAATTGCATTCCCCGACGTAAACAAAATGCCCTCCAAAATTTGGACACAAACTGAGACCCCCTATCTGACACCACATCAGAAGGCAACCCATGAAGTCTAACGATCTCCCTAATGAACACCTGCGCCAGAGTTTTAGCATTAGGGAGTGCAGGAAGAGCAACGAAATGTGCCATCTTACTGAACCTGTCAACAACCACCAGTATGACAGTATTCCCTGACGACGGAGGAAGGTCCGTAATGAAGTCCATAGATAAATGAGTCCATGGACGCTCCGGAAGTTTCAAGGGTAAAAGGGTCCCAGACGGACGGGTATGAGGGGTTTTAGAGCGAGCACACACCCCACATGACGCGACAAAAGTTATAACATCTTTATTAGCATTAGGTGTCACGCTGTCTAATGATATGTATACAATGTCAGTAAACTATTAATACAGGAACAACACTCTATACAACAACTAGTATAGCAACATCAGCATGTAAGTATAGAATAGATTTACCTGACACGATATCTGCTGAACTCAGGGTTAATCTTGAGGACTTGATGAGCTGAAACAGGAAAGAGGTGGACCGGGATCTAACCTGACCCTAAACTGGGGTCCTAACTAATCCCTCACCTTGGAGGTACTGATAATGGTTCAGAGGTCCAAGTCTCCAACCTAACCCTGTCTCCTATCAGACCCTGAACCCTGTAATCAGTCCTAAGAAGGATCCTGACTACCACCAAAGGGATATGGGCTGATCTTAGCTAAATACACAGATTAGACATATAAGACAGACAGGATAACACTCGCTTGCATACACACTCAAACACCAAAGGAAAATAAATGGTCTGGGAAATAAACTCTAACCAAGTTGAGCTTAGAACAACTAAGGAGCTCACAACTAAAGTCTATACAGATTCATTCCTATCTGTGGTCTGCATGAAGGTTTCACTGGCAACTCCCCAAGCAGACAACCAGGAATTTAAAGGAAACCAATCAACAAATAATCAATTGCAGCCGGGAGAAACTGCACCCAGTCCCAGCACCGAGCACAGACAGAATTAACTCCCTAGCTGCCAAACACAAAGAAACAGCAGCTCAGCTGTGAGAAGTCAAAATGTGCAACCGCGACGATCTTCGTGGCAATGCACACATGACAGTATCCCCCCTTCTACGAGGGGCCTCCGGACCCTCAGGGCCAGGCCTGCCCGGGTGAGTTCTGTGGAAGGTCCGAACCAAACGATCTGCGTTAACATCAGACGCAGGGACCCACGTCCTCTCCTCTGGACCATACCCCTTCCAATGCACCAAGTACTGAAGGGACCGGCGATTCAGACGTGAGTCAATGATCTTTGATACTTGAAATTCCAAGTTACCATTGACCAACACAGGAGGAGGAGGTAGAGGTGACGGTATGACTGGTGCCACATACCTTTTAAGTAATGACTTGTGGAACACATTATGAATTTTAAACGTAGGAGGGAGGTCCAGACGAAATGCCACAGGATTAATTATGGAACTGATCCTGTACGGCCCGATGAATCTGGGACCCAGTTTCCAGGAGGGCACTTTAAGTTTTATATTCCTGGTAGACAACCATACCAGATCGTTCACATTCAGATCTGGACCAGAAACTCTCCTCCTATCAGCCATACGTTTGTAACGGTTCCCCATCGCACTCAGATTATTCAATACACCTCTCCACACAGAAGCAAGTGACGACGAGAAACGCTCCTCCTCAGGAACCCCAGAAGGGCCCCCCCCATTGAAAGTACAAAACTGGGGATGAAAACCATATGCCCCAAAAACGGGGACTTACCAGTGGACTCGCTCCGCCTGTTGTTAAGAGCGAACTCTGCCAGAGGCAAGAAAGAAGACCAGTCCTCTTGGTTCTCTGAGACAAAACACCGGAGATATGTCTCTAAGCTCTGATTCAGACGCTCTGTCTGACCATTGGTCTGCGGATGAAAAGCCGAGGAAAATGACAATTGCATCCCCCGACGTAAACAAAATACCCTCCAAAATTTGGACACAAACTGAGACCCCCTATCTGACACCACATCAGAAGGCAACCCATGAAGTCTAACAATCTCCCTAATGAACACCTGCGCCAGAGTTTTAGCATTAGGGAGTGCAGGAAGAGCAACGAAATGTGCCATCTTACTGAACCTGTCAACAACCACCAGTATGACAGTATTCCCTGACGACGGAGGAAGGTCCGTAATGAAGTCCATAGATAAATGAGTCCATGGACGCTCCGGAAGTTTCAAGGGTAAAAGGGTCCCAGACGGACGGGTATGAGGGGTTTTAGAGCGAGCACACACCCCACATGACGCGACAAAAGTTATAACATCTTTATTAGCATTAGGCCACCAAAACCGGCGAGAAAGGAGATCTAAAGTAGCCTTACTCCCTGGATGTCCAGCTAGAGCAGAATTATGATGTGCCTCAATAACCTTTTGTCTCAACAGATTTGGGACAAACAGTCTCCCTGGAGGTCCTGCAGGGGCGTCCCCCTGAGCCTCTAACACCTCCTCCTCAAGCTCAGAAAATACAGCCGACACTACCCCCCCCTCCTGAAGGATAGGACTCGGGTCATCCGTTTTCCCGGCCCCTGGGAAACTGCGAGACAAGGCATCAGCCTTTACATTCTTAGACCCCGGGCGATAAGTGACGACAAAATTAAACCTGGTAAAAAACAACGACCATCGAGCTTGTCTGGAATTCAGACGCTTAGCGGATTCCAAATACAACAGGTTCTTGTGATCAGTAATAACGGTAACCGGGTGGACTGCCCCCTCCAAAAAGTGACGCCATTCTTCAAAAGCTAACTTAATGGCCAAAAGTTCCCTATTGCCGATATCATAATTCCTTTCGGCGGACGACAATTTCTTAGAAAAGAAAGCGCACGGATGCCATTTACCAGGGGACGGACCCTGGGACAATATAGCACCCACCCCTACGTCAGACACATCCACCTCCACAATGAACGGCTGAGATGCATCTGGTTGGATGAGAACGGGTGCCGAAGCAAAACATTTCTTCAAAGAGGAAAAGGCTTGGCAAGCTTTGTCCGACCATTTAGAAAAATCCGTCCCTTTTCTTGTCATGTCAGTGAGAGGTTTGACGACAGATGAGAAATTACAAATAAATTTCCGGTAGTAGTTAGCAAACCCCAAAAAACGCTGCAGAGCCTTAAGATCCCCTGGCTGATCCCATTCAAGCACTGCTCTCACCTTTTCAGGGTCCATACGGAAACCGGAGGCTGACACCAAAAAACCCAAAAACTGAAGTTCCTGTACGGCAAATACACACTTCTCCAGTTTGGCGTATAATTTATTGTCTCGCAAGATCTGCAACACCTGTCTCACATGCTCCTGATGAGACACAAGATCTGGCGAGTAAATTAAAATGTCGTCCAAATATACAACCACAAACAGCCCCACAAGGTGACGAAAAATGTCATTAACAAAATGTAGGAATACTGCTGGTGCAGTAGTCAGACCAAAAGGCATGACTAGGTTCTCATAATGTCCCTCCGGCGTGTTAAACGCCGTTTTCCACTCATCCCCCTCTTTTATCCTAATCAGATTATACGCCCCCTGAGATCCAATTTAGAAAACCATTTGGCGCCAACAATTTGATTGAAGAGATCAGGAATAAGAGGGAGTGGATACGGATCTCGAACAGTAATCCGATTAAGTTCGCGGAAATCCAAGCAAGGGAGTAGGCCTCCATCTTTCTTCTTCACAAAGAAGAACCCTGCGGCTACTGGGGAAGATGAAGGTCTAATATGCCCTTTGGCCAGACTTTCAGAAATATAATCTTTCATAGCCTGCCTCTCAGGACCAGAAAGATTATACAACCTAGCTTTAGGCAACTTAGCATCAGGAAGGAGATTAATAGAGCAGTCATACACGCGATGAGGAGGCAACTCCTGACACCCCTCCTCAGAGAAAACATCCCCAAAATCCTCCAAAAAAGGAGGCAATGTACTAGGCACGACCGCACTGATGACTGTGTTCATGCAGTTGCTTTTGCAAAACTCACCCCATTGGCTTTTTCTCTGGACTGCCAATTAATCACAGGGTTATGTTTAACCAACCAAGGAAGTCCCAACACAATGGGAGTAGGTAGACCCTCCAACACATAGCAAGATAATTGTTCCCTATGTATTGCCCCTACCCGAAGGTCAATGTTATGAACCTCATGAACAAAGCTACCTTGGCCGAGAGGCCTGGCGTCAATGGAGAATATAGGGATCGGTTTGACCAATACATTCAGATGCATACCTTGAGCCTGAGCAAACTGAGCGTCAACCAGATTAGCCCCGGAACCACTATCAAGAAGAACAGACAATCTCTCCACTCTCGTACCAACTACCACCTCCACTGGTACAAGGAACTGAGAAAACTGGCGGATGAAATACATACTCCAGGTTGTCGTCCACCACACAACCTGGGATTAACAGTTTTCCGGCGACTTTTGGCTCAACAAGGCACGGGATGGACATTCTCCAACAAAATGTCCCTCACTCCCGCAGAAAAAACATCTTCTAGTCCTGCGGCGTACCGCCAATCCCCTCCTATGAAATGATGTCCCTCCCAACTGCATAGGCTCATCCGAACAGACAAGGGGAACCTCAACATAAGGGACTTTAGTGGTAGGTGGAGAAACAACAGGGAGTGGGGTTACCTCACCCCTCTCCCGAAGCCGTCTATCAGTACGGATAGCTAAGGCCATAGCAGCCTCCAGAGAAGGAGGAGACTCATACTGAGCCAAAACGTCATGTAATTTATCAGAAAGCCCATGACAAAACTGGCTCCTAAGAGCTGGGTCATTCCACTGAGTATCTGTGGCCCATCTACGAAACTCAGAAGCAAATTCCTCTGCCGGACGATCTCCCTGCTGTATCTTACGTAATTTTGTCTCAGCAAGAGAGACCCGATCTGGGTCATCATATACCAATCCCAGGGCAGTAAAAAATTGATCTACAGACAGTAGAGCCGGGGATCCCGGAGGAAGGGAAAATGCCCAGGATTGAGGATCCCTTGCAGAAGTGAGATAACAATTCCCACTCTCTGCTCCTCACTCCCTGATGATCGAGGCCGAAGCCGAAAATACAATTTACATGCCTCCCGGAAGGTGAAAAATTTGTCTCGCCCACCAGTGAACTTGTCCGGGAGAGCAACCTTAGGTTCAACTCTGGTTTGCTCCAGGGGAGACAAAACTTTGGACTTAATGTCCGTCAGCTCCATGGATAATCCCTGCAACTGCAGAGCCAGCTGGGCTACTGGATCCATGGTAACTGGAGATAATTTTTAGGGCCAGTGAAAATGTCACGCTGTCTAATGATATGTATACAATGTCAGTAAACTATTAATACAGGAACAACACTCTATACAACAACTAGTATAGCAACATCAGCATGTAAGTATAGAATAGATTTACCTGACACGATATCTGCTGAACTCAGGGTTAATCTTGAGGACTTGATGAGCTGAAACAGGAAAGAGGTGGACCGGGATCTAACCTGACCCTAAACTGGGGTCCTAACTAATCCCTCACCTTGGAGGTACTGATAATGGTTCAGAGGTCCAAGTCTCCAGCCTAACCCTGTCTCCTATCAGACCCTGAATCCTGTAATCAGTCCTAAGAAGGATCCTGACTACCACCAAAGGGATATGGGCTGATCTCAGCTAAATACACAGATTAGACATATAAGACAGACAGGATAACACTCGCTTGCATACACACTCAAACACCAAAGGAAAATAAATGGTCTGGGAAATAAACTCTAACCAAGTTGAGCTTAGAACAACTAAGGAGCTCACAACTAAAGTCTATACAGATTCATTCCTATCTGTGGTCTGCATGAAGGTTTCACTGGCAACTCCCCAAGCAGACAACCAGGAATTTAAAGGAAACCAATCAACAAATAATCAATTGCAGCCGGGAGAAACTGCACCCAGTCCCAGCACCGAGCACAGACAGAATTAACTCCCTAGCTGCCAAACACAAAGAAACAGCAGCTCAGCTGTGAGAAGTCAAAATGTGCAACCGCGACGATCTTCGTGGCAATGCACACATGACAGTCCCTCCGGCGTGTTAAACGCCGTTTTCCACTCATCCCCCTCTTTTATCCTAATCAGATTATACGCCCCCCTGAGATCCAATTTAGAGAACCATTTGGCGCCAACAATTTGATTGAAGAGATCAGGAATAAGAGGGAATGGATACGGATCTCGAACAGTAATCCGATTAAGTTCGCGGAAATCCAAGCAAGGGCGTAGGCCTCCATCTTTTTTCTTCACAAAGAAGAACCCCGCGGCCACAGGGGAAGATGAAGGTCTAATATGCCCTTTGGCCAGACTTTCAGAAATATAATCTTTCATAGCCTGCCTTTCAGGACCAGAAAGATTATACAACCTAGCTTTAGGCAACTTAGCATCAGGAAGTAGATTAATAGAGCAGTCATACACGCGATGAGGAGGCAACTCCCGACACCCCTCCTCAGAGAAAACATCCCCAAAATCCTCCAAAAAAGGAGGCAATGTACTAGGCACGACCGCACTGATGACTGTGTTCATGCAGTTGCTTTTGCAAAACTCACCCCATTGGCTTATCTCTCTGGACTGCCAATTAATCACTGGGTTATGTTTAACCAGCCAAGGAAGTCCCAACACAATGGGAGTAGGTAGACCCTCCAACACATAACAAGATAATTGTTCCCTATGTATTGCCCCTACCCGAAGGTCAATGTTATGAACCTCATGAACAAAGCTACCTTGGCCGAGAGGCCTGACGTCAATGGAGAAAATAGGGATCGGTTTGACCAATACACTCAGATGCATACCTTGAGCCTGAGCAAACTGAGCGTCAACCAGATTAGCCCCGGAACCACTATCCAGAAGAACAGACAATCTCTTCACTCTAGTACCAACCACCACCTCCACTGGTACAAGGAACTGAGAAGAACCGGCGGATGAAATACATACTCCCAGGTTGTCGTCCACCACACAACCTGGGATTAGCAATTTTCCGGCGACTTTTTACTTAACAAGACACGGGATGGACATTCTCCAACAAAATGTCCCTCTTTCCCGCAAAAAAAACACCCTCTAGTCCTGCGGCGTGCCGCCAATCCCCTACTACGAAAAGATGTCCCTCCCAACTGCATAGGTTCATCCGAACAGACAAGGGGAACCTCAACATAAGGGACTTTAGTAGTAGGTGGAGTAACAACAGGGAGTGGAGTTACCTCACCCCTCTCCCGAAGCCGTCTATCAGTACGGATAGCTAGGGCCATAGCAGCCTCCAGAGAAGGAGGAGACTCATACTGAGCCAAAACGTCTTTTAATTTGTCAGAAAGCCCATGACAAAACTGGCTCCTAAGAGCTGGGTCATTCCACTGAGTATCCGTGGCCCATCTACGAAACTCAGAAGCAAATTCCTCCGCCGGACGATCTCCCTGCTGTATCTTACGTAATTTGGTCTCAGCAAGAGAGACCCGATCTGGGTCATCATATACCAATCCCAGGGCAGTAAAAAATTGATCTACAGACTGTAGAGCCGGGGATCCCGGAGGAAGGGAATATGCCCAGGATTGAGGGTCCCCTTGAAGAAGTGAGATAACAATTCCCACTCTCTGCTCATCACTCCCTGATGATCGCGGCCGAAGCCGAAAATACAATTTACATGCCTCCCGGAAGGTAAAAAATTTGTCTCGCCCACCAGTGAACCTATCTGGGAGAGCTACTTTAGGTTCAACTCTGGTTTGCTCCAGGGGAGACAAAACTTTGGACTTAATGTCCGTCAGCTCCATGGATAATCCCTGCAACTGCAGAGCCAGCTGGGCTACTGGATCCATGGTAACTAGAGATAATTTTTATGGCCAGTGAAAATGTCACGCTGTCTAATAATATGAATACAATGTCAGTAAACTATTTATACAGGAACCACACTCTATACAACATATAGTTTAGCAACATCAGAATGTAAGTATAAAATAGATTTACCTGACACGATATCTGCAGAACTTAGGGTAAATCTTGAGGACTAGATGTGCAGAAACGATTTCTGTTTACTTCAGGGTTAATCTTGAGGACTTGATGAGCTGTAACAGGAAAGAGGAGGACCGGGGTCTAACCTGACCCTACACTGGGGTCCTAACTAATCCCTTACCTTGGAGGTACTGATAATGGTTCAGAGGTCCAAGTCTCCAGCCTAACCCTGTCTCCTATCAGACCCTGAACCCTGTAATCAGTCCTAAGAAGGATCCTGATTACCACCAAAGGGATATGGGCTGATCTCAGCTAAATACACAGATAAGACATATAAGACAGACAGGATAGCACTCACTTGCATAAACACTCAAACACAGAAGGAACATAAATGGTCTGGGAAATAAACTCTAAGCAAGTTGAGCTTAAAACAACTAAGGAGCTCTCAACTTAAGTCAATACAGATTCATTCCTATCTGTGGACTGAATGAAGGATTTCACTGAGGCAACTCCCAAAGCAGACAACCAGGAATTTAAAGGAAACCAATCAACAAATAATCAATTGCAGCCGGGAGAAACTGCACCCAGTCCCAGCACCGAGCACAGACAGAATTAACTCCCTAGCTGCCAAACACAAAGAAACAGCAACTCAGCTGTGAGAAGTCAAAATGTGCAACCGTGACGATCTTCGTGGCAATGCACACATGACAATACCATACGCGTCACCTGCATTTTGCTGCAGAGAGCCTTCATTAGGCGAGACATAAATTGGGTCCCTCGATCGGTAAGCATCTCCCTGGGAAATCCTACCCGTGAAAAGATGGTCACCAGTGCATCCGCCACCTTATCTGCCTTAGTTGAGGACAGAGCTACTGCCTCCGGGTACCGGGTAGCGTAGTCTACCACAGTAAGGATGTATTGCTTTCCAGAGCGGCTGGGGACGGCCAGCGGGCCCACAATGTCCACCGCGATCCTCTGGAAAGGCTTCTCTATCACTGGCAACGGGATCAGGGGAGCCTTAAGAGCAGGCCCCGCCTTCCCCACTCTTTGACAGGTGATACAGGAGCGGCAGTAGTTAGTCACATCTGTCCCCATCTTGGGCCAATAGAAGTGTTGAGACAGCCGTGCCTTAGTTTTGCTGATCCCCAAGTGTCCAGCAAGTGGAATCTCATGGGCAATCCTCAACAACTCACCTCGGAACTGGTGCGGGACGACCAGCTGTTTTTCCCTCAACCACTCCTTTTGGGACTCTCCGGGTACCGTCTCCCGGTACAACCTTCCTCGTTCCCAGAACACCCTCTCCTTATCCGTCACGGAGGTGGGCGTCTCGGCGAGGTGCCTCAAGTTCTCCAGGCTCGCATCTGAGTGCAGAGCGGCCTGGAACTCTTGGCTGGAGGCAGCCAGAAGTGACGTCAGGGTTCCTTCCTCACTGGGACCCTCTGGGACCGGCTCTGGGTCCACCTCTGGTTCAGTCTCTCCTGTAGCGGAGGGTCCAGATGGCAGGGCGCTACCTGCGATCCGGGCACTCTGACTGCGGGTGACAGCAGCTACATATGCAGTCTCCCCGTGGATTTCTATAGACCCATCAGCCTGCGCTGCTATGGGCTCTACCTCCCCATCCACCCCCAACACTTCAGGAGCAGTGCTACTTATGGGCCAGTTACCTTCCTCGGTGGCACTGGTCAGTGTCATGGCGTCACCTTCCTCACGGTTCCCATGCACCTCCCCATTTCCTTGAGCACTGTCGCTTGCTCCTGCTAGGGGTTCCTCAGCCGTCTCACTCCGCAGAGCGACGTGGCTGAACGCTCCTGTACCTGTGGACTCATCTACCACTTCAGAGAAAGGGTTAACAGGTTCAGATGGCACAGATACATCACTATCAGCATCATTCCTAGGGAAAGAAAGGTTATCATTTGCATAATCACTTCGCAAAGCATTGGCAGGTAACACAATCAGTTTCCCATCATCATCAACATCAACATCATGGTTAACGTTAACCTTATTATCAGATTGGGAAGGGGTGTCAGGGACATAGTACGCTACCATCCTCCCCAGATCAGTCCCCAATAAAACATCAGTGGGCAGGTTTTCGGACACCCCCACTTCCTTCACCCCGCTCCCGGCACCCCAGTCAATGAAAACTCGGGCTATCGGCAAGGGGTAGTGGACACCCCCATGTGATGAACGGGCACACGGTCCGCCACACGGTAGCCCGGGGTATCACGGCTTGTGATCCCACCGCTGCCACCA
Source organism: Oophaga sylvatica (assembly GCA_033576555.1). Lineage (NCBI taxonomy): Eukaryota > Metazoa > Chordata > Amphibia > Anura > Dendrobatidae > Oophaga > Oophaga sylvatica. The sequence goes on along the minus strand of JARQOD010000003.1, from coordinate 35,550,744 downwards.
ATATGTGATGTAACGGTGCACACACACGACGGCTGCTGCCGTCCGACCAGTAAACTGCAGGGATTTATAATTATCCCACTTCCACTTAGGAACTTGCAGCTCTCTGGTGCCCCCCTTACCCTCAGGTCAGTCAGGGAACTGCACCTAGGATAATTAGTCGCCAGACGGGTCACCTGGATGTGTGCTGGCTATTGGGCACGCTGCAGTGAGGGAATTATAATTACTCCGAGCCGCAGCCGGGTAATACACTTATAATACCCGCTCCGTCACCGCCAACGCCACCCCATAGGTCAACACTTTACACCCCTTCTTTATAGCTGCCACCAGCCACGGTTTACTTGGAACAATTTATCAAGAGGGTCCGTAGCAACCCCAAAACAGTAGCGTAGTACTTCAGGCGCGTGCAAATTCGTTTATAGAGCAGGAGAAACAAACTAATAAATTTATAGGTTTATTCCTTAAAAAGACAGGCAGTGCTTATACAATATAAAAAGATGGAACAAACTGAGACAATATCATTATGTACAAATGCAGTTATAAAATAAAATAGGATTAAAGATGAAAATCACTCACATGGTTGTTAGATCATTTACAGGCAAGCCAGGCTGGGGGGGAGGAGCCACACGTCATAGTTCATTTGCAGATCTCTTAGTCAGGACATCACAGCAAAGACTGCCAAGGGGGGCTCACTGCCAGACTTATACCTGGGGCTGCTGACCTCACGAAAAGGGGAGGGTTTTTCTGGCCACCTCCCCGGGACAGAAGTGTATGATTTGAGCTCTGAAATATCATAAGGTCCATCCCTCGTCCTGTGAACCTAGCAGAATAACGGCAGACCTATCAATGATCTTACTTTAAAATGACAGTTCAAATGAGTCCAAACTTGGCTGAGCTAGTCCATGGGGAATCCGAGAATTCCATTTCTCGGGTTCTGTTGGAGTTACGGGTTCACCAGTACCACGGGAACGATGCCCATGGGCACAGGCTTCAAAACAGTAACTTTCGTGTTTCTGACGCAAATCCCCACCGTGTTATAACCAAAACAGAATGAAGTCTCCAAAATGGCCGCTATGGTAGGGACAGCACATGTTGCTGACAATGGGACCCCTGCTGTGAAGCGGCAAAACTTCCAGCACTGGTAGCTCAGGTTACACTGAGCTTGACTGCAGGTTGGGAGGGGGGAAGGGAAGCGTGAGCTGCAGAGAAAAGGAGGGAGGGGTAACTTTGCCCTGTGCTTGCAAACGGTGGGGGTTGTAGTACTATGGGGAAAGTTCTGGAAACAGCACAAGAAATGAAGCTTGCAATATCATCACACCCCAATCCCGGTGACAGTTAGGGTTTTCCCCGGAATCAACTCTTCAGGGGCCGCCAGTTCGGGTCGGATGAGGGTTCGTTCAGCCCCGGTGTCCTTGAGGCCTGTAGCAAGACGGGCCCCACGCGGACGGGCTGCACGTTGTCATCAACCCTCCCCACCACACCACCCACCAAAAGAACAGAGGCGTTGGGCCCGGAGGCCTTGGATGGGGGGTTCTTCTGCCTCTCCGGACAGGTGGCGCTGATGTGTCCTGTCCGCTTACAGGAGAAACACTGGCGGGGGTCTGATGTAGGCCTGGCGCTGGCAAAGGGGATAGTGCCTCCAGAGGGACGACTGGCAGGGGCACTGGGGTTGGTTGCAGGCTTACCCCCTCCCCAGCGGGCGGCGACGGGCTTCCGCACCTCGGGTTTCCGGTTGGCCTCATAGCTGTCGGCGATCCATGCTGTTGTGACCGTGTCCTCCGGTTCTTGGTCCAGGATGAACTGTCGGACCTCAGCTGGGCACAGATGCAGGAACTGGTCTTTGATCATCAGGTCTTTCAGCTCCTCAAAGGTGTCAACTGACAGTCCCTGGATCCACTGGTCAAAGTGGTTACTGAGTCCTTGCACCACATCGCTATAACTGTCGTGTGGGCCACGTTGGAGGTTCCGGAACTTCTTTCGGCATACCTCAGGGGTTAGCTGGTACTTGGCAATCAGGGCCTGCTTGATGGCCTCATAGTCACTGTCTTGATCTGACGTGAGGGAAGCGAACGCCTCCAAAGCTTTGCCCTTTAGCCCGGGGGTCAAGTACCTGGCCCGTTGGTCGGCAGGCAGCCGGTACTGTCTGCAGACTTTCTCAAAGGCCCGCAGAAAAGTGTCCAAGTCTCCGTCCCTTTCCAGCACGGCAAAGTGCTCCGGCCGGGGCTTCGGACTCTGAGAGCTGCTGGGTGTACCGCTCAGGGCTGTGGAGGGCGTTGCCCCTTGTTTGAGCAGCTCCAGTTCATGGGCTCTCTGAGCTTCCCGCTCGGCTCTCTCAGCCTCCCGCTCGGCCCTCTCAGCCACTCGCTCGGCCTCTCGCTGGGCTTGGCGCTCGGCTCTCTCAGCCTCTCGCTGTTTGGCCTCTCGCTGGTCGGCTCTCTCTTGAGCTTGCTGGATCAGCCTCAGGCGTTCTTCCCGGTTGTCAGCGGTGAGTCCCTCCAGGGCCGCCTGCAGGTAAGGGTCCAACCCGCCCTGGGTGTAAGCATGCAGGGGTTGGGCCTCTGCTCCTGCGGCACCACCTTGGCTTGGGCCGGCTCCTGCGCCCGCCACGCTCCGATGCTCGTCCAGCTCCTTCAGGGCCTGGACCAGTTGGCCTTTGGTTCGGTTCGTGTGGACAAGGCCGTGGTACTTGCAGATTCCCACAAGAGTTTCCTTGTTCTGCTGGGCGTACCAACTTGCTCCTATGGTAGCCATGTTTGCCAAATAAAAGATAGGATAGAAAAACAAAGAGAAGGGAGGGGTAACCGCAAGTACACACAATTGTCTCAGGACTAATAAATACTGAGTCTGTTCTCCAAAACTTTAGTTGCAGGGTCCCTGAAGAACCGTGCAAGTTTTTTAGTGAGAGGAATGATTGCTCAAACCAGATCACTAATGCTCTATAATCCCACCGCTGCCACCAATATGTGATGTAACGGTGCACACACACGACGGCTGCTGCCGTCCGACCCAGCAAACTGCAGGGATTTATAATTGTCCCACTTCCACTTAGGAACTTGCAGCTCTCTGGCGCCCCCCTTACCCTCAGGTCAGTCAGGGAACTGCACCTAGGATAATTAGTCGCCAGACGGGTCACTTGGATGTGTGCTGGCTATTGGGCACGCTGCAGTGAGGGAATTATAATTACTCCGAGCCGCAGCCGGGTAATACACTTATAAAACCCGCTCCGTCACCGCCAACGCCACCCCATAGGTCAACACTTTACACCCCTTCTTTATAGCTGCCACCAGCCATGGTTTACTTGGAACAATTTATCAAGAGGGTCCGCAGCAACCCCAAAACAGTAGCGTAGTACTTCAGGCACGTGCAAATACAATATAAAAAGATGGAACAAACTGAGACAATATCATTATGTACAAAGGCAGTTATAAAATAAAATAGGATTAAAGATGAAAATCACTCACATGGTTGTTAGATCATTTACAGGCAAGCCAGGCTGGGGGGGAGGAGCCACACGTCATAGTTCATTTGCAGATCTCTTAGTCAGGACATCACAGCCAGGAATGACTGAGGAGCTTCCCTGCAAGACTTATACATGTCGGCTTCTGACCTCACAAAAGGGCTGGTTTTCTGGCCACCTCCCCTGGGCTACAAGTTATAGTTTTGAGCTCTGAAAGTCATAAGGACCATAACTCAGCGGGGAACTCTAGCAGAATAATGGCAGACCTATCAATGATTTTACTTTAAAATGACGGTTCAAATGAACCCAAACTTGGAGGAGCTAGTTTGTGGGGGATCCGAGAATTCCATTTCTCGGGTTCTGTTGGAGTTACGGGTTCACCAGTACCACGGGAACGATGCCCATGGATACAGGTTTCAAAACAGTAACTTTCGTGTTTCTGACGCAAATCCCCACCGTGTTATAACCAAAACAGAATGAAGTCTCCAAAATGGCTGCTATGGTAGGGACAGCACATGTTGCTGACAATGGGGACCCCTGCGGTGAAGCGGGAAAACTTCCAGCACTGGTAGCTCAGGTTACACTGAGCTTGACTGCAGGTTGGAGGGGGAAAGGGAAGCGTGAGCTGCAGAGAAAAGGAGGGAGGGGTAACTTTGCCCTGTGCTTGCAAACGGTGGGGTTTGTAGTACTATGGGGAAAGTTCTGGAAACAGCACAAGAAATGGAGTTTGCAGTATCATCACACGGGGCATCACTATCTGTGTATTCTTAGTGTGGGCTCAGTGGCCGAAAGTCATTTAAACCCGTTAAAAACATCTGTTACTTATTCAAATCTGTGAAAATTTACTGTTTGCCCACTTTGATGCCAATTCTGATGCCCAGAACCCATTTGGGCCAGGCAGTAGGGACCAGGGTTTGATGCGGGGCATCGCTATCTGTGTATTCTTAGTGTGGGCTCAGTGACCGAAAGTCATTTAACCCGTTAAAAACATCTGTTACTTACTCAAATCTGTGAAAATTGACTGTTTGCCCACTTTGATGCCAATTCTGATGCCCAGAACCCATTTGGGCCAGGCAGGAGGGACCTGGGTTTGATGCGGGGCATCACTATCTGTATATTCTTAGTGTGAGATCAGTGGCCCAAAGTCATTTAACCCCTTAAAAACATCTGTTACTTATTCAAATCTGTGAAAATTGTCCGTTTGCCCACTTTGATGCCAATTCTGATGCCCAGAACCCATTTAGGCCAGGCAGGAGGGACCTGGGTTTGATGCGGGGCATCACTATCTGTGTATTCTTAGTGTGAGATCAGTGGCCCAAAGTCATTTAACCCCTGAAAAACATCTGTTACTTATTCAAATCTGTGAAAATTGACAGTTTGCCCACTTTGATGCCAATTCTGATGCCCAGAACCCATTTGGGCCAGGCTTGAGGGACCTGGGTTTGATACGGGGCATCACTATCTGTATAATCTTAGTGTGAGATCAGTGGCCCAAAGTCATTTAACCCGTTAAAAACATCTGTTACTTATTCAAATCTGTGAAAATTGTCCGTTTGCCCACTTTGATGCCAATTCTGATGCCCAGAACCCATTTGGGCCAGGCAGGAGGGACCAGGGTTTGATGCAGGGCATCACTATCTGTATATTCTTAGTGTGAGATCAGTGGCACAAAGTCATTTAACCCTTAAAAACATCAGTTACTTATTCAAATCTGTGAAAATTGACTGTTTGCCCACTTTGATGTCAATTCTGATGCCCAGAACCCATTTAGGCCAGGCAGGAGGGACCTGGGTTTGATACGGGGCATCACTATCTGTATATTCTTAGTGTGAGATCAGTGGCCCAAAGTCATTTAACCCCTGAAAAACATCAGTTACTTATTCAAATCTGTGAAAATTGACTGTTTGCCCACTTTAATGCCAATTCTGATGCCCTGAACCCATTTGGGCCAGGCTGGAGGTACCTGGGTTTGATGCGGGGCATCACTATCTGTATATTCTTAGTGTGAGATCAGTGGCCCAAAGTCATTTAACCCCTGAAAAACATCAGTTACTTATTCAAATCTGTGAAAATTGACTGTTTGCCCACTTTGATGCCAATTCTGATGCCCAGAACCCATTTGGGTCAGGCAGGAGGGACCTGGGTTTGATGCAGGGCATCACTATCTGTGTATTCTTAGTGTGATATCAGTGGCCCAAAGTCATTTAACCCCTTAAAAACATCTGTTACTTATTCAAATCTGTGAAAATTGGCTGTTTGCCCACGTTGATGCCAATTCTGATGCCCAGAACCCATTTGGGCCAGGCAGGAGGGACCTGGATTTGATGCAGGGCATCACTATCTGTGTATTCTTAGTGTGATATCAGTGGCCCATAGTCATTTAACCCCTTAAAAACATCTGTTACTTATTCAAATCTGTGAAAATTGGCTGTTTGCCCACTTTGATGCCAATTCTGATACCCAGAACCCATTTGGGCCAGGCAGGAGGGACCTGGGTTTGATGCGGGGCATCACTATCTGTATATTCTTAGTGTGAGATCAGTGGCCCAAAGTCATTTAACCCGTTAAAAACATCTGTTACTTATTCAAATCTGTGAAAATTGGCTGTTTGCCCACTTTGATGCCAATTCTGATGCCCAGAACCCATTTGGGCCAGGCAGGAGGGACCTGGGTTTGATGCAGGGCATCACTATCAGTGTATTCTTAGTGTGAGATCAGTGGCCCAAAGTCATTTAACCCCTGAAAAACATCTGTTACTTATTCAAATCTGTGAAAATTGACTGTTTGCCCACTTTGATGCCAATTCTGATGCCCACAACCCATTTGGGTCAGGCAGGAGGGACCTGGGTTTGATACGGGGCATCACTATCTGTATATTCTTAGTGTAAGATCAGTGGCCCAAAGTCATTTAACCCGTTAAAAACATCTGTTACTTATTCAAATCTGTGAAAATTGTCCGTTTGCCCACTTTGATGCCAATTCTGATGCCCAGAACCCATTTGGGCCAGGCAGGAGGGACCTGGGTTTGATACGGGGCATCACTATCTGTGTATTCTTAGTGTGGGCTCAGTGGCCGAAAGTCATTTAACCCGTTAAAAACATCTGTTACTTATTCAAATCTGTGAAAATTGACTGTTTGCCCACTTTGATGCCAATTCTGATGCCCAGAACCCATTTGGGCCAGGCAGGAGGGACCTGGGTTTGATGCGGGGCATCACTATCTGTATATTCTTAGTGTGAGATCAGTGGCCCAAAGTCATTTAACCACTTAAAAACATCTGTTACTTATTCAAATCTGTGAAAATTTACTGTTTGCCCACTTTGATGCCAATTCTGATGCCCTGAACCCATTTGGGCCAGGCAGGAGGGACCTGGGTTTGATGCAGGGCATCACTATCTGTGCATTCTTAGTGTGAGATCAGTGGCCCAAAGTCATTTAACCCCTGAAAAACATCTGTTACTTATTCAAATCTGTGAAAATTGACTGTTTGCCCACTTTGATGCCAATTCTGATGCCCAGAACCCATTTGGGCCAGGCAGGAGGGACCTGGGTTTGATACGGGGCATCACTATCTGTATATTCTTAGTGTGAGATCAGTGGCCCAAAGTCATTTAACCCGTTAAAAACATCTGTTACTTATTCAAATCTGTGAAAATTGTCCGTTTGCCCACTTTGATGCCAATTCTGATGCCCAGAACCCATTTGGGCCAGGCAGGAGGGACCAGGGTTTGATGCAGGGCATCACTATCTGTGTATTCTTAGTGTGAGATCAGTGGCCAAAAGTCATTTAACCCCTGAAAAACATCTGTTACTTATTCAAATCTGTGAATATTGACTGTTTGCCCACTTTGATGCCAATTCTGATGCCCAGAACCCATTTGGGCCAGGCAGGAGGGACCTGGGTTTGATACGGGGCATCACTATCTGTATATTCTTAGTGTGATATCAGTGGCCGAAAGTCATTTAACCCGTTAAAAACATCTGTTACTTATTCAAATCTGTGAAAATTGGCTGTTTGCCCACTTTGATGCCAATTCTGATGCCCAGAACCCATTTGGGCCAGGCAGGAGGGACCTGGGTTTGATGCGGGGCATCACTATCTGTGTATTCTTAGTGTGAGATCAGTGGCCCAAAGTCATTTAACCCTGAAAAACATCAGTTACTTATTCAAATCTGTGAAAATTGGCTGTTTGCCCACTTTGATGCCAATTCTGATGCCCAGAACCCATTTGGGCCAGGCTGAGGAGACTTGTTTTTAATGTGGGGCGCTCTGTTCTATATGTCTACAGTGTCATATCTGTGGCCCAAAGTCATTTAACCCTTTAATTAGTGCCCTCTGGTGCCCACTTTGATGCCCATTTTTGTGCCAGTTTTATCATTTTTGGCACAGATTTTAAGTGTATTCACATCAGGGCTCCTCACTCCAGTGTTTTCTATTATTTTGATGCTTATGTTTTGCTGTTAAACCTATAAAAAACAGAAAAGAAAAATTTGCCGAATAAGAAACTGACGAATAAGAAACCAACTTCAGCCTCCTTGTCCATCTTTGATTCAGGAGTGCTCCCCTCACAGAAGTGTGCAGCATTCCTCCTTCTCATCCTTAACCCTTTCCAGCCCCATCGCCTCAAGCAGGACTTTCACGTCACCTCAGCTGAGTGAGTGCTGCTATTTGTAAGAGTAATAACACTGCTCCACAATGAGAACAGCTTGGAGCGCACTCGAGGGTAGACACTTGGTTGGAAGCTTCTGTACCCATAAGCCTGGAAAGTAGAGAAGACATGGTGTGATTCCGGCTCCAGCCCCACGGTCCAGTAACGCTGCCCCCAATAGAGAGCTGTTCTCAGCCTCACACGGTACGACCAGAGCAGTCACCTCTTCATCACACTTTATTCCTGTGACTTCTCCCAATATCCATCTCCCCAGACCGAGGGGCGGTTTCTCCAGGGATCAGCGCCACACACTTCTTTATACATTTAGTTTTCCACTCTGTACACTCATTTCTCTCCTCCATACATCTGTACACAGATTCTTTCTTTAGTTTCCAGGCTTGCACACACATTCCCATTCTTACTGAGGTCTTTACATCATCTGCAGCAGTGCAGATTCCATTGTCACATGATGCCGCCTCTTTGAACACAAGAACGCGCTGCGCAGCTGCAGACCTCTGGACGCTGAGTCCCTCGTCTTTCCCTAATACTATCTGCGCAACTGCAGACTCAAATTCAAATTCAAATTCAAATTCAAAGAAGCTTTATTGGCAGGACTAAATACACATTAGTTTTGCCAAAGCAAGTGTACAAAAGGGAATAGGGATAGGGATGTTGGGTAGGGACGGATCTAGGGTAGGGGTTGTGGAAGTCCATGGCTTAGGGAGGGGTGATGGGGGCGCAGATCCGGGATGGGGGCTATAGAAGTCCATGGCATAGGGATGTTGGGTAGGGGCTCTCCTCACATGACATTGCCCCACTTCCGTCAGCAGGGACGCTCTGCGCAGCTGCAGACCTCTGGACGCTGAGCCCCTCGTCTTTCCCAAGTACTGTCTGCGCAGCTGCAGACTCTCCCCACATTACATTGCCCCACTTCCGTCAGCAGGGCCGCTCTGCGCAGCTGCAGACTCCTCACATTACATTGCCCCACTTCCGTCAGCAGGGACGCTCTGTGCAGCTGCAGGCGTCCTCATGCCGTGACCTCCTTCCTGTCTCCACGGCGTTCATCAGACACTACCTATAGAGCGGTTATCTCGCTATTTGGACACCTGATCTTCACACGGCGGCGAGTCCCCGTCCCCACCGTGATTCCTTCATCCAGGTCTGTGTATTTATATATCTCTTGCTCTTCTTAGCAATGTTTTTTGGACTTAGTCCACCATACCTCCCAACTTTTGAAGAGGAGAAAGAGGGATAAAGGTTGCGGCGCGTGCAGCAAATTTTAGGCCACGCCCCGACCACACCCTTTTCACAACTAGTCACACCCATGTCCACGCCCCAACCACACCCATTTAGCACTGGTGATCACACTGACTGTTACTGTGGACACACTGGTACTGAGTAAAAGAAAGAACAGAGAGAGAAAAAAAACAAAGGAGATAAAGAAAGAAAGAGGGGAAAGCAACAAAGAACAGAGAGAAAGTAGAGAGAGAAAGAAATAAACAAAGGGGAAAGAAAGAACAGAGAGAAAAAAGAGGGGAAAGAAAGAACAGGAGGGGAAAGAAAGAACAGGAGGGGAAAGAAAGAACAGAGAGGGAGGGAGAAAGAAAGAGGGGAAAGAAAGAACAGACGGAGAAAGAAAGAGGGGAAAGAAAGAACAGAGAGAGAGGGAGAAAGAGAGGGGAAAGCAACAAAGAACAGAGAGAGAGTAGAGAGAGAAAGAAATAAACAAAGAAAGGGGAAAGAAAGAACAGAGAGAAAAAAAAGCAAAGAGGGGAAAGAAAGAACAGAGAGGGAGGGAGAAAGAAAGGGGAAAGCAACAAAGAACAGAGAGAGTAGAGAGAGAAAGAAATAAAGAAAGGGGAAAGAAAGAACAGAGAAAAAAAGAAAGAGGGGAAAGAAAGAACAGACGGAGAAAGAAAGAGGGGAAAGAAAGAACAGAGAGGGAGAAAGAAAGAACAGAGAGGGAGGGAGAAAGAAAGAGGGGAAAGCAACAAAGAACAGAGAGAGAGTAGAGAGAGAAAGAAATAAACAAAGAAAGGGGAAAGAAAGAACAGAGAAAAAAAAGCAAAGAGGGGAAAGAAAGAACAGAGAGGGAGGGAGAAAGAAAGAGGGGAAAGCAACAAAGGACAGAGAGAGTAGAGAGAGAAAGAAATAAACAAAGAAAGGGGAAAGAACAGAGAGAAAAAAAAGCAAAGAGGGGAAAGAACAGAGACGGAGAAAGAAAGAGGGGAAAGAAAGAACAGATAGAAAAAGAGACTAGAGAGAAAGAAAGAGGGGACAGAAAGAACAGAGAGAAAGAAAGGGGAAAGCAACAAAGAACAGAGAGAAAGTAGAGAGAGAAAGAAATAAACAAAGAAAGGGGAAAGAACAGAGAGAAAAAAAAGCAAAGAGGGGAAAGAACAGAGACGGAGAAAGAAAGAGGAGAAAGAAAGAACAGATAGAAAAAGAAAGACTAGAGAGAAAGAAAGGGGACAGAGAGAAAGAAAGAGGGGAAAGAACAGAGAGAAAGAAAGAGGGGAAAGAGAACAGAGAAAAAGAAAGAAAGAGGGGAAAAAGAACAGAGAAAAAGAAAGAGGGGAAAGAAAGAACAGAGCGATAGAGAAAAAGAAAGGGGACAGAAAAAAAGAACAGAGAAAAAAGAAAGGGTAAAGAAAGAAACAACAGAGGGAGAGAGAGAAAGAAAGAACAGAGAGAGAAAGGAAAGAAAGAACAGAGATAGAAAGAGGGAAAGAAAAAGAACAGAGAGAGAGAAAGAAATTAAGATTCTATAAAGACACTATAGCAGCCCGGTTCCCATTGCAGTGCCCACCTGAGCCTCCCGGTGCAGGACATATCATGATCCGCTCACATGGCCAACATCCCCGATTCCAAGGCGAGGACACGTTGATGGATCTGAAGCATTCCCTGAAGTGCCTCCATGGTTCCGTCACAATCTCCTCCCGAAATTAACTAATTTCCGGTCATCTTTCAGCACGTCACTTCTGGTGGAACATCACGTGCGAGTTTTAAAGTGCCCTTCGGGGCTCCGGCATGTACTCCTGCGTCCACGGGAAAAGCTTCCGGCCGGGACAGCGGGGCAGACTCTCAAAATCGGGAGTGTCCCGCTGAATTCAGGACGGTTGGGAGGTATGAATGCTCCCCACCATACACCTTGTACACGCAGGGCTCTGCACACCTCATATACACACGGTTCCGCTTTGTATGCCTCGTAAACACACGGCTCTGCTCCGTCCACCTCGCACACAAGGCTCCACTCCATACACCTTGTACACACGCAGCCATTCTTTGTACACCTTGTACACACACGACTCCACTCCGTAAACCTTGTACACATGCGGCTTTGCAGCATACACCTCGTACACACGCGGTTCTGCTCCGTACACCTCGTACACACGCGGCTCAGCTCCGTACACTTCACACACACAGGGCTCTGTTTCGTACACACCACAGCACTGCTACATCCACCTCGTACACTCGCAGCTCGGCTCCGTGCACCTTGTACAGACACACGGCTCTGCTCCATTCAACTCGTACACACACGGCTCCGCTCCGTACACCTCATACACACGTCTCCGCTCCGTACTCCTCGTACACACACAGCTCTGCTACATCCACACTGTAAACCCGAGTCCCGACCCCACACACACACACAAACTTACCCTCATCCAGCACCATGACAACCATCACAGCGCAGAGTCCTGCACACAAGTCAGAGGACACTGATCATGTGACCCCTGACTCCTCCCCTCCTGTGACCTCATCACAGGTCCTGTGGGCACAGAAGAGAACAGCATGGCAGCATCACTGCTAGCTGTGAGCCGCTGGCTGAGCTGTAGAGACAGGTAGGAGTGCATGGGGGGCATGGCGGCTCGTCTCACTGCGGGACACATAGTGTCCTCAACGGGACAGGGGAGTCAAAATCGGGACTGTCCTGCTCAATCCGGGACGGTTGGGAGGTATGGTTAAGGGAGTCTCTGAAAGAGGAGGCCGGATCCTCCTAGATTACACAATGCTCCCTCTGTGTGGCCTGGAGCAATGGCCCTGATGAAGGGGAAGGCATTATTCCCCGGAAACGTGTTGGTTTCCTTTTTGGCTCCTTTGGGACACCGTACACTCTTCTTTCAGTGCCACTGTCCATCTTGGATTCAGGAGTGCTCCCCCTCACAGAAGTGTGCAGCATTCCTCCTCCTCCTCAAAGGACTCACGCAGGTCTCATCCTTAACCCTTTCCAGCTACATCGCTGCAAGCAGGACTTTCACGTCACCTCAGCTGCTGAGTGAGTGCTGCTATTTGTAAGAGTAATAACACTGCGCCACAATGAGAACACCTTGGAGCGCACACGAGGGTAGACACTTGGTTGGAAGCTTCTGTACCCATAAGCCTGGAAAGTAGAGAAGACATGGTGTGATTCCGGCTCCAGCCCCACGGTCCAGTAACACTGCCCCCAATAGAGAGCTGTTCTCAGCCTCACACGGTACGACCAGAGCAGTCACCTCTTCATCACACTTTATTCCTGTGACTTCTCCCAATATCCATCTCCCCCAGACCGAGGGGCGGTTTCTCCAGGAATCAGCGCCACACACTTCTTTATCTATACATTTAGTTGCCTCTGTCTTCAGTTTTCCCCACAGACCTGTGTGTCTGCCTTGAACCTTTTTCCTTGTTTCATGTTTATGCCCAATCTATTAGTCTCTGGGGCACTAGTGTATTTATTCAATCTTTTATTGATTTTGCTGTTTCTTCACTCTTTTTCCATGTAGTGGTTCTTCTCTCGTGACTTTTCATGCTTTACTATAACCTCTTTTAATTTGCCTATTACTATAGCCGCAGTCCTTGATTCGTCTGACCAAGTCCAAAGATTGATTGTAATTGTCCGATACGGTGTGTAAGCTTTTCAGGGGATGTAGCTCCGGGATCGCCGTCTTGGGAAGACGGAGTGGCATAAAGAGTCCGTTCACAACCAGCAGTTCTGGTAAAAACTGGCCGCAACCAGCTTTATTTAAGTCCACAGCAAACAGAACATAATCAAAACCAAATCATAAACATAAATCCTGGGCCTCTCCGGCCACTCACTACACACAGATAGTTTCCCTTTCTATCCGGGTCCAGACTCTAGCAGCCTGGCCCCAAAAATAACACATATAGTCTGTAGTTACCAGCGTGAAGTTCACATGAGACTCCAACGGCGTCTGAAGTCAGATCCAGACTGAGCCCCCTCTGAACTCTCCTAGCAGGTACTTGGCTGTCTAATTAAGCAGCTGTGTTCACTCCGGGCTGAACTGCAAACCTGTCCCGGATGGGAATGGAGTCAACACCGCACTGACAACCTACTTTTTATGCGCCCCAGCTAAGAAACCTGGGCGAGATATACACACCGTCCAGTACACACCCCTTCACTGTCTCACATATCCCCCCCCCTCTTCTCCAGACCGGAGGGCTGGTCAAAAACTCCAAAGAGACAGTGAACTCTGGACAAGGCATCAGCATTACCCTGTAATTTCCCAGGTCTATGTTCGACCGAGAAATTGAATTCTTGAAGTGAAAGGAACCACCTTGTCACCCTGGCATTCCTTTCCTTGTTCTGCTTAATCCACGCCAGAGGAGCATGGTCTGATTGCAATTTAAATTTCCTACCCAAGAGGTAATACCGCAGGGAGTCCAGCGCCCATTTGATTGCGAGGCACTCTCGCTCCACAATGGCATAATTTTGTTCAGCCGGTGTCATTTTTCGACTTAGATACAGGACTGGGTGTTCTTCACCCTTCACGACCTGCGACAAAACCGCCCCTAACCCCACATTAGAGGCATCAGTTTGAACCAAAAACTCTTCCCTAAAATTAGGGTTGACCAGAACTGGTCTTTGACACAAAGCTATTTTCAACGACAGAAATGCTTTTTCTGCCTCCGGATTCCAATTTATCATTTTGGACTTCCCCCTTTTGTCAGGTCAGTCAATGGGGCAGCAATGGAGGCATAATTTGGTACGAATCTGCGATAGTACCCAGTGATGCCGAGAAATGCTTTGACCTGTCGTTTTTTGAGGGGTACAGGCCAGTTCCGAATTGCCTCTACCTTATCAATTTGTGGCTTGATCAGCCCCCTGCCAATAACATAGCCCAGGTATTTGGCCTCTTCTAGGCCAATTGCACATTTCTCTGGGTTTATGTTCAGCCCAGCTCCGCCTATCGAGTCTACGACGGCTTGTACCTTAGCGAGGTGGCTCTCCCAATCGGAACTGAAAATTACCACATCATCCAGGTAGGCAGCTGCATAGGCTCGATGCGGGCGCAGGATCTGGTCCATAAGCCTCTGAAAGGTAGCTGGGGCTCCATGCAACCCGAATGGCATCACCAGATACTGAAACAAACCTTCCGGGGTTGCAAAGGCCGTTTTTTCTTTTGCCTCATCAGACAGGGGTATCTGCCAGTACCCTTTTGTCAGATCGAGGGTTGTAATATAACGGGCACCCCCTAACCTCTCGATTAGCTCGTCTACCCGTGGCATTGGGTATGCGTCAAATTTTGACACCTCGTTCAACTTTCTGAAATCATTACAGAACCTCCAGGTTCCATTAGGTTTTGGGATCAGAACAATCGGCTACACCACTCGCTTTGGGCCTCCTCAATGACCCCGAGGTCTAGCATGCGTTTAATTTCAGTAGAGACTATCTTTTTTCGGGCTTCTGGAATTCTGTACGGTTTTATCTTGACCTTAGTACCGGGCTCGGTCTCGACATGGTGTTTTATTAGAGACGTCCGGCCGGGCAAGTCGGAAAACCTCTGCTGATTTTTCTGCAGAAACTCCCGTACTTCCTGTTTTTGGTGCACGGACAATGTCTCACCCATGGTCACAGGGGGTAGAGATGGTTTTACCCCTTTCTCTACTTCACCCGAGGCCAACAACGACTCTCTGTCCCTCCAGGGCTTGATCAGATTGATATGATACACCTGGTAGGGCTTCCGTCTCCTGGGTTGGTGTACTTTGTAAGTGACCTCGCTCACTTTTTGTACGATCTCATATGGAACATGCCACTTGGCCAAAAACTTACTTTCCACCGTGGGATATGGGAATTAGGATTAGGACTCGATCCCGGGGTTGAAAGTCCTAATTTTTGCTGACCGATTATAAACCCTGCTTTGAGCTTCTTGGGCTCTCTGCAGATGATTCTTCACCAATGGCATAATTTTAGCCATCCTCTCTTGCATCTGGGCAATATGCTCTATAACACTCTTGTATGGAGTTGTCTCGGTTTCCCAAACTTCTTTGGCTATGTCCAGGGTGGATTTGATTTAAATCAAACTGATTTAAATCACGATTTAAATCACAATTTAAATCACTAGTCAGTAAGGCTTGATTTAAATCAGTGATTTAAATCAAAGTTTCTACCAGACCGGTATATCTAATTTCATCATGTGCGATATGCCCCAGACCGGTGTATCTAATTTCATCAAGTGCGATATGCCCCAGACCGGTGTATCTAATCCCATAATGCGATACACTACACTCAGCCCTGTATCTAGATACATGCAGTGTGTCATGTGCTGTGAATAATCCCAGTGTGTGATACTCTCCACGTATCTGTGCTCAGTTTATAATACAGCAAGCAGCATGAACTAACAGAATAGATGCTGCCGGTCGTCCTCAGTGACAGCCTACTTGTCAGTATCACTGGCAGTCCCCAACAAAATGGCTCCGCTCTGTGAGCCTAAACTACATCCTCTGTTATTACAAACACCTAGTAATGGAGGAGAGAAGTCACACGTGATCATTTTCTTGTCTGCTTGCCCTTCCTCCTCCTCACACTTAGATTCACATTCTTCTTGTGTTGTGCAGATCTATTCCACTCCAAACAATCAGAAACATATTGTCTAACTTCTTGGACTTGGCACTGAAGGGGTTGATTCTGTATTCATAGGTTTGTAGAACAATAGGATTAAGGTCTTTTTCTCAACTCTGTTCATGTTGTAACATTTTTGCCGTGAAGAAGAGGCTGGAGTCAAATTCAGTTTTGAGAACTGAGTAAATAAAGCGAGCGTCTGTGATAACATAGGAGAGAAACTGCCCACTAATCCTACAGAAACCTCTGGAAGAGCATGGCATTGTGAATGTTACACATATACAGCCTTTATTCTACTGAGTTAAACAACTCCGCTTTATCTCATGATGGAAGAACCTTTGGATGGTAAAATATTTTCCTCAAAAAGCAGTTTATTGAAAAAAATCCGATTTAAATCAAAAAAATCCGATTGAAATCAAAAAAATCCGATTTAAATCAAAAAAAATCCGATTTTTTTGATTTTTTTTAAAAAAATCATTGATTTTTATCCACCCTGGCTATGTCTAGCAAGCCCCGCGGATGCCGACCATATACCAACTCAAAGGGAGAGAACCCCGTAGAGGCCTGAGGCACCTCCCTGACCGAAACATTAAGTAGGGTAACAGGTAGTCCCAGTCCCGCCCATCTTTCTCTACTGCTTTCTTTAACATATGTTTTAATGTTTTATTAAAACGTTCAACCAGCCCATCCGTCTGGGGTGATACACAGATGTCCGAATGTGCGAGATTTTAAGCAACTTACATAGTTCCTTCATCACTTTGGACATAAAAGGTGTGCCTTGGTCCGTGAGGATCTCTTTAGGGATTCCTGTCCTGGAAAACATATGAAAGAGTTCCCATGCAATATTTTTAGATGCCATATTTCTTAAAGGGACAGCCTCGGTGTACCGGGTTGCATAATCAAGTACCACTAAGATGTATTGGTGTCCCCTGGCTGATTTTACAATAGGACCTACCAAGTCCATCGCTACCCTTTCAAAGGGTATTTCTATAACCGGCAGCGGGATTAATGGACTCCGGAAGTGAGCCACCGGAGTATTTATCTGACACGAGGGGCAGGTTTTGCAATAATCCTCCACATCTCGATAAACCCCTGGCCAGTAAAACCTCTGGAGGATTCTTTCCTGGGTCTTGTCCATCCCCAGGTGCCCACCCAGCACGTGGTTATGGGACAAACCTAACACCATACTTCTATATGGCCTGGGTACTAGGAGCTGACTCATGGCCTCTCCCTTTACTCTAGTGACCCTGTATAGCAGGTCATTGTTCATGGCAATATGGGGAAATTTTTCATCAGAGCCGGGCTCTTGTGGGATCTCATTCAGAACAGTTATATTCTCCCTGGCATGTTTAAGAGTGGGGTCTTGCAATTGCTCACTCCCAAAATTACCACGGGACACCGGCAGATCAGGGACATTCTGTTCTAGAGAACCATCATCCCCCTCCCCCAACATCACCTGTAATGGAAATTCATTTTTAACCGTATCATCATCAGCATCATTATCATGGTCATCATCATTATCATTATTATCAGCATCATTATCACATAAGTTTAACGGTCCCCTAACATTGTGTTCCGCGCCTCTGGACCTCACAATCTCAGTAGGAGCTTCATCACACTTTCCCTTAGAACCGTTTTTTCTCCAAAGATCCCAAAACAGGGGAAAGTCACGACCCAATATGGCGGGATGCATCAGGTTCTTCACTACCCCCACTTCATACGAGATCTCCCCAAGTTTTGTGACGAAGTCTGCGGAAGTTACTGGGTAGACTTTGATATCTCCATGTATGCACACCACGCTCAGGTGCTTATCGGGGATGAAGTCCCTATCAGCCATACTAGCATGTACCAGAGTCACTCGACTTCCTGAGTCGAGGAGGGCCTGTACTGGGCATCCATTTATCACGACCTGACACAGCTGTGGGCCAGTCTCCTCGACTGGGGTGGCCACGCACACGGGCTCGGCGAGGAAAGAGAGGGACTGTCCAGCGTCACAGTCCATAGGTTCCCCCACTAGCGGACAGTTGGCTGAAATATGACCCTGTTCACGACATCTCCAACACTGTCTCAGGTCGGGGTGTTCAGACGGGGAGACCTTCCTAGGCCTGGGGTCTCCTGGTAGGGAAGTATCACCCTTTCGCTCATACATGTCCCCTCGGGGCTGACCCGGACTATCAACAGCCCCCCTTGCCCCCACAGCTGGAACTCTCTTACCGGGAGATGACGGAGGCCGGGTATTCCGAACTGATGATCGCTCGGACGGCTGGTCACGTAGATAGTCTTTGGTGGCGAAATACCTTTCTATCAAGCTGACCAGTTGATCGGCATCTTTGGGGTCTCCCTGTCCGACCCAGAGCTGTACCTCAGGAGGAAGGGCCCAGATGTACCGGTCCAGCACTACCTTTTCGACCATTTGGGCAGGGGTGCTGACGTCAGGTTCCAACCACTTCTTTACTAAAGAGATCAAGTCATACATTTGTGAGCGAGCAGGCTTGTCTCGCCTGTATCTCCAGTTATGGACTCTCCTGGCACGGACTGCCCTCGTCACACCCAGGCGGGCAAGAATCTCCGTTTTCAACTTAGTATAGTTTTTGCTGTCCTGCTCGCTGAGGTCAAAATAGGCTTTTTGGGGTTCCCCAGTCAGATAGGGCGCGACCACCATAGCCCATTCAGATTGTGGCAGATTCTCCTTCTCTGCCAGTCTCTCAAATACCGCTAGATATGCCTCCACATCGTCATGAGGCGTCATCTTCTGCAGGGTCTGTTTTACCGCCTTCTTTACGGCGGACAATGCCGGTGACGCAGTGTCTTCATTCGGGGACGAGGTGCTAAGAGTTATTTTTAGTGCTGCAACCTGCTCCAGTAACAACCGGTTGGACTCCTGCTGTTGCTGCTGCATGGCCTGTTGCATGCTCTGCTGTTGCTGCTGCATGGCCTGCTGCTGTTGCTGCTGCATGGCCTGTTGCATGCTCTGCTGTTGCTGCTGCATGGCCTGCTGATGTTGCTGCTGTATGGCCTGCTGATGTTGCTGGGCGAGCTGCTTAACAAGCTCCTCCATACTGCCGGACATCTTGGGCTGGCTGACAGCCTTCACCCAAGACATATACGCTCCACAGTCCTTTCCACAATAAGTTCAGGTTTGCGGTGCAGAGACCATTTTTTTTTTTTTTTTCCAAAGTCTTCAGCCACTGTGCTGCCCCCAGCATTCGAGCACCAATTGTAAGCTTTTCAGGGGATGTAGCTCCGGGATCGCTGTCTTGGGAAGACGGAGTGGCATAAAGAGTCCGTTCATAACCAGCAGTTCTGGTAAAAACTGGCCGCAACCAGCTTTATTTAAGTCCACAGCAAACAGAACATAATCAAAACCAAATCATAAACATAAATCCTGGGCCTCTCCGGCCACTCACTACACACAGATAGTTTCCCTTTCTATCCGGGTCCAGACTCTAGCAGCCTGGCCCCAAAAATAACACATATAGTCTGTAGTTACCAGCGTGAAGTTCACATGAGACTCCAACGGCGTCTGAAGTCAGATCCAGACTGAGCCCCCTCTGAACTCTCCTAGCAGGTACTTGGCTGTCTAATTAAGCAGCTGTGTTCACTCCGGGCTGAACTGCAAACCTGTCCCGGATGGGAATGGAGTCAACACCGCACTGACAACCTACTTTTTATGCGCCCCAGCTAAGAAACCTGGGCGAGATATACACACCGTCCAGTACACACCCCTTCACTGTCTCACATATCCCCCCCCCCTCTTCTCCAGACCGGAGGGCTGGTCAAAAACTCCAAAGAGACAGTGAACTCTGGACAAGGCATCAGCATTACCCTGTAATTTCCCAGGTCTATGTTCGACCGAGAAATTGAATTCTTGAAGTGAAAGGAACCACCTTGTCACCCTGGCATTCCTTTCCTTGTTCTGCTTCATCCACGCCAGAGGAGCATGGTCTGATTGCAATTTAAATTTCCTACCCAAGAGGTAATACCGCAGGGAGTCCAGCGCCCATTTGATTGCGAGGCACTCTCGCTCCACAATGGCATAATTTTGTTCAGCCGGTGTCATTTTTCGACTTAGATACAGGACTGGGTGTTCTTCACCCTTCACGACCTGCGACAACACCGCCCCTAACCCCACATTAGAGGCATCAGTTTGAACCAAAAACTCTTCCCTAAAATTAGGGTTGACCAGAACTGGTCTTTGACACAAAGCTATTTTCAACGACAGAAATGCTTTTTCTGCCTCCGGATTCCAATTTATCATTTTGGACTTCCCCCCTTTTGTCAGGTCAGTCAATGGGGCAGCAATGGAGGCATAATTTGGTACGAATCTGCGATAGTACCCAGTGATGCCGAGAAATGCTTTGACCTGTCGTTTTTTGAGGGGTACAGGCCAGTTCCGAATTGCCTCTACCTTATCAATTTGTGGCTTGATCAGCCCCCTGCCAATAACATAGCCCAGGTATTTGGCCTCTTCTAGGCCAATTGCACATTTCTCTGGGTTTATGTTCAGCCCAGCTCCGCCTATCGAGTCTACGACGGCTTGTACCTTAGCGAGGTGGCTCTCCCAATCGGAACTGAAAATTACCACATCATCCAGGTAGGCAGCCGCATAGGCTCGATGCGGGCGCAGGATCTGGTCCATAAGCCTCTGAAAGGTAGCTGGGGCTCCATGCAACCCGAATGGCATCACCAGATACTGAAACAAACCTTCCGGGGTTGCAAAGGCCGTTTTTTCTTTTGCCTCATCAGACAGGGGTATCTGCCAGTACCCTTTTGTCAGATCGAGGGTTGTAATATAACGGGCACCCCCTAACCTCTCGATTAGCTCGTCTACCCGTGGCATTGGGTATGCGTCAAATTTTGACACCTCGTTCAACTTTCTGAAATCATTACAGAACCTCCAGGTTCCATTAGGTTTTGGGATCAGAACAATCGGCTACACCACTCGCTTTGGGCCTCCTCAATGACCCCGAGGTCTAGCATGCGTTTAATTTCAGTAGAGACTATCTTTTTTCGGGCTTCTGGAATTCTGTACGGTTTTATCTTGACCTTAGTACCGGGCTCGGTCTCGACATGGTGTTTTATTAGAGACGTCCGGCCGGGCAAGTCGGAAAACCTCTGCTGATTTTTCTGCAGAAACTCCCGTACTTCCTGTTTTTGGTGCACGGACAATGTCTCACCCATGGTCACAGGGGGTAGAGATGGTTTTACCCCTTTCTCTACTTCACCCGAGGCCAACAACGACTCTCTGTCCCTCCAGGGCTTGATCAGATTGATATGATACACCTGGTAGGGCTTCCGTCTCCCGGGTTGGTGTACTTTGTAAGTGACCTCGCTCACTTTTTGTACGATCTCATATGGAACATGCCACTTGGCCAAAAACTTACTTTCCACCGTGGGAATTAGGATTAGGACTCGATCCCCGGGGTTGAAAGTCCTAATTTTTGCTGACCGATTATAAACCCTGCTTTGAGCTTCTTGGGCTCTCTGCAGATGATTCTTCACCAATGGCATAATTTTAGCCATCCTCTCTTGCATCTGGGCAATATGCTCTATAACACTCTTGTATGGAGTTGTCTCGGTTTCCCAAACTTCTTTGGCTATGTCTAGCAAGCCCGCGGATGCCGACCATATACCAACTCAAAGGGAGAGAACCCCGTAGAGGCCTGAGGCACCTCCCTGACCGAAAACATTAAGTAGGGTAACAGGTAGTCCCAGTCCCGCCCATCTTTCTCTACTGCTTTCTTTAACATATGTTTTAATGTTTTATTAAAACGTTCAACCAGCCCATCCATCTGGGGGTGATACACAGATGTCCGAATGTGCGAGATTTTAAGCAACTTACATAGTTCCTTCATCACTTTGGACATAAAAGGTGTGCCTTGGTCCGTGAGGATCTCTTTAGGGATTCCTGTCCTGGAAAACATATGAAAGAGTTCCCATGCAATATTTTTAGATGCCATATTTCTTAAAGGGACAGCCTCGGTGTACCGGGTTGCATAATCAAGTACCACTAAGATGTATTGGTGTCCCCTGGCTGATTTTACAATAGGACCTACCAAGTCCATCGCTACCCTTTCAAAGGGTATTTCTATAACCGGCAGCGGGATTAATGGACTCCGGAAGTGAGCCACCGGAGCATTTATCTGACACGAGGGGCAGGTTTTGCAATAATCCTCCACATCTCGATAAACCCCTGGCTAGTAAAACCTCTGGAGGATTCTTTCCTGGGTCTTGTCCATCCCCAGGTGCCCACCCAGCACGTGGTTATGGGACAAACCTAACACCATACTTCTATATGGCCTGGGTACTAGGAGCTGACTCATGGCCTCTCCCTTTACTCTAGTGACCCTGTATAGCAGGTCATTGTTCATGGCAATATGGGGAAATTTTTCATCAGAGCCGGGCTCTTGTGGGATCTCATTCAGAACAGTTATATTCTCCCTGGCATGTTTAAGAGTGGGGTCTTGCAATTGCTCACTCCCAAAATTACCACGGGACACCGGCAGATCAGGGACATTCTGTTCTAGAGAACCATCATCCCCCTCCCCCAACATCACCTGTAATGGAAATTCATTTTTAACCGTATCATCATCAGCATCATTATCATGGTCATCATCATTATCATTATTATCAGCATCATTATCACATAAGTTTAACGGTCCCCTAACATTGTGTTCCGCGCCTCTGGACCTCGCAATCTCAGTAGGAGCTTCATCACACTGTCCCTTAGAACCGTTTTTTCTCCAAAGATCCCAAAACAGGGGAAAGTCACGACCCAATATGGCGGGATGCATCAGGTTCTTCACTACCCCCACTTCATACGAGATCTCCCCAAGTTTTGTGACGAAGTCTGCGGAAGTTACTGGGTAGACTTTGATATCTCCATGTATGCACACCACGCTCAGGTGCTTATCGGGGATGAAGTCCCTATCAGCCATACTAGCATGTACCAGAGTCACTCGACTTCCTGAGTCGAGGAGGGCCTGTACTGGGCATCCATTTATCACGACCTGACACAGCTGTGGGCCAGTCTCCTCGACTGGGGTGGCCACGCACACGGGCTCGGCGAGGAAAGAGAGGGACTGTCCAGCGTCACAGTCCATAGGTTCCCCCACTAGCGGACAGTTGGCTGAAATATGACCCTGTTCACGACATCTCCAACACTGTCTCAGGTCGGGGTGTTCAGACGGGGAGACCTTCCTAGGCCTGGGGTCTCCTGGTAGGGAAGTATCACCCTTTCGCTCATACATGTCCCCTCGGGGCTGACCCGGACTATCAACAGCCCCCCTTGCCCCCACAGCTGGAACTCTCTTACCGGGAGATGACGGAGGCCGGGTATTCCGAACTGATGATCGCTCGGACGGCTGGTCACGTAGATAGTCTTTGGTGGCGAAATACCTTTCTATCAAGCTGACCAGTTGATCGGCATCTTTGGGGTCTCCCTGTCCGACCCAGAGCTGTACCTCAGGAGGAAGGGCCCAGATGTACCGGTCCAGCACTACCTTTTCGACCATTTGGGCAGGGGTGCTGACGTCAGGTTCCAACCACTTCTTTACTAAAGAGATCAAGTCATACATTTGTGAGCGAGCAGGCTTGTCTCGCCTGTATCTCCAGTTATGGACTCTCCTGGCACGGACTGCCCTCGTCACACCCAGGCGGGCAAGAATCTCCGTTTTCAACTTAGTATAGTTTTTGCTGTCCTGCTCGCTGAGGTCAAAATAGGCTTTTTGGGGTTCCCCAGTCAGATAGGGCGCGACCACCATAGCCCATTCAGATTGTGGCAGATTCTCCTTCTCTGCCAGTCTCTCAAATACCGCTAGATATGCCTCCACATCGTCATGAGGCGTCATCTTCTGCAGGGTCTGTTTTACCGCCTTCTTTACGGCGGACAATGCCGGTGACGCGGTGTCTTCATTCGGGGACGAGGTGCTAAGAGTTATTTTTAGTGCTGCAACCTGCTCCAGTAACAACCGGTTGGACTCCTGCTGTTGCTGCTGCATGGCCTGTTGCATGCTCTGCTGTTGCTGCTGCATGGCCTGCTGATGTTGCTGCTGTTGCTGCTGCATGGCCTGTTGCATGCTCTGCTGTTGCTGCTGCATGGCCTGCTGATGTTGCTGCTGTATGGCCTGCTGATGTTGCTGGGCGAGCTGCTTAACAAGCTCCTCCATACTGCCGGACATCTTGGGCTGGCTGACAGCCTTCACCCAAGACATATACGCTCCACAGTCCTTTCCACAATAAGTTCAGGTTTGCGGTGCAGAGACCATTTTTTTTTTTTTTTTTTTTTCCAAAGTCTTCAGCCACTGTGCTGCCCCCAGCATTCGAGCACCAATTGTAAGCTTTTCAGGGGATGTAGCTCCGGGATCGCTGTCTTGGGAAGACGGAGTGGCATAAAGAGTCCGTTCATAACCAGCAGTTCTGGTAAAAACTGGCCGCAACCAGCTTTATTTAAGTCCACAGCAAACAGAACATAATCAAAACCAAATCATAAACATAAATCCTGGGCCTCTCCGGCCACTCACTACACACAGATAGTTTCCCTTTCTATCCGGGTCCAGACTCTAGCAGCCTGGCCCCAAAAATAACACATATAGTCTGTAGTTACCAGCGTGAAGTTCACATGAGACTCCAACGGCGTCTGAAGTCAGATCCAGACTGAGCCCCCTCTGAACTCTCCTAGCAGGTACTTCTGGCTGTCTAATTAAGCAGCTGTGTTCACTCCGGGCTGAACTGCAAACCTGTCCCGGATGGGAATGGAGTCAACACCGCACTGACAACCTACTTTTTATGCGCCCCAGCTAAGAAACCTGGGCGAGATATACACACTGTCCAGTACACACCCCTTCACTGTCTCACAGGTGGTACAGATTTTTTTTTAACTCTTAAGAACTGACACGTAGGGATGCCATTTATGGTTGACTTGTGAAGTGACGAGGTGGCATGTAAGAGCGTGTTGGTTGCTGTTGGTTTCCTAATAACATCAGTGATAATTTTACCACTTGGCAACGCAGTTATTTTAAGATCCAAAATATTTTAAAATCCAGAATATTGTTCTGCCTGACTTGTATGTAAGTATATAAGTTTTATGTTAGAATCATTTTGATTCAATTTGTCCATTACCAGGGCCAAATTCTATTCTCACTAGTATCTCCCCAGATGAACAATATATCATTGAAAGAAATCCATCCCTGAATGGAGTCAATACCTGGGGCACATTCATCATGGAAGATTTTTCTTTCCCAAAACCCCATTGTCAGGAAAATATGAAGTATTTCCTATTGCCCTAAGGTACACATATAGAGCTCCGGCTGCCCCCCACTTATTAGGTTTGTGCAATGTAAGGCCTCTTTCACACATCAGTTTTTTGCCGTCAGTCACAATCCGTGTTTTTATGTAAAAAAAACGTATCCCGCGATTGATCCTGCAGGATCCGTTTTTCCAGGACGTCCCTCCTGACAGCACCATGGGACGTCCTCCTCCTCCTTGCTGGGACAGCAAAACACACGAGAGGTTAAAAGGCCCCTCCCCACCCCCTATCCCTCAGTGTTTTTCCTGTCCCTGCATGGAGGGATGCACGAGCAACGCTGTCAAGCTTGCTGGGCTTAGGGGGATCGTAAGGCGCGCCGAATCCTTCCCCCTGTCAAGAGGCCCTGGGCCGAAATTCCTTAGTGGGGAGTCCCTCTGCCCCAAAGGATTCTGGATTGGAGCCGCTCCTTCTGGCGGGAGGCTCTCGTCTCCGGACCCAGCGGAGGACAGATTACAAAAAAATCAGTGGGTCTGCAAAACCATCGCAGAGGGATACAGCATAGAGCTTTATTCCCCTCCCCCCGAAAGATATGTTTCCCCTACACTGGTCTTACCGGACTCAGCCATATGGTTCGACCTTCAGGAGATGGTCAGCACTTACGTGATAATCCCGGTTCCCGAGGCAGAAGTGGGCAGGGGGCACTATTCATCCCTGTTTACCATCACGAAGCCGTCAGGGGAGACCCGCACCATCATAAACTTGAAACCTCTAAATGGCTGGGTCAGATACAAAAGATTCCGGGTGGAATCAATCCGCTCGGCAGTTCATCTCATAGACAGGGGTGCAGTCATGTGCACCCTTGACCTAAAAAGTGTATACTATCAGGTCCCCATACATCCTTCATCTCAGGGCCTCTTACGGTTTGCCATAAGGCTGCTGACCCAGACCTTCCAGTTCCAGTGCCTACCCTTCGGGCTTGCTTCAGCCCCTCGAATATTCACAAAACTGGTCGCGGAGGTAGTGGCCTCCCTGAGAAGCCTGGTTACCATAATCGTTCCATATCTTATCGACTTTCTCATTGTAGCAGAATCCGAAGAGGCACTCGTCAGGCACTGAGACCGATGCATCAGTATACTGGAGTTTTTAGGCTGGGCCATAAATTGGCAGAAGTCAGACCTAATACCTAGTCAGAGGAAGGTCTTCTTGGGAGTACTGCTAGATTCCAGAGACAGAACCTCGTATTTGCCGGAAGGGAAGCAGAAGGTTGTGCGAGACCTAATAAAAGGCCTCTCAAGACACCAGACTTCAGTAAGATGCGCCATGAAGGCATTAGGACAGATGACGGTTTGCATTCCCTGCGTCAGATGGGCGCAAGCCCACTCAAGACCTCTGCAAAGGGAAATACTGACGGTATGGGACCGATCTCAAATCTCTCTGGACAGATCAATGCGTCTACCAGGTGCCGTAAGAAGGTCACTCGTCTGGTGGACACAGACTCGCAATCTACGAGTGGGGGTGCTGTGGTCCGCCTCTTCCTACTTAACAGTCACTACGGACGCCAGTCTGTGGGGCTGGGGAGCTCATTTTCAAGGCAGAATTCTACAAGGCAGGTGGCCCGACTACATCAGGAACAGATCTTCCAACTTCAAGGAACTGTACGCCGTATGGGAGGCTTTAAGGAGAAATAGATCCAGATTCACAGACCAACACGTCAGAATATTTTTCGACAACATAACCACAGTCTCGTTTCTGAACCACCAGGGAAGCCCCAGACATCGACCGCTTCAGGATCTGTCAGGAAGAATATTTGCCTGGGCAGAGAGCACAGTCCTCTCCTTAACAGCAGTTCACCTGGAAGGATCCCAGAACATGGTGGCGGACTACCTAAGCAGGAGAGAGGTCAGCCCAACCGAATTGGAATTGGACCAGGACATCTTCCGGGAGCTATGTCGCCGGTGGGGAACCCCCAGGATAGACCTATTCGCAAACAGACGAAACGCAAAGGCTCCAATGTTCTTCTCTCTGAACCCGTTGGATGCTCCAGAAGGACTGGATGCCCTGAGTGAGAAGTGGGGGGAGCACCTCTCGTACGCTTTCCCACCTTTGGCGCTCATTCCTGCTGTGTTGAGGAAGATCAGAGAAGATCGAGCTACCGTCATATTGATAGCCCCGTTCTGGCCGAAAAGGAGCTGGTTCTCCCTCTTAACAGACATGGCTGTAGAGAACCCAGTAGAACTCCCTCGATCAGGGGATGTGATCCATCAGTGCCCAATCCGCCACCCGAATCCGGAAAGACTACACCTCTCAGCCTGGATCCTGAGAGGAACATCCTGAAAGCTAAGGGCTTATCAGACCTGGTCATAGCTACCATCCAGGCCAGTAGGAAACCGGTCACGTCAGCAATTTACCTTTAAAATCTGGAAACTGTTCTGTCTGGAGAGTGGCAGGTCCGATTTGGTTGCAGGCGCACCAGACATTCCTAAGATCCTAGATTTCCTACAGGCAGGTTTTAGCAAAGGGCTCAGACCTAGCACCCTGAAGGTCCAGATAGCAGCATTAAGCTCCTTCTTTGACTATTCACTGGCATCCCACGCTTGGGTAGTTAGATTCATTTCAGCTACACAACGGCTGCGCCCCACCATTCAACAGTCTCCCACCTTGGGACCTTACTCTGGTCCTTAAGGCACTTTGTAAGGATCCATACACTCACAACAGTAACATGCCTGTGTCCCTTCTTACTAAGAAAGCGGCCTTTTTAGTCGCAATTACTACGGCCAAGAGAGTAGGAGAGATTCAGGCCCTATCCATCAGAGATCCGTATCTTCAAATTAGGGACGATAGCATAGTCTTAAGGTTTGACCCTGCTTTCATCCCAAAGATAGCGTCTACTCAGAACCGTAACCAGGAAATTGTCTTACCGTCCTTCTGCGACAATCCTGCCAACGCAAAGGAGTTAAGGCTCCATTCCTTGGATGTCAGAAGAATGGTCATAGACTACATTGAAGCCACTAGGGACTGGCGTTTGGACCCAAACTTATTCATCCTCTATGGGGGAAGGAATAAGGGTAGAAAGGCCTCAAAAGCTTCCATCGCGAGATGGATTACTTCTGTAATCGCGGAGGCCTACCGGGCTGAGGGTACCAGCCCCCGGAGGGCGGAGGGTCTAAAGGCCCACTCTGCCAGGGGAATTTCCGCCTCATGGGCGGAAAGAGCAGGCGCTTCTCTAGATCAAATTTGTAAAGCAGCAACATGGGCCAGACTAGATACATTCTGTAAACATTACAAACTGGATGTACTCTCAGGCCAGCACATTGCCTTCGGCAGGAAGGTTCTGCAGGCAGTAATCCCACCCTAAGGAGCTTTCTTTGGTACTCCCACGGTGCTGTCAGGAGGGACGTCCTGGAAAGGGGGTATTAGACCTACCGGTAATTATGTTTCCAGGAGTCCATCCTGACCGCACTGGTAGCCCCCTCCCTCTTGAATATGTCATATGCTGTAATATGATTATTTTTCAATAAAGTGTTATGTGCATTATACATGTCTTGTTCTTGGTACAACACTGAGGGATAGGGGGTGGGGAGGGGCCTTTTAACCTCTCGTGTGTTTTCCTGTCCCAGCAAGGAGGAGGACGTCCCATGGTGCTGTCAGGATGGACTCCTGGAAACATAATTACCGGTAGGTCTAATACCCCCTTTTCTCATAAACTTGTATTAGCGACAGATTGCGATGGCCGGCCGTGCATTTCATCCGTCGTTCAACAGATCCGTCGGAAATTTTGTGTCCGGTGGCCGGAGACGACGCACAAAGCAATGTTTTTTGTCTCAGTCGGAAAGTCGGACATCGACGGATCTGTCGATGTCCGTCATTTTTTATAATTGAAGCCTATGGGCGCCAGATCTGTCGTCATCCGTCAAATGAAAAAAAAAACGGATCCGTTGTCGAAATCCGTTTTTTTTAACTGAGCATAAAAATAGATATATATATATATCTATATATATATACATACACATGTCATTGAGACACATATATATATATATGTATATATACATACATATATATATTTATAGTTCATACAGTTCTACATAGCATAATAGCCGCTAAATCAATTGCCGGCTTCGGTAAAATCATTGCAGAACCCAACATGATATGACACATGGTTTACACACAGTAAACCATTTCATTTCATTTAGTTTTATATGTTTTAAGGTACTGTCACACTAAGCGAGATCGCTAACGAGATCGCTAATGCGTCACTGATTTTCTGACGCAGTAGCGATCTCGTTAGCGACGCAGCTGTGTGTGACATATAGCAGCGATGTGGCCCCCGCTGCGATGTCGCTGATCGCTCATGAATGTTCTGAGCCGTTTTTGGTCATTGGTGTCCCTCTGGTGAGCCTGAATCGCTGAGTGTGACACCCTTTATGAACGACTTTACCAGCGTCGCAGGTGGGACTAGGTTTTCCAACGACCGTAGAGGTCGTTATACAGATCGCTGATCTCTGATGAGATCTTTGTATTTGGAATCTAACTAGCAATCACATAGCGATCGCACTAGCGATCTCGCCAGGTCGTGTCGCTGTCGTGATCGCTGATGCGATCGCTAAGTGTGACAGTGCCTTAAGACTAATAATTAGATGAGTGTATGTGTGCAAAATTTGGGACATGTAGGTGTAAATTTGTTGTAAAAAAAATGCGTGGGCTCCCGCGGTATTTTCTCCGCCAGAGAGGGAAAGCCAGTGACTTGGGACAGATAGTCCCTCTCATGGCTATTAATATTATTTTTGGGCTACTAACGTCTGGCCCCAGCCACCCCAGAAAAGGCACATCTATTATTAGATGCTCCTTTTCTGGCACTTAGCCTCTCTATTCCCTTTGCCTTTAACAGCGGCTCATGGGTTAATAAGGGGTTAATAATACTTTGCTATTGAAAGGTGACATTAATCCGGGTTAATAATGGAGAGGTGTCAATAAGACAACTATCCATTATTAATCCTATTGTAGTAAAGGGTTAAAAAAAACATACATTAATTAAAAATTATTTTAATGAAATAATTACACAGTTTTTGACCAAATTTATTATTCTGCCAATACATGTGAATCCCTTGTTCTCCTGTAATAAAAAAAAAAATAACAACAATATCCATATTAACAACTTCTAATATACAAGCACATAGTACTCGGGATACAACAGGTCATCAAACACAGATATCAGCACTCAAGGGGTTAAGGAGGTCTCTGAAAGAGGAGGCCGGATCCTCCTAGATTACATAAGGCTCCCTCTGTGTGGCCTGGAGCAATTACCCTGATGAAGGGAAAGTCATTATTCCCCGGAAACGTGTTGGTTTCCTTTTTGGCTCCTTTGGGACACCGTACACTCTTCTTTCAGTGCCACTGTCCATCTTGGATTCAGGAGTGCTCCCCCTCAAAGAAGTGTGCAGCATTCCTCCTTCTCCAAGGACGCAGGTCTCATCCTTAACCCTTTCCAGCCACATCGCTGCAAGCAGGACTTTCACGTCAACTCAGCAACTGAGTGAGTGCTGCTATTTCTAAGAGCAGTGGCGCACCTATAATGAGGCGAGTTGAGCCTTCTGTCTCAGGCAGCGGCAGCTAGGGGGTGCAGAGCACAACTCAGAACACATGGTGTGGTGCCGGCTCTCCTTAATCCCTGCCGAGTCTTACACTCCTGCGCACTGTGCTATGTGTCCCGCAGTGAGAAGCAGCCACGCCCCCCATGCACCCCTTTTCCTCACCCTCCCACCTTTCCACTTTAGCTTCTCGCAGCCAGGAGTCCCGTTGCTGTGCTGTCCTGTTATGTGCAGCAGGACCTGCGATGAGGTCACAGGAGGGGGAGGAGTCAGGGGTCA
This sequence comes from Oophaga sylvatica, assembly GCA_033576555.1. NCBI lineage: Eukaryota > Metazoa > Chordata > Amphibia > Anura > Dendrobatidae > Oophaga > Oophaga sylvatica. Next base: position 35,519,692 of record JARQOD010000003.1, on the reverse strand, counting down.
CATGGTCAGGCTCTCTGCGTGCAGGTGTACGGAGCGGAGCCGTGTACGAGGTGTACGGAGCAAGCCGGAGCCGTGTGTGTATGGGGTGTACGGAGCGGAGCCGTGTGAGTACGAGGTGTACGGAGCGGAGCCGTGTGTGTACGAGGTGTACGGAGCGGAGCCGTGTGTGTACGAGGTGTATGGAGCGGAGCCGTGTGTGTACGAGGTGTACGGAGCGGAGCCGTGTGTGTACGAGGTGTACGGAGCGGAGCCGTGTGTGTACGAGGTGTACGGAGCGGAGCCGTGTGTGTACGAGGTGTACGGAGCGGAGCCGTGTGTGTACGAGGTGTACGGAGCGGAGCCGTGTGTGTACGAGGTGAGCGGAGCCGTGTGTGTACGAGGTGTACGGAGCGGAGCCGCTCAGCTCCGTACACACAGGGCTCCGTGCTTGAGCCATGTGTGTACGGAGCAGAGCCGCGTGTGTATGGTGCAAAGCCGCATGTGTACAAGGTTTACGGAGTGGAGCTATGTGTTTACAAGCTGTACTACTTATAGAGAACTTTAACATATAAAAATCGATGTTTCAAACATATTCCTATTTAAGGGTCTGTGCACACGTTGCGGAATCTGCTGTGTATCCGCAGCGGATTTGCCGCTGCAGATCCGCAGCAGAACTGCAAGTGATGTACAGTACCATTATATTCAATGGAAATAAAAAAACGCAGTGCACATGCTGCGGATTTTTCCGCGCGGATTTGATGCGGATGTAAATCCGCAGCATGTTTTGTGCAGTTCGGCAGCGTTTTGAGACCTGCTCTAAATAGGAATCTGCAGGTCTCAAAACGCAGGGGAAGTCCGCACAAAAATTGCGGCAAATCCGCACTAAATCCGCAGGTAAAACGCAGGTCATTTTACCTGCGGATTTAGCAAAATGCGCAGAAAATTCCACAGCAGATTCTGCAACGTCTGCACATACCCTAAAAGTGTATGTATTTCACATGTGCGTCACGTTAGGCTAGTAAGAGTAAACCAGATTTATTTGTACTGATTTTACAAAGGTGGGGGGGGCGCTGTTTTGCAGTTCGCCTCAGGCAGCAGAGAGGCTAGGTTCACCTGTTATGAATGTGCTAGGATGGTTTCTGATGTACTCGTCCATTTAAACACTAGAAAATTTTATTAGGGTAAATCGACAACAAGAATCTGCAGAAAGAGGTAGTACAACACCCACAGTGGATGTATACACTGCACACATACAATTAAAAATACGAAAAGGGGCACACCACCCCCAAAAACCCTCAAACAATTGTCACATATGACAAATGAGGCCAGAAATTGCTGCACTCCATTAGCTACTGAGTATACTGCAAATGACACATATCAATTCAGTGCCCCCTGAAGAAGGATTGGACCGAAACGTGCGTTGGGGTGCGCGCACACAACCCCTCTGACCCTCTTGTGCAGTGGCGCCGATCTCCTTTGTGCCAGGTAATTTACCATTGCCACTGTAGCTATGTATCCTATTGTCCACATTAGGTAAGGTTCACTATTTTGCAATTGTGGCACATTTAGCATAGCTTGGCAGCAATTTTGAGGTCTGCATTAATATGTGCCAATTTCTTGAATGGCAATGGGAAAGTTACAAATTTGATTGATATGTGTCATTTGCAGTATACTCAGTAGCTAATGGAGTGCAGCAATTTCTGGCCTCATTTGTATAAATATCCATTTTTGGCTATCTGAACACATGTTAATTGTATTCTGGTGCTAATTACTATTTTTATTATAGTAAATGCTAAATCATATGTGACAATTGTTTGAGGGTTTTTGGGGGTGGTGTGCCCCTTTTCGTATTTTTAATTGTATGTGTGCAGTGTATACATCCACTGTGGGTGTTCTACCTCTTTCTGCAGATTCTTGTTGTCGATTTACCCTAATAAAATTTTCTAGTGTTTAAATGGACGAGTACATCTGGTTTTTCCACCTAGGTGGTTTGTTTCTATAGTTAAATTGATGTGTCCTAGTATTTCCATGACCACTCCTAGGTTCCCATTATTGGGTTTAATTGATGTAGTTTGTTAGGATGTGGTGTTTTTGGTTGAGTGCGACTTATCTAGGATGGTTTCTGAGCAGAGGCTCCCTCTGGTGGTTACAGACAGTACTGAACCTTTCAGCGAGGAGTGGCAATCTGGGTTCACTGACTGGTCTGATATAAGGGAGGTTCCCTCCCATGATGGTTGCCGGTGATCAATTGTTCTCGTCTCAATTGTGGTTCCTGGTTCATTTGGAAGTTTGCTGGAGTCTTGCCTGCCTCTCCTGCTTTCCGATAAGTATTTTATGCTTTTCTTTTTGTGCTTGCTTTTTGCATTGTTTTCTGCACTTTTGTGGAGGTCAGCCAGGTCCCCTACTGGGGTCTGGGCTCCTCACGGTTTGTCTGCAGCCACTGTTATTTGCTCATTTGCTTTTTCCTGTTTTTTCAGCGGCTTGGTTTTTGTTCACACTGAGATCTGATTTAGCGGGTGGCGAGATCGTGTGATCTCAGTATTTTTGTAATCAGAATTGTTGGATTTTTGTAGGGTTTTCTGGGTTGCAGAAAGTAATCTCTCCTGTCCTATCCTATTTAGTCAGCTTGTGGCCCCAGCGTTTGCTCAGTCTATTTTCTGCCTTTGTTTGTATTTTCATCTTGTCTAACCGCCATTATATGTGTGGGGGCTTCCTATTTTCTTTGGGGATCTGCTCCGGGGCAGATAGCTTTCATCTTTCTGCCTTTAAGTGTAGTTATCTCTCAGGCTGTGACGACGCGTCTAGGATCAACGTAGGAACTCTCCACGGCTACCTCTAGTTGTGTCGTTAGTTTAGGAATCTGCAACCCATCAGTTACCAACATCTCAGGTGTTCGGCTACTCTGCTGTTGTTCCTGTCCTCCTCAGCTACCGAAACATAACATTTACCCCTGTCTAAGAGTGTAATAACACTGCGTCACCAATGAGAACACCTTGGAGCGCGCACACGAGTATATAAACTTGGTTGGAAGCTTCTATACCCATAAGCCTGGAAAGTATAGAAGACATGGTGTGATTCAGGCTCCAGCCCCATGGTACAGTAACGCTGCCCCCAATAGAGTGCTGTTATCAGCCTCACACGGTACAAAAAAAGCAGGAGCTCTAGTGTCGGCCAGAGCAGTTGATAGACAGTATTCACCAAATCAATTGTAGTATAAAGCAAAGGTGAACTTAAAACATAACCTTTAATAAATTCATAAAAAACAACCAAAATTGTGAGTCACCCAATATAAAATGCAATAGAAGATGCTAACAATTGGATCAATATTGTTTAAGCTTTCCTATAATTATGAGAACTGTCAGTCAGAAACTCTACATACTTTGCAGATATCATTTTCACACCTTCAGGAACCTTAAAGGGCCCTACCAGCTGTTTCCCCATGATTCCGGCCCAAAACATGACTCCACCTCCTTGCTGACGTCGCAGCCTTGTTGGCACATGGTGGCCATCCACCAACCATCCACTACTCCATCCATCTGGACCATCCAGGGTTGCTCGACACTCATCAGTAAACAAGACTGTTTGAAAATTAGTCTTCATATATGTCTGGGCCCACTGCAACCGTTTCTGCTTGTGAGCACTGTTTAGGGGTGGCCGAATCATAGGTTTATGCACCACAGCAAGCCTTAAGGGTATGCCACACTAAACGAGATCGCAAACGAGATCACTAAAACGTCACTATTTTACGATCTCGTTAGCGATCTCGTTGTGTGTGGCATGTAGCAACGATGTGGCCCCTGCTGTGATGTCGCTGATCGCTCACTAGCATTCTGGACCGTTTTTTGATCGTTGGTGTCCCGCTGGTGAGCCTGTATCGCTGTTTGGCACCTTTTGCGAACGACGAGCGACCTCGTTTGTGACGCATATGGTGTTTAGCGTCACGGAATGGATCGCAATATCTGTAAGTTCTCTTTTGCGTCACAGAGAGGATCGCAGAAGTTGCAAAGCAGGCTAGCAGGACGCAGAGAGCAGGAGCGATGCTGGAAATTCCTATGAATCAGAAGCGCTCAGTACATGCTAATGACAGATCCTAACGACCGCCAAAGTCGTTAAAGAGATCGCTGACCGCTGATGAGTTGTTAATGAGATCTCCTGTTTGGCAGGTACTAGCGACCTAAAAGAGATCACACCAACGATCTCATTAGCTTGCGTCGTTATTGAGATCGCTAACCAGATCGCTAAGTGTGGCAGTACCTTTAGAAGGATCCCACACCTTGAGGTTCGAGGGACTCCAGAGGCTCCAGCAGCTTCAAATATCTGTTTGCTGGTTTGTAATGGCTTTTTAGCAGCTGCTCTCTTAATCCTATGAAGTTGCCTGGCAGAAACCTTCCTCATTCTGCCTTTATCATCACAAACATGTCTGTGCTCAGAATCAGACACAAATCTCTTAACAGTACGATGATCACGCTTAAGTTTTCGGGAAATATCTAATGTTTTTCATCCCTTGACCATTGACCAAGGCATTGCACTATTTGATGCTTTTCAGCAGCAGAGAGATCCTTTTTCTTTCCCATGTTACTTGAAAACTCTGGCCTGCTTAACCCCCTTCATGACCCAGCCTATTTTGACCTAAAAGACCTTGCCATTTTTTGCAATTCTGACCAGTGTCCCTTTATGAGGTAATAACTCAGGAACGCTTAAACGGATCCTAGCGATTCTGAGATTTTTTCGTGACATATTGGGCTTCATGTTAGTGGTAAATTTAGGTCGATAATTTTTGCGTTTATTTGTGGAAAAAAATGGAAATTTGGCAAAAATTTTGAAAATTTTGTAATTTTCAAATTTTTAATTTTTATTCTGTTAAACCAGAGAGTTATGTGGCACAAAATAATTAATAAATAACATTTCCCACATGTCTACTTTACAATTTTGGGAACAACATTTTTTTGTTAGGAAGTTATAAGGGTTAAAAGTTGACCAGCGATTTCTCATTTTTACAGCAAAATTTACAAAACCATTTTTTTTAGGGACCACCTCACATTTGAAGTCACTTTGAGGGGTCTATATGGCAGAAAATACCCAAAAGTGACACCTTTATAAAACTGCACCCCTCAAGCCACTCAAAACTACATTCAAGAAGATTATTAACCCTTCAGGTGCTTCACAGGAACTAAAGCAACGTGGAAGGAAAAAATGGGGATTTTAATTTTTCCAACAAAAATTTTCTTTTAGCATCAATTTTTTCATTTTTACATGGGCAACAGGATAAAATGGATCCTAAAATTTGTTGGGCAATTTCTCCTGAGTACACAGATACCTCATATGTGGTCATAAACCACTGTATGGGCGCACGGCAGGGCTCAGAAGGGAAGGAGCGCCATTTGACTTTTTGAATGGAAAATATGCTGGAATATTTAGCGGTTGCAATGTCGCATTTGGAGAGTCCCTGTGTGCCTAAACATTGGAGCTCCCCCACAAGTGACCCCATTTTGGAAACTAGACCCCCTAAGGAACTTATCTAGATGCATAGTGATCACTTTGAACCCCCAGGTGCTTCACAAATTGATCTGTAAAAAAAAGAAAGTACTTTTTTTTTCACAAAAATTTTCTTTTAGCCTCAGTTTTTTCATTTTCACATGGGCAACAGTATAAATTGGATCCTAAAATTTGTTGGTCAATTTCTCCTGAGTACACAGATACCTCATATGTGGTCATAAGCCACTGTTTGGGCGCACGGCAGGGCTCAGAAGGGAAGGAGCGCCATTTGACTTTTTGAATGGAAAATATGCTGGAATATTTAGCGGTTGCCATGTCGCATTTGGAGAGTCCCTGTGTGCCTAAACATTGGAGCTCCCCCACAAGTGACCCCATTTTGGAAACTAGACCCCTAAGGAACTTATCTAGATGCATAGTGAGCACTTTGAACCCCCAGGTGCTTCACAGAAGTTTATAGCGGAGAGCCATGAAAATAAAAAATCATTTTTTTTTCTCAAAAAATGATTTTTTAGCCCACTATTTTTTATTTTCACAATGGTTACAGGAGAAATTGGACCCCAAAAGTTGTTGTCCAGTTTGTCCTGAGTACGCTAGTACCCCATATGTGGGGGGGAACCACTGTTTGGGCACACGTCAGGGCTCGGAAGGGATGTAGTGACGCTTTGAAATGCCGACTTGATGGAATGGTCTGCGGGCATCTTGTTACTTTTGCAGAGCCCATGATGTGCCTAAACAGTAGAAACCCCCCCAAGTGACCCCATTTTGGAAACTAGACCCCGCAAAGAAGTTATCTAGATGTGTGGTGAGCACTTTGAACCCCAAGGGCTACACAGAAGTTTATAACGCCCGGGCATGAAAATAAAAAAATCATATTTTTTCCACAATCAGGATCTTTTAGTCCCCAATTTTTTTATTTTCCCAAGGGTAACATGAGAAATTAGACCCCAAAAGTTGTTGTCCAATTTGTCCTGAGTATGCTGATATCCCATATGTGGGAAAAAAACTACTGTATGGGCACACGTCGGGGCTCGGATGGGAAGTAGTGACGTTTTGAAATGCCCACTTGATGGAATGGTCTTCGGGCGTCATGTTACGTTTGCAGAGTCCCTGATGTGCCTAAACAGTAGAAACTCCCCACAAGTGATCCCATTTTGTAAACTAGATCCCCAAGGAACTCCTATAGATGTGTGATAAGCACTTTGAATCTCCAAGTCCTTCACAGAAGTTTATAACGCAGAGCCGTGAAAATATAAAATCATTTTTTTTCCACAAAAATAATTTTTTTTCCCAATGTAAACAGGAGAAATTAGAACCCCCAAAGTTGTTGTGCAATTTTTCCCGAGTACGCTGATACCCCATATGTGGGGATAAACCACTGTTTGGGCATACGTCGGGGCTTGGAATAAAGGGAGCACTGTTTGACTTTTTGAACGCAAAATTTGCAGGAATCAATGGTGGCGCCATGTCACGTATGGAGACCCCCGGATGTGCCTAAATAGTGGAAACCCCTCAATTATAACTCCAACCCTAACCCCAACACACCCCTAACCCCTACACACACCTAACCCTAATAGAAACCCTAACCATAACCCTAACCCCAACACACCCCTAACCCTAATCCCAACTCTAACCCTAATTCCAACCCTAACCCTAATTCCAGCCCTAACCCTAATTCCAACATCCACTGCGGATCCCCAGCAAAATCCGCCGCGGATCCCCAGCAAAATCCGCCGCGGATCCCCAGCAAAATCCGCCGCGGATCCCCAGCAAAATCCGCCGCGGATCCCCAGCAAAATCCGCCGAGGATCCCCTGCAAAATCCGCCGAGGATCCCCAGCAAAATCCGCCGCGGATCAGCAGCAAAATCCGTCGCGGATCAGCAGCAAAATCCGTCGCGGATCAGCAGCAAAATCCGTCGCGGATCAGCAGCAAAATCCGCCGCGGATCAGCAGCAATATCCGCCGCAGATCAGCAGCAATATCCGCCGCGGATCAGCAGCAATATCCGCCGCGGATCAGCAGCAATATCCGCCGCGGATCAGCAGCAATATCCGCCGCGGATCAGCAGCAAAATCCGCCGCGGATCAGCAGTAAAATCCGCCGCGGATCAGCAGCAATATCCGCCGCGGATCCGCAGCAAAATCAGCTGCGGATCAGCAGCAAAATCCGCTAGGAAAAAAAAAATAAAAATCTTTATTTTATTATTTGTCCCTACCTATGACAGGGGGGGGTTCATTTACTTTTTTTTTATTTTGATCACTATGACAGTTTATCACAGTGATCAAAATAAATTTTTGTACAATGGAGGGCGCACTGCGCATGCGCCCGCCATTTTCCAAGATGGCGGCGCCCATGAAGAATCCCGGGCAGCCGCCGGGACGGATCCAGGGACATCGGTGGACCGGGAGAGGTGAGTATGGGTGTCGGAAGGTGAGGGGGGGTTATCGGAAGGTGGGGGCAGCGGAGACCAGGACGAGGGGAGCTGTTAGTGACGGCGGTGACCGATCGCTGCCATCTTTCGGTGGCGGCGGCCGATCGCTGCCGTGACTACGTGTGGGGGGGGGTCAGGGCTCGGTGTCCAGCCATGGCCGATGCTATTGCAGCATCGGCCATGGCTGGATTGTAATATTTCACCAATTAAATTGGTGAAATATTACAGATTGCTCTGATTGGCTGTTTCACTTTTAACAGCCAATCAGAGCGATCGTGGCCACGGGGGGGTTAAGCCAACCCCCCTGTGGTGAAGCACAAAGGGTCCTGTGCCTGCGGGTCAGGTGACCTTTCAGTGACCCCAGTCACCCGGCCCGCGGGAACGCGATCCTTTCATGACGCCACATAGGCGTCATGGGTCGGATTGGCACTGACTTTCATGACTCCTACGTGGCGTCACAGGTCGGGAAAGGGTTAATAGTGTGGAACATCCGGTTTTCCTTTTATTGGGCTCACATGGCAAACTACTGTAATTATCACAGGTATCTGAGATTGATTTCAGTGATCCAAAGAACCCTGAGACACAATACCATCAATGGGTTTCATTTACAAAAAAAAAAAAAAACACTATGACACTAAAAACCAATTTGCATAATAATTTGGAACATGGTGTAGAAATCAATGAGAAATTGAAATAACTTTGCAAAAAATCAGCAACAGCATTTTCGAAGTGTTTTTGAAGTGTTTTGATGAATACAATTACCTATCACTTTTATACAGCTCTGGCAAAAATTATACCTCTAAATTACCTTTATAGATGTATTTTTGAGTAAAATGTAAATTGTTATTTTTAGTCTATGATCTTCTGACAACATGTCTCTGAATTTCCAAGCAATAAATTTTGTATTTTTTTCTGACGAAGAGAAATGGTCAAAATTAAAAAAAAAACAAAACAGGGCTTCAATGAGGTTCAGGTCTGGAGAATGGGCTGCCCATGACAGCGTTTTGATGTGGTGGTCACTTAATTTTTTGCCAGCGCTCTATTATCAATCTCAAAGTGCTGGAACTTTTGTTATTTTTTTTTCTTCAATGTTTAACCCACATCAATGAGACAGTCGGTATTGACAACAGAATCTAATGGGCATCATGATGTAGAAAAAAGGGATTTTTCAACAATCAATTGATCTTGAGTACAAAATCTGTACATATTTCATCCCTGATGTTTCCCCTTTTTATCTCCAGGAATTGTATTACAGGATCCTTTATGATGTTACATCGTCATCTTCTCAGTCAGGTCCCTACAGTATAGTGTTCTTTCAATTGGAGATCTTATATATAAGAGAATTTTCCTGATTGTCCCATCAAGGATGGATGAAGACCGAGACAAGATGGCGGAGAGGATATTACACCTCACCCTAGAGATCCTCTTCCGGCTTACTGGAGAGGTGAGAGATTCTGATGACGTCACATTACATCATTCTTATCTATGGGAATAACAGATGGACAGAACTGGAGAGATGAGGACACTGGAAATGTCTGTAGTGAGATTTATTAATGTGTCTCTCCATAACCAGGATTACACAGTGGTGAAGAAGACCTCTAGTGAGCGCTGTCAGGACCCTGTGTCTGAGGGATGGGGAAGACCCCTGAACCCAATCATGGAGCCTCCACCTCACCCCCTGATACATGAGGATATCAAAGACCAGAAGATCAAAGAACTCAACTACAAGATGATTGAGCTGCTGACTGGAGAGGTGACACTGCTGGGAATGCTGGGACTTTATACATTGCCGCTATGAAGGGATCGGGGTGATGACAGTATCATTGTATGTGTCAGGTTCCTATAAGGTGTCAGGATGTCACCGTCTATTTCTCCATGGAGGAGTGGGAGTATTTAGAAGGGCACAAAGATCTGTACAAGGACGTCATGATGGAGGTTCCCCAGCCCCTCACATCACCAGGTAATAGACAGGACTAAATACACACAGCCTATAATTATCTGTATGTAAGGAATGAATTCAGTCCCTGTATATGTTTCCTCCAGATCTATCCAGTAAGAGGACAACACCAGAGAGATGTCCCCGTCCTCTTCTTCCCCAGGACTGTAAACAAGAAGATCCCGATGTTCCTCAGGATGATCAGGTAGATGGAGAGAAGGTGTCATGAGATCTCCCCTATGATGTGTAGATGGCTGTGAAGGTCTTGTGCTCAATCTTGTTTTATCCACCAGTATTATATGTTTTATACTTGTGTAATGAGAACGATGGAGATGACAGGATTAGAGCTGATCATAGATGTGACTTCTCCATCTGTCAGTGACTCTTATAAAATTTGTTTCAGGGTAAAGATCGGACCCATTTTAATACTACAGAGACATACGTGAGGAGTGATGAGGGGTGCAATGAGGAGATTCCTATACATAAAGGCCCAGGTGAGTAGTAACCGCTAACTTCAGAGAAGTCACAGATTCTTCTCATTCACTGTCTGTCACTGCTTTATGGATTTTATCAAGTGGTCACCATTCTGCCACAATTTTCCAACTTTGAATTTTCATGCTTTTAAATCACAGAGATAAGGCGCACAAAATAGTTAATAAATAACATTTCTCACATGTCTACTTTACATCAGCTCAATTTTGGAACCAACATTTTTTTTGTTAGGAAGTTATAAGGGTTAAAAGTTGACCAGCGATTTTTCCAACAAAATTTACAAAACCATTTTTTTTGTACAGAGCACATCACATTTGAAGTCACTTTGAGGGGTCTATATGATAGAAGATACTTAACCCCTTAATGAACACCAATACGCCTTTTAACGGCAGCAGTTAAAGGTACTTATGCCTCAGCGCCGCTTTTTAATGGCGCTGAGGAATATGGGTATAGCGCCCCCAGAGTTGGAATTTCGCCGGGGTCTTGGCTTCCGGGGGGTAGCTGAGACTCAGAGAACATGATTCAGAGCGGTTTTTACCTTTTACTGACCCCTGTGTTGCGATTGCTGTTATTGACAGTATAATGGCGACCGCCAAAAAAAAAAAAAAAAGTCAGATTTAATTTCTCTCTCGACTGTTGTGATCGCACATTAGAGGAGAGAGAAATGGGGTCCCCCTAGCCCCCCACGTTACCTTATGTACCGGATCAGTAGTTCCCCGGCCCCCCTCCTTCCTCGGGCAGAAAGAAAATTGTGGGTGCATGTGCAGTGCGCCCGCCGCAATCTGCCTGCCGGCAACCGATGATAATTTTCTCATTGGCTGCTGGCTTTTGATTACTGTGATAGATTCTATCACAGTGATCAATAGCCCCCAATATTAGTAAATATGGCAGCACTTGGGCTGTGCCTCTCTTTTCTCTCCTTGTAGTTGTTCTGGGAGAGAAGGGAGATTCTTCAAGCGCTTCCCTGTCAGAAATATAAACTAATAATTTCAGTGTCCGCAAACCCCATAAAAAGTCCAATTACCCACCTCTATTCTCTGTAATCCCCGCATCCCCGTTGTCAGTGGATTATAAAAAATATATATATTTTTTTATATAATTTTGTTTTTATAATTTTTTGCAGTTAGGGTTATTAGGATATGGCTACATGTGTTAGGGTTACACGTATTAGGGTTACGCTTGTTAGGGTTAGGCAGTAAAAAAAATAGTGTAATATTAGGGTTAGTTCTTTCTTAGGCAGACAAATAAATAAATGGCCCGCAGAATATTTAGCGCGGAGCAAGCGTACAACCTGCTTTGCTCCAGCAATGAAACAAAAGATGCTTCTTAAGTAGAGCAGTGTTCATGCAGTCACGACATCTCTTCCTCCACAGATCCCACAGCCCAGTGGTAGCAGAGTTGGTTGTTACTGCTGAAGCTTCAGAGGCAGGACCAAGTACCGCAGTTCCCCCACCTCTGTGGTATAATGACACTTAATTTTCCCTCTAATTCCCCCTTTTTCTGCAGCCCTAGAGTAATATTAGATGTCACCAATTTTACCCCGTTGATTTTTTCCAAATTTTCATTAGCCCAGAAGTCCTACAATCGCCCACCAAACAAACTTATATGCCCGACAATACATCTCCCAAAAACCCACTGCTTTTCATTCCCGTTCCTGGATCCCTGCAAATGTCCCCGAAATGAAAAAATATTTTGGGCCTTACCCTGAATATGGGATTAGTAAAAAAAAAAGCCTAAACACTCTGCTCCTACTGGGCAACAAAAGCTGTCCACAGTACCCCTGTATTTGCAGCCGTCATGTCCTGAGTTTGTTATGAAGCCCTAATAAGATTCCTCCACTTCAGTGACAATTCCCAAGCCCCCCCTAAGAACTGACCCAACTATGATTGGCTAATTAAATTGAGACCCCTAATTTTCCTCCTACAAAATTCATTTCTAAATTCCTATACCCCAGAGCAAAATGTGGCAGTCGACGAGTCCTTGATGAGCTACAAGGGCCGTCTGTCATTCCGCCAATTCATCCCCTCCAAGTGAGCCATATATGGCGTCAAACTGTACAAAATGTGTGAGTGTGAGAGCTCATCAGGGTACACTTCCACCTTCCTAATATATGAAGGTAGGGACCGCCAAATCAACCCCCCAAACTGCCCCCACACAATTGGCATACTAGGCAAAATTGTCTGGGAGCCAATGACGCCCTTCTCCATCAAGGGTACCACGTGTATATATACAACTATTACACAAGCATCCCCCTATATAAATCCCTCCATGCTACAAATACAGGGGATCTGTGGGACAGTCAGAAAAAACAGAGTGGGGTTTCCGTCACAGTTGGTGTCCAGACGTTTGGAGAAGGGGACGTCAAGTGACCAACTTCTTGCAGTGAAGTGTAATGACAGGAAGGACGTCTACATGCTGACCGCACTGCATGTGGACACCACTGTTACGGTCAGAGACAGGGGTGCCACCAGGGACAAACAAAAATTAATCTGTGTCACAGATTTTAGCAAATTTATAGGTGGCGTTGACATGTCAGACCAGGTTCTTCAACCATACCTGGTGAAGCGGAAGACCAGGGCCTGGTACAAAAAGGTGGCAGGCATTCTACCTTATCCAAATTGCTACATACAACAGATTTGTCCTGTACAAAAAGTCCCAAGGATCGCTTACCCTTCTCCAGTTTCAGGAAAAAATTGTTGAGGGCCTCATGTTTGAGTCGATGGCACAGGGGGAAGCCTTCGAGTCTGAGGATTCCCGGAGACTTGCAGAGCGTCGTTTTCCTTGCCATGTCCCTGTCATTCCCACCCAAAAGTATCCTCAAAAAAAGATGTCGGTTTTGTAGGAAGCATGGTAGATGGAGTGATTCCCGGTACTATTGCCCCACGTCCCAATCCCAAACGGCCTTTGTATCTCCCCCTGTTTTGAGACCTTCCACACCTCTTACAATTATTAGTTTTTTTTTTTTCAATAATTTTTATTTTCTGCTTAGTGGCCCCAGTAGAGTAATTTGGAACAAGTAGTAGAGAATATTTTCATCAGTAGATCCATTTTACCCCATTTCATAATTAATTCCTGGACTTGATCAGTCACATACCAAACTAGTATTCTAACAAATTCTCATCCACGTACCCACAACTGTACACCCCAGAGTGTGGACCCCACAATGTTCTTGAAAAGTCAGGTCATCTGAAAATTAATTCTTTGGACTTGATTACGCACAAAGATTTGTGTCCATTTATCTAACTTTGACTGTTTTTACGCCTGTCTTGCTACAGAAAACTTTGGCTTCCATTTATATTACTTATATTTATGTTGATGATGCGAGCATGATCAATTTTATTGAAGGGTCTCTAATAATGAGGTAGTTCCATATTTATATACTATGGGCTTTACTGTGTGGTTCTTGCTGATCCTCTGGTACCAGACAATACTTTACTGTTTCTGTAGAGAATTGGTTGTTTTGTGCATATATCGGTTCCTACCTTTGCGGGTGGGAGCTTGCTATGGTGCACCATGTCTATTGGCACATTCGTCTCTCATATAGGGATTGATGGAGCTAATCGGACGTTGTACGACCAGTCTGTGAAAGTGTCTGCCATTCTAGCCCTGCTGGTGTTCTTTCATCTTTGGAGCAAGCTCAGCTTTGCCACTTAGTTGGCCTCATTTTCCTCCACATTTTGCCCTTCCTTCCAGTACAGATTATTCTTCCCGATACAATATATGCAAATGCGAGACAACGGTTTTGTTAGACCAAATTTTATAATCTGTCAATGTGTTTTCAGGAGCATGCCTCCCTCTGTGAGTAATAATTCATGGAAGGATTTTCTTGTTTGCTCAATGTCTCTAGAAGCTTTGAATGGGTCCTGGAACTTCAATTTTACCCTAAAGACCAAATGGTGTGCCATCTATTATTATAGGGAAAGCCGTGTGTCCAGTACTCACATTGGTGCCATATTGGATATATTTCTGAACACATAAAAGCTAGTGCAATAAAATTTGCATGTGTTTGCAGTGTGTTCCTTAGACCGTACAAAAGAGAATCATAAAAGAAACAGTGAAAAAAATGCAAATTGTAAATTTTCAAACTTGTGTTGCATCAACTGCATAAAAAACTGTGGTATCAAACTACTCACTACCTCCTAGATAAATAGATTAAAGGGTATTTAATTATAAAAATACCCTTTAATTATTAATTTATAAAAAAGACATTTATCTGGGATTTCTGTTGCTCTTGAACCTCACAGGCTCTGCAAATATGACAATCTATTTCAAATAAAGCCAAATTTGTCACATTGTGCGCCTTCCTGTCCGAGCCCTGCTGTTTGTTCAAACAGAACTTCTTAACTACATATAGGATATCGCCACGTTCATAAGAAAGTGGGTAACAAATCATGTGGTCCACTTTTTGGTGTAATCTCTGGCAAAAAAACAAAATTTTTGTGAAAAAAATGGAACTTTTTCAATGTGACAACCTAATGTTATCAAATTCTGTGGGTTCAAATTGCTCAATATACCCCTGTTGTTTAGGCACATTTCCAAACGCGACATGGCATCCGCTCTCACAATTTTGAGATTAAAAAGTAAAACGGTGCTCCTTCCCTTCCGAGCTCTGCCATGCACCCAAACAGTGGTTTACTCCCACATATGGGGTATCAGCGTACTCAGGACAAATTGCAAAACATCTTTTGAGGTCTAATTTCTCCTGTTACTTTTGGGAAAATAAAAAATTGGGGGCGAAAAGATCATTTTTGTGGAAAAAATATTTTTTATTTTTACAGCTCTACGTTATAAGCTTCTGTGAAGCACTTGGGGGTTCAAAGTGCTCACCACACATCTGGATAAGTTCCTTGGGGGGTCTAGTTTCCAAAATGGTGTCATTTGTGGGTATTTCCACTGTTTAGGCACATCAGGGGCTCTGCAAATGCGCCATGGCGTCTGATCTCAATTCCAGCCAATTCTGCTTTGAAAAAATAAAAGGGCGCTCCTTCCCTTCCGAGCCCTGCCGTGCGCCCAAACAGTGTTTTTTCCCAACATATGGGGTATCAGGAACAAATTTTGTGGTTCATTTTCTCTTTATACACTTGTCAAAATAAAAAAAAATTAGTTGTGAAAAAAAGTTAAATGTTCATTTTTTTCTTCCACGTTGCTTGAGTTCCTGTGAAGCACATAAAGGGTTAATAAACTTCTTGAATGTGGTTTTGAGCACCTTGAGGGGTGCAGTTTTTAAAATGGTGTCACTTTTGGGTATTTTCTGTCATGTACACCTCTCAACATGACTTGAAATGTGATGTGGTCCTTAAAAAAAAAAAAAAAAATCGCTGGTCAAATTGAACCCTTATAACTTCCTAACAAAAAAAATTTTGTTTCCAAAATTGTGCTGATGTAAAGTAGACATGTGGGAAATGTTAGTTATTAAGTATTTTGTGTGACATATCTCTGATTTAAAGGCATAAAAGTTCAAAATTTGAAAATTGCTAAATTTTCAAAATTTTCGCCATATTTCTGGGTTTTTTTTCATAAACATAAGTCATGTCAAAAAAATTTACCACCAACATGAATTACAATATGTCAGAAAAAAACAGTCTTCGAATCAGCAGGATCCGTTAAAGCGTTCCAGAGTTATAACCTCATAAAGTGACAGTGGTCAGAATTGTAAAAAGTTGGCTTGGTCATTAAGTACCAAATTGGCTCTGTCACTAAGGGGTTAAAAGTGACACCATTCTAAAAACTGCACCCCTCAAGGTGCTCAAAACCACATTCAAGAAGTTTATTAACCCTTCAGGTGCTGCACAGGAATTTTTGCAATGTGGAAGGAAAAAATAAACATTTTTTTCACAAATTTTTTTACTTCAGATACAATTTTTTTTATTTTGAGAAGGGTAACTGGAAAAAATGGACCCCAAAATTTGTTGTGTAATTTCTCCTGAGCATGCCGTTATGCCCATATGCCGTTTTGGGAGTAACGGCAGAGTTTGGAAGGGAAGGAGCGACATTTGACATATGAATGCAAAATTTGCTGGAACAATTGGCGGACGCCATGTCGCATTTGGAGAGCCACTGATGTGTCCAAATAGCTAATATCCCCCACAGGCACTGAGTCTCCGCAAAATAAATATCACCGTACAATGTATAGGGCGCAGTGATTCCGCACGGTTCAATGAACACATGCGGAATCGCCTGCGTTCAAAAGCCGGCAGCGCTTTGTATGGAGCAGGCATGTGCTGTGTCCAAAGCGCTGCCTAATAATGACCATGGGAACATACCCTTAAAGAACCACTAGAAAAAAATGAGTTTGCAGCTTGTGCCAGAGGGTTGCTGGGACAAGGGGTGGAAATGTCTGATAACGTCAAAAGAAAGGAGCATAAGTAAGGGTACTGCGGGGATGATCTAAAAACTTTAATGAAAGAATCAGGCCAACACCTCCAACTTGTCTACTCCTGGGTATGGAGGTATGAGAAAAATGAGGGGCAGCTTCTAGATCCAGGTTTCAGTGAGAAAGATGAAGAAGCGAATTTGAAAGGAAGAAGTCATGAATATAGGGTTTTTGTTACACACTGACTGGGAGTTCCTGAGGGCACAGTTAAAGGAAATAAGAGAAATCTTATGTTAAATATTAATGAGATTAATGGGGTTTCTGTGTGCAGTGGAAAGCAAGTTAGATTTATTAGTACTAGGATGAGTAGGGTTAGGGGAGATGTCTCCTGCAACTAGGAGAATAGAGATAATGAGCAGACGATTTGTAAGAGTATTTCCTTCTTTGTATGGTGGAAGTGGATGGATTTCAGCATTTTAAGAATGTAACAAGAGCATGTGAGCTGTATATGGGACAGGGGAAGAGAGAAGGACTGATGTGGATAGAGTGAACAGAATGTATGAAAGGATGGTAGTTTTCAAAGAAAGCAGCAGCTGTAACAGGTGAAGGAAATAGATATGCAAAATATATTTTTCAGCAGAAGTGAACTGGCAACAAGTTTATTTGAATTTATTTGCATAATTTACTTGTCTTCTTCGCTGTGTACATGCCTTGTTTAATCCCTTAGTGACTGAGCAAATTTTAACCTTAAGCCCCAGAGCTTTTTTCAGTTTTGCGTTTTCGTTTTTCGCTCCCCTTCTTTCCAGAGCCATAGCTTTTTTATTTTTCCATCAGTATGGCCATCTGAGGGCTTATTTTTTGCGAGATGAGTTGTACTTTTGAATGACGCCATTGGTTTTACCATGTCGTGTACTCAAAAACGGGAAAAAAATTCCAGGTGCGGTGAAATTGCAAAAAAAGTGCAATCCCACACTTGTTTTTTGTTTGGCTTTTTTGCTAGGTTCACTAAATGCTAAAACTGGCCTGCCATTATGATTCTCCAGGTCATTACGAGTTCATAGACACCAAACATGTCTAGGTTCTCTTTTATCTAAGTGGTGAAAAAAAATTCCAAATTTTGCTAATAAAAAAAAAAATTGTGCCATTTTCCGAGACCCGTACCGTCTACATTTTTTGTGATCTCGAGCCTGGTGAGGGCTTATTTTTTGCATGTCAAGCAGTCGTTTTGATACCACTTTTGTGCAGATACGTTCTTTTGATCACCTGTTATTGCATTTTAATGCAATGTTGCGGCGACCAAAAAAACGTAATTCTGGCGTTTTGATTTTTTTTCTCGCTATGCTGTTTAGCGATCAGGTTAATCCTTTTTTGATAGATCGGACGATTCTGAATGCGGTGATACCAAATATGTGTAGGTGTGATTTTTTTTTTTTTTTTTTAAATTCTTTTATTAATTTTTTAACACCTTTTTTCTTTTACTTTTGGCATGCTTCTATAGCCTCAATAGCCTCCATAGGAGGCTAGAAGCTGCCATAGCGCGATCGCCTCTGCTACATAGAGGTGATGCATAGATCACCTCTGTATAGTAGAATTGCAGCATTGCTACGGTATGAGAGCTGACCACAGGGTGGCGCTCATAGCAATCTGCCATCAACAACCATAGAGGTCTCGAGTAGACCTCAGGTTGTTATGGCAATGCGTCGCTGACCCCCAATCACGTGACGGGGGTTGGCTATGCGCTCATTTCCAGCCCCGTGCCGGAAGCTCTAGTTAAATGGCAGCTGTCAGCGTTTGATAGCGAGATTTAATTGTAAACATATGTACATAACCCCAGCAAAAGATATTAAAATATAACCTTTATTAAACTTATATCTAAAAACGGGACACACAAAAACAGACACCACACATGTTAAAAAAATGTGCACACTGTATTCACCCTAACAATATTTCCTGAGACAGCGGGATTTAACTAGTTAATAGATGCGGGCGGATTGCGATTCTGCTCGCGCCTATTGCGGGCACATGTCAGCAGGGGACACTGCCAGCTTACGTACTATTCTGTCAGATGACAGTAAGGGGTTAAAGACCAGGCCAATTTTCATATCATTATTTTATTTAGTGATATAAATTTCTTCAGGCAAAAAAATCTTAATCAGAATGGCGCCATCATGGTGGAGACATTTTTTTTTTCCACCTCTAGCAAATGGTGCCTGTGCAGTAACATCTGTTAGCGATCCGATAGATGCTGCTGTGCCTGCGCCATTTTGAGAAAGAATTACCGTATATACCCATGTATAAGCCGAGATTTTCAGCCCATTTTTTAGGGCTGAAAGTCCCCCTCTCGGCTTATACGGGGGTCGGAGGGGAGCGGGGGTGTCGGATCATACACACCCCTCCGCCGGCGCGGTCTCTGCAGCCCCCCTGCTTCTCCCATGATCTCCGGCTCCTTCCTGCAGCGGTCACATGGCACCGCTCATTAAAGTCATGAATATGCACATATTCATGACTTTAATGAGCGGTAGCACGTGACCGCTGCAGGACTGAAGCGCTGCGGAGAGCGCCGGGAGAAGAGGAGAGGCTGCAGGGACGCGCGGCGGAGGGGTGAGTATAGTGATATTTACCTGTCCCTCGGTCCACCGCAGCGCACTGCTCCCTCGGTCCAACTCCTCTGTGTGTGAATGATCAGGCAGAGGGCGCGATGACTTTGTTAGTGCGCGCCCCGCCCCCTGCCAGATCATTTCACACACAGAGGAGTCAGACCGAGGGAGCAGTGCGCTGTGGTGGACCGAGGGACAGGTAAATATCTCAGGTGCCGGGGTCCTGAGCGAGCGGTGACACCCCCCGCCTGCCTAGGACACCGGCACCTGGCCCCCAGTGACGAGAGGTGAGTATGTAATTTTTTTGCAGCAGCAGCATATGGGGCCTATACTATGGGGCATAATTATGCAGCATATGGGGCATAATATGGAGCATATGGGGGCATAATATGGAGCATATGGGGGCATAATCTGTGGAACATATGGGGGCATAATATGGAGCATATGGGGGCATAATCTGTGGAACATATGGGGCATAATCTGGAGCATATGGGGGCATAATCTGTGGAACATATGGGGCATAATCTGGAGCATATGGGGCATAATCTGTGGAGCATACGGGGGCATAATCTGTGGAGCATATTGGGCATAATCTGTGGAGCATATGGGGCATAATCTGTGGAGCATCATATGGGGGCATAATCATTTTTCACCCTAGGCTTATACGCGAGTCAATAAGTTTTCTCAGTTTTTTGTGGCAAAATTAGGGGGTCGGCTTATACACGGGTCGGCTTATACGTGAGTATATACGGTAGTATGTTTTTTCTACAGAAATTTATTTTTATATCAATAAATAAAATAATTAAATGGATATTATAGATGAGATCATGCTACAGTGTCGGTTCCAGCCTGCTGAATGTGATGGGTTTTTGTTCAAACCATATTATACTCAGTATGTAAAATAGGGGGCAGGACACTGAGTGACCAGTGGTAAGTAATACAGATGAATATTTAAGCAGAGCACCACATAAAGATCCCCCACAGGACCACCCCAGAGCATGAGAATCTCATTAACTGAAAACTACAAATAAATATTAAACAACAACCACAAGATGGATTTAATCACCCAGGTATCATTTTAATCTTTATAACGGCGCCAACCTGACACTGTCTGTAGGTTACTCGACACAATCTTGCTGACAGGTTCGCTTTAATCTCACAAAAATGCAATTCAGGCAAATTCCCGACAGAACCAACCACCATAATGAGGCAGATGGAGACACTTTGGAGTCTTTAGCATTTGTTCCATCTGTGGTCGACTACACTTGTGTGCTGAAAAGACACCTCAAATGATGGAACACTGCTGGAACAGAGACCAGATGGAGTCCAAAGTGACTCCATTTGCCTCATAAATGAGTGGTTCTGTCGGGGATTTTGTATGAATCGCAGTTTTGGAGATTTCCAAAAGTAAAATAAAGTGCAAGTGCTAGTACTATATTTAATGGAGCAAACACATGTCCAAAATCATGGATCCAGCTTTGGATGAAATAATCATCTATGTAGTGTTCTCCAATATCATCTACAAAGGCGACTAGATATCCATGTGTCTGAGAGCGCAGACTTACAAATACTACAGCTTATAGAAAGTACAAGTGCTCTTAGTTAATCCTATATTTTAAAAGAACAGGTATAGAGCTAGTCACACGGGGATCAAAGTACACAACTGAAAATAGTTGAGCATAAAGACACTTCACGGGACAGATAAACACTTCATATTTACCAGATTCCATAATAACAGGGTCTGTACCACAGGACTGGCAAATAGCAAATGTGGTGCCAATATTCAAAAAGGGGACAAAAACTTAACTTGGAAAATATAGGCCAGTGAGCTTAACATCTACTGTGGGTAAAATCCTGGAGGGTTTTCTAAGAGATTCTATACTGGAGTATCTGAAGAAGAACAACCTCATGACCCAATATCAGCATGGGTTTACGAGGGACCGTTCTTGTCAGACTAATCTAAGTTTTTATGAAGAGGTAAGTTCCGGACTGGAACAAGGAAATGCAGTGGACGTTGTGTATATGGACTTTTCAAAAGCTTTTGATATGGTGCCACACAAAAGGTTGATACATAAAATGAGAACAATGGGGATAGGGGGAAACTATGTGTAAGTGGGGTAAGCGCTGGCTCATTGATCGGACTGGGTCACAGTTAGCAGTGGGGTACCACAGGAGTCAGTATTGGGGCCGCTTCTTTTTAACATATTTATTAATGACCTTGTAGGGGGCATACCGTGTAGAATTTCAATATTTGCAGATGACACTAAACCCTGCAGGGTAATCAATACAGAGGAGGAAAAATTTATATTACAGGAGGATTTATGTAAACAAGAAGCTTGGGCTGATAATGGCAAATGAGCTTTAATGGGGATAAATGTAAGGTCATGCACTTGGGTGGAACAAACAAGATGTATAATTAGGTGCTTAATTGTAAAACACTGGTCAAAACTGTCACTGAAAAAGACCTGGGTGAATGGGTGGATGACAAACTCACATTTAGTGGCCAGTGTCAGGCAGCTGCTGCCAAGGCAAATAAAATAATGGGATGCATTAAAAGAGGCATAGATGCTCATGAGGAGAATATAGTTTTACCTCTATACAAGTCACTAGTGCGACCACACTTAGAATACTGTGTACAGTTCTGGTCTCCGGAGTATAAGAAAGACATAGCTGAACTGGAGCAGGTGCAGAGAAGAGCGACCAAGGTTATTAGAGAACTGGGGAGTCTGCAATACCAAGATAGGTTATTACACTTGGGGTTATTTAGTTTGGAAAAACGAAGGCTTAGGGGTGATCTTATTACAATGTATAAATATATGAGGGGACAGTACAAAGACCTTTCTAATGATCTTTTTACTCTTAGACTTGTGACGGGGACAAGGGGGCATCCTCTACGCCTGGAGGAAAGAAGGTTTAGTCATCACAGACGCAGATTCTTTACTGTAAGAGCAGTGAGACTATGGAACTCTCTGCCGTCTAATGTTGTAATGAGTGATTCCTTACTAAAATTTAAGAAGGGACTGGATGTCTTTCATGAAAAGTATATTGTTACAGGGTATATACAGTATACTAGATTCCTTGATAGGGCTTTGGTCCAGGGAACTAGTCTGATTGCCGTATGTGGAGTCGGGAAGGAATTTTTTTTCCCAATGTGAAGCTTACTGTTTGCCATATTGGATTTTTTTTGCCTTCCTCTGGATCAACATGTTAGGGCAGGTTAGCATAGGATATGGGTTGAACCAGATGGACTTAGTCTTCCTTCAACCTTAATAACTATGTTACTATGTTAGATTAGACCCTCAGACGCGCGTTTCGCTTAGTGCTTCCTCACACCCTTTCGAAATGTTCTATCTTTAAATTTGTACTCCCTTAAAACAGAAAATGATACCACACAAAACTATTAATTATAAACATTTTAGGTGTGTAACAACAACTTTTTCTATTTCTTTTTAGAACATATACAAAACCTATTTATTAATTTTTCTTTTAGACTGGATCACTTGTGAAATTACTTTGAGGCGCCTGTATTGTAGAAAATTGAACTCTTAGTTTCAAAAAGCACATTCAGGAAGTTTGTTAACCCTTTAGGTGTAACACAATAACAAAAATGATTATTTTTCCCCACTAAAAGTAATAGGAAGAAATAGATCCCGCAATTTATTTTTAAACTTGTCATATATCTGATAATACTGTATGTATTGTTGCACACTACTGTCTGGGCACATGGCAGGGCTCAGAGTGGAAGGAACGGCATTTCAGCTATGGGAATGCAGATTATGCTGTAATAATTTGTCAACACCATTTGCAGATCAACTACAAGAACTACAGAAGAGTAGAAGACCCGATAAAGTGACTCCATTTCCCTAATGATTTAATAGGAGTAGTGACTATTTTGACTCCACAGGCACTTTCTGGAAAACTGCACATAATTGATGTTGCAGAATAAAAATTGCAAATATGCCATTTTAGTGCCCAATACATTGTGCCCAGCTCGTGCTTATAGAGACATGCACAAAATAAATTTTTTAGTGGGTTCTTCTCAGTACAGTAATGCCAAAAATATGGACACTAACAGTGTTTGGGCATATGGCAAGGCTCAGAAGCCAGGGGGACATTTTGTCTTTGGAGCATGGATTCTGCTAGGTTGGTTGTTGCTTTTCAAGAATTATTGAGGAAACCCTCTAGTTTTCAATTGAAAGATGATGGACCTGAGTAGGGGCTTGTTCATGAAGGATGAGTTAAAAAAAAAATTCAATCATTTTGACCCACATATCATTTTTTGGTGGCTTCTTATTCCAATATTAGGGAAGTAGTTTTTGCAAAGATAGTCTAATTTCTTGGTCTACTGGTTCGTGCTCCAAGGTCTCTTACATTGTGAACTGTTTTTGTCTTGGTAAACCAATTTTTATACATAAAATATCCATAGAAATTGCAATGTATCTAGAAATGTAAAAATATAATTAAGGATACCTTATTAAATAATTGGTTTTATTCTTGGCAGATGACTGTACCTGGAGATCAGAGGGACATCAAACATCTTCAGTTTTTAAATCAGATGACCTTGATATCACACAAGATAAAACTGAAGTGAATGCCAGTACTCCAGATATTTCATATCCCTTCACAGCAAAGATCTATCATTGATCCTTTTAAACAAGACTTATCTCCTAATGCTTCAAAAACTATCAGAAAAATAAAAGCCACAAAGAG
>JARQOD010000003.1:35299946-35495640 GCA_033576555.1 Oophaga sylvatica | reverse complement strand
CCTTTTTAAAAAGGCCCCCTTGGGGGCCCTGGAGCAAGGGCCCGGAAGGGGAGGGTAATTATTCCCCGGAACGGTTGGGGTTTTTTTTTTGGTCCTTTGGGACCCCGTAACTTTTTTCAGTGCACTGCCCATTTGGATTCAGGGGCTCCCCACACGAAGTGTGCAAGGAGCAGGTCCATCCTTAACCCTTTCCGCCCATCTCCTCAAGCGGACTTTCCGCACCTCAGCTGAGTGAGTGGCTATTTTAAGGTAATAAAACTGCGCCAAAATGAGAAACTTGGAGCGCACTCAGGGTAGATATTGGTTGGAGTTCTGTACCCAAAACCGGGAAAGTAAGAAGACAGGGTGTGTTTCCCCGGCTCCGCCCACGGTCCAGTAACGCTGCCCCCATAAGAGCTTTTCCAGCCCACACGGTACGCCAGAGCAGTACCTCTTCACACACTTTATTCCTGTGACTTCTCCCAATATCCATCCCCCAACCCGAGGGGGGGGTTTTCTCCGGGAATCAGCGCCAACTTCTTTTTATACATTTATTGCTCTGTTTTAGTTTTCCCCACGACCGTGTGTCTCCCCTGCAGTTTTTTTCCTTGTTTCTGTTTTTCCCCAATTATTATCTCTGGGGCACTGTGTTTTTATTCAATCTTTTATTGATTTTTCTGTTTTTTCACTCTTTTTCCTGTGGGAGTTTTTTTCCCTCGTGACTTATGCTTACTTAACCTTTTTAATTTGCCTATTACTATAGCCGCAGTCCTTGAATCGTCTGACCAAGTCCAAAGATTGATTGTAATTGTCCGATACGGTGGTACAGATTTTGTTTAACTCTTAAGAACTGACACGTAGGGATGCCATTTATGGTTGACTTGTGAAGTGACGAGGTGGCATGTAAGAGCGTGTTGGTTGCTGTTGGTTTCCTAATAACATCAGTGATAATTTTACCACTTGGCAACGCAGTTATTTTAAGATCCAAAATATTTTAAGATCCAGAATATTGTTCTGCCTGACCCTGACTTGTATGTAAGTATATAAGTTTTATGTTACAATCATTTTGATTCAATTTGTCCATTACCAGGCCAAATTCTCACTAGTATCTCCCCAGATGAACAATATATCATTGAAATAAATCCATCCCTGAATGGAGTCAATACCTGGGGCACATTCATCATGGAAGATTTTTCTTTCCCAAAACCCCAATGTCAGGAAAATATGAAGTATTTCCTATTGCCCTAAGGTACACATATAGAGCTCCGGCTGCCCCCCACTTATTAGGTTTGTGCAATGTAAGGCCTCTTTCACACATCAGTTTTTTGCCGTCAGTCACAATCCGTGTTTTTATGTAAAAATAACGTATCCCGCGATTGATGCTGCAGGATCCGTTTTTCCAGGACGTCCCTCCTGACAGCACCATGGGACGTCCTCCTCCTCCTTGCTGGGACAGGAAAACACACGAGAGGTTAAAAGGCCCCTCCCCACCCCCTATCCCTCAGTGTTTTTCCTGTCCCTGCATGGAGGGACGCACGAGCAACGCTGTCAAGCTTGCTGGGCTCAGGGGGATCGTGAGGCGCGCCGAATCCTTCCGCCTGTCAAGAGGCCCTGGGCCGAAATTCCTTAGTGGGGAGTCCCTCTGCCCCAAAGGATTCTGGATTGGAGCCGCTCCTTCTGGCGGGAGGCTCTCGTCTCCGGACCCAGCGGAGGACAGATTACAAAAAAATCAGTGGGTCTGCAAAACCATCGCAGAGGGATACAGCATAGAGCTTTATTCCCCTCCCCCCGAAAGATACGTTTCCCCTACACTGGTCTTACCGGACTCAGCCATATGGTTCGACCTTCAGGAGATGGTCAGCACTTACGTGATAATCCCGGTTCCCGAGGCAGAAGTGGGCAGGGGGCACTATTCATCCCTGTTTACCATCACAAAGCCGTCAGGGGAGACCCGCACCATCATAAACTTGAAACCTCTAAATGGCTGGGTCAGATACAAAAGATTCCGGATGGAATCAATCCGCTCGGCAGTTCATCTCATAGACAGGGGTGCAGTCATGTGCACCCTTGACCTAAAAAGTGTATACTATCAGGTCCCCATACATCCTTCATCTCAGGGCCTCTTACGGTTTGCCATAAGGCTGCTGACCCAGACCTTCCAGTTCCAGTGCCTACCCTTCGGGCTTGCTTCAGCCCCTCGAATATTCACAAAACTGGTCGCGGAGTTAGTGGCCTCCCTGAGAAGCCTGGTTACCATAATCGTTCCATATCTGTTCGACTTTCTCATTGTAGCAGAAGCCGAAGAGGCACTCGTCAGGCACTGAGACCGATGCATCAGTATACTGGAGTTTTTAGGCTGGGCCATAAATTGGCAGAAGTCAGACCTAATACCTAGTCAGAGGAAGGTCTTCTTGGGAGTACTGCTAGATTCCAGAGACAGAACCTCTTATTTGCCGGAAGGGAAGCAGAAGGTTGTGCGAGACCTAATAAAAGGCCTCTCAAGACACCAGACTTCAGTAAGATGCGCCATGAAGGCATTAGGACAGATGACGGTTTGCATTCCCTGCGTCAGATGGGCGCAAGCCCACTCAAGACCTCTGCAAAGGGAAATACTGACAGTATGGGACCGATCTCAAATCTCTCTGGACAGATCAATGCGTCTACCAGGTGCCGTAAGAAGGTCACTCGTCTGGTGGACACAGACTCGCAATCTACGAGTGGGGGTGCTGTGGTCCGCCTCTTCCTACTTAACAGTCACGACGGACGCCAGTCTGTGGGGCTGGGGAGCTCATTTTCAAGGCAGAATTCTACAAGGCAGGTGGCCCGACTACATCAGGAACAGATCTTCCAACTTCAAGGAACTGTACGCCGTATGGGAGGCTTTAAGGAGAAATAGATCCAGATTCACAGACCAACACGTCAGAATATTTTTCGACAACATAACCACAGTCTCGTTTCTGAACCACCAGGGAGGCCCCATACATCGACCGCTTCAGGATCTGTCAGGAAGAATATTTGCCTGGGCAGAGAGCACAGTCCTCTCCTTAACAGCAGTTCACCTGGAAGGATCCCAGAACATGGTGGCGGACTACCTAAGCAGGAGAGAGGTCAGCCCAACCGAATGGGAATTGGACCAGGACATCTTCCGGGAGCTATGTCGCCGGTGGGGAACCCCAGGATAGACCTATTCGCAAACAGACGAAACGCAAAGGCTCCAATGTTCTTCTCTCTGAACCCGTTGGATGCTCCAGAAGGACTGGATGCCCTGAGTGAGAAGTGGGGGGAGCACCTCTCGTACGCTTTCCCACCTTTGGCGCTCATTCCTGCTGTGTTGAGGAAGATCAGAGAAGATCGAGCTACCGTCATATTGATAGCCCCGTTCTGGCCGAAAAGGAGCTGGTTCTCCCTCTTAACAGACATGGCTGTAGAGAACCCAGTAGAACTCCCTCGATCAGGGGATGTGATCCATCAGTGCCCAATCCGCCACCCGAATCCGGAAAGACTACACCTCTCAGCCTGGATCCTGAGAGGAACATCCTGAAAGCTAAGGGCTTATCAGACCTGGTCATTGCTACCATCCAGGCCAGTAGGAAACCGGTCACGTCAGCAATTTACCTTTAAAATCTGGAAACTGTTCTGTCTGGAGAGTGGCAGGTCCGATTTGGTTGCAGGCGCACCAGACATTCCTAAGATCCTAGATTTCCTACAAGCAGGTTTTAGCAAAGGGCTCAGACCTAGCACCCTGAAGGTCCATATAGCAGCATTAAGCTCCTTCTTTGACTATTCACTGGCATCCCACGCTTGGGTAGTTAGATTCATCTCAGCTACACAACGGCTGCGCCCCACCATTCGACAGTCTCCCACCTTGGGACCTTACTCTGGTCCTTAAGGCACTTTGTAAGGATCCATACACTCACAACAGTAACATGCCTGTGTCCCTTCTTACTAAGAAAGCGGCCTTTTTAGTCGCAATTACTACGGCCAAGAGAGTAGGAGAGATTCAGGCCCTATCCATCAGAGATCCGTATCTTCAAATTAGGGACTATAGCATAGTCTTAAGGTTAGACCCTGCTTTCATCCCAAAGATAGCGTCTCCTCAGAACCGTAACCTGGAAATTGTCTTACCGTCCTTCTGCGACAATCCTGCCAACGCAAAGGAGTTAAGGCTCCATTCCTTGGACGTCAGAAGAATGGTCATAGACTACATTGAAGCCACTATGGACTGGCGTTTGGACCCAAACTTATTCATCCTCTATGGGGGAAGGAATAAGGGTAGAAAGGCCTCAAAAGCTTCCATCGCGAGATGGATTACTTCTGTAATCTCGGAGGCCTACCGGGCTGAGGGTACCAGCCCCCCGGAGGGTCTAAAGGCCCACTCTGCCAGGGGAATTTCCGCCTCATGGGCGGAAAGAGCAGGCGCTTCTCTAGATCAAATTTGTAAAGCAGCAACGTGGGCCAGACTAGATACATTCTGTAAACATTACAAACTGGATGTACTCTCAGGCCAGCGCACTGCCTTCGGCAGGAAGGTTCTGCAGGCAGTAATTCCACCCTAAGGAGCTTTCTTTGGTACTCCCACGGTGCTGTCAGGAGGGACGTCCTGGAAAGGGGGTATTAGACCTACGGTAATTATGTTTCCAGGAGTCCATCCTGACCGCACTGGTAGCCCCCTCCCTCTTGAATATGTCATCATATGCTGTAATATGATTATTTTTCAATAAAGTGTTATGTGCATTATACATGTCTTGTTCTTGGTACAACACTGAGGGATAGGGGGTGGGGAGGGGCCTTTTAACCTCTCGTGTGTTTTCCTGTCCCAGCAAGGAGGAGGACGTCCCATGGTGCTGTCAGGATGGACTCCTGGAAACATAATTACCGGTAGGTCTAATACCCCCTTTTCACATAAACTTGTATTAGCGACAGATTGCGATGGCCGGCCGTGCATTTCATCCGTCGTGCAACAGATCCGTCGGAAATTTTGTGTCCGGTGGCCGGAGACGACGCACAAAGCAATGTTTTTTGTCTCAGTCGGAAAGTCGGACATTGACGGATCTGTCGATGTCCGTCATTTTTTATAATTGAAACCTATGGGCGCCAGATCCGTCGTCATCCGTCAAATGAAAAAAAAAAACGGATCCGTTGTCGAAATGCGTTTTTTTTTAACTGAGCATAAAAATAGATATATACATATATATATCTATATATACATACACATGTCATTGAGACATATATATATATTTATAGTTCATACAGTTCTACATAGCATAATAGCCGCTAAATCAATTGCCGGCTTCGGTAAAATCATTGCAGAACCCAACATGATATGACACATGGTTTACACACAGTAAACCATTTTATTTCATTTAGTTTTATATATGTTTTAAGGTACTGTCACACTAAGCGAGATCGCTAATGCGTCACTGATTTTATGACGCAGTAGCGATCTCGTTAGCGACGCAGCTGTGTGTGACATGTAGCAGCGATGTGGCCCCCGCTGCGATGTTTCTGATCGCTCATGAATGTTCTGAGCCGTTTTATGGTCATTGGTGTCCCGCTGGTGAGCCTGAATCACTGAGTGTGACACCCTTTATGAACGACTTTACCAGCGTCGCGGGTGGGACTAGGTTTTCCCAACGACCGTAGAGGTCGTTATACAGATCTCTGATGAGATCTTTGTATTTGGAATCTAACTAGCAATCACATATCGATCGCACTAGCGATCTCGCCAGGTCGTGTCGCTGTCGTGATCGCTGGTGCGATTGCTAAGTGTGACAGTGCCTTAAGACTAATAATTAGATGAGTGTATGTGTGCAAAATTTGGGACATGTAGGTGTTAATTTAATGGGTAAATTTGTTGTAAAAAAAAAATGCGTGGGCTCCCGCGGTATTTTCTCCGCCAGAGAGGGAAAGCCAGTGACTTGGGACAGATAGTCCCTCTCATGGCTATTAATATTATTTTTGGGCTACTAACGTCTGGCCCCAGCCACCCCAGAAAAGGCACATCTATTATTAGATGCTCCTTTTCTGGCACTTAGCCTCTCTATTCCCTTTAGCGGCTCATGGGTTAATAAGGGGTTAATAATACTTTGCTATTGAAAGGTGACATTAATCCGGGTTAATAATGGAGAGGTGTCAATAAGACAACTATCCATTATTAATCCTATTGTAGTAAAGGGTTAAAAAAAACATACATTAATTAAAAGTTATTTTAATGAAATAATTACAGTTTTTGACCAAATTTATTATTCTGCCAATACATGTGAATCCCTTGTTCTACTGTAATAAAAAAATAAATAAATAAACAACAATATCCATATTAACAACTTCTAATATACAAGCACATAGTACTTGGAATACAACAGGTCATCAAACACAGATATCAGCACTCAAGGGGTTAAGGAGGTCTCTGAAAGAGGAGGCCGGATCCTCCTAGATTACATAAGGCTCCCTCTGTGTGGCCTGGAGCAATTACCCTGATGAAGGGAAAGTCATTATTCCCCGGAAACGTTTTGGTTTCCTTTTTGGCTCCTTTGGGACACCGTACACTCTTCTTTCAGTGCCACTGTCCATCTTGGATTCAGGAGTGCCCCCTCAAAGAAGTGTGCAGCATTCCTCCTTCTCCAAGGACGCAAGTCTCATCCTTAACCCTTTCCAGCCACATCGCTGCAAGCAGGACTTTCACGTCAACTCAGCAACTGAGTGAGTGCTGCTATTTCTAAGAGCAGTGGCGCACCTATAATGAGGCGAGTTGAGCCTTCTGTCTCAGGCAGCGGCAGCTAGGGGGTGCAGAGCACAACTCAGAACACGTGGTGTGGTGCCGGCTCTCCTTAATCCCTGCTGAGTCTTAAGGTACTGCCACACTAAGCTATCC
Organism: Oophaga sylvatica; assembly: GCA_033576555.1. Lineage (NCBI taxonomy): Eukaryota > Metazoa > Chordata > Amphibia > Anura > Dendrobatidae > Oophaga > Oophaga sylvatica. The sequence continues at coordinate 35,488,790 of JARQOD010000003.1, read as the reverse complement.
CGCTAGCGATCTCGTTAGCGTTGCATACTAATGAGATCGCTAGCGGGATTGTTTCTATATCGCTAAATGCGGCCACATTTAGCGATATAGTTAACGACGCTATCGCCGTTAGCGATCTTCTTAACGACTTTAGCGGTACAAAAGTACCGCTAAATCGCTAAGAAAAGGTGCCACACAGCGATTAGATACTTACCCAGCGGGAGCGCCAGCGATGAAATAGGGTCCGGAACGATTCCAGCGACGAGCGAGATCACAGCAGGAAGCTCGTCGCTGGAAGCTGCCGCACTGAACAATATCGCTAACGGGATCGCTAAATAGTGACGTTTTTTAGCGATCCCGTTAGCGATATTGTTTAGTGTGGCATACCCTTTACACTCCTGCGCACTGTGCTATGTGTCCCGCAGTGAGAAGCAGCCACGCCCCCCATGCACCTCTTTTCCTCACCCTCCCACCTTTCCACTTTAGCTTCTCACAGCCAGGAGTCCCGTTGCTGTGCTGTCCTGTTATGTGCAGCAGGACCTGCGATGAGGTCACAGGAGGGGGGAGGAGTCAGGGGTCACATGGTCAGGCTCTCTGCTTGCAGGTGTACGGAGCGGGGCCGTGTATGAGGTGTACGGAGCAAGCCGGAGCCGTGTGAGTACGAGGTGTACGGAGCGGAGCCGTGTGTGTACGAGGTGTACGGAGCGGAGCCGTGTGTGTACGAGGTGTACGGAGCGGAGCCGTGTGTGTACGAGGTGTACGGAGCGGAGCCGTGTGTGTACGAGGTGTACGGAGCGGAGCCGTGTGTGTACGAGGTGTACGGAGCGAAGCCGTGTGTGTACGAGGTGTACGGAGCGGAGCCGTGTGTGTACGAGGTGTACGGAGCGGAGCCGTGTGTGTACGAGGTGTACGGAGCGGAGCCGTGTGTGTACGAGGTGTACGGAGCGGAGCCGTGTGTGTACGAGGTGTACGGAGCGGAGCCGTGTGTGTACGAGGTGTACGGAGCGGAGCCGTGTGTGTACGAGGTGTACGGAGCGGAGCCGTGTGTGTACGAGGTGTACGGAGCGGAGCCGTGTGTGTACGAGGTGTACGGAGCGGAGCCTTGTGTGTACGAGGTGTACGGAGCGGAGCCGTGTGTGTACGAGGTGTACGGAGCGGAGCCGCTCAGCTCCGTACACACAGGGCTCCGTGCTTGAGCCGTGTGTGTACGGAGCAGAGCCGCGTGTGTATGGTGCAAAGCCGCATGTGTACAAGGTTTACGGAGTGGAGCTATGTGTTTACAAGCTGTACTACTTATAGAGAACTTTAACATATAAAAATCGATGTTTCAAACATATTCCCATTTAAGGGTCTGTGCACACGTTGCGGAATCTGCTGTGTATTCGCAGCGGATTTGCCGCTGCAGATCCGCAGCAGAACTGCAAGTGATGTACAGTACCATTATATTCAATGGAAATAAAAAAACGCAGTGCACATGCTGCGGATTTTTTTGTGCGGATTTGATGCGGATGTAAATCCGTAGCATGTTTTGTGCAGTTCGGCAGCGTTTTGAGACCTGCTCTAAATAGGAATCTGCAGGTCTCAAAATGCAGGAGAAGTCCGCACAAAAACCGCAGCAAATCCGCACTAAATCCGCAGGTAAAACGCAGGTCATTTTACCTGCGGATTTAGCAAAATGCGCAGAAAATTCCACAGCAGATTCTGCAACGTCTGCACATACCCTAAAAGTGTATGTATTTCACATGTGCGTCACGTTAGGCTAGTAAGAGTAAACCAGATTTATTTGTACTGATTTTACAATGGTGGGGGGGGCGCTGTTTTGCAGTTCGCCTCAGGCAGCAGAGAGGCTAGGTTCACCTGTTATGAATGTGCTAGGATGGTTTCTGAGCAGAGGCTCCCTCTGGTGGTTACAGACAGTACTGAACCTTTCAGCGAGGAGTGGCAATCTGGGTTCACTGACTGGTCTGATATAAGGGAGGTTCCCTCCCATGATGGTTGCCGGTGATCAATTGTTCTCGTCTCAATTGTGGTTCCTGGTTCATTTGGAAGTTTGCTGGAGTCTTGCCTGCCTCTCCTGCTTTCTGATAAGATATTTTATGCTTTTCTTTTTGTGCTTGCTTTTTGCATTGTTTTCTGCACTTTTGTGGAGGTCAGCCAGGTCCCCTACTGGGTCTGGGCTCCTCACGGTTTGTCTGCAGCCACTGTTATTTGCTCATTTGGTTTTTTCAGCGGCTGCGGCTTGGTTTTTGTTCACACTGAGATCTGATTTAGCGGGTGGCGAGATCGTGTGATCTCAGTATTTTTGTAATCAGAATTGTTGGATTTTTGTAGGGTTTTCTGGGTTACAGAAAGTAATCTCTCCTGTCCTATCCTATTTAGTCAGCTTGTGGCCCCAGCGTTTGCTCAGTCTATTTTCTGCCTTTGTTTGTATTTTCATCTTGTCTAACCGCCATTATATGTGTGGGGGCTTCCTATTTTCTTTGGGGATCTGCTCCGGGGCAGATAGCTTTCATCTTTCTGCCTTTAGGTGTAGTTATCTCTCAGGCTGTGACGAGGCGTCTAGGATCAACGTAGGAACGCTCCACGGCTACCTCTAGTTGTGTCGTTAGTTTAGGAATCTGCAACCCATCAGTTACCAACATCTCAGGTGTTCGGCTGCCCTGCTGTTGTTCCTGTCCTCAGCTACCGAAACGTAACATTCACCCCTGTCTAAGAGTGTAATAACACTGCGTCACCAATGAGAACACCTTGGAGCGCGCACACGAGTATATAAACTTGGTTGGAAGCTTCTATACCCATAAGCCTGGAAAGTATAGAAGACATGGTGTGATTCAGGCTCCAGCCCCATGGTACAGTAACGCTGCCCCCAATAGAGAGCTGTTATCAGCCTCACACGGTACAAAAAAAGCAGGAGCTCTAGTGTCGGCCAGAGCAGTTGATAGACAGTATTCACCAAATCAATTGTAGTATAAAGCAAAGGTGAACCTAAAACATAACCTTTAATAAATTCATAAAAAACAACCAAAATTGTGAGTCACCCAATCTAAAATGCAATAGAAGATGCTAACAATTGGATCAATATTGTTTAAGCTTTCCTATAATTATGAGAACTGTCAGTCAGAAACTCTACATACTTTGCAGATATCATTTTCACACCTTCAGCAACCTTAAAGGGCCCTACCAGTTGTTTCCCCATGATTCCGGCCCAAAACATGACTCCACCTCCTTGCTGACGTCGCAGCCTTGTTGGCACATGGTGACCATCCACCAACCATCCACTACTCCATCCATCTGGACCATCCAGGGTTGCTCGACACTCATCAGTAAACAAGACTGTTTGAAAATTAGTCTTCATATATGTCTGGGCCCACTGCAACCGTTTCTGCTTGTGAGCACTGTTTAGGGGTGGCCGAATCATAGGTTTATGCACCACAGCAAGCCTTAGAAGGATCCCACACCTTGAGGTTCGAGGGACTCCAGAGGCTCCAGCAGCTTCAAATATCTGTTTGCTGGTTTGTAATGGCTTTTTAGCAGCTGCTCTCTTAATCCTATGAAGTTGCCTGGCAGAAATCTTCCTCATTCTGTCTTTATCAGCACGAACACATCTGTGCTCAGAATCGGCCACAAATCTCTTAACAGTACGATGATCACGCTTAAGTTTTCGGGAAATATCTAATGTTTTCATCCCTTGACCAAGGCATTGCACTATTTGATGCTTTTCAGCAGCAGAGAGATCCTTTTTCTTTCCCATGTTACTTGAAAGCTCTGGCCTGCTTAACCCCTTCATGACCCAGCCTATTTTGACCTAAAAGACCTTGCCATTTTTTGCAATTCTGACCAGTGTCCCTTTATGAGGTAATAACTCAGGAACGCTACAACGGATCTTAGCGATTCTGAGATTGTTTTTTCGTGACATATTGGGCTTCATGTTAGTGGTAAATTTAGGGCGATAATTTTGCGTTTATTTGTGAAAAAAATGGAAATTTGGCGAAAATTTTGAAAATTTTGTAATTTTCAAATTTTTTATTTTTATTCTGTTAAACCAGAGAGTTATGTGGCACAAACTAATTAATAAATAACATTTCCCACATGTCTACTTTACATCAGCACAATTTTGGGAACAACATTTTTTTTTGTTAGGAAGTTATAAGGGTTAAAAGTTGACCAGCGATTTCTCATTTTTACAGCAAAATTTACAAAACCATTTTTTTTAGGGACCACCTCACATTTGAAGTCACTTTGAGGGTTCTATATGGCAGAATATACCCAAAAGTGACACCTTTATAAAAACTGCACCCCTCAAGCCACTCAAAACTACATTCAAGAAGATTATTAACCCTTCAGGTGCTTCACAGGAACTAAAGCAACGTGGAAGGAAAAAATGGACATTTTAATTTTTCCAACAAAAATTTTCTTTTAGCATCAATTTTTTCATTTTTACATGGGCAACAGGATAAAATGGATCCTAAAATTTGTTGGGCAATTTCTCCTGAGTACACATATACCTCATATGTGGTCATAAACCACTGTATGGGCGCACGGCAGGGCTCAGAAGGGAAGGAGCGCCATTTGACTTTTTGAATGGGAAATATGCTGGAATATTTAGCGGTTGCCATGTCGCATTTGGAGAGTCCCTGTGTGCCTAAACATTGGAGCTCCCCCACAAGTGACCCCATTTTGGAAACTAGACCCCCTAAGGAACTTATCTAGATGCATAGTGATCACTTTGAACCCCCAGGTGCTTCACAAATTGATCTGTAAAAAAAAGAAAGTACTTTTTTTTCACAAAAATTTTCTTTTAGCCTCAGTTTTTTCATTTTCTAAAATTTGTTGGTCAATTTCTCCTGAGTACACAGATACCTCATATGTGGTCATAAACCACTGTTTGGGCGCACGGCAGGGCTCAGAAGGGAAGGAGCGCCATTTGACTTTTTGAATGGAAAATATGCTGGAATATTTAGCGGTTGCCATGTCGCATTTGGAGAGTCCCTGTGTGCCTAAACATTGGAGCTCCCCCACAAGTGACCCCATTTTGGAAACTAGACCCCCTAAGGAACTTATCTAGATGCATAGTGAGCACTTTGAACCCCCAGGTGCTTCACAGAAGTTTATAACGGAGAGCCATGAAAATAAAAAATCATTTTTTTTTCTCAAAAAATCATTTTTTAGCCCACTATTTTTTATTTTCACAATGGTTACAGGAGAAATTGGACCCCAAAAGTTGTTGTCCAGTTTGTCCTGAGTACGCTAGTACCCCATATGTGGGGGGGAACCACTGTTTGGGCACACGTCAGGGCTCGGAAGGGATGTAGTGACGCTTTGAAATGCCGACTTGATGGAATGGTCTGCGGGCATCTTGTTACTTTTGCAGAGCCCATGATGTGCCTAAACAGTAGAAACCCCCCCAAGTGACCCCCTTTTGGAAACTAGACCCCGCAAAGAAGTTATCTAGATGTGTGGTGAGCACTTTGAACCCCCAAGGGCTACACAGAAGTTTATAACGCCCGGGCATGAAAATAAAAAAATCATATTTTTTCCACAATCAGGATCTTTTAGTCCCCAATTTTTTTATTTTCCCAAGGGTAACATGAGAAATTAGACCCCAAAAGTTGTTGTCCAATTTGTCCTGAGTATGCTGATATCCCATATGTGGGAGAAAACTACTGTATGGGCACACGTCGGGGCTCGGATGGGAAGTAGTGACGTTTTGAAATGCCCACTTGATGGAATGGTCTTCGGGCGTCATGTTACGTTTGCAGAGTCCCTGATGTGCCTAAACAGTAGAAACTCCCCACAAGTGATCCCATTTTGTAAACTAGATCCCCCAATGAACTCCTATAGATGTGTGATAAGCACTTTGAATCTCCAAGTCCTTCACAGAAATTTATAATGCAGAGCCGTGAAAATATAAAATCATTTTTTTTCCACAAAAATAATTTTTTAGTCCCCAATTTTTTTCCCCAATGTAAACAGGAGAAATTAGAACCCCAAAGTTGTTGTGCAATTTTTCCCGAGTACGCTGATACCCCATATGTGGGGATAAACCACTGTTTGGGCATACGTTGGGGCTTGGAATAAAGGGAGCACTGTTTGACTTTTTGAACGCAAAATTTGCAGGAATCAATGGTGGCGCCATGTCGCGTATGGAGACCCCCTGATGTGCCTAAATAGTGGAAACCCCTCAATTATAACTCCAACCCTAACCCCAACACACCCCTAACCCCAACCCTAACCCCTACACACACCTAACCCTAATAGAAACCCTAACCCCAACACACCCCTAACCCTAATTCCAACCCTAACCCTAATTCCAACCCTAACCCTAATTCCAACATCCACTGCGGATCCCCAGCAAAATCCGCCGCGGATCCCCAGCAAAATCCGCAGCGGATCCCCAGCAAAATCCGTCGCGGATCCCCAGCAAAATCCGCCGCGGATCCCCAGCAAAATCCGCCGCGGATCCCCAGCAAAATCCGCCGCGGATCCCCAGCAAAATCCGCGCGAGGATCCCCTGCAAAATCCGCGCGAGGATCCCCTGCAAAATCCGCGCGAGGATCCGCAGCAAAATCCGCCGCGGATCCGCAGCAAAATCCGCCGCGGATCCGCAGCAAAATCCTCCGCGGATCCGCAGCAATATCCTCCGCGGATCCGCACCAAAGTCCGCCGCGGATCAGCAGCAATGTCCGCCGCGGATCAGCAGCAATGTCCGCCGCGGATCAGCAGCAATATCCGCCGCGGATCAGCAGCAATATCCGCCGCGGATCAGCAGCAATATCCGCCGCGGATCAGCAGCAATATCCGCCGCGGATCAGCTGCAATATCCGCCGCGGATCAGCTGCAATATCCGCCGCGGATCAGCAGCAATATCCGCCGCGGATCAGCTGCAATATCCGCCGCGGATCAGCTGCAATATCCGCCGCGGATCAGCAGCAATATCCGCCGCGGATCAGCAGCAATATCCGCCGCGGATCAGCAGCAATATCCGCCGCGGATCAGCAGCAATATCCGCCGCGGATCAGCAGCAATATCCGCCGCGGATCAGCAGCAATATCCGCCGCGGATCAGCAGCAATATCCGCAGCAATATCCGCTAGGAAAAAAAAAATAAAAATCTTTATTTTATTATTTGTCCCTACCTATGACAGGGGGGGGGTTCATTTACTTTTTTTTTTATTTTGATCACTGTGACAGTTTATCACAGTGATCAAAATAAATTTTTGTACAATGGAGGGCGCACTGCGCATGCGCCGGCCGGCGGGCGCACTGCGCATGCGCCCGCCATTTTCCAAGATGGCGGCGCCCATGAAGAATCCCGGGCAGCCGCCGGGACGGATCCAGGGACATCGGTGGACCGGGAGAGGTGAGTATGGGTGTCGGAAGGTGAGGGGGGGTTATCGGAAGGTGGGGGCAGCGGAGGCCAGGACGAGGGGAGTTGTTGGTGACGGCGGTGACCGATCGCTGCCATCTTTCGGTGGCGGCGGCCGATCGCTGCCGTGACTACGTGTGGGGGGGGTCAGGGCTCGGTGTCCAGCCATGGCCGATGCTATTACAGCATCGGCCATGGCTGGATTGTAATATTTCACCAATTAAATTGGTGAAATATTACAGATTGCTCTGATTGGCTGTTTCACTTTTAACAGCCAATCAGAGCGATCGTGGCCACGGGGGGATTAAGCCAACCCCCCTGTGGTGAAGCACAAAGGGTCCTGTGCCTGCGGGTCAGGTGACCTTTCAGTGACCCCAGTCACCCGGCCCGCGGGAACGCGATCCTTTCATGACGCCACATAGGCGTCATGGGTCAGATTGGCACTGATTTTCATGACGCCTACGTGGCGTCACAGGTCGGGAAGGGGTTAATAGTGTGGAACATCCAGTTTTCCTTTTATTGGGCTCACATGGCAAACTAATTATCACAGGTATCTGAGATTGATTTCAGTGATCCAAAGAACCCTGAGACACAATACCATCAATGGGTTTCATTTACAAAAAAAACAAAAAACACTATGACACTAAAAACCAATTTGCATAATAATTTGGAACATGGTGTAGAAATCAATGAGAAATTGAAATAACTTTGCAAAAAATCAGCAACAGCATTTTTGAAAGTGTTTTTGAAGTGTTTTGATGAATACAATTAACTATCACTTGTATACAGCTCTGGCAAAAATTATACCTATAAATTACCTTTATAGATGTATTTTTGAGTAAAATGTAAATTGTTCTTTTAGTCTATAATCTTCTGACAACATGTCTCTGAATTTCCAAGCAATAAATTTTGTATTTTTTTCTGACGAAGAGAAATGGTCAAAATTAAAAAAAAAAAAAAAAACCCCCAGTGCTTCAATGAGGTTCAGGTCTGGAGAATGGGCTGCCCATGACAGGGTTTTGATGTGGTGGTCTATTGATTTTTTGCCAGAGCTCTATTATCAATCTCAAAGTGCTGGAACTTTTGTTATTTTTTTTCTTCAATGTTTAACCCACATCAATGAGACAGTCGGGATTGACAACAGAATCTAATGGACATCATGATGTAGAACAAAAGGGATTTTTCAACAATCAATTGATCTTGAGTACAAAATCTGTACATATTTCATCCCCTGATGTTTCCCCTTTTTATCTCCAGGAATTGTATTACAGGATCCTTTATGATGTTACATCGTCATCTTCTCAGTCAGGTCCCTACAGTATAGCATTCTTTCTGTTGGAGATCTTATATATAAGAGAATTTTCCTGATTGTCCCATCAAGGATGGATGAGGACCGAGACAAGATGGTGGAGAGGATATTACACCTCACCCTAGAGATCCTCTTCCGGCTTACTGGAGAGGTGAGAGATTCTGATGACGTCACATTACATCATTCTTATCTATGGGAATAACAGATGGACAGAACTGGAGAGGTGAGGACTCTGGAAATGTTTGTAGTGAGATTTATTAATGTGTCTCTCCATAACCAGGATTACACAGTGGTGAAGAAGACCTCTAGTGAGCGCTGTCAGGACCCTGTGTCTGAGGGATGGGGAAGACCCCTGAACCCAATCATGGAGCCTCCACCTCACCCCCTGATACATGAGGATATCAAAGACCAGAAGATCATAGAACTCACCTACAAGATGATTGAGCTGCTGACTGGAGAGGTGACACTGCTGGGAATGCTGGGACTTTATACATTGCCGCTATGAAGGGATCGGGGTGATGACAGTATCATTGTATGTGTCAGGTTCCTATAAGGTGTCAGGATGTCACCGTCTATTTCTCCATGGAGGAGTGGGAGTATTTAGAAGGCCACAAAGATCTGTACAAAGACATCATGATGGAGGTTCCCCAGCCCCTCACATCACCAGGTAATAGACTGAACTAAATACACACGGCCTATAATTATCTGTATGTAAAGAATGAATTCAGTCCCTATATATGTTTCCTCCAGTTCTATCCAGTAAGAAGACAACACCAGAGAGATGTCCCCGTCCTCTTCTTCCCCAGGACTGTAAACAAGAAGATCCCGATGTTCCTCAGGATGATCAGGTAGATGGAGAGAAGGTGTCATGAGATCTCCCCTATGATGTGTAGATGGCTGTGAAGGTCTTGTGCTCAATCTTGTTTTATCCACCAGTATTATATGTTTTATACTTGTGTAATGAGAACGGTGGAGATGACAGGATTAGAGCTGATCATAGATGTGACTTCTCCATCTGTCAGTGACTCTTATAAAATTTGTTTCAGGGTAAAGATCGGACCCATTTTAATACTACAGAGACATACGTGAGGGGTGATGAGGGGTGCAATGAGGAGATTCCTATACATAAAGGCCCAGGTGAGTAGTAACCGCTAACTTCAGAGAAGTCACAGATTCTTCTCATTCACTGGCTGTCACTGCTTTATAGATTTTATCAAGTGGTCACCATTCTGCCACAATTTTCCAACTTTGAATTTTCATGCTTTTAAATCACCGAGATAAGGCGCACAAAATAGTTAATAAATAACATTTCTCACATGTCTACTTTACATCAGCTCAATTTTGGAACCAACATTTTTTTTGTTAGGAAGTTATAAGGGTTAAAAGTTGACCAGCGATTTTTCCAACAAAATTTACAAAACCATTTTTTTGTACAGAGCACATCACATTTGAAGTCACTTTGAGAGGTCTATATGATAGAAGATACTTAACCCCTTAATGAACACCAATACGCCTTTTAACGGCAGCAGTTAAAGGTACTTATGCCTCAGCGCCGCTTTTTAATGGCGCTGAGGAAAGGAATATGGGTATAACGCCCCCCAGAGTTGGAATTTCGCCGGGGTCTTGGCTTCCGGGGGTAGCTGAGACTCAGAGAACATGATTCAGAGCGGTTTTTACCTTTTACTTACCCCTGTGTTGCGATTGCTGTTATTGACAGTATAATGGCGACCGCCAAAAAAAAAAAAAAAAAGTCAGATTTAATTTCTCTCTCGACTGTTGTGATTGCACATTAGAGGAGAGAGAAATGGGGTCCCCCTAGCCCCCCACGTTACCTTATGTACCGGATCAGTAGTTCCCCGGCCCCCCTCCTTCCTCTGGCAGAAAGAAAATTGTGGGTGCATGTGCAGTGCGCCCGCCGCAATCTGCCTGCCGGCAACCGATGATAATTTTCTCATTGGCTGCTGGCTTTTGATTACTGTGATAGATTCTATCACAGTGATCAATAGCCCCCAATATTAGTAAATATGGCAGCACTTGGGCTGTGCCTCTCTTTTCTCTCCTTGTAGTTGTTCTGGGAGAGAAGGGAGATTCTTCAAGCGCTTCCCTGTCAGAAATATAAACTAATAATTTCAGTGTCCGCAAACCCCATAAAAAGTCCAATTACCCACCTCTATTCTCTGTAATCCCCGCATCCCCGTTGTCAGTGGATTATAAAAAATATATATATTTTTTATATAATTTTGTTTTTTATAATTTTTTGCAGTTAGGGTTATTAGGATATGGCTACATGTGTTAGGGTTACACGTATTAGGGTTACGCTTGTTAGGGTTAGGCAGTAAAAAAAATAGTGTAATATTAGGGTTAGTTCTTTCTTAGGCAGACAAATAAATAAATGGCCCGCAGAATATTTAGCGTGGAGCAAGCGTACAACCTGCTTTGCTCCAGCAATGAAACAAAAGATGCTTCTTAAGTAGAGCAGTGTTCATGCAGTCACGACATCTCTTCCTCCACAGATCCCACAGCCCAGTGGTAGCAGAGTTGGTTGTTACTGCTGAAGCTTCAGAGGCAGGACCAAGTACCGCAGTTCCCCACCCCTCTGTGGTATAATGACACTTAATTTTCCCCTCTAATTCCCCCTTTTTCTGCAGCCCCTAGAGTAATATTAGATGTCACCAATTTTACCCCCGTTGATTTTTTCCAAATTTTCATTAGCCCAGAAGTCCTACAATCGCCCACCAAACAAACTTATATGCCCGACAATACATCTCCCAAAAACCCACTGCTTTTCATTCCCGTTCCTGGATCCCTGCAAATGTCCCCGAAATGAAAAAATATTTTGGGCCTTACCCTGAATATGGGATTAGTAAAAAAAAAGCCTAAACACTCTGCTCCTACTGGGCAACAAAAGCTGTCCACAGTACCCCTGTATTTGCAGCCGTCATGTCCTGAGTTTGTTATGAAGCCCTAATAAGATTCCTCCACTTCAGTGACAATTCCCAAGCCCCCCCTAAGAACTGACCCAACTATGATTGGCTAATTAAATTGAGACCCCTAATTTTCCTCCTACAAAATTCATTTCTAAATTCCTATACCCCAGAGCAAAATGTGGCAGTCGACGAGTCCTTGATGAGCTACAAGGGCCGTCTGTCATTCCGCCAATTCATCCCCTCCAAGTGAGCCATATATGGCGTCAAACTGTACAAAATGTGTGAGAGCTCATCAGGGTACACTTCCACCTTCCTAATATATGAAGGTAGGGACTGCCAAATCAACCCCCCAAACTGCCCCCACACAATTGGCATACTAGGCAAAATTGTCTGGGAGCCAATGACGCCCTTCTCCATCAAGGGTACCACGTGTATATATACAACTATTACACAAGCACCCCCCTATATAAATCCCTCCATGCTACAAATACAGGGGATCTGTGGGACAGTCAGAAAAAACAGAGTGGGGTTTCCGTCACAGTTGGTGTCCAGACGTTTGGAGAAGGGGACGTCAAGTGACCAACTTCTTGCAGTGAAGTGTAATGACAGGAAGGACGTCTACATGCTGACCGCACTGCATGTGGACACCACTGTGACGGTCAGAGACAGGTGTGCCACCAGGGACAAACAAAAATTAATCTGTGTCACAGATTTTAACAAATTTATAGGTGGCGTTGACATGTCAGACCAGGTTCTTCAACCATACCTGGTGAAGCGGAAGACCAGGGCCTGGTACAAAAAGGTGGCAGGCATTCTACCTTATCCAAATTGCTACATACAACAGATTTGTCCTGTACAAAAAGTCCCAAGGATCGCTTACCCTTCTCCAGTTTCAGGAAAAAATTGTTGAGGGCCTCATGTTTGAGTCGATGGCACAGGGGGAAGCCTTCGAGTCTGAGGATTCCCGGAGACTTGCAGAGCGTCGTTTTCCTTGCCATGTCCCTGTCATTCCCACCCAAAAGTATCCTCAAAAAATGATGTCGGGTTTGTAGGAAGCATGGTAGATGGAGTGATTCCCGGTACTATTGCCCCACGTCCCAATCCCAAACAGGCCTTTGTATCTCCCCCTGTTTTGAGACCTTCCACACCTCTTACAATTATTAGTTTTTTCAGCTGCAGATGGAAGGGAGGGAGACACAGTACTTCATTACTGATGGGTAGGCGGAGCCCAGATCACGATGACACCTCAGATTAAAAGCATGTTGATTGGCTGGCTCCTCCAGCTCGGGCTCCTCCTACTCAGCTTTCTCCAGTTTACAATTTGAGGTCCAGAGGACGGTCGCTGCTGGAAGCAGCTCCTCAGAAGATTTTATTATTTTTTATCGGACAAGAGACTTGGATCACCAAATGTGGTCTAGAGGTCTCAGGGGTCTCAGCGCTGCTGGACTCCCACCTCTCCCTTGGCGGAACTGTATTACCCTAAGGGTGGTCCCTGCAGAAACCTGCCGGCCCGGGGGGATGAGGATGGCTTCCCTGGCGGGGCGCACACCGCGCTGCAGGGGTCACTGCGTCCCCCGCCCTGGGGGGAAGCATGGGCACGCGCCAGAAACCCCTGGGGGTCCCTGTGGCGCCTTCGGCTGGTGAGTACTCACATTTTATTAAAAGTGTGTGAGTGCTTTAGCGACTGCTGCGGTAGCCACTGTACATGTACAATGCCGGTGACTAGTTTTTTTATGTCCGCAGGTGGATGCCTGCAGGACGGGGGAAAGAAGAGGAGTACGCGCTCTTTTTATTTTTTTGAATTTCGCGCCGCTCTGAGTGTGCGCGCTTTACGGCAGTCTCCATTTCCGACTCCTCTACATGGAGCACGTCGGAGACAGAGCGCGACGGCCATTGCTGATAAGAAAGCAGGCTGAAAGCTCTCCGGATCGCTCCCCTCCCCTCCCGGCAGGAACGGTACCAGCTTGGTGAGTCGCTTCTAGCCCGCCGGGCAGAAGCTTAACCCTTTCACCTCCACAGCGCGGGCGCCGTCTGGGGCGCTACTGAGTGACAGATTGCGCGGTCCTGCAGCTGTTTTGTCGTATATGGGGCTCGCACACTCTTTTAATGTTAAAAAAGAGGTTGTGGGGAGTCTGCGACATTAATACTGCCACTATACGTTCCCGATAACGATCCCAATAACGACGCATACTATGCGATCATTTGTGATAGTTTTTTAATGTCGCTAGTAGCTGCCAATCTGGGCGATTTCATTAACATCGCATAAGCGATTAGTGATCTCCTTAACAACTTTGGCGGTCATTGCGTTATACAAACAGCGCAATTTTTTAGCGATCTTGTGGAACTTTTTTCTGTATAGTGTGGCATAGCTGTCCTGCAGCTGCGACCTTATAAGAGGCGCTTGGGGCTCACACCCTTTCCATTATCAGGGTTGTGGGGAGTCTGCTACTTTAACCCCTTCTTAGGCGGTTAACTCTTAGTGGTAAGACAGCTGGGGTAGCTCTCTCTTTAGAGCTTTAACCCTTCAGCGTTTTGTTTTTTCTTTAAGAAACACTGTTCTGGTTACTGACAGGTTTAACCTGCCATATACTGTGCGCGGGCATGTCAGATACCATCTCCCAGATCCGCTACGGATCAACCTCGCGTATCTGGCGCACAGACCTCGACTCGGAGGTTCCAGCAATCCACTAGCCTCTATTGATGGCCTGTCTGACTTTTTAGATTATGAGTGTCAGCTAGATCCTCTCAAGGAAGCGACACAAATCGGTGCCTTCCTTTTCGCTTAGCGAAGAAGTCCGTTTCGGATAAGGAGGATCGGCAGGGACACTCTGCCTCTCTCATGGGCCGTACTAAAATTTCTATGGCTATGAGGGCGTTACAGTTACCGGAGGAGGTAACTAGACGTACTGGTAAGTCGGCCCGGATGTTTCAGGAGTCGCATGGCGACGGCTTTGCAAACTGTATCCGTTTTTTCTACGGGGTTGTTTGTTAATTGGACCCCTTCTCCTGAAGTGAATGTCACTTTATTCCAGCTTAGCAAATCTTCCTGGTAAAGGGAAGGCGAGTCTGCAGGACACGTTGGACAGAAAAACGGAGATGGCAACAATATCCACCTGCGAGGCTGTGGATCATAGATTCGGTATTAAGGATCTAGGTGTACTTGTTAAGCTCACCTGAGCCGGTTGGACCGTCTAAGGACGGCGTGGCAAGATGGATCTCCTCTATCGAGGTAGATGGGCTTTTCAAGTTGAAGGATGATGCGTCACTGCTATTCAGGGCGCAATCCTCGGCAGTCACAGTCAGAAGAGCACTGTGACTTGAACAGTGGAACGCGGTTTCCAAGCAGGATTTGCTATCTTTAGCTTAGAAAGTGGTCAGCTATTTGAATCTGACCTCACGGAGCTGATTGCCAAGACAAAGGCAAAAGAAACCGCTTTACCGCAGCGCAGAGCTGTGACTTCTGCGTCTGCAGGACTAGTGCCGATAGTTATCGGCGGTCCTTTCGGTTCAAGGGATGATCCGGCCAACCCTCTGGGGGTTTTGGGTCGTCTCTCTCTTTTTTAAAAAAAAAAAAAGAAAGGGGGAATTCTCAGAAATTCCGCATACCCTGGAAACAGAACTTCTGTTAAGACAGAATCTGGCAAAAAAAAAAAAAATCCGCTAAGGCGGACTGACATCTGAATCTCACTCGAGTGGGGGGTCGTTTAGTCCATTTCAAACCGACTTGGGTTTCCCGTGTGTCGGACGCCTGGGTGACACAGGTTGTGTTGGCAGGCTACTTAATGGAGCTTCTTTTTCGACCCCCGGACAGTTTTTTTTGCCAATCTCGCATTCCGTCAGAGCCGAACTTTTTACCTCTCTATTGCGAGAGGTCGATTCCCTTCTGCAGAAGGGTATGGTGATACCGGTTCCGCAGAGGACTGGGAAGAGGATTTTTTATTCGACCTCTTAGTAGTCCCCAAGAAGGAGGACAAATTTCACCCTATTCTGGAAAAGATTGAATCGGCTTGTCCACACCAGATAATTCTGCATGGAGCCGCTTCGCTCCGCTATGGCAGCTCTGTCGCAGAACGACTTTTTGGTCAATCGACATTCGCAACGCTTATTTGCATGTTCCCGTCGGAAGAGCTCAAGGGAGGGAGACACAGCCAGCGCTTCCTTCGTTTTTTGCCATAAATCAACCATTACCAGGTTGTGGCTCGGCCTTTCGACTTGGCCTTAACGCCCAGAACTGTTACAACGATTCTGGCACCTAAATCTCATGGCAATTCTTCAAAGACGGGGGCTTTCGATTCGTCCCTACCTGGACGACCTTTCGATTGTGGCCTCAAAGGAGAGGCTGTGACGCAATCTATCCCTTTAGCTCCCTGAGGATTCGGGTGACTGGTCAATTGGGGGAAGTCGTTTCTGGAATCATCGCAGGCAATGCTGTTTTTAAGGATGCATTTCGTCACGGTACGGGCGGTGTTGTCCCTACCTCCAGACAAGCAGGCATGTCTTCTCCGACATGTACAGATTATGAAGTCTGCGACAGCAATGTCCCTTCGGAAGGTATGCGCCTTCTGGGTTTGATGGTGGTGTCCATGGAGCACTTCCGTTTGCCCAATTTCATTCCAGAGCTCTCCATAGGCTCATTCTGAGTCGTTGGGATCGATCGCAAGTTTTCACTGGATTGCAGCGTCACCATCTCTCACAGGGTGCGAGAATCCCTAGGATGGTGGTTACGTCCAGGAGCGTTATCCCTGGGAAGGTCTTTCTTCCCTCCGAAGTGGTCGGTCATAACCACCAATGCCAGCCTGACGGGCTGGGGAGGGTGTCTGGAACGATCTTCGGATCCAGGGAGTATGGTCATCGGAAGAGTCGGTTTTACCGATCAACATCCTAGAATTGAGGGCAATTTTTTCCTTGCCTCCAACACTGGACGGTCTCTTTGAGCGGTCTGCCAGTCCGAGTGCGGACAGACAACGCGACGGCGGTCGCGTATATCAACCACCAAGGCGGGACGAGGAGTTCCCATGATGGAGGTGTCTCGGATCCTGATTTGGGCCGAGACCAGGGTTCCAGCCATCTCTGCGATTCACATTCCAGGAATCCAGAATACCACAGCGGACTTCCTCAGTCGCGAGAAGATGGATCCCGGAGAATGGGGTCTTCATCCGAAAATTTTTGCACTGCTGTGCTTCCGTTGGGGAACTCACTAAGTGGACTTGATGGCGTCCAGGTTCAATACCAAACTACCGACCTTCATGTCCAGGTACAAGGACCCGAAGGCTGTGGTGGTAGACGCTCTGGTGGATCCGTGGGACCATTTCGAGCTAGTCTATGTGTTTCCGCCGATATCCTTACTCCATCTGGTGTTGCGTTGGATCAGACTGGTGAGAATTCCGGCTATTTTTGATAGCCTCAGGTTGGCCAAGGAGGACGTGGTTCTCGACACTAGTGTCGCTTTTGGCGGCGCCGCCATTCCCACTTTCCTCTTCGCCCAGACCTGTTAACCCAGGGACCCGTTTGTCATCTGGACTTGAAGTCTCTGCGTTTGACGGCGTGACTCTTGAGACTAAAATTTTTGACCCTTAGAGGTTTTTCAGCAAAGTCATTGCCACTCTGCGAGCTGCTAGTAGTTCGACTACTACTAGGATTTATCACAAGACTTGGGAAGTCTTCTTTTCGTGGTGTTCGGGTTCTTCAAGGAACCCGAAGGTTTTTCCCTTTCCCAATTTGTCTACAGTATGGCTGGACAAAGGTTTGGCAGTGAGCTCCCTGAAAGGGCAGGTTTCTACTTTGTCCTTACTGTTTCGGAGGGCTATCACCTTCCGTAGAGTCGTACGTTTCCTTTTTCGCGGATTAACCCGTCAGTTTCCGCCGCGGGAGGCGCCTGTGTCTCCATGGCAGTTCAACCTGCTCTTGGAGGCTCTTCAACATGTGCCTTTGAGCCTATGAGTTCTGCTAACCTTTCTCTACTTTCTGGGAAGGTTGCCTTTCTTAGTGGCGGCAACCTCTTTGAGAAGGGTTTCTGAGTTGGCGGCTCTTTCTTGTTCGCCTCCTTTCCTGGAGTTTTATTCTGATCGAGTAGTGCTTCGCACACGGGGCGACTTTCTACCTAAGGTGGTGTCGCAATTTTCATGTTAACCAGGATATGGTGTTGCCCTCGCTTTGCCTGGGCCCGAGGAATGCAAAAGAACGGGCCTTGCACACATTGGATTTGGTGCGGGCTTTGTAGTTCTATTTGTCTATTACTCAAGTTTTTCGCAAGTCAGGTTCCCTGTTTGTAATTCCTGCAGGTCGCAGGTGTGGTCAACGAGTTTCCGAGGACTCTATAGCTCGTTGGTTTCGGTCGTTTTTTTTTTTTTTTTGGAAGTTTACCGACTTACCTGATTAAGGTTCGAGCTCACTCCACGAAGGCTGTGGTTTCATCGTGGACTTTTCATCAAAGGGTTTCGGCAGCTCAGCTCTGCCGAATGGCGACCTGGCGTTCTGTCCACACATTTACAAAGTTTTGTAAGGTGGACGTTAGTGCTTCCGCTGCTGCGGCCTTAGGACATAGGGTCCTGCAGGCAGCGGTGGTTTAAAGTTCTAGTTAACTTGTATTTGGCGCTTGTTGCGTTTTTATCTAGGTTGTTGGGTTTCTGCCTATTTTTGTTTTGTTTCCCACCCTAATTTTTGAACTGCTTTGGGACGTCCCATCAGTAATGAAGTACTGTGTCTCCCTCCCTTCCATCTGCAGCTGAAAGACGGATTTTGGTAAGAACTTACCTGTAAAATCCTTTTCAGCGAAGGAAGGGAGGGAGAGACAGATCCCTCCCATGGCAGAAGTGTGTTGTTGCATTTACAGATGCGGCGTGACCCGTCTCTGATAAGCGATTATCTGGGCTGAGGTCGACGCGCTACGGCTCTGTTCCAGCATTACCAGCTCATCGCAGTGGTCAGGTTCCGTAAGTAGTACCTGGAGTCTGTGTGGTTTTTGCCTATTTGCTTGCATAACCTGTATTCTTGTGTTTTTGTCTCTGAAGTTCTTCAGAAGGGGTTATGTTGCTCCGCTGGTGATATTGCTCTTTCTTAAGCTTGTGTACAACTGGAGAAAGCTGAGTAGGAGGAGCCCGAGCTGGAGGAGCCAGCCAGTCAACACGCTTTTAATCTGAGGTGTCATCGTGATCTGGGCTCCGCCTACCCATCAGTAATGAAGTACTGTGTCTCCCTCCCTTCCTTCGCTGAAAAGGATTTTACAGGTAAGTTCTTATCAAAATCCGTCTTTTTTTTTCAATAATTTTTATTTTCTGCTTAGTGGCCCCAGTAGAGTAATTTGGAACAAGTAGTAGAGAATATTTTCATCAGTAGATCCCATTTTACCCCATTTCATAATTAATTCCTGGACTTGATCAGTCACATACCAAACTAGTATTCTAACAAATTCTCATCCACGTACCCACAACTGTACACCCCAGAGTGTGGACCCCACAAATGTTCTTGAAAAGTCAGGTCATCTGAAAATTAATTCTAGGACTTGATTACGCACAAAGATTTGTGTCCATTTATCTAACTTTGACTGTTTTTAACGCCTGTCTTGCTACAGAAAACTTTGGCTTCCATTTATATTACTTATATTTATGTTGATGATGCGAGCATGATCAATTTTATTGAAGGGTCTCTAATAATGAGGTAGTTCCATATTTATATACTATGGGCTTTACTGTGTGGTTCTTGCTGATCCTCTGGTACCAGACAATATTTTACTGTTTCTGTAGAGAATTGGTTGTTTTGTGCATATATCGGTTCCTACCTTTGCGGGTGGGAGCTTGCTATGGTGCACCATGTCTATTGGCACATTCGCGTCTCATATAGGGATTGATGGAGCTAATCGGACGTTGTACGACCAGTCTCTGAAAGTGTTCCATTCTAGCCGTGCTGGTGTTCTTTCATCTTTGGAGCAAGCTCAGCTTTGCCACTTAGTTGGCTGCATTTTCCTCCACATTTTGCCCTTCCTTCCAGTACAGATTATTCTTCCCGATACAATATATGCAAATGCGAGACAACGGTTTTGTTAGACCAAATTTTATAATCTGTCAATGTGTTTTCAGGAGCATGCCTCCCTCTGTGAGTAATAATTCATGGAAGGATTTTCTTGTTTGCTCAATGTCTCTAGAAGCTTTGAATGGGTCCTGGAACTTCAATTTTACCCTAAAGACCAAATGGTGTGCCATCTATTATTATAGGGAAAGCCGTGTGTCCAGTACTCACATTGGTGCCATATTGGATATATTTCTGAACACATAAAAGCTAGTGCAATAAAATTTGCATGTGTTTGCAGTGTGTTCCTTAGACCGTACAAAAGAGAATCATAAAAGAAACAGTGAAAAAAATGCAAATTGTAAATTTTCAAACTTGTGTTGCATCAACTGCATAAAAAACTGTGGTATCAAACTACTCACTACCTCCTAGATAAATAGATTAAAGGGTATTTAATTATAAAAATACCCTTTAATTATTAATTTATAAAAAAGACATTTATCTGGGATTTCTGTTGCTCTTGAACCTCACAGGCTCTGCAAATATGACAATCTATTTCAAATAAAGCCAAATTTGTCACATTGTGCGCCTTCCTGTCCGAGCCCTGCTGTTTGTTCAAACAGAACTTCTTAACTACATATAGGATATCGCCACGTTCATAAGAAAGTGGGTAACAAATCATGCGGTCCACTTTTTGGTGTAATCTCTGGCAAAAAAACAAAATTTTTGTGAAAAAAAATGAACTTTTTCAATGTGACAACCTAATGTTATCAAATTCTGTGGGTTCAAATTGCTCAATATACCCCTGTTTAGGCACATTTCCAAACGCGACATGGCATCCGCTCTCACAATTTTGAGATTAAAAAGTAAAACGGTGCTCCTTCCCTTCCGAGCTCTGCCATGCACCCAAACAGTGGTTTACTCCCACATATGGGGTATCAGCGTACTCAGGACAAATTGCAAAACATCTTTTGAGGTCTAATTTCTCCTGTTACTTTTGGGAAAATAAAAAATTGGGGGCGAAAAGATCATTTTTGTGGAAAAAATATTTTTTATTTTTACAGCTCTACGTTATAAGCTTCTGTGAAGCACTTGGGGGTTCAAAGTGCTCACCACACATCTGGATAAGTTCCTTGGGGGGTCTAGTTTCCAAAATGGTGTCATTTGTGGGTATTTCCACTGTTTAGGCACATCAGGGGCTCTGCAAATGCGCCATGGCGTCTGATCTCAATTCCAGCCAATTCTGCTTTGAAAAAATAAAAGGGCGCTCCTTCCCTTCCGAGCCCTGCCGTGCGCCCAAACAGTGTTTTTTCCCCACATATGGGGTATCAGGAACAAATTTTGTGGTTCATTTTCTCTTTATACACTTGTCAAAATAAAAAAAATTAGTTGTGAAAAAAAGTTAAATGTTCATTTTTTTCCTTCCACGTTGCTTGAGTTCCTGTGAAGCACATAAAGGGTTAATAAACTTCTTGAATGTGGTTTTGAGCACCTTGAGGGGTGCAGTTTTTAAAATGGTGTCACTTTTGGGTATTTTCTGTCATGTACACCTCTCAACATGACTTCAAATGTGATGTGGTCCTTAAAAAAAAAAAGGTGGTCAAATTGAACCCCTCAAAGTGACTTAAAATGTGAGGTGGTCCCTAAAAAAATGGCTTTGTAAATTTTGTTGTAAAAATGATTAATCACTGGTTAATTTTTAACCCTTATAATTTCATAAGAAAAAAAATTTTGGTTCCAAAAAATTGTGCTGATGTAAAGTAGACATGTGGGAAATGTTAGTTATTAAGTATTTTGTGTGACATATCTCTCTGATTTAAAGGCATAAAAGTTCAAAATTTGAAAATTGCTAAATTTTCAAAATTTTCGCCATATTTCTGGGTTTTTTTTCATAAACATAAGTCATGTCAAAAAAATTTACCACCAACATGAATTACAATATGTCAGAAAAAAACAGTCTTCGAATCAGCAGGATCCGTTAAAGCGTTCCAGAGTTATAACCTCATAAAGTGACAGTGGTCAGAATTGTAAAAAGTTGGCTTGGTCATTAAGTACCAAATTGGCTCTGTCACTAAGGGGTTAAAAGTGACACCATTCTAAAAACTGCACCCCTCAAGGTGCTCAAAACCACATTCAAGAAGTTTATTAACCCTTCAGGTGCTGCACAGGAATTTTTGCAATGTGGAAGGAAAAAATAAACATTTTTTTCACAAATTTTTTTACTTCAGATACAATTTTTTTTATTTTGAGAAGGGTAACTGGAAAAAATGGACCCCAAAATTTGTTGTGTAATTTCTCCTGAGCATGCCGTTATGCCCATATGCCGTTTTGGGAGTAACGGCAGAGTTTGGAAGGGAAGGAGCGACATTTGACATATGAATGCAAAATTTGCTGGAACAATTGGCGGACGCCATGTCGCATTTGGAGAGCCACTGATGTGTCCAAATAGCTAATATCCCCCACAGGCACTGAGTCTCCGCAAAATAAATATCACCGTACAATGTATAGGGCGCAGTGATTCCGCACGGTTCAATGAACACATGCGGAATCGCCTGCGTTCAAAAGCCGGCAGCGCTTTGTATGGAGCAGGCATGTGCTGTGTCCAAAGCGCTGCCTAATAATGACCATGGGAACATACCCTTAGAGAACCACTAGAAAAAAATGAGTTTGCAGCTTGTGCCAGAGGCTTGCTGGGACAAGGGGTGGAAATGTCTGATGTTAAATTTCAAAAGAAAGGAGCATAAGTAAGGGTACTGAGGGGATGATCTAAAAACTTTAATGAAAGAATCAGGCCAACACCTCCAACTTGTCTACTCTTGGGTATGGAGGTATGAGAAAAATGAGGGGCAGCTTCTAGATCCAGGTTTCAGTGAGAAAGATGAAGAAGCGAATTTGAAAGGAAGAAGTCATGAATATAGGGTTTTTTGTTACACACTGACTGGGAGTTCCTGAGGGCACAGTTAAAGGAAATAAGAGAAATCTTGTGTTAAATATTAATGGAATTAATGGGGTTTCTGTGTGCAGTGGAAAGCAAGTTAGATTTATTAGTACTAGGATGAGTAGGGTTAGGGGAGATGTCTCCTGCAACTAGGAGAATAGAGATAATGAGCAGACGATTTGTAAGAGTATTTCCTTCTTTGTATGGTGGAAGTGGATGGATTTCAGCATTTTAAGAATGTAACAAGAGCATGTGAGCTGTATATGGGACAGGGGAAGAGAGAAGGACTGATGTGGATAGAGTGAACAGAATGTATGAAAGGATGGTAGTTTTCAAAGAAAGCAGCAGCTGTAACAGGTGAAGGAAATAGATATGCAAAATATATTTTTCAGCAGAAGTGAACTGGCAACAAGTTTATTTGAATTTATTTGTATAATTTACTTGTCTTCTTCGCTGTGTACATGCCTTGTTTAATCCCTTAGTGACTGAGCAAATTTTAACCTTAAGCCCCAGAGCTTTTTTCGGTTTTGCGTTTTCGTTTTTTCGCTCCCCTTCTTTCCAGAGCCATAGCTTTTTTATTTTTCCATCAATATGGCCATCTGAGGGCTTATTTTTTGCAAGATGAGTTGTACTTTTGAATGACGCCATTGGTTTTACCATGTCGTGTACTCAAAAACGGGAAAAAAATTCCAGGTGCGGTGAAATTGCAAAAAAGACGGATTTTGGTAAGAACTTACCTGTAAAATCCTTTTCAGCGAAGGAAGGAAAGGATACACACTAGTAATGACTAGTGGGGGTAGGCGGAGCCAAGATAGGATTGACACCTCAGATTAAAAAGAGTGTTGACCGGCCCCTCCAGCTCGGGCTCCTCCTACTCCTGCTTCTTCAGTCGTACAAAAGCTTAGGGAAGAGCAAATATCACCAGCGGAGCAACATAACCCCTTCTGAAGGACTTCAGAGAAAAAGCAAGAATACAGGTTATGCATGCATGTAGGCAAAAAACCACACAGTTCCAGGTACTACTCACTGGACCTGACCACCGCGATGAGCTGGCAATGCTGGAAAGGAGCCGTAGCGCGTCAACCTCAGTCCAGATAATCGCTATCAGAAGAGGGTCACGCCGCATCTGAAAACACATCAACACACTTCTGCCATGGGCGGGTGCTGTGTCTCCTTTCCTTCCTTCGCTGAAAAGGATTTTACAGGTAAGTTCTTACCAAAATCCGTCTTTCAGCAGCAGAATGGAAGGAAAGGAGACACACTAGTAATGACTAGTGGGACGTCCCAAAGCAGTCCAAAAATTAAGGGTGGGAATATAACCAAGAAAAAAAACAGGCAGAATCCCAACAACCTTGGTAAATGCGCAACAGGCGCCAAATACAAGTTAACTAGAACTTTACACTACAGCCGCCTGTAGGACCCTGCGTCCTAAGGCCGCATCAGCGGAAGCACTGACGTCCACCTTATAAAACTTTGTAAACGTGTGGACGGAGCGCCAAGTCGCCGCTCGGCAGAGCTGAGCTGCCGAAGCCCCTTGATGAAAGGCCCACGATGAGGCCACAGCCCTCATGGAATGAGCACGAATCTTAATCGGGCAAGGTTCGCCTTTAAGTCGGTAAGCCTCCAAAATGGCTGACCGAATCCAACGAGCTATAGAGTCCTTGGAAGCTCGTTGACCACGTCGACGACCTGCTGGAATCACAAACAAGGAGTCTGACTTCCTAAAACCTTGAGTAACCGACAAATAGAACTTCAAGGCCCGCACTAAATCCAATGTGTGCAAAACCCGTTCCTTTGCATTCCTCGGGCCCGGGCAAAGTGAAGGCAAAACAATATCCTGGTTAACATGGAATTGCGACACTACCTTAGGTAGAAAGTCGCCCCGTGTGCGAAGCACTACTCGATCAGGGTAAAATTCCAGGAAAGGAGGCGAGCAAGAAAGAGCCGCCAACTCAGAAACCCTTCTCAAAGAAGTGACTGCGACTAGGAAGGCAACCTTCCAAGAAAGCAAAGAAAGGTTAGCAGAATCCATTGGCTCAGAAGGCCCATGCTGAAGAGCCTCCAGGACAAGGTTGAGCCGCCAAGGAGACACAGGTGCCTTCCGCGGCGGAAACTGACGGGTTACCCCGCGAAAAAAGGAGCGCACGTCCCTACGCGAGGCGATAACTTTCCGGAACAACAGGGACAGGGCAGAAACCTGACCCCTCAGGGTGCTAACTGCCAAACCCTTGTCCAGCCCGTACTGTAGAAAAGCCAACAGATTGGGAATGGAAAAAATCCTCGGGTTCCTTGAAGAACCCAAACACCACGAGAAGAAGGCTTCCCAGGTCTTGTGGTAAATTCTAGTAGTAGCCGGACCTCTGGCAGCTCGCAGAGTGGCAATGACTTCGGCTGAAAAACCTCTACGGGTCAGTATTTCGGTCTCAAGAGCCACGCCGTCAAACGCAGAGACTTCAAGTCCGGATGACGGACAGGACCCTGGGTTAACAGGTCCGGGCGAAGAGGAAGTGGAAATGGCGGTGCTGCCAAAAGCGACACCAGTGTCGAGAACCACGTCCTCCTTGGCCAATCTGGGGCTATCAACATAGCCGGGATTCTCTCCAGTCTGATCCAACGCAACACCAGAGGAAGTAAGGATATCGGCGGAAACACATAGATTAGCTCGAATCGGTCCCACGGGGCCACCAGAGCATCCACCGCCACAGCCTTCGGGTCCTTGTACCTGGACATGAAGGTCGGCAACTTGGCATTGGACCTGGATGCCATCAAATCCACTTGGGGAACTCCCCAAAGAGAGCACAGCAGTGCAAAGATCTCCGGATGAAGACTCCATTCTCCGGGATCCATCTTCTCTCGACTGAGGAAGTCCGCCGTGGTATTCTGAACTCCTGGAATGTGAATCGCAGAGATGACTGGTACTCTGTCCTCGGCCCAATTCAGGATCCAAGACACTTCCACCATGAGCCTGGAACTCCTCATCCCGCCTTGGTGGTTGATATACGCGACCGCCGTTGCGTTGTCTGTCTGCACTCGGACTGGTAGACCGCTCAAAGGGACCGTCCAGTGTTAGAGGCAAAGGAAAATTGCCCTCAATTCCAAGATGTTGATCGGTAGAACAGACTCTTCCGATGACCATACTCCCTGAACCCAGAGATCGTTCCAGACACCCCCCCAGCCCGTCAGGCTGGCATCGGTGGTTATGACCGACCACCTCGGAGGAAGGAAAGACTTCCCCAGTGATAACGTTCCTGGACGTGACCACCAACTTAGGGACTCTCGCACCCTGCGAGAGATGAGGATACTGCGATCCAGTGCAATCTGCGATCGATCCCAATGACTCAGAATGAGCCTTTGGAGGGCTCTGGAATGAAACTGGGCAAACGGAAGCGCTTCCATGGAAGCCACCATCAGACCTAAAAGGCGCATACACTTCCGAAGGGACATTGCTGTCGAAGACTTCATAGTCTGTACATGTCGAAGGAGACATGCCCGCTTGTCTGGAGGTAGGGACACCACTGCCCGTACCGTGTCGAAATGCATCCCCAAAAACAGGATTGACTGCGACGGTTCCAGAGACGACTTCTCCCAATTGACCAGCCACCCGAAGTCCTCCAGGAGCTGAAGGGATAGATTGCGAGCCGTCATCGCCTCCTCCTTTGAGTACGCCACAATCAAAAGGTCGTCCAGATAGGGAATAATCGTGACTCCCTGTCTTCGAAGAATTGCCATGAGAGGCGCTAGAATTTTTGTAAAAACTCTGGGCGCTGAAGCCAAGCCGAATGGCAGAGCCACAAATTGGTAATGGTCCTGACCTATGGCAAAACGAAGGAAGCGCTGGTGAGCCCTTCCGACGGGAACATGCAAATAAGCGTCGCGAATGTAGATTGACACCAGAAAGTCGTTCTGCGACAGGGTTGCCACAACGGAGCGAAGTGACTCCATGCGGAATTTTTGGGTGTGGACATGCTGATTCAATCTTTTGAGATCCAGAATAGGACGAAATTTGTCCTCTTTTTTGGGGACCACAAAGAGATTTGAATAAAAACATTTTCCCCGTTCCTCTGTCGGAACCGGTATTACTACACCCTTCTGCAGAAGGAATTCCACCTCTCACAACAGAGCGGCAAATAGCTCGGGCTCTGACGAAATGCGAGACTGGCAAAAACTGTCCGGGGGTCGAGAAGAAAACTCTATGAAATAGCCTGCCGACACAACTCGCGTTACCCAGGAATCCGGAACGCGGGAAATCCAATTCGCCTTGAATTGGAGCAGGCGACCCCCCACTCGAGAGCCCTCGAGTGAGGACCTGGCGTCAGTCTGCCTTGGCGGGCTTCTTGTCAGTTTCCCGCTTGTCTTGACGGAAACTTTGTTTCCAAGGGGTGCGGGATTTCTGAGAAGACTTCTTTCCCGAAAAAGAGGGACGACCCGATCCCCAAGAAGACTGACCGGATCATCCCCTAGACCGAAAATACCGCCGACCATTACCGGCACTAGGTCTGCCAGATGTAGAAGCCATAGCCCTTCGCTGTGGTAAAGCCGCTTCTTTAGCCTTTGCCTTGGCAATCAGCTCTGTGAGATCAGATCCAAATAGCTGACCACCCTTGTAGGCTAAAGACAGTAAACCCTGCTTGGAAACCGCGTCCCCGGTCCACTGTCTAAGCCACAGTGCTCTTCTGACTGTGACCGCTGAGGATTGCGTCCTGGATAATAATGACGCAGTATCCAGACCTGCATCACAGCTATATCGGGCTGCAGTCTCCAATAAATCGAGAAGTCCATCTATCTCGGATAATGGAGATCTATTTTGCAACGCCTTCCGTAAACGGACCAACCAGCACAGGGAAGCCTTAGAAGCACACATGGATCCTAGTACTGCTCTGAATCCATGACCTGCAGCTTCATAGATGGATTTCGCCGCCATCTCCGTTTTTCTGTCCAGCGGCTCTTGCAGACTCGCTTTCCCTTTAACCGGAAGCAATGAGGATTTACTAAGCTGGGATAAAGGAACATCCACTTCAGGAGAAGGAATCCAATTATCCGTCAATTCCGTTGAACACAGATATAATGCTTCAAAGAACCGTGTCCCTTGAAAACGCTTATCTGGACACAGACGTTCCTTCTCCACTACCGTATTAAGCTCTTCCAGAGCCGGTAATGTTGACCGCGACTTATGGTACTCCTGGTACATGCGGCCCGACTTACCAGGCCGTATAGTTACCTCCTCCGGTAACTGTAACGCCTCTCTCATAGCTTCAATTAAAGCCTCTGTTCGGCTCACAAGAGAGAAAGAATGTCCCTGCCGATCCTCCTTATCCGAATCAGATAACTCCCCTTCTGAGTTTGAAGGAGAACCCTGTCCGCATTCCATATCAGATACCTCTGATTCGCTACGCGGAAAAGATGGCACCGGCCTGCGCCGCTTCCTGTCATGAGAGGATCTAGCTGACACCCACTGACCTAAAAGGTCAGACAAGCCATTAACCCCTCTCTGCCATCAGACGTACTATTCCGTCCATGTGACCCTGGACCTAATTCCCATGGACGGAATAGTACGTCATGGGCGATCAGCTGCGCTCCCGGGGGGAGCGCAGCTGATCGCCGCCGGGTGTCAGCTGATTATCACAGCTGACACCCGTGACTGTGTGTCAGGAGCGGTCACGGACCGCTCCCGGCACATTAACCCTTGGCACACCGCGATCAAACATGATCGCGGTGTACCCGGGGCACAGGGGAGGATCGCGCAGGCAGGGGGCTCCCTGCGCGCTCCCCTGAGACCCTCAGAGCAGCGCGATGTGTCGCGCTGTTCCGAGGGTCCGTCCTCCCTCCAGGTCCCCGGATCCAAGATGGCGCCGGGGTCCTGCAGGGAGGCGGCTTCCTCAGTGCCTGCTGAGAGCAGGCGCTGGGGAAGCCTGCAGCGATGCCAGAACGATCGCTGGTGTGACAGAGTGCTGTGCACACTGTCACACCAGCGATCTGATAAAATACTGTGATGTCCCACCCTGGACAAAGTAAAAAAGTAAAAAAAGTAAAAATAAAAAGTGTAAAAAAAAATCATTAAAAAAAAAAAATATTCCCCAATAAATTCATTTTTTCCTGTAAATAAAAAAAACAAAACAATAAAAGTACACATATTTGGTATCGCCGCGTCCGTAATGACCCCCCCTATAAAACTGTCCCACTAGTTAACCCCTTTAGTGAACCCCTTAAAAAAAAAAAAAAAAAACGAAGCAAAAAATCAATGCTTTATCATCATACCGCCGAACAAAAAGTGAAATAACACGCGATCAAAAAGACCGATATAAATAAACATGGTACTACTGAAAACGTCATCTTGTCCCGCAAAAAACGAGCCGTCACACAGCATCATGAGCGAAAAAATAAAAAAGTTATAGCTCGCAGAATAAAGCGATGCAAAAATAATGATTTTTTATATAAAATTGTTTTCATTCTATAAAAGCGCCAAAACCTAAAAAAATGATATAAATGAGGTATCGCCATAATCGTACTGACCCGAAGAATAAAACTGCTTTATCAATTTTACCACACGCGGAACGGTATAAACGCCTCCCCCAAAAGAAATTCATGAATTGCTGATTTTTGTTCATTCTAACCACCCAAAAATCGAAATAAAAAGCGATCAAAAAATGGCACGTGCTCAAAAATGGTACAAATAAAAACGTCAACTCGTCCCGCAAAAAATAAGACCTCACATGACTCTGTGGGCCCAAATATGCAAAAATTATAGCTCTCAAAATGTGGTGATGCAAAAAACTATTTTTTGCAATAAAAAGCGTCTTTTAGCGTGACAGCTGCCAATCACAAAAACCCGCTATAAATAGTAAATCAAACCCCCTTTATCACCCCCTTAGTTAGGGAAAAATAATAAAATTTAAAAAATGTATTTATTTCCATTTTCCCGTTAGGGTTAGGGTTGCGGCTAAAGTTAGGGTTAGGGTTGGCGCTAACGTTAGTATTAGGGTTAGGGTTGGCGCTAACGTTAGGATTAGGGTTGGGATTAGGGTTATGGGTGTGTTAGGGTTAGGTTTGTGGTTAGGGTTGGGACTAGGGTTATTGGTGTTTGGGGTTAGGGTTGGAGTTAGAATTGGGGGGTTTCTGCTGTTTAGGCACATCAAGGGCTCTCGAAATGTGACATGGCGTCTGATCTCAATTCCAGCCAATTCTGCGTTGAAAAAGTCAAATGGTGCTCCTTCACTTCTGAGCTCTGCCATGCGCCCAAACAGTAGTTTACCCCACATATGGGGTATCAGCATACTCTGGACCCCAAGAGTTATTGTGCAATTTGGCCTATTTCTCCTGTTACCCTTGGTAAAATAAAAAACTGGGGGCGACAAAATCATTTTTGTAAAAAAAAAAATTGATTTTTTTGTTTTTACGGCTGTATGTTATAAAACTTCTGTGAAGTACTTGGGGCTTCATAGCGCTCACCTGTCACGCTGTCTAATGATATGTATACAATGTCAGTAAACTATTAATACAGGAACAACACTCTATACAACAACTAGTATAGCAACATCAGAATGTAAGTATAGAATAGATTTACCTGACACGATATCTGCTGAACTCAGGGTTAATCTTGAGGACTTGATGAGCTGAAACAGGTAAGAGGTGGACCGGGATCTAACCTGACCCTAAACTGGGGTCCTAACTAATCCCTAACCTTGGAGGTACTGATAATGGTTCAGAGGTCCAAGTCTCCAACCTAACCCTGTCTCCTATCAGACCCTGAACCCTGTAATCAGTCCTAAGAAGGATCCTGACTACCACCAAAGGGATATGGGCTGATCTCAGCTAAATACACAGATTAGACATATAAGACAGACAGGATAACACTCGCTTGCATACACACTCAAACACCAAAGGAACATAAATGGTCTGGGAAATAAACTCTAACCAAGTTGAGCTTAGAACAACTAAGGAGCTCACAACTAAAGTCTATACAGATTCATTCCTATCTGTGGTCTGCATGAAGGTTTCACTGGCAACTCCCCAAGCAGACAACCAGGAATTTAAAGGAAACCAATCAACAAATAATCAATTGCAGCCGGGAGAAACTGCACCCAGTCCCAGCACCGAGCACAGACAGAATTAACTCCCTAGCTGCCAAACACAAAGAAACAGCAGCTCAGCTGTGAGAAGTCAAAATGTGCAACCGCGACGATCTTCGTGGCAATGCACACATGACATCACCACACTTCTAGATAAGTTCCTTGTGGGGTCTATTTTTCAAAATGGGGTCACTTGTGGGGGGTTTCCACTGTTTAGGCGCATCAGGGGCTCTCCAAATGCGACATGACGCCCCCAGACCATTCCATCAAAGTCTGCAATCCAAAACGTCACTACTTCCCTTCCGAGCCCCGACGTGTGCCCATACAGTAGTTTTCTCCCACATATTGGATATCAGCGTACTCAGGACAATTTGGACAACAACTTTTGGGGTCCAATTTCTCCTGTTACCCTTGTGAAAATAAAAAATTGGGGGCGAAAAAATCATTTTTGTAAAAAAAAAAAGGATTTTTTATTTTTACGGCTGTACGTTCTAAACTTCTGTGAAGCACTTCGGGGTTCAAAGTGCTCACCACACATCTAGATAAGTTCCTTGTGGGGTCTATTTTCCAAAATGGGGTCACTTGTGGGGGGTTTCCACTGTTTAGGCGCATCAGGGGTTCTCCAAATGCGACATGACGCCCCCAGACCATTCCATCAAAGTCTGCAATCCAAAACGTCACTACTTCCCTTCCGAGCCCCGACGTGCGCCCATACAGTAGTTTACTCCCACATATTGGGTATCAGCGTACTCAGGACAAATTGGACAACAACTTTTGGGGTCCAATTTCTCCTGTTACCCTTGTGAAAATAAAATATTGGGGGCGAAAAAATCATTTTTGTAAAAAAAAAAAAGGATTTTTTATTTTTACGGCTGTACGTTATAAACTTCTGTGAAGCACCTCGGGGTTCAAAGTGCTCACCACACATCTAGATAAGTTCCTTGTGGGGTCTATTTTCCAAAATGGGGTCACTTGTGGGGGGTTTCCACTGTTTAGGCGCATCAGGGCTCTCCAAATGCGACATGACTCCCCCAGACCATTCCATCAAAGTCTGCAATCCAAAACGTCACTACTTCCCTTCCGAGACCCGACGTGCGCCCATACAGTAGTTTACTCCCACATATTGGGTATCAGCGTACTCAAGACAAATTGGACAACAACTTTTGGGGTCCAATTTCTCCTGTTACCCTTGTGAAAATAAAATATTGGGGACGAAAAAATCATTTTTGTAAAAAAAAAAAAAGGATTTTTTATTTTTACGGCTGTACGTTATAAACTTCTGTGAAGCACTTCGGGGTTCAAAGTGCTCACCACACATCTAGATAAGTTCCTTGTGGGGTCTATTTTCCAAAATGGGGTCACTTGTGGGGGTTTCCACTGTTTAGGCGCATCAGGGGCTCTCCAAATGCGACATGACTCCCCCAGACCATTCCATCAAAGTCTGCAATCCAAAACGTCACTACTTCCCTTCCGAGCCCCGACGTGCGCCCATACAGTAGTTTACTCCCACATATTGGGTATCAGCATACTCAGGACAAATTGGACAACAACTTTTGGGGTCCAATTTCTCCTGCTACCCTTGTGAAAATAAAATATTGGGGGCTAAAAAATCATTTTTGTAAAAAAAAAAAAAGAATTTTTTTTATTTTACGGCTGTACGTTATAAACTTCTGTGAAGCACTTTGGGGTTCAAAGTGCTCACCACACATCTAGATAAGTTCCTTGAGGGGTCTAGTTTCCAAAATGGCGTCATTTATGGGGGTTTCCACTGTTTAGGCAGATCAGGAGCTCTCCAAACACGACATGGCGTCCAGCCAATTCTGCGTTGAAAAAGTCAGACGGCGCTCCTTCCCTTCCAAACTCTGCCATGCACCCAAACAGTGGTTTACCCCCACATATGGGGTATCAGCGCACTCAGGACAAATTGCACAATAACTTTTGGAGTCTTGTTTCCCTTGGGAAAATAAAAATTGGGGTGAAAAGATCAATTTTGTGGAAAAAATATAATTTTTTAATTTTACGGCTCTACGTTATAAACTTGTGTGAAGCACTTGGGGGTTCAAATTGCTCACCAAAGATCTAGATAAGTTCCTTAGGGGGTCTAGTTTCCCAAATGGGGTCACTTGTGGGGGGTTTGCACTGTTTAGGCACATCAGGGCTCTCCAAATGCAACATGGCGTCCAATCTCAATTCCAGCCAATTTTGGTTGGAAAAAGTCAAATAGTGCTCCTTCCATTCCAAGCTCTGCCATGCGCCCAAACAGTGGTTCCCCCCCACATATGGGGTATCAGCGTACTCAGGACAAATTGGACAACAAATTTTGTGGTCCAATTTCTCCTGTTACCTATGGGAAATAAAAAATTAGTGACTAAGAGATAATTTTTGTGGGAAAAAAATAGGATTTTTTATTTTCATGCCCGGGCATTATAAACTTGTGTGAAGCACTTGGGGGTTCAAAGTGCTCACCAAAGATCTAGATAAGTTCCTTAGGGGGTCTAGCTTCCAAAATGGGGTCACTTGTGGGGGGTTTCCACTGTTTAGGCTCATCTGGGGCACTACAAACGGAACATGACCCCCATCAATGTTTGCATTCCAAAACGTTACTGCTTCTTTTCCAAGCTCTGCCGTGCGCCCAAACAGTTTCCCCCCCCCCCCCACATATGGGGTATCAGCGTACTCAGGACAAATTGGACAACAAGTTTTGGGGTCCAATTTCCTTGGGAAAAATCAAAAATTTGGGACTAAAAAATCATTTTTGTGGAAAATTGTTTTTTTTTTTTTTTCACACCCAGGCATTATAAACTTTTGTGAAACACTTTGGGGTTCAAAGTGCTCACAACAGATCTAGATAAGTTCCTTAGGGGGTCTAGTTTCCAAAATGGTGTCACTTGTGGGGGTTTCCACTGTTTAGGCGTATCAGGGGCTCTCCAAACACGACATGGCGTCCAATCTCAATTCCAGCCAATTTTAGTTTGAAAAAGTCAAACGGCGCTCCTTCCCTTACGAGCTCTGCCGTGTGCCCAAACAGTGGTTTTCCCCCACATATGGGGTATTGGCGTACTCAGGAGAAATTGCACAACAACTTTATCTGTCCATTTTCTCCTTTTACCCTTGTGAAAATAAAAAAAAGTTTGTAAAAGATCATTTTTGTGGCTAAAAAGTTAAATATTAATTTTTTCCATCCACGTTGCTTCAGCTCCTGTGAAGCACCTGAAGGGTTAATAAACTTCTTGAATGTAGTTTTGAGTACCTTGAGGGGTGCAGTTTTTATAATGGTGTCACTTTTGGGTATTTTCTGCCATATAGACCCGTCAAAGTGACTTCAAATGTGAGGTGGTCCCTAAAAAAATGGCTTTGTAAATTTTGTTGTAAAAATGAGAAATCACTGGTCAACTTTTAACCCTTCTAATTTCCTAACAAAGAAAAATTTTGGTTCCAAAATTGTGCTGATGTAAAGTAGACATGTGGGAAATGTTATTTCTTAACTATTTTGTGTGACATATTTCTCTGTTTTAAGGGAAAAAAAATTCAAAGTTTGAAAATTGCAAAATTTTTTTAAAATTTTCGCCATATTTGCGTTTTTTTCAAAAATAAACGCAAGTTATATCGAAGAAATTTTACCACTAACATGAAGTACAATATGTCACGAGAAAACAATCTCAGAATCGCGAAGATCCGTTGAAGCGTTCCAGAGTTATAACCTCATAAAGAGACAGTGGTCAGAATTGTAAAAATTGGCCCGGTCATTAACGTGCAAACCACCCTTGGGGGTGAAGGGGTTAATTGACTGAGCGATGGCATCTAATTTGGTATCGCTGTAAATCGCAGCGCTTGATGCCGTTGAAGTCTGCGTATCAGATACTTGCGACTGATCCTGTAGCGGATCTGGCAGATGGTCCGCACCTTCCGGACCCTGAACCGACATGTCAGCCGTAAATGGCAGGTCAAAACCCTGTTAGTAACTGGAAACAGTGTGGTTACTAAGCAGACTGAGCAAGTACGCTGAAGGGTTAAAGCTCTTAAAGAAGAGAGTTACCCCAGCTATCTCTCAGTATATAAATAACCTCCTGCGTTCTGATCCCTACCGGGTAGAACCTGCGGCGGTTATTGCTGAAAGGGTTAACCCTTCATAGGGGTTAATGCCGCCAACTCCCCACAACTCCCTATATAAAATAAAAGGAGTGTGCGAGTCCCAGGTCTCTAGAAGAGAACGCGGCTGCAGATAAACGCGATCTGTCACTTGGAACACAGATAGGTTCTGCGCTGTGGGGTGATGATATTCACTCACCCAGCTGGCCTCGGTGAAAGTATACCTTAAACAGGAGGAGTGGAGCATGAGGAGCCCAGAGCCTCTGTAATGGCCGCCGCGCTGAGAGAAGCCGGAAGAGAAGGACAGTGAAGCTGCAGTCTCCTCAGAGCGATTCCTGTCACAAAAAGAGCGGGAAGCGTGAAGCCACGCCCCCCTCCGGCTTCAAAAAAAGAGCGCGAACTCCTCGCTCTCTGCTCTCCTCTGTCCTGCAGGCATCTGCCTGCGGACATGAAATACAGTCACCAAACATGTCATCTAATACATGTACCAGCGGCTGCCGCAGCAGCCGCTGAGAGCACACACACATTCACATAAAAATGCGGTACTCACCAGCCGAGCGCCACAGGGACCCCAGGGGTTTGTGGCGCTGTGCCCATCGCTTCCCCCCCCCGGGCGGGGAACGCAGTGACCCCTGATGTGCGGTTTGCGTCCCCGCCAGGGAAGCAATCCTCATCCCCAGGGCCGGCATGAAACTGCAGGGACCACCATACAGGGTATTACAGATCGCCAAGGGAGAGGTGGGGGTCCAGCAGCGCTGAGACCTCTAGACCACTTCTGGTGATCCAAGTCTCTTGTCCGATAAAAATAATAAAATCTTCTGAGGAGCTGCTTCCAGCAGCGACCATCCTCTGGGACCTCAAATTTTAGACTGAAGAAGCAGGAGTAGGAGGAGCCCGAGCTGGAGGGGCCGGTCAACACTCTTTTTAATCTGAGGTGTCAATCCTATCTGGGCTCCGCCTACCCACTAGTCATTACTAGTGTGTCTCCTTTCCTTCCATTCTGCTGCTGAAAAGTGCAATCCCACACTGGTTTTTTGTTTGGCTTTTTTGCTAGGTTCACTAAATACTAAAACTGACCTGCCATTATGATTCTCCAGGTCATTACGAGTTCATAGACACCAAACATGTCTAGGTTCTCTTTTATCTAAGTGGTGAAAAAAAATTCCAAATTTTGCTAAATAAAAAAAAAAAATTGCGCCATTTTCCGAGACCCGTACCGTCTACATTTTTTGTGATCTCGAGCCTGGTGAGGGCTTATTTTTTGCATGTCAAGCAGTCGTTTTGATACCACTTTTGTGCAGATACGTTCTTTTGATCACCTGTTATTGCATTTTAATGCAATGTTGCGGCGACCAAAAAAACGTAATTCTGGCGTTTTGAATTTTTTTCTCGCTATGCTGTTTAGCGATCAGGTTAATCCTTTTTTTATTGATAGATCGGACGATTCTGAATGCGGTGATACCAAATATGTGTAGGTGTGATTTTTTATTTTTTTTTTAAATTCTTTTATTAATTTTTTAACACCTTTTTTCTTTTACTTTTGGCATGCTTCTATAGCCTCAATAGCCTCCATAGGAGGCTAGAAGCTGCCATAGTGCGATCGCCTCTGCTACATAGAGGTGATGCATAGATCACCTCTGTATAGTAGAATTGCAGCATTGCTACGGTATGAGAGCTGACCACAGGGTGGCGCTCATAGCAATCTGCCATCAACAACCATAGAGGTCTCGAGTAGACCTCAGGTTGTTATGGCAATGCGTCGCTGACCCCCAATCACGTGACGGGGGTTGGCTATGCGCTCATTTCCGGCCCCGTGCCGGAAGCTCTAGTTAAATGGCAGCTGTCAGCGTTTGACAGCGAGATTTAATCGTAAACATATGTACATAACCCCAGCAAAAGATATTAAAATATAACCTTTATTAAACTTATATCTAAAAACGGGACACACAAAAACAGACACCACACATGTTAAAAAAATGTGCACACTGTATTCACCCTAACAATATTTCCTGAGACAGCGGGATTTAACTAGTTAATAGATGCGGGCGGATCGCGATTCTGCTCGCGCCTATTGCAGGCACATGTCAGCAGGGGACACTGCCAGCTTACGTACTATTCTGTCAGCTGGCAGTAAGGGGTTAAAGACCAGGCCAATTTTCATATCATTATTTTATTTAGTGATATAAATTTCTTCAGAAAAAAAATCTTAATCAGAATGGCGCCATCATGGTGGAGACATTTTTTTTCCACCTCTAGCAAATGGTGCCTGTGCAGTAACATCTGTTAGCGATCCGATAGATGCTGCTGTGCCTGCGCCATTTTGAGAAAGAATTACCGTATATACCCATGTATAAGCCGAGATTTTCAGCCCATTTTTTAGGGCTGAAAGTCCCCCTCTCGGCTTATACGGGGTTCGGGGGGGAGCGGGGGTGTCGGATCATACACACCCCTCCGCCGGCGCGGAGTCAGACCGAGGGAGCAGTGCGCTGCGGTGGACCGAGGGACAGGTAAATATCTCAGGTGCCGGGGTCCTGAGTGAGCGGTGACACCCCCCGCCTGCTCAGGACACCGGCACCTGGCCCCCAGTGACGAGAGGTGAGTATGTAATTTTTTTGCAGCAGCAGCATATGAGGCCTATACTATGGGGCATAATTATGCAGCATATGGGGCATAATATGGAGCATATGGGGGCATAATATGGAGCATATGGGGGCATAATCTGTGGAACATATGGGGGCATAATATGGAGCATATGGGGGCATAATCTGTGGAACATATGGGGCATAATCTGGAGCATATGGGGGCATAATCTGTGGAACAAATGGGGCATAATCTGGAGCATATGGGGCATAATCTGTGGATCATACGGGGGCATAATCTGTGGAGCATATGGGGGCATAATCTGTGGAGCATATGGGGGCATAATCTGTGGAGCATCATATGGGGGCGTAATCATTTTTCACCCTAGGCACCCTAGTCAATAAGTTTTCTCAGTTTTTTGTGGCAAAATTAGGGGGGTCGGCTTATACACGGGTCGGCTTATACATGAGTATATACGGTAGTATGTTTTTTCTACAGAAATTTATTTTTATATCAATAAATAAAATAATTAAATGGATATTATAGATGAGATCATGCTACAGTGTCGGTTCCAGCCTGCTGAATGTGATGGGTTTTTGTTCAAACCATATTATACTCAGTATGTAAAATAGGGGGCAGGACACTGAGTGACCAGTGGTAAGTAATACAGATGAATATTTAAGCAGAGCACCACATAAAGATCCCCCACAGGACCACCCCAGAGCATGAGAATCTCATTAACTGAAAACTACAAATAAATATTAAACAACAACCACAAGATGGATTTAATCACCCAGGTATCATTTTAATCTTTATAACGGCGCCAACCTGACACTGTCTGTAGGTTACTCGACACAATCTTGCTGACAGGTTCGCTTTAATCTCACAAAAATGCAATTCAGGCAAAATTCCCGACAGAACCAACCACCATAATGAGGCAGATGGAGACACTTTGGAGTCTTTAGCATTTGTTCCATCTGTGGTCGACTACACTTGTGTGCTGAAAAGACACCTCAAATGATGGAACACTGCTGGAACAGAGACCAGATGGAGTCCAAAGTGACTCCATTTGCCTCATAAATGAGTGGTTCTGTCGGGGATTTTGTATGAATCGCAGTTTTGGAGATTTCCAAAAGTAAAATAAAGTGCAAGTGCTAGTACTATATTTAATGGAGCAAACACATGTCCAAAATCATGGATCCAGCTTTGGATGAAATAATCATCTATGTAGTGTTCTCCAATATCATCTACAAAGGCGACTAGATATCCATGTGTCTGAGAGCGCAGACTTACAAATACTACAGCTTATAGAAAGTACAAGTGCTCTTAGTTAATCCTATATTTTAAAAGAACAGGTATAGAGCTAGTCACACGGGGATCAAAGTACACAACTGAAAATAGTTGAGCATAAAGACACTTCACGGGACAGATAAACACTTCATATTTACCAGATTCCATAATAACAGGGTCTGTACCACAGGACTGGCAAATAGCAAATGTGGTGCCAATATTCAAAAAGGGGACAAAAACTGAACATGGAAAATATAGGCCAGTGAGCTTAACATCTACTGTGGGTAAAATCCTGG
The DNA here is from genome assembly GCA_033576555.1 of Oophaga sylvatica. NCBI lineage: Eukaryota > Metazoa > Chordata > Amphibia > Anura > Dendrobatidae > Oophaga > Oophaga sylvatica. The sequence goes on along the minus strand of JARQOD010000003.1, from coordinate 35,449,947 downwards.
AGGGTTTTCTAAGAGATTCTATACTGGAGTATCTGAAGAAGAACAACCTCAAGACCCAATATCAGCATGGGTTTACGAGGGACCGTTCTTGTCAGACTAATCGATAAGTTTTTATGAAGAGGTAAGTTCCGGACTGGAACAAGGAAATGCAGTGGACGTTGTGTATATGGACTTTTCAAAAGCTTTTGATATGGTGCCACACAAAAGGTTGATACATAAAATGAGAACAATGGGGATAGGGGGAAACTATGTGTAAGTGGGGTAAGCGCTGGCTCATTGATCGGACTGGGTCACAGTTAGCAGTGGGGTACCACAGGGGTCAGTATTGGGGCCGCTTCTTTTTAACATATTTATTAATGACCTTGTAGGGAGCATACCGTGTAGAATTTCAATATTTGCAGATGACACTAAACCCTGCAGGGTAATCAATACAGAGGAGGAAAAATTTATATTACAGGAGGATTTATGTAAACAAGAAGCTTGGGCTGATAATGGCAAATGAGCTTTAATGGGGATAAATGTAAGGTCATGCACTTGGGTAGAACAAACAAGATGTATAATTAGGTGCTTAATTGTAAAACACTGGTCAAAACTGTCACTGAAAAAGACTTGGGTGAATGGGTGGACGACAAACTCACATTTAGTGGCCAGTGTCAGGCAGCTGCTGCCAAGGCAAATAAAATAATGGGATGCATTAAAAGAGGCATAGATGCTCATGAGGAGAATATAGTTTTACCTCTATACAAGTCACTAGTGCTACCACACTTAGAATACTGTGTACAGTTCTGGTCTCCGGAGTATAAGAAAGACATAGCTGAACTGGAGCAGGTGCAGAGAAGAGCGACCAAGGTTATTAGAGAACTGGGGGTCTGCAATACCAGGACAGGTTATTACACTTGGGGTTATTTAGTTTGGAAAAACGAAGGCTTAGGGGTGATCTTATTACAATGTATAAATATATGAGGGGACAGTACAAAGACCTTTCTAATGATCTTTTTACTCTTAGACTTGTGACGGGGACAAGGGGGCATCCTCTACGCCTGGAGGAAAAAAGGTTTAGTCATAATCACAGACGCAGATTCTTTACTGTAAGAGCAGTGAGACTATGGAACTCTCTGCCGTCTAATGTTGTAATGAGTGATTCCTTACTAAAATTTAAGAAGGGACTGGATGTCTTTCATGAAAAGTATATTGTTACAGGGTATATACAGTATACTAGATTCCTTGATAGGGCGTTGGTCCAGGGAACTAGTCTGATTGCCGTATGTGGAGTCGGGAAGGAATTTTTTTTTCCCAATGTGAAGCTTACTGTTTGCCATATTGGAGTTTTTTTTGCCTTCCTCTGGATCAACATGTTAGGGCAGGTTAGGATAGGATATGGGTTGAACCAGATGGACTTAGTCTTCCTTCAACCTTAATAACTATGTTACTATGTTAGATTAGACCCTCAGACGCGCGTTTCGCTTAGTGCTTCCTCACACCCTTTCGAAATGTTCTATCTTTAAATTTGTACTCCCTTAAAACAGAAAATGATACCACACAAAATTATTAATTATTAACATTTTAGGTGTTAAACAACAACTTTTTCTATTTCTTTTTAGAACATATACAAAAGCTATTTATTAATTTTTTTTAGACTGGATCACTTGTGAAATTACTTTGAGGCGCCTGTATTGTAGAAAATTGAACTCTTAGTTTCAAAAATACATTCAGGAAGTTTGTTAACCCTGCAGGTGTAACACAATAACAAAAATGATTATTTTTCCCCACTAAAAGTAATAGGAAGAAATAGACCCCGCAATTTATTTTTAAACTTGTCATATATCTGATAATACTGTATGTATTGTTGCACACTACTGTCTGGGCACATGGCAGGGCTCAGAGTGGAAGGAACGGCATTTCAGCTATGGGAATGCAGATTATGCTGTAATAATTTGTCAACACCATTTGCAGATCAACTACAAGAACTACAGAAGAGTAGAAGACCCGATAAAGTGACTCCATTTCCCTAATGATTTAATAGGAGTAGTGACTATTTTGACTCCACAGGCACTTTCTGGAAAACTGCACATAATTGATGTTGCAGAATAAAAATTGCAAATATGCCATTTTAGTGCCCAATACATTGTGCCCAGCTCGTGCTTATAGAGACATGCACAAAATAAATTTTTTAGTGGGTTCTTCTCAGTACAGTAATGCCAAAAATATGGACACTAACAGTGTTTGGGCATATGGCAAGGCTCAGAAGCCAGGGGACATTTTGTCTTTGGAGCATGGATTCTGCTAGATTGGTTGTTGCTTTTCATGAATCATTGAGGAAACCCTCTAGTTTTCAATTGAAAGATGATGGACTGGAGTAGGGGCTTGTTCATGAAGGATGAGTTAAAAAAAAAATTTCAATCATTTTGACCCACATATCATTTTTTGGTGGCTTCTTATTCCAATATTAGGGAGGTAGTTTTTGCAAAGATAGTCTAATTTCTTGGTCTACTGGTTCGTGCTCAAAGGTCTCTTACATTGTGAACTGTTTTTGTCTTGGTAAACCAATTTTTATACATAAAATATCCATAGAAATTGCAATGTATCTAGAAATGTAAAAATATAATTAAGGATACCTTATTAAATAATTGGTTTTATTCTTGGCAGATGACTGTACCTGGAGATCAGAGGGACATCAAACATCTTCAGTTTTTAAATCAGATGACCTTGATATCACACAAGATAAAACTGAAGTGAATGCCAGTACTCCAGATATTTCATCATCCCTTCACAGCAAAGATCTATCATCTGATCCTTTTAAACAAGACTTATCTCCTAATGCTTCAAAAACTATTCAGAAAAATAAAAGCCACAAAAGAGGCATTAAAAATCAAATTGCTCTTACAAAAAAGAAGCCATTTTCAAAATCAAAGAATGGAAAATGTTTTTCCCGTAAAAGTTTTTTTGTTAAACATCAAAATAATCTCACAGGGAAGAAACCATTTTTATGTTTAGAATGTGGGAAATATTTTGTAAGGAAGAGAAATCTTATTCTACACCAGAGAATTCACACAGGAGTTAAGCCCTTTTCATGTTCAGAATGTGGGAAATGTTTTGTAAGGAAGGCACATCTTATTATACACCAGAGAATTCACACAGGAGAGAAGCCCTTTTTATGTTCAGATTGTGGGAAATGTTTTAGTCATAGATCAGCTTTACTTATCCATCAGAGAACTCACACAGGGGTCAAACCTTTTTCATGCTCAGAATGTGATAAATGTTTTACATTCAAATCAGATCTTATTAGACACCAGAGAGTTCACACAGGGGAGAAGCCATATTCATGCTCAGAATGTGGGAAATGTTTTATAAAAAAATCAGATCTTACTAGACACCAGAAAACTCACACAGAGGAGAAACCTTTTTCATGTTCAGAGTGTGGGAAATGTTTTAATCTGAGATCACGTTTAGTTCTGCATCAGAGAATTCACACAGGGGAGACACCTTTTTTATGTTCAGAATGTGGGAAATGTTTTACACTAAAATCAAGTCTTTTTCATCACCAGAAAACTCACACAGGGGAGAAACCTTTATCATGTTCAGAATGTGGGAAATGTTATAATCGCAGATCACAATTACTTGCTCATCAGAGATCTCACACAGGGGAGAAACCTTTTTCATGTTCAGAATGTGGGAAATCTTTTACAAGTAAATCATATCTTGCTGCACATCAGAGAACTCACACAGGAGATATGCCATTTTCATGTGCAACATGTGGGAAATGCTTTATTCGGAAATCAAATCTTGTGATGCATCAGAGAACTCACACAGCGGAGAAACCTTTTTCATGTTTAGAATGTGGGAAATCTTTTTCAAGTAAATCATATCTTACTTTACATCAGAGAACTCACACAGGAGAGAAGCCATTTTCATGTGCCACATGTGGGAAAGGCTTTAATCACAAATCAGCTCTTGTGAAACATCAGCGAACTCACACAGGAGAGAAGCCATTTTCATGTGCAACATGTGGTAGATGCTTTACTCAGAAATCAAATCTTATGAAACATCAGAAAACTCACATAGGATAGAGAAACCTTTTTCATGTTCAGAATGTGGGAAATGTTTTGCAGTTCAATCAAGTCTTGTTAAACATCAGAAACTTCACACAGGAGAGAATCCCACATTTTGAATATGGAACACTTTAACCCCTTCACCCCAAGGGTGGTTTGCACGTTAATGACCGGGCCAATTTTTACAATTCTGACCACTGTCTCTTTATGAGGTTATAACTCTGGAACGCTTCAACGGATCTTCGCGATTCTGAGATTGTTTTCTCGTGACATATTGTACTTCACGTTAGAAGTAAAATTTCTTCGATATAACTTGCGTTTTTTTTGAAAAAAAACGCAAATATGGCGAAAATTTTTAAAATTTTGCAATTTTCAAACTTTGAATTTTTATTCCCTTAAAACAGAGAAATATGTCACATAAAATAGTTAAGAAATAACATTTCCCACATGTCTACTTTACATCAGCACAATTTTGGAACCAAAATTTTTTTTTGTTAGGAAGTTATAAGGGTTAAAAGTTGACCAGCGATTTCTCATTTTTACAACAAAATTTACAAAGCCATTTTTTTAGGGACCACCTCTCATTTGAAGTCACTTTGAGGGGTCTATATGGCAGAAAATACCCAAAAGTGACACCATTCTAAAAACTGCACCCCTCAAGGTACTCAAAACCACATTCAAGAAGATTATTAACCCTTCAGGTGCTTCACAGGAACTAAAGCAACGTGGAAGGAAAAAATGAATATTTAACTTTTTAGCCACAAAAATGATCTTTTACAAACTTTTTTTTTATTTTCACAAGGGTAAAAGGAGAAAATGGACAGATAAGGTTGTTATGCAATTTCTCCTGAGTACGCCAATACCCAATATGTGGGGGAAAACCACTGTTTGGGCACACGGCAGAGCTCGTAAGGGAAGGAGCGCCGTTGACTTTTTCAAACTAAAATTGGCTGGAATTGAGATTGGACGCCATGTCGTGTTTGGAGAGCCCCTGATGCGCCTAAACAGTGGAAACCCCCACAAGTGACACCATTTTGGAAACTAGACCCCCTAAGGTACTTATCTAGATCTGTTGTGAGCACTTTAAACCCCCAAGTGTTTCACAAAAGCTTATAATGCCTGGGTGTGAAAAAAAAAAAAACAATTTTCCACAAAAATGATTTTTTAGTCCCAAATTTTTGAATTTTCCCAAGGAAATTGGACCCCAAAAGTTGTTGTCCAATTTGTCCTGAGTACGCTGATACCCCATATGTGGGGGGGGAACTGTTTGGGTGCACGGCAGGGCTTGGAAAGGAAGTAGTAACGTTTTGGAATGCAGACGTCGATGGGGGTCATGTTCCGTTTGCAGTGCCCCAGATGAGCCTAAACAGTGGAAACCCCCAACAAGTGACCCCATTTTGGAAACTATACCCCCTAAGGAACTTATCTAGATCTTTGGTGAGCACTTTGAACCCCCAAGTGCTTCACACAAGTTTATAATGCCCGGGCATGAAAATAAAAAATCCTATTTTTTTTCCCACAAAAATTATCTTTTAGTCACTAATTTTTTATTTTCTCAAGGGTAACAGGAGAAATTGGACCACATAAGTTGTTGTCCAATTTGTCCTGAGTACGCTGATACCCCATATGTGGGTGGGAACCACTGTTTGGGCGCACGGCAGAGCTCGGAATGGAAGGAGCACCATTTGACTTTTTCCAACCAAAATTGGCTGGAATTGAGATTGGATGCCATGTTGCATTTGGAGAGCCCCTGATGTGCCTAAACAGTGGAAACCCCCCACAAATGACCCCATTTTGGAAACTAGACCCCCTAAGGAACTTATCTAGATCTTTGGTGAGCAATTTGAACCCCCAAGTGCTTCACACAAGTTTATAACGTAGAGCCGTAAAATTTAAAAATCATATTTTTTCCACAAAAATGATCTTTTCACCCCAATTTTTATTTTTCCAAGGGTAACAAGACTCCAAAAGTTATTGTGCAATTTGTCCTGAGTGCGCTGATACCCCATATGTGGGGGTAAACCACTGTTTGGGTGCATGGCAGAGTTTGGAAGGGAAGGAGCGCCGTCTGACTTTTTCAACGCAGAATTGGCTGGACGCCATGTCGTGTTTGGAGAGCTCCTGATCTGCCTAAACAGTGGAAACCCCCATAAATGACGCCATTTTGGAAACTAGACCCCTCAAGGAACTTATCTAGATGTGTGGTGAGAACTTTTAACCCCCAGGTGTTTCACTAAAGTTTATAACGTACAGCCGTAAAATAAAAAATCTTTTTTTTTTTTTACAAAAATGATTTTTTCGTCCCCAATATTTTATTTTCACAAGGGTAACAGAAGAAATTGGAACCCAAAAGTTGTTGTCCAATTTGTCCTGAGTACGCTGATACCCAATATGTGGGAGAAAACTACTGTATGGGCGCACTGTTGTGAATGGGTTTGAGATGAGTTCTGAGCAGAGGCTCCCTCTGGTGGTTACAAGCGGTACTAGTGAGGATTGTGAGGACTGGGAATCAGGTGTTACTGATTGGTCTTATATAAGGGAGTCATTTTCCCATCAGGGTTGCCGGTGATCAATTGTTCTGGTCTGAATCCTTCTTTCCAGTTTCCCTTGTAGCCTGCTGTGTCGTGTCTGCATCTCCTGCTATCAGATAAGACAATTTCTTATTTTGTGTTTTTGCTATATTTTTGCATTTTGTCCTGCACTTCTGTGGGGGCCTTCAGGGTCCCCTCTGGGGGCTTTTGCCCTCTCAGTTTAGTCCAGCCACTGTGTTTTGTACTTTTGCTTTTTCCAGTTTTTTTTCAGTGGCTGCTGTTTTGATTTTTTTACACCAGAGAACTAATTTAGGTGGTAGAGGTCGTGTGATCTCAGGTGATTTTGAAATTAGTAGAGTTGGTGTTTTTTCAGGGTTTTCTGAGATTGCAGTAAGTACCCTTCCTGTCCTTTTCTATTTAGATAGTTTGGGCCCCAACGTTTGCTCATACTATTTTCTTTCTGTGTCAGTATTTCCTCTTGTCTAACCGCCATTACATGTTTGGGGGCTTTCTATTATCTTTGGAGTTCTGCTCCGGGGCAGATAGCTTTCCTATTTCTATCTTTAGGTGTAGTTAGTTTCTCAGGCTGTGACGAGGCGTCTAGGACCAACGTAGGAACGCTCCACGGCTGCCTCTAGTTGCGGTGGTTAGTCAGGGTACTGCAATCTCATAGATTCCAACTGCTCTGGTGTATTTCCTTTTTTACCTGCACTCCTCAGCTACCGTAACATAACAGTGCACGTCAGGGCTCGGAAGGGAAGTAGTGACGTTTTGGATTGCAGACTTTGATGGAATGGTCTGGGGCGTCATGTCGCATTTGGAGAGCCCCTGATGCGCCTAAACAGTGGAAACCCCCCACAAGTGACCCCATTTTGGAAAATAGACCCCACAAGGAACTTGTCTAGATGTGTGGTGAGCACTTTGAACCCCGAAGTGCTTCACAGAAGTTTATAACGCACAGCCGTAAAAATAATCCTTTTTTTTTTTTTTTGCAAAAATGATTTTTTTGCCCCAATATTTTATTTTTACAAGGGTAACAGGAGAAATTGGACCCCAAAAGTTGTTGTCCAATTTGTCCTGAGTACGCGGATATCCAATATGTGGGAGAAAACTACTGTATGGGTACACGTTGGGGCTCGGAAGGGAAGTAGTGACGTTTTGGATTGCAGACTTTGATGGAATGGTCTGGGGGCGTCATGTCGCATTTGGAGAGCCCCTGATGCGCCTAAACAGTGGAAATCCCCAACAAGTGACCCCATTTTGGAAAATAGACCCCACAAGGAACTTATCTAGATGTGTGGTGAGCGCTATGAAGCCCCAAGTGCTTCACAGAAGTTTATAATGTACAGCCGTAAAAACAAAAAAATATTTTTTTTTGTACAAAAATGATATTTTCGCCCCCAGTTTTTTATTTTCCCAAGGGTAGCAGAAGAAATAGGACAAATTGCACAATAACTCTTGGGTCCAGAGTACGCTGATACCCCATATGTGGGGATAAACTACTGTTTGGACGCATGGCAGAGCTGAGAAGTGAAGGAGCACCGTTTGACTTTTTCAACGCAGAATTGGCTGGAATTGAGATCAGACGCCATGTCACATTTGGAGAGCCCCTGATGTGCCTAAACAGCTGAAACCCCCCAATTCTAACTCCAACCCTAACCCCAACACACCCCTAACCCTAGTCCCAACCCTAACCACAAACCTAACCCTAACACACCCCTAATCCCAACCCTAATCCTAACTTTAGCGCCCAACCCTAACCCTAACTTTAGCCGCAACCCTAACCCTAATGGGAAAATGGAAATAAATACTTTTTTTAATTTTATTATTTTTCCCTTACTAAGGGGGTGATAAAGGGGGGTTTGATTTACTATTTATAGCGGGTTTTTATGATTGGCAGCTGTCACGCTAAAAGACGCTTTTTATTGCAAAAATAGTTTTTGCATCATCACATTTTGAGAGCTATAATTTTTGCATATTTTGGCCCACAGAGTCATGTGAGGTCTTATTTTTTGCGGGACGAGTTGACGTTTTTATTGGTACCATTTTTGAGCACGTGACGTTTTTTGATCGCTTTTTATTTCGATTTTTGGGAGGTTAGAATGAACAAAATCAGCAATTCATGAATTTCTTTTGGGGGAGGCGTTTATACCGTTCCGCGTGTGGTAAAATTGATAAAGCAGTTTTATTCTTCGGGTCAGTACGATTATGGCGATACCTCATTTATATCATTTTTTCATGTTTTGGCGCTTTTATAGAATAAAAACAATTTTATATAAAAAATAATTATTTTTGCATCGCTTTATTCTGCGAGCTATAACTTTTTTATTTTTTCGCTGATGATGCTGTATGGCGGCTCGTTTTTTGTGGGACAAGATGACGTTTTCAGCGGTACCATGTTTTTTTATATCGGTCTTTTTGATCGCGTGTTATTCCACTTTTTGTTCGGCGGTATGATGATAAAGCATTGATTTTTTGCTTCGTTTTTTTTTTTTTTTTTAAGGGGTTCACTAAAGGGGTTAACTAGTGGGACAATTTTATAGGGGGGGTCGTTACGGACGCGGCGATACCAAATATGTGTACTTTTATTGTTTTTTTTTTTTTATTTACAGGAAGAAGTGAATTTATTGGGGAATATTTTTTTTTTTTTTTATTTATTTTGGATTTTTTTTTTACACATGTTTATTTTTACTTTTTTAACTTTTTTACTTTGTCCCAGGGTGGGACATCACAGTATTTTATCAGATCGCTGGTGTGACAGTGTGCACAGCACTCTGTCACACCAGCGATCGCACAGGCATAGATGCAGGCTTCTCAGTGCCTGCTCTCGGCAGGCACTGAGGTAGCCGCCTCCCTCCAGGACCCCGGCGCCATCTTGGATCCGGGTCCTGGGAGGGAGGAAGCCCTCAGAACAGCGCGATCACATCGCGCTGCTCTGAGGGTCTCAGGGGGGCGCGCAGGGAGCCCCCACCCTGCGCGATCCTCCCCTGTGCCCCCAGTACACCGCGATCATGTTTGATCGCGGTGTGCAAGGGGTTAATGTGCCGGGAGCGGTCCGTGACCGCTCCTGACACACAGTCATGGGTGTCAGCTGTGATAATCAGCTGACACCCGGCGGCGATTAGCTGCGCTCCCCTCAGGAGCGCAGCTGATCGCCTATGACGTACTATCCCGTCCCCGGTCATACGGGCCCAGGTACCATGGACGGGATAGTACGTCCGATGGCAGTAAGGGGTTAACCAAAAATCATACAGTTATTCACCAGAGAAATCACACAGGATTATTGATCAAAATGCAGGAAATGTTGGGAAAATAAGTCAAGTCTTGTTAATCACCAGAGAACTCACACGTGGGAGAAGCCATTTTCATTTTCTGAAAGCGGAAATTTTTTATTTGCAAATGGCATCTTCTTGAACATCAAAACTCCCACACAGGGAGAAGACATAATGATGCCTAAAAGGTAATAAATGTTTGACTTAACAGTCATATTTTATTGACCATCCAAAAAACTCAAACTGGTAAAAGCAATATATTTTGACAAACAGTACAAGAAAGCACATAACAGACAGTCATAGCAACGACAAATAAGTAAGCGAGAAGGATTGTAATTTAAAACTCGGATGCAGTTACTAATAGATATGTTACCTAAAAAGCAAATCAAATGCAATGTTCCATCTGCACTGAATAGTTCAGTTATATTTATATAAAATTTAAGAAGGGACATGATGCCTTTCTTGAAAAGTATAATATTACAGGCTATATTCACTAGTTTCCTAGATACAGCGTTGATCCAGGGATCTAGTCTGATTGCCGTATGTGGAGTCGGGAAGGAATTTTTTTCCCCAATGTGAAGCTTACTGTTTGCCACTTGGGTTTTTTTTGCCTTCCTCTGGATCAACATGTTAGGGCAGGTTAGGATAGGATATGGGTTGAACTAGATGGACATAAAGTCTTCCTTCAACCTTAATAACTATGTTACTATATATTCACTATGTGGACAAGAGTATTGCAAACTCCGTCCACAAGAAATTACCCTACATTTCCTCCTTCCTCTTCTTCTTAACTCCCAATCTCAATTATCTGTCTTTCATTACAGTTTCTTATAATCCACAATCTGCGTGTGTGAACAACGTCTTTATCTTTTCTATATTACAATAATGAACATGTTCATATTGTAAATTGCTATTTACATCTATAATAAATTCTTTCTTGGTAGGAACATCTTGTGTAATCTATTTTTTTAAGTCACTTTCCGTGTTCAGTTGGGAACTGATTCCCTTCTCTATTCCCCAATACACATATGATTGGGACTTAGGGGACTTTGATTTTAAATACTTATTCCCTTGTCTCAATAACCTGACACCCACAAATTTACGTTTTATAGCATAACAATTACATATAATACGTGTCCCCCAACAATCTGACATTTCAGAAACTCAAGGTTATTTTTGTTACCCACCTTTGGCAATACCTCAAGCATTAAATAATTGCCAAATTATTTGCTTTTAGAAAGCCAAGATACTTGTCTGGGTATTCTAGACAACTGCTCTTCTTTCATTGATGTTACTTCTTTCTCTATTTACTTTTTGCTGGAGCAGAAGTCGGCCAATCATGTTTTCTCATTATGGCATTATAAAGCCTGGATACAATTCTGTTATTACTGCAATTTCTCACTAACAAAGTTATAACGGTTTATTTTTCCAAAAATGTCCCTTTTCCAGGACGTCCCTCCTGACAGCACCATGGGACGTCCTCCTCTTTGCTGGGACAGGAAACACACAAGAATTAAAAGTCCCCTCCCCGCCCCCTTTCCCTCAGTGTGTTTCCTGTCCCTGCATGGAGGGACACACAGGAGAATTTACCGGGTTCAGGGGGATCGTAAGGCCACGCTAGATCCTTCCCCCTGTGAAGCAGCCCAGGGCTGAAACTCTCCAGCGGGGAGTCCCTCAGCTCCAAAGACCAGGTGCGGCAGGCCCTGGATAGCGGACGTTCCTCCAGGTGGGAGGCTCTCGTCCCGGACCTCAGGCAGGGGGTCCAAGGCGGTTCCTGGTAGGACAGCATCCCGCAGCCTGTCGGGCGTTTAGCGGTGGAACCTGTCCATGCTTCGGCTGTGACCAGCGTCTGGGGGAGCGGTTCACTTCCGGTTCGACGGTCGCACTTCCGGTGACGTCATATCCGGGAGACGCTCATCGTATGGTGAGCAGACGTTTCCTGGAACGACAAACGCTGGTGGAGACTGTCACAGCACCTAATCGTGAGTATGTGTGCGCGTTCTGGAGGACGCGTTTGACAGGTGACATATCGCCGCTTCCCCTATCGGCAGGACGCAGTAATTTGGTCGAGCAGCCTACCTTGTTCCTCATGGATACAGACGCGGCATATGGCGGTGGGGTAAGTGCGCCTGGCGCAAAAAATCCCAGCCATAACCTGACAGCCACCCAGGAATCCGACCTGATTAGTTCCTGTCTCCTACTATAGGACAAAGGAACTTCATCCGCTCCCATAACTACAAAAAAGGCTGGCAAAGCCTCAGCGAAATCAGCCAGGTGTCCGGTGTGTCACAGCAAACTGCCAGATGGCTATGACAGAACCCTTTGTTCTTCTTGTACCTCTAAGGTTATGAGAGATGAACAGCCTTCATTACTTTCTGAAATGAGGCGCATGATTTCTGAGGAAGTTCAGGCCTCTATATCTACACTTACTCAGCAGTGGCCATGTAGTCCTGGCTCTAGTCGTAAGCGGCCCAGATGGGAGACGGATTCAAGAGAACAAGATTTAAGCTCTGAAAATAGATCGGATTTAGAGGACGCTATTTCAGAGGAAGAAGGAGAACTTCCCCCCGACACTCAGGAAAGGAAAAAGAAATTTCTATTTCAACCTGAGGATACTAAGAATCTAATTAGATCTGTACGGAGCACTATGGAGGTCGAGGAAACTCCCAGAACACAATCCAGACAGGATTTGATGTTCGGGGGACTTACGTCTCAGAAGGAGACTGTTTTTCCTGTTAGCAATCACATTAAAACAATGATTCTGGAGGAATGGAAGAGCGCTGAACGGCGTCTAGTTTTGTCACGTGACTTCAGGGGAAGACTACCGTTCGAACCTGAAGATGTTAAATTATGGGAAGAAGTTCCGAAAATCGATACCCCAATAGCTAGAGTCACAAAAAAGACTGCCATCCCATTTGAGGACTCCTCTGGCCTACGTGACGCTATGGACAGAAAGGCCGATATTCTCCTGAAAAGAGCCTGGGAAACCTCTGCGGCTCTTATTAGAACTAATATTGCTGCCACCTCTGTAGCCAGATCTATGGTTTATTGGATGAGTCAATTGGAGGATCAGTTATCCAATAAGACTCCTAGAGCTGAGATTTTAGCCTCTCTGCCGGTTATGAATTCAGCCACAGCTTTCCTGGCTGATATGTCTGCAGATTCGGTCAGATTTTCCGCTAGAAACAGCTCCTTATCTAATGCAGCTAGGAGAGCTGTCTGGCTAAAATCATGGTCCGGAGATAACGCCTCTAAGATGAAATTATGTTCTATTCCATTTTCAGGGCTTAGGGTCTTCGGACCGGCTCTGGATACTATCTTAGAATCAGTATCAGATGCTAAAAAGGGTTTCCCAGAGGATAAACCCCGCCAAGCTCAATCCTTTCGGCGGGGTTCCCTGTCTAGAAGACAGTTCGATTCTAGAGGTCAGGGAAGATCAAGCAGAGGATCATATAGGAGTTACCATTCCCAGGGAGGAAAGAACAAGAATACGTTCTTTGGCTCCTCACATAGAACAAGGAGACAATGACGCCAACTTTATTGGCGGACGACTCCGTTGTTTTGCAACAAACTGGGATCTGGTAACTCAGAATCAGTGGGTTCGCAGAACTATAGCGGAAGGTTATCGGATAGAGTGTTACGCTCCGCCACCCGAAAGATATGTTCCCCCTACGGTGATCTCCACAGACTCGGTCATGTGGACAGATCTCCAGGACCTACTAAAGCTTTCGGTCATAATTCCTGTTCCCCGAGCAGAATTAGGCAAGGGTCACTATTCCTCCCTCTTCACTATCTTAAAACCGTCCGGAGAATCTCGTACTATAATAAATCTGAAACCCCTAAACTATTGGGTCACATACAAGAGGTTCCGGATGGAATCAATCAGGTCTACAACCCACCTTATAGACAAGGGCGCGTTCATGTGCACTCTCGATCTGAAGAGTGCATACTACCAGGTCCCAGTTCATCATACATCACAAAGTCTTCTCAGGTTTGCAGTGCAGTTGCCGACCCGGACCTGCCACTTTCAGTTTCAATGCCTACCCTTCGGGCTGGCCTCAGCTCCCCGAATATTCTCAAAATTGATTTCGGAGATTGTGGCCTTTCTAAGAAGCAGAGGTACTATTATCGTTCCATACTTGGACGATTTTCTTATAGTGGCGCGAACAGAAATGGCGCTGGTCGAACACAGAGATCGCTGCATTTCCATACTCAATTATCTAGGTTGGGTAATAAATTGGGAAAAGTCAGATCTAGTTCCCGAACAAAAGAAAGTCTTCCTGGGTGTTATACTAGATTCAAATCGAAGAATCTCTTTCTTACCTCGGAAGAAGCGAGAGTCCATACAGGACGTAACAGAGGTTCTAATGAAGCACCAGCCCTCTATAAGATTCGCCATGAAGGTTCTAGGTCAAATGACGGCTTGCATTCCATGCGTCAGATGGGCACAGTTCCACTCAAGACCCCTTCAGAAAGAGATTCTTTCGTCATGGAATCGGAACTACAGCTCGTTAGACAGGACATTACATCTGTCAAAGACGGTAAAAGAATCTCTCCTTTGGTGGATGCAGCCAGACAATCTAAAGTTAGGAGTAAGATGGTCGACTTCCCCTTACGTAAAGGTTACCACGGACGCCAGTTCCTGGGGTTGGGGAGCTCATCTAAAGGGCAGAATACTACAGGGCAGATGGCCAGAAGAAATCCAGTATCGATCCTCAAATTTCAGGGAGCTCTACGCTGTATGGGAAGCCCTAAGAAGGAACCAATCCGAACTCAAAGATCAGCATATCAGGATTTACTCGGACAACATCACAACAGTTTCGTTTTTGAATCACCAAGGAGGTCCCAGACATCGACCCCTTCAACAGTTGGCAGAGATGATATTCACCTGGGCAGAGCAGGTCGTCCTTTCCTTAACGGCAATCCACCTGGAAGGTTCCCAGAATGTAATAGCAGACTACCTGAGCAGAAAGAAAGTGAGTCCTACGGAATGGGAACTAAACCAGGATATCTTCAGAGATCTATGTCGGAGGTGGGGAACACCTCAAATAGACCTATTTGCAAACAGAAGAAATGCGAAGATTCCCAGGTTTTTCTCCCTGAACCCCTTGGACGATCCAGAAGGATTGGATGCCCTAAGCCAGAAATGGGAAGAACATCTGTTATATGCATTCCCACCTCTAGCGCTCATCCCGGCCGTATTACGGAAGATCAAGGAGGATCGGGCTACAGTAATAATGATCGCCCCTTATTGGCCAAAGAGGAGCTGGTTTTCTCTGCTAACAGACATGTCAATCGAAAACCCCTTAGAGCTGCCGCTGATCCCGGACTTAATCCATCAAGGTCCGATCCATCATCCGGACCCGAAGAGATTGCATCTCTCAGCCTGGATCCTGAGAGGGTGACCTTGAAGGCCAAAGGCTTATCTGACCAGGTTATAACCACAATCCAGGCCAGTAGAAAGCCAGTCACATCGGCTATCTATCTCAGAATCTGGAAACGCTTCTGTACAGTGAGTGGCGGGTCCGACTTGGTGACAGGCACTCCGAACATTCCTAAGATTTTAGATTTCCTCCAGTCAGGCTTCAACATGGGACTCAGACCCAGTACCCTAAAAGTTCAGATTGCTGCATTAAGCTCCTTCTTAGACTACTCACTAGCTTCTCACCCATGGGTGATAAGATTTGTTAAAGCTATTCAGAGACTACGGCCCACGATTAGACAGTGTCTCCCAGTATGGGACCTTACTCTGGTACTCAGGGCTTTATGTAACGATCCATTCCGTAATAACAGCACAATGCCTATTTCCTTGCTTACCAGGAAAGCAGCTTTCCTTGTGGCAATTACCACAGCTAAAAGAATAGGTGAAATTCAGGCTCTATCCACAAGAGACCCATATTTTCAAGTTAGAGACGACAGCATTCTGTTAAGGTTGGATCCTGCTTTCTTACCCAAGGTTGCTTCAGATAGTATCCGTAATCAGGAGATTATCTTACCTTCCTTCTGTGATAACCCTTCCAACGAAAAGGAGCTGAGGCTCCATTCGTTGGATGTCAGAAAGGTGGTACTAGACTACATAGATGCCACTAAAGACTGGCGTTTAGATTCGAACCTATTTGTCCTCTACGGAGGAATCAGTAAAGGGAAAAAGGCGTCTAAACCTTCCATCGTTAGATGGATTACCTCTTTAATTTCAGAGGCCTATTTAGCTGAAGGGTCAGGACCTCCGGCGGGCCTAAAGGCCCACTCAACCAGAGCATTGGCTGCCTCCTGGGCAGAGAGGGCAGGCGCCTCTCTGGAACAAATTTGTAAGGCGGCAACATGGGCTAGAATTGATACATTCTGCAAACATTATAAAATAGATGTACTTTCTAACCAGCAGACGGCCTTTGGTAGGAAAGTTCTGCAGGCTGTGATCCCACCCTAAAGGGTATGCCACACTAAACAATATCGCTAACGGGATCGCTAAAAAACGTCACTATTTAGCGATCCCGTTAGCGATATTGTTCAGTGCGGCAGCTTCCAGCGACGAGCTTCCTGCTGTGATCTCGCTCGTCGCTGGAATCGTTCCGGACCCTATTTTCTCGTCGGCGCTCCCGCTGGGTAAGTATCTAATCGCTGTGTGGCACCTTTTCTTAGCGATTTAGCGGTACTTTTGTACCGCTAAAGTCGTTAAGAAGATCGCTAACGGCGATAGCGTCGTTAACTATATCGCTAAATGTGGCCGCATTTAGCGATATAGAAACAATCCCGCTAGCGATCGCATTAGTATGCGTCGTTATAGTGATCGCTAGCGGGATTGTTTAGTGTGGCAGTACCTTAAGGAGCTTTCTTTGGTACTCCCCATGGTGCTGTCAGGAGGGACGTCCTGGAAAAGGGTCATTAGACCTACCGCTAATTAGGTTTCCAGGAGTCCATCCTGACAGCACTGGTAGCTCCCTCCCTCTTCAATACGTCATATGCTGTAATATGATTTTCAATAATTAAAGTGTTTTGTGCATTATACATGTCATGGTTCTTGATACAACACTGAGGGAAAGGGGGCGGGGAGAGGACTTTTAATCTCTTGTGTGTTTCCTGTCCCAGCAAAGAGGAGGACGTCCCATGGTGCTGTCAGGATGGACTCCTGGAAACCTAATTAGCGGTAGGTCTAATGACCCTTTTTTCTCTCTATAAGGCTTGACATAACAATTTCACCCTTAACCAATGGCCGTTTTCTAGATTGAATAAGAACTCTAACTCCTCTATCATCCTTATCCTTCTATTCTCTAACAACTTAGAAGATAACAAACAGAAAAAAGAGGCCATGTTAAAGCGCTTCTGAATGAACGCTGGACACACAAAAAGGATACACAAAAGGATGTGGGTAACAAAGAAAGAATTTACAAAAGACAAAAAATTAAATCCTTTACAGTCAGCCAGCTTCTACCATAAGCCGGTTGTCCTCACTCTGGACCCTTTTTCGCATGTACAAAACAGAAATAAAAAAATAGCAGAGCCAGCGTCAACTATTGGTTTGCAATCTGATGTGCATACCCATTGTCCATTCCTACTTTGTCGGCTGGCGCTCCTGTTTTTTTTTTTCAGTTTTGTGATTCTCCAACAACTGTAATATTATACATGCACCTTTTGCAATCTAAAGTTCAAATTCTCTCAATTTAAGATATGTTCTAAAAAGTACAAACAGGATCATGGGGTGCATTAAAAGAGGTCAAGACACACATGAGAGCATTATACTGCCTCTGTTCAAATCCCTGGTTAGACCGCACATGGATTGCTGTGTAAAGGTTTGGGCCCCTGTGCTCAGGAAGGATGTAAAGGAACTAGAGCGAGTACAAAGGAGGGCAATAAAATTAATAGGGATGGTAGAACTACAAAACCCAGAGAGATTAGCAAAATTAGGATTACTTAGTCTAGAAAAAAGACGACTGAGGGGCGATCTAATAACCATGTATAAGTATATAAGGGGACAATACAAATATCTTTCTGAGGATCTGTTTATACCAAAGAAGGTGGCAGTCACAAGGGGGCATTCTCTGCATCTGGAGGAGGCAAGGTTTTTCAACCAACATAGAAGAGGATTCTTTACTGTTAGGGCAGTGAGAATCTGGAATTCCTTGCCTGAGTAGGTGGTGATGGCGAACTCAGTCGAGGGGTTCAAGAGAGGCCTGTATGTCTTCTTGGAGCGTAACAATGTTGTATCTTACAGTTATAAGGTTCTTTAGAAGGATATAGATGTGGGGATTTATTCTGACGTAATATAGGCTGAACTGGATGGACAAATGCCTTTTTTCGGCCTTGCTAACTATGTTACTATGTTACAAAGCATGGAATTTGATGAGTCGCCAATTTCATCCAAACCTGCAGATTCATAAGTTTCCAAGTTCCCAGTTCCCAGTTATGAAGCCATGAAATAGACAAATACATTCAGAATTCCCAATCCTCCCTCTTTATTTCTAGACTTTTAGAATTAAAGTGCTCTCAACCTCAGCTCTTCTCAAAATAAGGTCCTTCAACATATTTTCTGATTTAGATTTTTTTTTAGTATCCAAATTGAGATATTTGTCCCCATGGTCCTATAGTAATGGCTTTGTTAATCATGATTTGTACAAGAGTTCAACTGAATACATCTAAATGTTATCAATTTATGTGCAAGAAACAATAAAAGTCTGACCTCACTTTTTTCCACGTGTCCAGTGTAAATTTTTGTTTACAATTGTAGGTAGGACCACTCAACACTGTCAAATGGTTTTGCAACGTCTAATGACAATATAGCCCTACCTTCATGACCAAGACAATTTTGACTAGTGTCACTGTATGTGATAATAAGTTTGGAGCAATACAATAGATTCCATGTCGGGTTTGGAGAGTTGCTGATGTGCCTAAACAGTGGAAACTCCCACCCCCCCACAAGTGATGCCATTTTGATAGCTAAACCCCTCAATTAACTTATCTAGATGTGTGGTGAGCACCTTGAACCCAAAGGTGGTTCACAAGAGTATAACGTAGAGCCATGAAAATAAAAAAAAAATCACATTTTTTTTCAATAAAAATGTTTTCAGCCCCAAATTATTTTCACAAGGGTAACATGACAAAATGGAGCCCAAAATTTGTTGTGCGGATACCCCATATGTGGGGGAAAACTATTATTTGGGTGCACGGTGGGCTCAGAAAGGAAGGAGTGATGTTTTGGAACTCGGACTTTGATGGAATGGTCTCCGGGTGTCGTGGCATTTGGAGAGCCTCTGATGTGCTTAAACATTGGAAACCCCCACAAGTGACCCCATTTTGGAAACTAGACCCATCAAGGAATTTATCTAGATGTGGTGAATACCTTGAACCCCCAGGAGCTTCACAGAAATTTACAATGTTGAACTGTGAAAAGGAAAAAAATATATTTTTCCCACAAAAATGTTTGTTGTAGCCACAATGTTTTTAATTTTTACAAGGACAATGATGGCAGGAGAAAATGGTATCTAAAATTTGTTGTATTTCTCCTGAGTACACTGATACCCCATATGTGGTTGAAAACTACTTTTGAGATAGTGAAAAGGTCAGAAGGGGAGGATTGCCATGTTATTGGGCAGATTTTGCTGTTACCATTTGCGATTACCATGAATTACTGGGATAGCCCCTCAGGTCATGGGCGTACCCAGGATCAAAACTAGGGGGGGGCAAGCCATGGTCGTTCAGGTTGTAAAATATAAGAACAAAAAATGTGAATAAAACGAAAATGAACGCCATACACAACATAATTCCTTATACCAAGACCAATAATATCACATACAAGGAGAAATACCACCATGATCAATCCTATTATGTAAACAATTCATTGATTTAGGCTTACCTTTGCAGTTTTCTCTTCTGTTCAGCAGGGGGACTTTAAGCTCATGCGTGTTTATCACACAACGACACTGAGCCATTCACACTGCCCTTTCTAAACACAGCAATTGGATTGATCTTTAGGGGAAAAAAAATGAATATTAGATAGATAGATAGAAATCCAGACAAATTGGAGGCAGCACACCGTTTGTAGTGAAAAAAAAAAGCTATTTAATAAAGTCAAAAGGCGACATTTCGGTCCAAACAACACAAACCTTTCTCAAGCCTTGAGAAAGGTTCTGTTGTTTGGACCAAAACGTCGCCTTTTGGTCTTATTAAACAGCTTTTCTTTCACTACAAACGGTGTGCTGCCTCCAATTTGTCTGGATTTCTATAATTGATGTTTGGTATTTGCCTGAGGGGCTCTGCACCAGGACTCTTTCTTTGTGCTGCTCTAATTTTCTTCTTTTTAGATAGATAGATTTAAGCATGGAATGCAAGCAGATACCACCCTGAAATATGCCCCATCATTGTCCCCTTCTTGTAGTAATATGCCCCATCATTGTCTCCTTCTTGTAGTAATATGCCCCATCATTGTCTCCTTCATGTAGTAATATGCCCCATCATTGTCTACTTTTAATAATGTGCCCCAGACCAGCACCTGTATATACATCAGCCCCAGCCCAGCCCTTGTATATACATCACCACCAGGCCAGCCCCTGTTTATACATCACCACCAGGCCAGTCTCTGTATACGTCACTAGCCCCAGGACGGTAGGACGGTCGGACCTGTATATACATAACCAGCCCAGCACTTGTATATACATCAGCCCCAGCACCTGTATATACGTCACCACCAGGCCAGCCCCTGTATACGTACAGACACCAGCCCAGGACCTGTATATACATCAGCCCCAGCCCCTGTATACGTCACCAGACCAGGACGGTCAGACCTGTATATACATCACCGGCCCAGCACCTGTATATACATCACCACCAGGCCAGCCACTGTATATACATCAGCCCCCGCCCTGTATACGTCACCAGGCCCAGCCCTGTATACGTCACCAGGCCCAGCCCCTGTATATACATCAGCCCCAGCCCCTGTATATGTCACCAGGCCCAGCCCCTGTATATACATCAGCCCAGCCCAGCCTCTGTATGTCAGATATATATTACTGAAGATATAGACTGTACGGGCTCCTGTCAGGTATATATTATTGTAGATATAGACTGTATGGGCTCCTGTCAGGTATATATTACTGTAGATATAGACTGTACGGGCTCCTGTCAGGTATATATTACTGTAGATATAGACTGTACGGGCTCCTGTCAGGTATATATTACTGTAGATATAGACTGTAGGGCTCCTTCCAGGTATATATTACTGTAGATATAGACTGTACGGGTCCTGTCAGGTATATATTACTGTAGATATAGATTGTACGGGCTCCTGTCAGGTATATATTACTGTATATAGACTGTATGGGCTCCTGTCAGGTATATATTACTGTAGATATAGACTGTATGGGCTCCTGTCAGGTATATATACTGTAGATATAGACTGTACGGGCTCCTGTCAGGTATATATTATTGTAGATATAGACTGTATGGGCTCCTGTCAGGTATATATTACTGTAGATATAGACTGTACGGGCTCCTGTCAGGTATATATTACTGTAGATATAGACTGTACGGGCTCCTGTCAGGTATATATTACTGTAGATATAGACTGTATGGGCTCCTTCCAGGTATATATTACTGTTGATATAGACTGTACGGGCTCCTGTCAGGTATATATTACTGTAGATATAGATTGTACGGGCTCCTGTCAGGTATATATTACTGTAGATATAGACTGTACGGGCTCCTGTCAGGTATATATTATTGTAGATATAGACTGTACGGGCTCCTGTCAGGTGTATATTACTGTAGATATAACTGTACGGGCTCCTGTCAGGTATATATTACTGTAGATATAGACTGTACAGGCTCCTGTCAGGTATATATTACTGTAGATATAAACTGTACGGGCTCCTGTCAGGTATATATTACTGTAGATATAGACTGTATGGGCTCCTGCCAGGTATATATTACTGTAGATACAGACTGTATGGGCTCCTGTCAGGTATATATTACTGTAGATATAGACTGTACGGGCTCCTGTCAGGTATATATTACTGTAGATATAGATTGTACGGGCTCTGTCAGGTATACATTACTGTAGATATAGACTGTACGGGCTCCTGTCAGGTATATATTACTGTAGATATAGACTGTATGGGCTCCTGTCAGGTATATATTACTGTAGATATAGACTGTACGGGCTCCTGTCAGGTATATATTACTGTAGATATAGACTGTACGGGCTCCTGTCAGGTATATATTATTGTAGATATAGACTGTACAGGCTCCTGTCAGGTATATATTACTGTAGATAAAACTGTACGGGCTCCTGTCAGTATATATTACTGTAGATATAGATTGTACGGGCTCCTGTCAGGTATATATTACTGTAGATATAGACTGTATGGGCTCCTGTCAGGTATATATTACTGTAGATATAGACTGTACGGGCTCCTGTCAGGTATATATTACTGTAGATATAGACTGTACGGGCTCCTGTCAGGTATATATTATTATAGATATAGACTGTACAGGCTCCTGTCAGGTATATATTACTGTAGATATAAACTGTACGGGCTCCTGTCAGGTATATATTACTGTAGATATAGATTGTACGGGCTCCTGTCAGGTATATATTACTGTAGATATAGACTGTACGGGCTCCTGTCAGGTATATATTATTGTAGATATAGACTGTATGGGCTCCTGTCAGGTGTATATTACTGTAGATATAGACTGTATGGGCTCCTGTCAGGTATATATTACTGTAGATATAGACTGTACGGGCTCCTGTCAGGTATACATTACTGTAGATATAGACTGTACGGGTTCCTGTCAGGTATATATTACTGTAGATATAGACTGTATGGGCTCCTGTCAGGTATATATTACTATAGATATAGACTGTATGGGCTCCTGTCAGGTATATATTACTATAGATATAACTTAGGCTCCGTCAGCTTATATTACTGTAGCAGTATAGACATAGCAGCGGCTCTGTAGGTGTATTATTACTGTAGATATAGACTGTACGGGCTCCTGTCAGGTATATATTATTGTAGATATAGACTGTATGGGCTCCTGTCAGGTATATATTACTGTAGATATAGACTGTACGGGCTCCTGTCAGGTATATATTACTGTAGATATAGACTGTACGGGCTCCTGTCAGGTATATATTACTGTAGATATAGACTGTACGGGCTCCTGTCAGGTATACATTACTGTAGATATAGACTGTACGGGTTCCTGTCAGGTATATATTACTGTAGATATAGACTGTACAGGCTCCTGTCAGGTATATATTACTGTAGCTATAGACTGTACGGGCTCCTGTCAGGTATATATTACTGTAGATATAGACTGTACGGGCTCCTGTCAGGTATATATTACTGTAGCTATAGACTGTACGGGCTCCTGTCAGGTATACATTACTGTAGATATAGACTGTACGGGTTCCTGTCAGGTATATATTACTGTAGATATAGACTGTACAGGCTCCTGTCAGGTATATATTACTGTAGATATAGACTGTACGGGCTCCTGTCAGGTATATATTACTGTAGATATAGACTGTACGGGCTCCTGTCAGGTATATATTACTGTAGCTATAGACTGTACGGGCTCCTGTCAGGTATACATTACTGTAGATATAGACTGTACGGGTTCCTGTCAGGTATATATTACTGTAGATATAGACTGTACAGGCTCCTGTCAGGTATATATTACTGTAGATATAGACTGTATGGGCTCCTGTCAGGTATATATTACTGTAGATATAGACTGTACGGGTTCCTGTCAGGTATATATTACTGTAGATATAGACTGTACAGGCTCCTGTCAGGTATATATTATTGTAGATATAGACTGTATGGGCTCCTGTCAGGTATATATTACTGTAGATATAGACTGTATGGGCTCCTGTCAGGTATATATTACTGTAGATATAGACTGTACGGGCTCCTGTCAGGTATATATTACTGTAGATATAGACTGTACAGGCTCCTGTCAGGTATATATTACTGTAGATATAGACTGTACGGGTTCCTGTCAGGTATATATTACTGTAGATATAGACTGTACAGGCTCCTGTCAGGTATATATTATTGTAGATATAGACTGTATGGGCTCCTGTCAGGTATATATTACTGTAGATATAGACTGTATGGGCTCCTGTCAGGTATATATTACTGTAGATATAGACTGTACGGGCTCCTGTCAGGTATATATTACTGTAGATATAGACTGTACAGGCTCCTGTCAGGTATATATTACTGTAGATATAGACTGTATGGGCTCCTGTCAGGTATATATTACTGTAGATATAGACTGTACGGGCTCCTGTCAGGTATATATTACTGTAGATATAGACTGTACGGGCTCCTGTCAGGTATATATTATTGTAGATATAGACTGTATGGGCTCCTGTCAGGTATATATTACTGTAGATATAGACTGTACGGGCTCCTGTCAGGTATATATTACTGTAGATATAGACTGTACGGGCTCCTGTCAGGTATATATTACTGTAGATATAGACTGTACGGGCTCCTGTCCTAGGAGCACACACAGACCCCACAAGCGTGCATTAACCCCCTAGGAGCACACACAGACCCCACAAGTGTGCATTAAGCCCTCGGGACACAATCAGACTGCACAAGCGTGCATTCACCCCCTCAATCCCCACTACACAGCCCCAAGTATCAGACCAAGTCAACCAAAAATCTAAGGAGACATCAACCCATTAATTAATAAATCCTCCTATGTCACTGAGGACTCTGACGTCAGATTTCCCTCCTGCAGCAAGCAGACGCTGGCATCAGACTGCTGAGACCAATGTATAATGTCGGCTTCTCTTCCTGGCTTTGCAGAACACGCCCCCTATTGGTATGACACGCCCCCGGGAACGATGTCACACCTGGAAAGAGCCCATACAGTCTAGTATGTGCTTCGCAGCCAGCCCAGAAGCACCTTTTAAAGGGCCGGCTGATGCTGATGCCCTCATCTTGGCACGGCGCGCCCCTGCTCCTAGGGGGGGCAACTGCCCCCCTGCCCCACGGTGGGTACGCCCATGCCTCAGGTACCAGAACAGCAGGACCCCCCATAAGAGACCCCATGTTGCAAACTACACCTCTCAATGTATTCATCTACGGGTACAGTCATCATATTGACACCACAGGTGTGTAACACAATTGTACATTTACATTTTTACCAGCAAAATTTAAATTTAGCCCCAAATTTTACATTTTCACACGGGAATGTACCACAATTTCTGCTGAACATGGAAATACCCCATATGTGTCTATGCAGTACTGCTTAGCCATTTTGTGAGACTCCAGAGGGACGCAGCACTGTTTGCCTCCTGGAGCGCAGATTTTCCTAGTTTGCAGACTCCTTAAGTAGTAGAAAAGCAGAATCCCCCTCAAATGACCCCATTCTGGAAATTATACTAATTTGGGAATTTATCTACATGTCTAGTGACTATTTTGACTCCATACTAATGAATTTTACCACACACTCACTGAGATAAATTTGCAACGTGAAAATTTATTAACAATGTCAGAGCAAAAACAGGAATACAAGGTCTGAAGCGATATTAACACAACGTTTCGGCTCTGCCAGAGCCTTACTCATGTATTCGCTGTTGATAAAAAAGAGACGTATAAGTATTGTATATAACATAATTAGACAAGTGAACAATATCTGTACATAATAAACAAACTTGAAAAAACATCTCCAAGGATTATGTGAATATAAGACAAAAAGTGGATATATAGAATAAAATTAAAATTAAATATACCGAGTCTAAGTGACTGGTACCAATATGAGTTTTTCAACAGGCATAAAAGAAAAACAAAAAAAAGGAAAAAAGACAAAAATTCATAATAGCAGTAATTACGTCAGTCCAAGGTATGAGTGAAGATGAGTGCGTATAGAAATGAATAATCCATAGTATATATGGTGGCTGTAAGGAATAGTGACATTGTTATAGCTAGAACCAATATCAGGTATATGCAAAGAAGAAAAAAGGAGGGGAATACCTTTGTTATGCAGCCTTAATAGGGAA
The DNA here is from genome assembly GCA_033576555.1 of Oophaga sylvatica. NCBI lineage: Eukaryota > Metazoa > Chordata > Amphibia > Anura > Dendrobatidae > Oophaga > Oophaga sylvatica. The sequence goes on along the minus strand of JARQOD010000003.1, from coordinate 35,424,080 downwards.
ATTTGCCCAGTGAAACTGTGATTCAAACATATTAGAATTGTCAGTGGCCGCAATGTTTAATGCTTATATGCCCAAAGGAAATTTTTGAAAAAAGGTACCTGTAGTCCAGTTAGCTAATGAGCCAGAAGGCTAGTCTTATACCTATAAAATATTTTTTCCCATAAGTATAATTGGTAATAGGATGTTACAGCAAGATTGCTGTGTATTATTGGTAAAATATACCATCGCCGCACACACTGCTGCTTAATGGTGATAAGGATAAGTAGCAAAGAGGCACTATACCTGGTTAATCGCTAGTCCTGTGGTAGGGAAATACAGCGGCGCTCCCGCCCCTTGCTGTGTTGATGTTGTGTGCTCAGAACTGAGAAAGCGCTCGTTTTGTGAGCGCTAGACCGGAAGTGAGGTATCGAAACCGGAAGTGACGTTGCGTCACCTCAGCGCTGACTCTGGTCATGCGCAGTGGCATCAATTGGAGACTAGAATGTAGCTGGCCAGGGTAGTGCTAAGTACCGATTTAATAAACTTATAATAATGTTTAATTTGTGGATTTTTACAGTGCAAATTGTTATGTCGGCTAGTAGTGGCATCTATTATGAAATGCAAAGCCCAAAGTAGAGAAAAAATAAAAATTAAACGTTGTGTTAATATCGCTTCAGACCTTGTATTCCTGTTTTTGCTCTGACATTGTTAGATAAATTTGCAACGTGAAAATTTATTCAGTGAATGTGCGGTAAAATTCATTAGTATGATATTGGACTAATGTGTCCATTCTACCAGCACCTCAATCTATATACGGTTTGTGTGCACGCCAACCATCTTTACTACGAATTATTGTTATTGGCAGTAGCACCAACCTCCTCCTAAATTTACCCACATGTCTACCGACACATTTGCATACGATTTGGCTACAAGTTCCAGTATATTGTCTAGAGTTACTGGTTCCAATGAGTTCCTGAAAACTCCTACTCATGAAATTAAAACCAGAGATTATGAGAAACAAAGACGAAAATTAATTTCCTATGACCTGCATTGCATAACATTAGCAGAATATCATAGGCAGAATAAAAAATACCAAGAGGAGTAATCTCCGTCCAACCCTTTTCTCTGACGTACCTGAATTTTGTGATAAGTATAAAAATATCCTCAATAAATGTTCCTTAGATATTATTCTCCTAACGATCGAATATCTTCAAAAATCCATAGTAGAAACAAAACAGAATACACAAGCGATTGAGGCGCAATTATCAACTACTATCCCGTCAGCTGAGTGGACCGCTTTAAAGAATAAAACAGATAAGATTCTGTCTGACCATCAGAAATTCCTTCAGGAACGAAAAAGACAGAAATTTCAGCGAGACTTGGATGACTATTCTATGAACAGAGTATATAAATGGAGCGATTCTGTTGGTCCTTGGCGCAGACCACAATACCGACGAGGCAATGGTTCATTCAGTTCAGAGAGCGATTCATCTACCAATTCAGGGCGAAATCGTTTTTTATCCAGACCACGCAGGGGAGGACACCGACACGAAGACCAACAAGGAGATCAAGAAGATCGCGTAATGACCCGCTCTCAGGTGAGAGGTCGGACCTAGTGGTCAATATCTCAGACTACCTGCTCTCCCCTGCTGAACTTGAAGTGTTGCAAAAAGGATTATCTTTTTGTCCAACACCCAAATGGGACTCTTTTCAACTGGAACGGGACTTGGAACTAGTGTTGAGCGATACGATACCGCAAGTATCGGTATCGGCCGATATTAGCTGTTTCGGCCTTTCGATACTTAGTTCCGATATTTTCCATATATCGTATACCGGAATCGGAAGTTCCCATAATTCTTTGAGAGGCAATGTGATTTTAGTCAGCCAATGAGGAATCCTAAGAAGTGTGGGCACATCCTGTACTGCTGCGGTCATGTTAACTAATGGCATGGCTGTGATTGGATGCTGAAATGATGTCAGAATGCACTATAAAAGGCGCCGCCGCCATTTTAGCGTCACTGTGCTGTGAATTCAGTAAGGGACAGAACGCTGCTGTGCTGACTCTGAGGGACAGTTAGAGATTGCGATTTAGTGTACTGTGCTGTAGGCAGGCTAGCACCAACCGCTGTGTAAAGCTTCCTTTTGCCTGCAGTGTTGTTTTAACAGCTCTGCAAGGTGTGTGTGAGTGCAGGTGACGCTGCAGTTTGCTCTGCATGCAACGCTGTCTGTAGGCATCTGCACGTGTCACTCACAGACTCTTTTTTTTTTTTCTTCAGTGTAATTCTTGCTGCTCCATGCAATTTAACTATTAGTGTGACGCGCTTCCATCCGTATCCAATACATTGGTTGCAAACACTATAGAAGTAGACAAAGGAGTAGCCTTTCACAGATTGTGAACAGTTGTGTTTCAGTGTTCACTTCAGTCTGTGTTTTTTATTTTTTGAGTGCACATCACGCTCCAGTTACTTGTTCAAGCACTGCTGCTTGTACTCTGCTGAGCGTGTCTCAGTGCCTCATCCTTTTCATTTCTCTCCAATTGGTTCTGCTCCATTCCATTTAAAATAAATATAATCTATTAGTGTGACGCGCTTCCATCCGTATCCAATACATTGGTTGCAAACACTATAGAAGTAGACAAAGGAGTAGCCTTTCACAGATTGTGAACAGTTGTGTTTCAGTGTTCACTTCAGTCTGTGTTTTTTATTTTTTGAGTGCACATCACGCTCCAGTTACTTGTTCAAGCACTGCTGCTTGTACTCTGCTGAGCGTGTCTCAGTGCCTCATCCTTTTCATTTCTCTCCAATTGGTTCTGCTCCATTCCATTTAAAATAAATATAATCTATTAGTGTGACGCACTTCCATCCGTATCCAATACATTGGTTGCAAACACTATAGAAGTAGACAAAGGAGTAGCCTTTCACAGATTGTGAACAGTTGTGTTTCAGTGTTCACTTCAGTCTGTGTTTTTTTTTTTTGAGTGCACATCACGCTCCAGTTACTTGTTCAAGCACTGCTGCTTGTACTCTGCTGAGCGTGTCTCAGTGCCTCATCCTTTTCATTTCTCTCCAATTGGTTCTGCTCCATTCCATTTAAAATAAATATAATCTATTAGTGTGACGCGCTTCCATCCGTATCCAATACATTGGTTGCAAACACTATAGAAGTAGACAAAGGAGTAGCCTTTCACAGATTGTGAACAGTTGTGTTTCAGTGTTCACTTCAGTCTGTGTTTTTTATTTTTTGAGTGCACATCACGCTCCAGTTACTTGTTCAAGCACTGCTGCTTGTACTCTGCTGAGCGTGTCTCAGTGCCTCATCCTTTTCATTTCTCTCCAATTGGTTCTGCTCCATTCCATTTAAAATAAATATAATCTATTAGTGTGACGCGCTTCCATCCGTATCCAATACATTGGTTGCAAACACTATAGAAGTAGACAAAGGAGTAGCCTTTCACAGATTGTGAACAGTTGTGTTTCAGTGTTCACTTCAGTCTGTGTTTTTTATTTTTTGAGTGCACATCACGCTCCAGTTACTTGTTCAAGCACTGCTGCTTGTACTCTGCTGAGCGTGTCTCAGTGCCTCATCCTTTTCATTTCTCTCCAATTGGTTCTGCTCCATTCCATTTAAAATAAATATAATCTATTAGTGTGACGCGCTTCCATCCGTATCCAATACATTGGTTGCAAACACTATAGAAGTAGACAAAGGAGTAGCCTTTCACAGATTGTGAACAGTTGTGTTTCAGTGTTCACTTCAGTCTGTGTTTTTTATTTTTTGAGTGCACATCACGCTCCAGTTACTTGTTCAAGCACTGCTGCTTGTACTCTGCTGAGCGTGTCTCAGTGCCTCATCCTTTTCATTTCTCTCCAATTGGTTCTGCTCCATTCCATTTAAAATAAATATAATCTATTAGTGTGACGCGCTTCCATCCGTATCCAATATATTGGTTGCAAACACTATAGAAGTAGACAAAGGAGTAGCCTTTCACAGATTGTGAACAGTTGTGTTTCAGTGTTCACTTCAGTCTCTGCGTAATAACCACACTTAGGCCTTATAACTTTTCTGACTTTCTTTATCAATCTACCAAGATGAAGAAGGCAGGGAGTAAGGCACGTGGTCGTGGCCGTGGAGTTTCAGCAGGGAGAGGACGTGGGGATTCTGTGGCTGCTGCCGCCCTCAGTGACACAGCATCCACCAGTTTTACCCATGAGCGTTCCTTTATGCGCAGTTTGGTAGGAGCTCGGCGTGCCCCCCTGCTGCGGGAAGAACAAATTGAAGCCGTTGTTGGTTGGATGGCAGCCAATGCATCGACTTCAATTCCTTCCACCTCCTCTCAGGAACACAACACTGTTGAGCAACCATCTGTCTGTTCACCGCCTGTCAAATTGCCCAGGCAGTCAGAGAGTTCTGTACAGGAGCCAGCTGAGTCTCTGCTTCTGTTCTCAGAATCTGTTGGCTCGCAAACACAGGCACAGGCAAGCAGCATTCTGCAATTTGAAGAAGAGGGAGTATGCAGTGATGCGCAACAGCTGTGTCTCTCTCAATCTGAAGAGGCTGGTGAGCCAGTGCCGATGGACAGCACACCGCAGAACGCATCTTATGATGATGATGAGACTCAGGTGCCAGGTTTTGTGGAGCATGGTGCTGCCCAGACCATCCAACAGCAGCAGGTGTTGGAAGAGGGTAGTGGAGATGATGAAGTCCGAGACCCAACATGGCGTGAGCAACAGGAAGGTGGTGGGAGCAGCTCTGAGGAAGAGATTGTCCCAACGGTACAAAGAGGAGGGAGAGGTAGGCTGCAGACTCGCTTGCCTGTAGCCTCCAGTTTGGCACCTGTTGGGAGCAGTTCTCTTAGAAATGTCAAAATTGGCGCTCCCATGACTTGCACTGCGTGGTCCTTTTTTGACAGACTTGTAGATGATATTTGCTATGTTCAATGCAAGCTGTGTAAGCAAAAAGTTAAAAGAGGTAAAAATATCAGTAACCTGAATACCACAAATATGTGGAAACATGTACGGACAAAGCACGTAGCTGAGTTACAAAGACACACTGGAGATGTAGGCCAACCTACAGCAGCACCTACATCTTCAGGTCGTGTTGGAGCCTCTACCTCCAGCTCACACAGACCTGGTTCGGCTTCCTCACAGGATCTCCATGGAAGAACCTCGGTCACTGTTGTCCATAGACAAACTGTTATTCCACCCACAGCAGCAAGTTCACAGTCATCGTCACACTCCCAGACCACAAAACAGCCATCGGTACCACAGGTATGGGATAAAAGACAGCCATACTCGGCAAACCATCCACGAGCACAGGCTCTGTATGCTGGCATTGCAAAACTCCTGTCCCTTGAAATGCTGTCATTCAGGCTGGTGGAGACTGACAGTTTCAGGAACTTTATGGCATTGGCAGTCCCACAATATAATGTGCCAAGCCGATTTTATTTCAGCAGGCAAGCCGTCCCTGCTCTGCAAAAACATGTCGAGGGAAACATTAAACATGCGCTACTAAACGCCGTCAGTAGCAGGGTCCACCTGACCACCGATGCGTGGACCAGTACCCATGGCCAGGAACGATACCTTTCCCTCACTGCCCATTGGGTCAATGTTGTGGAGCCGGGTACAGATCTTGCCAGTGGCGCTGTACGTGTTCTGCCAACTCCAAGGATTGCAGGAATCCAGTCTGTACACATTGATTCCTCCTCCTACTCCAGTTCCTCAGAATCATCGCTGCACGAGCCGTCACGGTATACCTCCACATGGACCCGTGAACGCTTACCTGTTGCGACCGATATGAGCACAGCCGTGGCCAAACGTCAACAGGCCGTCCTGAAATTAATTTCCACGGGGAATCGAAGCCACACAGCGCAGGAGCTCTGGGATGCCATCAAGCAGGAGAGCAACGTGTGGTTTTTGTCAGCTAATCTCCAGCCAGGCTTGGTAGTGTGTGACAATGGCCGAAATCTGGTGGCAGCTCTGGGCCTTGGCAACCTCACTCACAATACCATGTCTGGCACATGTGCTCAACTTGGTCGTGCAGAGTTTTTTGAGGGACTATCCGGATCTTGATGCACTGCTGCACAAGGTCCGCCTAGAGTGCGCTCACTTGCGACGTTCCAGCATGGCCAGATCGCGCATTGCAGCTCTGCAAGTCAGATTTCGCCTTCCTGAACATCGCATCATATGTGACGTACCACCAGGTGGAATTCCACGTTACATATGTTGGAGCGGTTGTGTGAGCAGCAGCCAGCAGTAATGGAGTATCAGCTGCAACAGGCGCAATCAACTCGCAATTTGCGCCGTTCACACTTCACCACTACTGAGTGGGCCTCTATGAAGGACATCTGCGACGTTTTGCGTGCGTTTGATGTCTCAACGCGGATGGCGAGTGCAGATGATGCACTAGTCAGCATGACTGTCCCCCTTATCTGCCTGCTTCAGAAATCACTGAAAGCACTAAAGGAAGAGGTTTTGGAAGAGGTGGAGGATGAGGAGTCACAAATTCAATTACCTTCAGGACAGTCATCGCAGCGTGGTTCCTCACAAAGGGCTGGGCAGGGCTCACTTTGTGAGGAGGAGGAGGAGTCAATGGAGGAGGAAGAAATCCCTACAGAGGGAGGTACACAACGCTCTAGTCAGTATGTAGAGCGAGGGTGGGGTGATGCAGAGGAGGCAGAGATGACGCCTCTTCCAGAGGACAGCCTTTGTTGGCCAGTTGGGAGTCTGCAGCACATGGTTGATTTCATGCTTCAGTGCCTGAGAAACGACCGCCGCATCGCCCACATTCTGACCACGTCAGATTATTGGGTGTACACCCTCCTAGACCCTCGCTACCGGGACAACTTACAAACCCTCATCACACCGGTGAACCGGGACCGTAAAATGCAGGAGTACCAAGACACACTGGTGCAATCCATACTGTTGTACATTCCAGCCGAGAGAGCTGCTGCTGCTGCTACTGCTTTACAAAGCAGCTCTGTGCGTCGAGGCAGTGTAGACACCTCTACAACAAGAGGGAGCACAAGCAGCGCCTCTGCACAGGGCAAGAGCTGTATGTTACAAATGTGGCGAAGTTTTGTGACAGCGCCAGCAAGGTCTACACCATCCGAGACGGCTCCAGTCACCAGGAAGAAACGTTTCCGTAAGATGGTGACAGACTACTTGGCTTTCCCTCTAAGTGTACTCCCAGATGCCTCTTCCCCTTTCAAATTTTGGGTCTCTAAGTTGGATACATGGCCAGAGCTTAGCCAGTATGCATTGGAGGTGCTGGCTTGCCCTGCTGCCAGTGTATTATCTGAGCGCGTCTTTAGTGCTGCAGGTGGTGTAGTAACAGACCGTCGCATGCGACTATCCTCAGAGAATGTAGACCGGCTTACTTTTCTGAAAATGAACAAGGCATGGATCTCACCTGAATTTGCCTGTCCGTTTTCAGATTAAATAACTGTTTGGCAACGTTTTCCATGTCTCCTGTTATGTTCATCTTTCTACCACCTGAACTCTACTCCCTGGGCTACAACACCGCCATTTGTTGCTCGTAAGTAATTGGCAGGGGTACTGACTCCTGGCCAGCCTGGTTACAGCACGACAGCTGTTTCCTGGCAGTGTGAATGTCAATTATCCTCCAATAAGTTGTGCTGTCGTGTTGCATTCGGGTTAGCCGACTCTACGGTGCCTGCAGTTTAGGTGATTCCTATGTGTGCTGTGGGATATGTAAATAAAGGCTGTTTCCATTGTGACAATAGGACAAGCACCCACTGTAGGACTGTGTGATTCGGTAACTGCGGACGGCTTGCGTCCTGTCAACTTACATTTTCATGGGTGCGTTCTGCTACCCGTCCGGGGTCCAGTACCGTCAACTGGTTCTCCCCAGTGCCTTTGGCCTAGGTGCCTCCATCTCCGTATCCGAGTTCCACCAACGTCTGCTGGTCCTTGGTAGTGCTTTGGAGCACAGGTACCTCCTGCTTAGTAACCGTGTCACAGTAACGTCAGCTGGTACTCGGTTGTGACATTGCCTCTTTACCTTCTGCTACCCGTCCGGGGTCCAGTACCGTCAACTGGTTCTCCCCAGTGCCTTTGGCCTAGGTGCCTCCATCTCCGTATCCGAGTTCCACCAACGTCTGCTGGTCCTTGGTAGTGCTTTGGAGCACAGGTACCTCCTGCTTAGTAACCGTGTCACAGTAACGTCAGCTGGTACTCGGTTGTGACATTGCCTCTTTTCCTTCTGCTACCCGTCCGGGGTCCAGTACCGTCAACTGGTTCTCCCCAGTGCCTTTGGCCTAGGTGCCTCCATCTCCGTATCCGAGTTCCACCAATGTCTGCTGGTCCTTGGTAGTGCTTTGGAGCACAGGTACCTCCTGCTTAGTAACCGTGTCACAGTAACGTCAGCTGGTACTCGGTTGTGACATTGCCTCTTTTCCTTCTGCTACCCGTCCGGGGTCCAGTACCGTCAACTGGTTCTCCCCAGTGCCTTTGGTCTAGGTGCCTCCATCTCCGTATCCGAGTTCCACCAACGTCTGCTGGTCCTTGGTAGTGCTTTGGAGCACAGGTACCTCCTGCTTAGTAACCGTGTCACAGTAACGTCAGCTGGTACTCGGTTGTGACATTGCCTCTTTTCCTTCTGCTACCCGTCCGGGGTCCAGTACCGTCAACTGGTTCTCCCCAGTGCCTTTGGCCTAGGTGCCTCCATCTCCGTATCCGAGTTCCACCAACGTCTGCTGGTCCTTGGTAGTGCTTTGGAGCACAGGTACCTCCTGCTTAGTAACCGTGTCACAGTAACGTCAGCTGGTACTCGGTTGTGACATTGCCTCTTTTCCTTCTGCTACCCGTCCGGGGTCCAGTACCGTCAACTGGTTCTCCCCAGTGCCTTTGGCCTAGGTGCCTCCATCTCCGTATCAGAGTTCCACCAACGTCTGCTGGTCCTTGGTAGTGCTTTGGAGCACAGGTACCTCCTGCTTAGTAACCGTGTCACAGTAACGTCAGCTGGTACTCGGTTGTGACATTGCCTCTTTTCCTTCTGCTGCCCCTCCGGGTTCCAGCACAGTCAGCTGGTCCTCGTTACTTCCATTGTCTCTTGCTCCATCTGATACCCATCAGGGTTCCAGTAACGTCAGCTGGTTCTCGGAAATTAGACGACCTTAAAGACCACCCAGAAGAAGATGACGACAACAAGGACGACGAGCATGAAGCCAACCAGCCTGAACACCATCACAAAGAAAAAATAAAAGATTACCCAGAAGAAGATCACCAACAGGACAAAGAAGGTTAAGACAAACTACAAGATACAGAACAAGAGACAGAAGAACAATAAGCAGAAGATCAAAAAGCAGAAGAACATGAAGTATAAGACCAAAATGAAGAGCAAAATATATGCTCTAAATTCTAAGCAGAAGAAGACTAAGCAGTGTATGGGGGTCAGTCCGTTCCTCATCGTGGTGCCCCTGGAAAATGCCTGCTGCTGCAGGCTAAACTGAACACGGACAAATACTGTTGTAATTTAAATCTTTTGTGACAGCAAGAACGGAAGGATGAACAATTCATACTTTTACAGATTACAAGTACAGGAATCTCTGTTACAAATAAGAATATGATGAAGAAGATGAAGAGGAAGAAGATGAAGAATTTGAATATGAAGAAGATTAATTAGTTTAATAATAACAATATGAGTAATATAAACAAAAACATGAATAGCAAGAAGTTTAAGAAGATTAAGAAGGTGAAGATGAAGAATAATTTGATGAGAAAGATGATGCTGCTGAAGATTATGAAGGAGAAAGTGTGGCACTGGCAAAAGTTAAAAAGGTGAAGAGCATGGAAGTTGTGAAACATACATATTTGCCAAAATAGAAAAAAGGTTAACAACATTGTCAATTTGTTAGTCAATCCAAACGTATTTCCAAAAAAAATATATTAATGCTATTCCAATGCATTGGGTTAAACATGTATGCCTTTATTGTCTCCTCAACCTCCCCCAATACATTCTACATTAGTCTTTGTTGTTTTCCTTCATGTACAATTAACCAACAAGGCAAGAATGGTTTTTTTTAATGTCGATATTTGGTTCCCATAGACTTACATGGGACTTCCGGTATCGGAATCGGATATCGACGATATTTAGTGATATCGGCGATACCATTCCGATCCGATATTTTTAGATATCGAGCAGTATCGCTCAACACTAGTTAATATCGCTTCAGACCTTGTATTCCTGTTTTTGCTCTGACATTGTTAATAAATTTTCACATTGCAAATTTAACTCAGTGAGTGTGCGGTAAAATTCATTAGTATGATATTGGACTAATGTGTCCATTCTACCAGCACCTCAATCTATATACGGTTTGTGTGCACGCCAACCATCTTTACTACGTATTTTGACTCCATGTTTTTTTTCCCCAGAAACATGCAGGTATGGATTTTGCTGAGTGAAAATTCCAAACTGCCATTGAAGTGCCCAGAACCTCATCGCTAGAAAAATGCCAACATGTGGACGCTAAATGTGGTTTGTCCCATTTACAGCAATAGAAGACTTCCACATTTTCATAAAATCACTGATATTTAAAAAGTGGTTTAATAACAAGGAGTTACAGAGGATGTTCCCAACACCCATGGAACAATCAGCTCTGCAGACCCTGGTGGGTTTATCTAAAGATCAGGAGGCTACACAATTGAGTAAGATACCACCTTGCCTCTACCACAGATCTCAGAGGTTTCCACCCTTGTTCTAACATTGAACTATTTGTTCATCTAGTTTCGAAGGACTTTAAAAAAATCCCTGCTTGGATTTATAGGATAACCTTAATAGTGCAATCATTAACAAATTTAACAAAATTTGAGATATAGTTATCAAGCCTGCGGACAAGGGTGGAAACATCGTGATCTGGCCTCGTAAAATGTACAAGGCTGAGGCTTGGTGCGAGACAGCGAATGCTATCGAAAAATTACGTTTAACCCTCTCCTTTCATAATGTGATGCATTCCCCAAATTTTGGAGAGTCTGGAAGAAAAATGGAATCTCTAAACAACTACGTGAGGCACTAATAGTACCAGAGCCCAAATTCTCAATATTATATTCGCTCCCTAAAATACACAAGAACTGTAAGATACAACCTTGCAGACCGATAGTTTCAGGGGATGGCAACTTCTTGGAGCATATATGTAAATATATTGATACATTGTTGAAGCCATTGGTAGAAACTTTGCCATCCTTTGTCCGTAATACAACAGATTTCTTACAAAAGATAGATTTGATGCATGTGGATGGAAGTGCGACCATGGTGACGTGCTGTACATTAGTATTCGTCACCATGATGGCCTCAATGCGGTGTCCTATTACCTATCGACTTATATGATGGGGTAAGAAATTGATTTTATTTTACAGTTAATTTCGCTCTGACACTCAATTTTTTTCTTTTTTGGTGGGTCCTTCTACTTGCAGCTCCAAGGGACAGCCATGGGGGAGGCCTTTGTGCTGTGCTATGCCAATCTGTTCCTAGGACTGTAGGAGAGGGACCTTTTCCTGTCAGATCAATACTCGTCAATGGACCTCGTCCCCTTTTGGGCGCAGTACATTGACAACGTATTTTTGATCTGGCAGGGAAATCCTGCCGAGTAGGAATCTTTTTTTTCGACAAAGAATAAAAACTTGAATCTGCGTCTCATATATAGCATGTTTCAAGCTGACCTTTTTCGCAAAGAGACTTCTGTCCAAGCCTCATAATCACATCCTCCACATGTAATCAATGCAGTACCCACCGAGCAGTTCCTAAGAATCCGCCGCATTTGCTCCTATGAAACGGACTTCAAGAGGAGGGCGGCAGACTTAAGGGAACTATTTTGGGAGTGTGGTTATAGTAATTGTTCCATTACTTATGCCTATAACAGGGCCAGGAACTCCAGATGCCACAGTCTCATCTGTTATGAATGTGCTAGAGATGGTTTCTGAGCAGAGGCTCCCTCTGGTGGTTACAGACAGTACTGAACCTTACAGCGAGGAATGGCAATCTGGGATCACGGACTGGAGTGATATAAGGGAGGTTCCCTCCCATGATTGTTGCCGGTGATCAATTGTTCTTGTCTCAATTGTGGTTCCTGGTTCATTTGGAAGTTTCCTGGAGTCTTGCATGCATCTGCTGCTTTCAGATAAGATATTTTATGCTTTTCTTTTTGTGCTTGCTTTTTGCATAATTTTCTGTACTTTTGTGGAGGTCAGCCGGGTTCCCTCCTGGGGCCTGTGCTCCTCTCAGTTTATCTGTAGCCACTGTTATTTGTTCATTTGCTTTTTCCTGTTTTTTCAGTGGCTGCGGCCTAGTTTTGTTACACCAGAGATCTGATTTAGGTGGTGGAGATCGTGTGATCTCAGGTGTTTTTGCAATCAGAAGAGTGGTATTTTTTTAGGGTTTTTTGTTGGATTGCAGTCAGAATTCTTTCCTGTACTTTTCTGTCTAGATAGATTGGGCCCCAGTGTTTGCTCATTCTATTTTCAGTCTGTGTACGTGCTTCTTGTCTAACCGCCATTACATGTTTGGGGGCTTCCTATTTTCTTTGGGGATCTGCTCCGGGGCAGATAGCTTTCATCTTTCTGCCTTTAGGTGTAGTTGTCTCTCAGGCTGTGACGAGCCGTCTAGGATCAACGTAGGAACGCTCCATGGCTACCTCTTGTTGTGTGGTTAGTTCAGGTTACTGCAATCCAATAGGTTCCAGCCTCTCTGGTGTATTGCCGTTTTTTGCTTTTTCTCCTCAGCTACCTAAACATAACACTCATCAGTACACTGAAACCACGCCCCATGAATCTAAAATTAGAATAATCACACACAGGGTCGGACTGGCCCACTGGAGAACTGGAGGATTCTCCGGTGGGCCTAGGCAGCTGCTGCCTAGGGCCCCCACTGCTCCAGGGGCCCCCAGCCATTGAGCAGCTGGTATGGGGGCCCCCGGTGCCAGCGGAGCAGCATTGGATGACAGGAAGCAGAAGCCGATTGCTGCGGCTAAAGCCTGTTACCGCTGCTAAAGAGAAATGAATATTCACTGCTCTCCACGCCCCCATGGGCGTAGAGAGGGGTGGATATTAATTTTACTTTACCGACCGCTCTCCCCTAGCAGTGACAGAAAAGTCATGAGGACGTAAGAGCGCTCTGTTAGTAACTTGTGCCGCCGTCTGCAGCAGGCAAACATGTCAGCTGTGTAATCAGTGACGTCCATTATATCACCCCTGCTGAACCCCCTCACCCAGGAATCACTCTGACTGAGCCCCTCTACCCCTGTATTACCACTGACTGCACCCCCTCCCCCATATCGCACCTGCTGAACCCCCTCGACCCAGAATCACCCTGGCTGAGCCCCTTTCCCCCTGTATCACCCTGACTGCACACCCTCCTCCTGTATCACCCCTGACTACGCCATCACCCCCTGTATCACCCTGACCGCACCACCTCCCCCTGTATCACCTCTGACTGTGCCACCTCCCCCTTTATCACTGACTGCGCCACCTCCCCTGTAACACCCTGACTGCGCCACCTCGCTCTGTATCACCCTGACTGCGCCACCTCCCCCTGTATCACTCCTGGCAGTGCCACCTCCCCCTGTATCACCCTGACTGCGCCACCTCGCCCTGTATCACCCATGACTGACTGCGCCACCTCCCCCTGTATCACCACTGGTAGTGCCACCTCCCCCTGTATCACCCTGACTGCACCACCTCACCCTGTATCACCCAGACTGCGCCACCTCCACCTGTATCACCCCTGACTGACTGCGCCACCTCCCCCTGTATCACCCTGACTGACTGTGTCCCCTCCCCCTGTATCACCCTTGGCAGTGCAACCTTCCTCTGTATCACCCTGACTGACTGTGTCCCCTTCCCCTGTATTACCCCTGCCAGTGCCACCTCCCTCTGTATCACCCTGACTGCATCACCTCCCCTGTATCACCCCTGACTGTGTCCCTTCCCTCCGTATCACCCCTGGCAGTGCCACCTCTCTCTGTATCACACTGACTGCACCACCTCCCCCTGTATCACCCTAACTGCGCCACTCTCCCCTGTATCAACCGACTGTGTCCCCTCCCGTTGTATCAACCCTGGCAGTGCCACCTCCCTCTGTATCACCCTGACTGAGCTAACTTTCCCCCTGTTTCACCCCTGACTGTGTCCCCTCCCTTTGTATCACCACCTTCCTCTGTATCACACTGACTGAGCCCCTTTGTCACTGTATTACCTATGACTGACTGCACCACCTCCCCCTGTATCACCCGTGGCAGTGCCACCTCCCCCTGTATCACCCTGACTGCATCACCTCACCCAGTATCACCCTGACTGCGCCACCTCCCCTGTATCACCCCTGACTGTGTTCTCTCCCCCTGTATCACCCCTGACTGACTGTGCCACCTCCCCCTGTATCACCCCTGACTGCGCCACCTCCCCTTTATCACACCTGCTGAACCCACTCATCCCAGAATCACCCTGCCTGAGCCCCTTTCCCCCTCTATCACCCTGACTACACACCCTCCTCCTGTATCACCCCTGACTGCACCATCTCCCCCTGTATCACCCTGACTGCACCACCTCCCCCTGTATCACCTCTGACTGCGCCATCTCCCTGTTATGATTTGGTAGCCGAGGAGGACAGGAGCAAAAACAGCCAAGGCAGCCAAGACCCAGAGAGGTTGGGAACTATTGGGTTGCAGACCCCTAAACTAACCGCACAACTAGAAGCAGCCGTGGGACGTACCTACGGTGACCTAGACGCCTCGACACAGCCGGAGAGTTAGCTAAGCCTAAAGATAGAAAGAGGAAAGCTAACTGTCCCGGAGTAGCGTCCCAAAGGAATAGGTAGCCTCCACACATATAATGGCGGCTAGACAAGATGAAATACAAACGCAGGCAGAAAATAGAGTAAGGAAACGCTGGGGCCAAAAACTGTCTAGATAGGACAGGACAAGAAAGAATACTGTCTGCAACCCAGCAAAACCCTAGGAAATATTCCAACAATTCTGATTCCAAAAATGCTGAGACCACACGATCTCGCCCCCGCTAAATCAGATATCTGGTGTGAACAAGCAGCTACCCCGGAGCCACTGAAATAACAGGGACAAAGCAATTGAACAGAAATAAATGAGATACAGAGACCAGCGCAGGCCCCAGCAAGGGGACCCAGCTGACCACACACAGAAAGGCAGCAAAAACAAATAAAAGCAAAACCACAGAACCAAGCAGAAAATAACATCTCAATTTTCGCAGGAGACAGCAGAAAACCAGCTGACCTCCAAACTGGACCAGGAAGAGAAACTAATCACCGGCGAGGATCATGGGAAAGTTACTCCCTTAAATCCCCCAGTCATGACTCCCAGATTGCCAATCGTCAGCAGCTGAAAGGTCTCTGTCAGTCAAGTCTGGTTCAATAATATCAACAGCCACCAGAGGGAGCCCCAACTCAGAATCCAGAGAGTTCACAACAGTACCCCCCCCTTGAGGAGGGGTCACAGAGCCTTCACCTGCGTGACCAGGCCGATCAGGGTGAGCCCGGTGAAAGGCGCAAACCAATCTCTCCTCATGAATGTCGGAAGCAAACACCCAAGAATTGTCCTCCTGACCATAACCTTTCCACTTAACCAAGTACTGGAGTCTCCATCTAGCCAGACGAGAATCCAATATCTTCTCTACTTCATACTCCAAATTGCCCTCAACCAAAACAGGCTCAGGGGGCGCAGCCATAGGAACCAGTGGCTCAACAAACCTTTTCAATAAAGATTTGTGGAAGACGTTGTAAATCTTAAACTTCCCTGGAAGAGCCAAACGGAAGGAAACAGGATTAAGAATTTCCAAGATCTTATAAGGTCCAATGAACCTTGGCTTAAATTTTGGAGACGCAACCTTCATAGGGATATTTCTTGAGGACAACCAAACCATGTCACCCACTTTAAACCGAGGACCATCAGTCCTATGCCGGTTGGCAAACCGTTGGGCCTTCTCCTGAAAGAGAGACAACTTATCCACTACTTGATACCAAATCTGCTGCATTCTCTCCACCATAGAGTCAACACCCGGACAGAAAGTAGCCTCCACCTGCCCCGAAAGAAAATCGAGGATAAAACCCGAAATTGCAGAAAAAAGGGGACATCAAAGTGGCAGAACTAGCCCTATTATTTAGAGCAAATTCAGCCAAAGGCAAAAAAGAGACCCAGTCATCCTGATCAGCAGACACAAAACATCTCAAATAAGTTTACAAGGTCTGGTTTGTTCTCTCAGTCTGCCCATTGGTCTGAGGGTGAAACGCAGAGGAGAAAGACAGCTGAACTCCCAGTTTAGAACAAAAGGTCCTCCAAAATCTGGAAACAAACTGGACTCCTCTGTCACACACAATGTTCTATGGAATGCCGTGCAACCGAACCACCTGCTGAAAAAACAAGGGCACCAACTCGGAAGAGGATGGCAACTTCGGCAGTGGCACAAGATGAATCATCTTGGAAAACCTATCACAGATCACCAAATAACAGTAATTCTCTGAGAGACAGGGAGGTCGGAAATAAAATCCATAGAGATATGGATCCATGGCCTCCTGGGCACAGGCAATGGCATTAACAATCCACTAGAGCGAGAGCAAGGTTTGGACCGAGAACAAGTCCCACAGGACTGCACAAAGTTCCTAACGTCACGAGATAAGGTAGACCACCAAAAGGACCGACTCACCAAATCTCTAGTACCAAAAATACCGGGATGACCAGCCAACGCAGAGCAAAGAACTTCAGACATAATTTTTTCCCTCTATTAGTCTTGGACATACAATTTCCCCACAGGGCAGCGTTCAGGTTTATCCCCCTGAAATTGCTCCAGGGTCAGTCTCAAATCGGGTGGGATAGCAGAAAGAAAGACACCCTCCTTAAGAATGGCAGTAGGCTGTCACATCAAGAGAATCCGCAAGGAAACTCCTAGAGAGGGCATCCGTCTTAACATGCTTAGTTCAAAGGAGAAAGGAGACCACAAAGTTAAAACGCGTGAAAAACAAGGCTTGTTATTTTATGGTAGCTGAGGAGGCAGGAGCAAAAAACCGCATAGGCAGCCTAACACCAGAGAGGTTGGAAACTAATAGGTTGCAGACCCCTAAACTAACTGCACAACTAGAAGCAGCCGTGGAGCGTACCTACGGTGGTCCTAGACGCCTCGGCACAGCCGGAGAGATAGCTATCCCTGAAGATGGAAAGAGGAAAGCTAACTGCCCCGGCATAGACCCCAAAAGAGTAGGAAGCCCCCAAACATATAATGGCGGTTAGACAAGATGAAAATACGAACACAGACAGAAAATAGATTGAGCAAACGCTGGGGCCCAAAACTGTCTAGATAGGACAGCACAGGAGAGATTACTTTCTGCAACCCATAAAAACCCTAGGAAAAACTCCAACACTTCTGAATCCAAAAACACTGAGCCCACACGGTCTCGACCCCCTATATCAGATCTCTGGTGTGGACACGTAGCTACCCAGCAGAAAAATATCACAAGAACTGAGCAAATGAACAAATACAAAAGACGAACGGAGACCAGCCAAAGCCCCCCATAGGGGACCCGGCTGAAGACAAAAAGCAATGGCGCAAAAAGCAAGAAATTCAAACCACAGTAAAAAAAACTGAAAGAGACTTATCTGAATGCAAGCAGGAGACAGCAGGAAAGCAAGCTGAATTCCAAACTAAACCAGGAAGCACATTTGATCACCGGCGAGGATCATGGGAGATCAGCTCACTTATATCAGGCCAGTCAGTACCACCTGACACCAACTCGTTATCTGCAGGTGTAGGACTCTTGGTATTCAACATAGGTTCAATACCCTCAGCAACCACCAGAGGGAGCTTCAGCTCCGAAGTCGTCTCCAAAATGTTCACAACAAAGGCCCACCTGGCCTGTCTAGGATTCAATCGCTTGGCTGATTCGAGATAGATCAAGTTTTTGTGGTCAGTGAGGACCACAACTTTGTTTGGCTCCCTCTAACCAATGTCTCCACTCTTCGAATGCCCACTTCATAGCCAATAATTCCCGATTCCCCACATCATAATTACATTCAGCTGGGGAAAACTTTTGGGAGAAGAAGGCACAAGGGTTAATCTTAGAGGTTACAGGATCCCTTTGGGACAAAACGGCTCCTGCCCCAATCTCAGAAGCATCTATTTCCACCTGAAATGGGAGAGAAACATCAGGTTACCGCAAAACTGGAACAGAAGTGAATCTCTGCTTAAGCTCCTGAAAAGCCAAAACTGCCTCTGGAGACCAATTTACCACATCAGAGACTTTTTTGGTCAAATCAGTAAGTGGTTTCACAATACCAGAAAAATTACTTATAAATTTACGGTAAAAATTAACAAAACCCAAAAATCTCTGAAGAGCCTTCAATAAAGTGGGCTGAACCCATTCAGAAATGGCTTGAACCTTGACTGGGTCCATTTCAATAGCAGACGGAGACAAAATGAATCCCAAAAACGAAACCTTCTGTACGCCAAAGAGACATTTTGATCCCTTGACATACAAAGCATTTTCTCTCAAAATACGGAAAACCATCCGAACATGCTCCACGTGAGAATCCCAGTCATTAGAAAAAATCAAAATATCGTCCAGATAGACGATCAGAAACTTATCCACAGAATCCCAGAAAATATCATTCATGAAAGACTGGAAGACGGAAGGGGCATTAGTGAGCCCAAAAGGCACTCAAAACGCCCCTCAGGGGTATTAAACGCCGTCTTACATTCATCCCCGTGCTTAATGTGAATAAGATTATACGCCCCCTTAAGTTCAAGCTTGGTAAACCAACTAGCACTTTTCACTCAGGAGAATAAATCGGAAATCAGTGGTAACGGATACTGATATTTAACATTGATCTTATTAAGGAGACGATAGTCAATACATGGTCTCAATGAACCATCCTTTTTGGCCAAAAAGAAAAAGCCGGCACCCAAGGGTGACGAGGACGGTCGATTATGACCCTTCTCCAATGACTCCTTGATATAAGATCGCATAGCATCATGCTCAGGTACAGACAAATTAAAGAGCCGACCCTTGGGAAATTTACAACCAGGCACCAACTCAATTGAGCAATCATAACTCCTATGAGGAGGCAAGGACGCAGACTAACTTTCACTAAACACATAAGAATAATCAGCCAAATAGCCGGGGATCTCCTGAGGCTGGGGAGAGGTAGAAAACACAGGAGTGTCACCATGAACACATTGACAACCCCAACTGGCCACAGACACAGATTTCCAATCCAAAACAGGATTATGGGTCTGCAACCAAGGAAAACTCAGTACAATAATGTCATGCAAATTATGCAACACTAAAAATTTACAATTCTCTTGGTGGTCCGGGGCTACCCGCATTATCACATTGTTCCAAAACTGGGGTTTATTCTCCGACAAAGGAGTTGAATCAATGCCCAGCAAAGGAATAGGAGTCCGCAGGAGTACCATGGGAAAACCACAACGTTTGGCAAAATCTAAATCCATCAGGTTCAGGGCTGCTCCTGAATCCACAAAAGCCTGAGCAGAAAATGTGGACAAGGAGCAGATCAAGGTAACAGTCAAGAGAAATTTAGACTGTACATTGCCCAAAACAAATAAGCTTGAGAAACGTCTTCCCCCGCTTAGGACAGACGGAAATAGCATGAGAAGCGTCTCCACAATAAAAACACAACTTATTACGTTTCCGAACTTCTCAACGCTGAGCCCCAGAAACAATCCCATCACACTGCATGGGCTCAGGGGCCCATTCGAAAGGCAACACAACCTCCCGCATAGCTTTACGTTCACGCAAGCGTCAGTCAATTTGAATAGCCAATGACATAGAATCGTTGAGCCCCAAGGGAACAGGAAATCCCACCATAACATCTTTTACGGTCTCTGCCAGCCCTTTCCGAAAAAGAGCCGCGAGTGCATCATCGTTCCATTTAGTGAGAACTGCCCATTTTTGGAAATTCTGACAATATAACTCTGCTGTTTCCTGACCCTGGTTCAATGCCAATAAGGTTTTCTCAGCTTGATCAATCACATTAGGTTCATCATACAATAAGCCCAGAGCCTGAAAAAACACATAAACATTAGCCAAAACAGGATCCCCAGGTGTCAGTCAAAACGCCCAATCCTGAGGGTCACCGCGCAACAGGGAGATGACAATTTTAACCCGCTGTACCGAGTTCCCTGAGGAATTAGGTTTCAAGGCAAAAAACAATTTACAATTGTTCTTAAAGTTCAAGAATTTAGACCAATCTTCAAAAAATAAATCAGGAATAAGGATCTTAGGTTCTGCAGCAGACAACTGAGTGAGATAGACAGAAATACTCCGAACTTCAGCAGCAATCTGCTCAACACGATCGGACAAATGCTTAATTTCCATTGAAGAAAAAGTCCTCCTCCAGCCCCCAGAGAAAAAGAGGAAAAAATAAATAAAAAATTCTGACAACTTTTTTTAAATATTTTTTCCTTCCTTTGAGGACCCTAAGATTACGGTTAGGCCGGTGATTCTGTTATGATTTGGTAGCCGAGGAGGACAGGAGCAAAAACAGCCAAGGCAGCCAAACACCCAGAGAGGTTGGGAACTAATGGGTTGCAGAAACCTAAACTAACCGCACAACTAGAAGCAGCCGTGGGACGTACCTACGGTGACCTAGACACCTCGACACAGCCGGAGAGTTAGCTAAGCCTAAAGATAGAAAGAGGAAAGCTAACTGCCCCGGAGTAGCGTCCCAAAGGAATAGGTAGCCCCCACACATATAATGGCGGTTAGACAAGATGAAATACAAACGCAGGCAGAAAATAGAGTAAGCAAACGCTGGGGCCAAAAACTGTCTAGATAGGACAGGACAGGAAAAAATACTGTCTGTAACCCAGCAAAACCCTAGGAAAAATTCCAACACTTCTGATTCCAAAAATGTTGAGACCACACGATCTCGCCCCCCGCTAAATCAGATCGCTGGTGTGAACAAGCAGCTACCCTGCAGCCACTGAAATAACAGGGACAGAGCAATTGAACAGAAATAAATGAGAAACAGAGACCAGGCCAGACCTCAGCAAGGGGACCTGGCTGACCACACACAGAAAGGCAGCAAAAACAAATAAAAGCAAAACCACAGAAGCAAGCAGAAAATAACTTATCTGAATTTTCGCAGGAGACAGCAGAAAACCAGCTGACATCCAAACTGGACCAGGAAGAGAAACTAATCACCGGCGAGGATCATGGGAAAGTTACTCCCTTATATCCCCCCAGTCATGACTCCCAGATTGCCACTCATCAGCAGCTGAAATGTCTCTGTCAGTCAAGACTGGTTCAATAATATCAACAGCCACCAGAGGGAGCCCCAACTCAAAATCCAGAGAGTTCACAACACCTCCCCCTATATCACTCTGACTGCGCCACCTCCCCCTTTATCACTCTGACTGCACCACCTCACCCAATATCACCTTGGCTGAGCCCCTCTACCCCTGTATGACCCCTGACTGAACTCTCTCCTTTTGTATCACACCTGACTGCACCACCTCCTCCTGTATCACCCTAACTGACTGTGTCCCCTCCCTTTGTATCACCCCTGGCAGTGCCACCTCCCTCTGTATCACCCTGACTGCACCACCTCCCTCTGTATCACCCTGACTGTGCCACCTTCCCCTGTATCACTGTGGCTGACTGTGTCCCCTCCCCCTGTATCACTCCTGGCAGTGACACCTCCATCTGTATCACCCTGACTGCACCACCTCCCCCTGTATCACCAATGACTTACTGTGTCCCCTCCCTCTGTTTCACCCCTGGCAGTGCCACCTCCATCTGTATCACCCTGACTGCACCACCTCCCCCTGTATCACCCCAGACTGTGTCCCCTCCCTCTGTATCACCCCTGGCAGTGCCACCTCCATCTGTATCACCCTGACTGCACCACCTCCCTCTGTATCACCCTGACTGAGCTCCCTCTCCACTTGTATTACCCCTGACTGTGTCCCCTCCCTCTGTATCACCCTGACTGAGCCCCTCTCTCACTGTATTACCCCTGACTGACTGAGCCCCCTCCCCCTGTATTACCCGTGTTCACTCCCCCTGAATCACCCTGATTGAGCCCCTCACTCTTTGTATTACCCCTGATTGACTGTGTCCCCTTCCTCTGTATCACCGTGACTGCGCCACCTCCCCCTGTATCACCCTGATTGAGCCCCTCTCCTCCTTTATTACCCCTGACTAAAACTTTTCTTTCCCTACTACTAACAAAATGAGGCCCTTCATAAAACGTTATGGCCTTATAGGTGGCTGAGAGATTTCTGTAAAAAATGTATTACTCCAATGTCATATATAAGTGATCTAGGACCCCCACCACTAGAAGAAGGGGCATTCACATAATGTATTTGCTGCAGAAATCAAACAGCAAATTAACATCGGCAATATCCACACAGACATTGTGCAGATATTGAGCAGACATTGCTGCGCTTACTACTATGTAATGTCGCACCGTTACCACTGACCTGATTCTTTGTATTGCAAAGGATGAAATCAGTGGTGAATATCCGCAGTCGCTTCCTGCCGCGGATTTTCTCTGCGTATAGATGAGCTGTCATAAAATCCTCTCCACTACACCCGTGCTATAACACATTGGCCTAGTGGTTAATAAACACCAGGGAACATTTATCATTGAGTTTGAACCAAAATGTGTGCGCCAACTCGTTATATCATTAAGACGTGTACTACCTTATGTTATACCCTGATATTAGCGTGTTATATTGCACAATTGGTGGTATTTATTTCTATGTAGCTACATAGAGGGCCCCAAGAATGATTTTGTCTGGTGGGCCCAAGGTGCTCCAGTCCGACGCTGATCAAACAGTACCATTCCCAATGGAATCTAATGAAAAAAATGTAATCAAGTACTGGCCCATATTGTTGGCTGACAAGACTTTTAAGCAATATTTTCCAATACAACCAAGTGTTGCAGCTAGGTGTAGAAAGAATTTATGAGCATATTGGTGCACAGCCATTACGGTCAAAATGATCAGTCCATCTTGCCTTTTGCTGATACTCATGAGGATTTCATCCCTGTTCGGGGTATGTGGCATGCCCTAACATCGAGCATGCCACGACATTCTACTCATCCGATGGTACTAATGAGTGTAAGATTATGGAGTCCATTAGTTGCTCCACAAAAGTAGTTATGTACTGCGCAATATGTCCCGGTTCTAAAACTTATGTGGGACTCACCACACGGACTTTAAAAATAAGAATCCGAGAACATATAAGGGACATCATAGACTAACAATATTATAATATATATACAGTACAGACCAAAAGTTTGGACACACCTTCTCATTCAATGATTTTTCTGTATTTTCATGACTATGAAAATTGTAGAATCACACTGAAGGTATCAAAACTATGAATTAACACATGTGGAATTATACATTACACTTTACAAAAAAGTGTGAAACAACTGAAAACATGTCTTATATTCTAGGTTCTTCAAAGTAGCCACCTTTTGCTTTGGTTACTGCTTTGCACGCAGAAAAGGTGAACGGATGGACTCTACATGCCTGGTTCCCACCGTGAAGCATGGAGGAGGTGGTGTGATGGTGTGGGGGTGCTTTGCTGGTGACACTGTTGGGGATTTATTCAAAATTGAAGCGGTGAGCGGTCCAGCTCACCCCAAACCATCTCGATTGGGTTCAGGTCTGGTGACTGTGGAGGCCAGGTCATCTGGCATAGCACCCCAACACTCTCCTTCTTGGTCAAATAGCCCTTACACAGCCTGGAGGTGTGTTTGGGTCATTGTCCTGTTGAAAAATAAATGATGGTCCAACTAAACGCAAACCGGATGGAATAGCATGCTGCTGCAAGATGCTGTGGTAGCTATACTGGTTCAGTATGCCTTCAATTTTGAATAAATCCCCAACAGTGTCACCAGCAAAGCACCCCCACACCATCACACCACCTCCTTCAATGCGTCACGTTGGGAACCAGGCATGTAGAGTCCATCCGTTCACCTTTTCTGCGTGCAAAGCAGTAATCAAAGCAAAAGGTGGCTACTTTGAAGAACCTAGAATATAAGACATATTTTCAGTTGATTCACACTTTTTTGTAAAGTGTAATGTATAATTCCACATGTGTTAATTCATAGTTTTGATGCCTTCACTGTGATTCTACAATTTTCATAGCCATGAAAATACAGAAAAATCTTTGAATGAGAAGGTGTGTCCAAACTTTTGGTCTGTACTGTATATATACACACACACACACAATTTTTTTTTTCATCTTTTACAATTTAAAAATCACAGAAAGAAGTGGGCCAATGCAAAAGTTTGAGCACCCTGCATAGTTAGTACTTAGTAGCACCCCCGTATTGTTATCTTTAGGTAGCTGAATAGCCGGAGCAAAAAAAACGCATAGGTAGCCTAACACCAGAGAGGTTGGAAACTAATAGGTTGCAGACCCCTAAACTAACAGCACAACTAGAAGTAGCCGTGGGATGATCCTACGGTGCCCTAGACGCCTCGTCACAGCCGGAGAGATAGCTATCCCTAAAGATGGAAAGAGGAAAGCTAACTGCCCGAAAGAATAGGAAGCCCCCAGGCATATAATGGCGGTTAGACAAGACGAAACCACAGTAAAAAAAAAACTGAAAGAGACTTATCTGAATGCAAGCAGGAGACAGCAGAAAAGCAAGCTGAATTCCAACCTAGACCAGGAAGAACAATTGATCACCGGCGAGGATCATGGGAGGTCAGCTCACTTATATCAGGCCAGTCAGTATCACCTGACAACCACTCGTTAACTGCAGGTGTAGGACTCTTGGTGTTCAACATAGGTTCAATACCCTCAGCAACCACCAGAGGGAGCTTCAGCTCCGAAGTCGTCTCCAATATGTTCACAACACCATATCACAGCTTATAAACACTTTTTGTAGCCAGCCAAGAGTCTTGCATTTCTTGTTTGAGGGATTTTCATCCATTCTTCCTTGGAAAATTCTTCCAGTTCTGTGAGATTCCTGGGTCATTTTCCATGTACTGCTATTTTGAGGTCTAACCACAGATTTTCAATGATGTTTAGGATCGGTCAGGGGACTGTGAGGGCCTTATTAAAACCTTCAGCTTGTGCTTTTTGAGGTAGTCTATTGAGAATTTTAACGTGCAATTAGGATCATTTTCCATTTGTAGAAGCCATCCTCTTTTCAACCTCAGCTTTTTTTTTACAGATCGTGTTATGTTTACATCGAGAATTTGTTGAAATGTCATTGAATCCATTCTTCTCGCTACCCATGAAATGTCCCCAGTGCCATTGGCCGCAACACAAACCAAAGCATAATTGATCCATCCCCAAGCATAATGTTTGTCGAGATTTTTTTCCTGAAATTCCGTGCCCTTTTTTCTCTACAAATACCTTTGATCATTGTGGCAAAAGAGTTCTAATTTAACCTCACTGGTCCACAGGACTTGTTTCCAAAATGTATCAGGCTTGTTTAGATGTTCTTTTGCTTACTTCTGAAGATGAATTTTATGATGAGGACGCAGGATATGTTTTATTCTGATGAGCTCACATGAAAACTAATACCTAAAATCAGATTGTATTAATTAAATTAACTTAAAATCAACACATCAACACTTACTATATTACGCCTACAACAGGCAAATTAGTCAAACCAAAATGGTGGTATAGATTGCCAAAATACCCTAAATGACCCTGATGCACCCTATTGCATCCCTTCCTTGCCACGGAGGTTAGCACCCTAACTTTGGCGCAATGTGGCTCCCACGCTCACTATCAGAGATCTATGCCAGAACATAATTAGTATGTAAGCAATGGTGCAGCGGTCTCAAGGGGCGCCAAAGGAATAATGGACAATTTAATAAATGTTAGCCAAACTTTATTCTTCCTCCAATACCACTGCCACAACGCGTTTCAACGGTCCAAACCGTCTTCATCAGGTGGGGTAAAGGAGAATATTACAATAGCAACTTTATAAAGGGGTGGTAATTAACATAATTTAGACCACATGTGTTCATTTTAACCTCTTCATTGCAAAACTCCATATAAAGCATTCATTGTCAATTAACCTCTTATTTCCCCTTGAAACTCCTATTAAAAACCCTACATGAACTCATAAAAACTCCATCAATTTTAAAACGCAACCTGGGAACCTTCCCAGCGTGCCTTGACATTCCTATACTGCAATTTTCGACCTCCAATTCAGAAGTTTAGTTTCTTAAAGGGACAGTACACTTTCAGATAAAATGGCGGAAAATGACCTTATACAGTTCCTAAAACTATTGTAAGCCCCATAAATTTTAAAACCCACCCTGGGAACCTTCCCAGCTTGTCTTGACATTGTTATACTGTAATTTTAAACCCCCAATTCAGAAATTTAATTTCTTTAAGGGACAGTACGCTTTTAAAAATAAAATGGCGAAAAATAACCTTATACAGTTCCTAAAACTATTGTAAACCCCATAAATTTTAAAGCATACCCTGGGAAACTTCCCAGCGTGTCTTGACACTATTATACTGCAATTGTAAACCCCCGATTTAAAAGTTTAATTTCTTAAAGGGACAGTACACTTACATATGAAATGGCTGAAAATAGCCTTATACATTTGCCCATTACTATTATAAAGTCCATCAAACCACACTATCCATTCGCCTAATCAAAACCTACACTCACAGTGAACCAAGCGACCCAAAAAGAATGTAAAAGGGACAACATTAAACCCGCTAGAATTTAATGATTTGATGTATTCTCAATCATAAGGTTCAAACCCTCAGGGTACAAAGTACCCATCTTATATATCCAAAAACTTTCTTTCTTGATAAGTGTACTCAATCGTTCTTGTCCTTTATCCACAATATGGTCAATAAGGGTTATTTTCATTTTACTCGGGTCTTTCTGATGGTGATTTGCATAGTGTCTAGAGACACTATGTGATTGATACCCTGCCCTTATATTAGATCTATGTTTATTTAATCGGGCATGGGCCGTTTGAATTGTCCGACCTATGTATTGCAGGCCACATGGGCACTCCAACAAATATACTACATAGGTGGATTGGCAAGGTAATCTCTGTTTAATCTGAAAATCCTCATTGGTAGTATTAGATTTAAAGGTTTTTTCATTATTGGTTATAACACATGCATTTAGGCGTATTGCATGCGAAACAGCCTCCTGCGTTAATATTAGTCGTCACATCCCTTGTTCTTTCTGTTCGTGTTGCTGGGAGCAAGCAAGGTTTTTAAGCTTCTGTTCTTCCTAAAGATAATATTTGGTTTCTCAGGGATGCTTTTAGAAAGGATGGGATCACCTTTTAAAATAAACCAATGTTTTTGTAATAGTTCCCGTACTATCGACCTAGATTGGCGAAATGTGGTAATTAAACTCCACTTGGTCTTTTCCTCTGTTTTTAAAAAAGCCCTATCCCAATTCTCCCTTCTATTTAGACACGAATCTTGCGATAGGGTGCACGTTCTTTTGTATGCATCTTTTAAAAGTTTTTTTGGATAGCCTTTTTCCAAGAATCTCTTTTGGAGAATCTTGGATTCCACCTCAAAATCAGAGTCTAAAGTATAATTTTTCCTGACCCTCCAGTACTGCCCATAAGGTACATTTTTTATCCATCCGGGGAGGTGACCACTGTTAAACTTAAGGTAGCTGTTCACATCCACTGGTTTAAAGAACGTGGATGTGTATACTCTCCCCAGGTGGTCGAACTGCACCCATAAATCCAAGAATTGGAGATAAGTAGATGAAACTGTGGCCGTGAACTTTATTCCCCAATCATTAGTATTTAATGTATCCACAAAGCTCAATGCCTCCTCCACTGATCCATGCCATATAATGAATAAATCATCTATAAAACGCCTATAGAAGAGTACTCTACCTGTGGATGATCCAGGCTGCACAATGAGGACGGATTCCACCGCACCCATGAAGAGCTTGGCGTAACTTGGTGCAAATATCGTCCCCATTGTGCAGCCCCTGATCTGTTTGTATAATCCTTCTTCAAAGGAAAACACATTGTTCTCCAATATGAATGCTATTGCGCTCAGGATGAATTCTCGTTGGTTTGCAGGCATATTAGTGTCACTAGTCAAAACCTCTTCAATTACCTTTAATCCCAATGTATGTGATATCTATAATATAACGCTGGGAGCGTCACTCTGTCTGAAGCCTTAATAGACTGCGCAAGCTCGATGCGCCTGTGCAGTCTGGACAGAGTGACGCACCCGAGGATGAGGAGGGTGGCCCAGGAGATCGCAGTATGCGTAAGTACTGAACGCATACCGCGATCTCCGGCACAAGTTACCGATCCGGTGTGCAGGCGCCTGGATGGATGTCAGGAGAGGGCGGGATGTGGCGCCGGAATCGACGCATGCCCAGTGCGCGCTTTCCGGCGCCATATTGTTGAAGACACTGCAGTGTCTTCAAGAAAATGGCGCCGGAAAGTGAGGACTGCGCAGGCGCCGATATCGCCGTCATCGGCGCATGCCCAGTCCGCGCTTTCCGGCACCATTTTCTTGAAGACACACTGCAGTGTGTTCAAAAAAAAATGGTGGTGCAAAGCTAGAACTGCGCAGGCGCCGATACAATCCCGCCCTCTCCTGCACCTCAAGGCGAGACTCAGGCCCCTTTATCAGTGTCTGCATGAGAGTGGCGCGGTGTGCGCAGGCGCACAGTGAATGTAACTGTCGCCTGCGCATCACCGCCATTTTAAAACCGCTGCCCCTTCTGGTTACATCACTGTTGCATTTAGCTGTGTAGCTGACGCCCACAAATCACCCCGTTAAAAAAAAAAAACAGAACTGCGCCACACAGTGCCTCTGGAGTCCTGTCAGAAAAAAAAGCGGTACAGATAAATTCCACGCCACACAGTGCCTCTGGAGTCCTGTCAGGAAAAAAAGCGGTACAGATAAATTCCGCGCCACACAGTGCCTCTGGAGTCCTGTCAGAAAAAAAAGCGGTACAGATAAATTCCGCGCCACACAGTGCCTCTGGAATCCTGTCAGAAAAAAAAACGGTACAGATAAATTCCGCGCCACACAGTGCCTCCAGTGTGTCACAGAAAAAAAAGCGGTACAGATAAATTCCGCGCCACACAGTGCCTCCAGTGTGTCACAGAAAAAAAAGCGGTACAGATAAATTCCGCGCCACACAGTGCCTCCAGTGTGTCACAGAAAAAAAAATTGGGCACATATATTCTGCGCCATCCAGTGCCTCCAGTGTGTCACAGAAAAAAAAATTGGGCACATATATTCTGCGCCATACAGTGCCTCCAGTGTCAGAAAAATAAAAAATTGGGCACATATATTCTGCGCCATCCAGTGCCTCCGGTGTCAGAAAAATAAAAAGTTGGCCACATATATTCTGCGCCATCCAGTGCCTCCAGTGTCAGAAAAATAAAAAATTGGGCACATATATTCTGCGCCATCCAGTGCTTTCGGTGTCAGAAAAATAAAAAGTTGGCCACATACATTTTGCGCCATCCAGTGCCTCCGGTGTCAGAAAAATAAAAAATTGGGCACATATATTCTGCGCCATCCAGTGCCTCCAGTGTCAGAAAAATAAAAAATTGGGCACATATATTCTGCGCCATCCAGTGCCTCCGATGTCAGAAAAATAAAAAGTTGGCCACATATATTCTGCGCCATCCAGTGCCTCCGGTGTCAGAAAAATAAATAATTGGGCACATATATTCTGCGGCATCCAGTGCCTCTGGTGTCAGAAAAATAAATAATTGGGCACATATATTCTGCGCCATCCAGTGCCTCCGGTGTCAGAAAAATAAAAAATTGGGCACATATATTCTGCGCCATCCAGTGCTTTCGGTGTCAGAAAAATAAAAAGTTGGGCACATATATTCTGCGCCATCCAGTGCCTCCGGTGTCAGAAAAAAAAAAATTGGGCACATATATTCTGCGCCATCCAGTGCCTCCGGTGTCAGAAAAATAAAAAATTGGGCACATATATTCTGCGCCATACAGTGACTCCGGTGTCAGAAAAATAAAAAGTTGGCCACATATATTCTGTGCCATCCAGTGCCTCTGGTGTCAGAAAAATAAATAATTGGGCACATATATTCTGCGCCATCCAGTGCCTCCAGTGTCAGAAAAATAAAAAATTGGGCACATATATTCTGCGCCATCCAGTGCCTCCGGTGTCAGAAAAATAAAAAGTTGGCCACATATATTCTGCGCCATCCAGTGCCTCTGGTGTCAGAAAAATAAATAATTGGGCACATATATTCTGCGCCATACAGTGCCTCCGGTGTCAGAAAAATAAAAAATTGGGCACATATATTCTGCGCCATCCAGTGCTTTCGGTGTCAGAAAAATAAAAAGTTGGCCACATATATTCTGCGCCGTCCAGTGCCTCCGGTGTCAGAAAAATAAAAAATTGGGCACATATATTCTGCGCCATACAGTGCCTCCGGTGTCAGAAAAGTAGAAAATTGGGCACATATATTCTGCGCCATCCAGTGCCTCCAGTGTCAGAAAAATAAAAAGTTGGGCACATATATTCTGCGCCATCCAGTGCCTGCGGTGTCAGAAAAATAAAAAATTGGGCACATATATTCTGCGCCATCCAGTGACTCCGGTGTCAGAAAAATAAAAAGTTGGCCACATATATTCTGCGCCATCCAGTGCCTCCGGTGTCAGAAAAATAAAAAATTGGGCACATATATTC
Source organism: Oophaga sylvatica (assembly GCA_033576555.1). Classification (NCBI taxonomy): domain Eukaryota; kingdom Metazoa; phylum Chordata; class Amphibia; order Anura; family Dendrobatidae; genus Oophaga; species Oophaga sylvatica. The sequence continues at coordinate 35,393,437 of JARQOD010000003.1, read as the reverse complement.
TGCGCCATCCAGTGCCTCCGGTGTCAGAAAAATAAAAAATTTATCACATATATTCTGCGCCATACAGTGCCTCCGGTGTCAGAAAAATAAAAAATTGGGCACATATATTCTGCGCCATCCAGTGCCTCCGGTGTCAGAAAAATAAAAAATTGGCCACATATATTCTGCACCATACAGTGCCTCCGGTGTCAGAAAAATAAAAAGTTGGCCACATATATTCTGCGCCATTCAGTGCCTCTGGTGTCAGAAAAATAAAAAATTGGCCACATATATTCTGCGCCATCCAGTGCCTCCGGTGTCAGAAAAATAAAAAATTGGGCACATATATTCTGCAACATCCAGTGCCTCCAGTGTCAGAAAAATAAAAAATTGGGCACATATATTCTGCGCCATCCAGTGCCTCCAGTGTTAGAAAAATAAAAAATTGGGCACATATATTCTGCGCCATCCAGTGCCTCCAGTGTCAGAAAAATAAAAAATTGGGCACATATATTCTGCGCCATCCAGTGCCTCCGGTGTCAGAAAAATAAAAAGTTTGGCACATATATTCTGCGCCATCCAGTGCCTCCGGTGTCAGAAAAATAAAAAATTGGGCACATATATTCTGCGCCATCCAGTGCCTCCGGTGTCAGAAAAATAAAAAGTTTGGCACATATATTCTGCGCCATCCAGTGCCTCCGGTGTCAGAAAAATAAAAAGTTGGCCACATATATTCTGCGCCATCCACTGCCTCCGGTGTCAGAAAAATAAAAAATTGGGCACATATATTCTGCGCCATATAGGGCCTTCGGTGTCTGACAGAAAAATAAAAAATTAACCACATATATTCTGCGCCATCCAGTGCCTCCGGTGTCTGACTGAAAAAAAAAAAATTGGTCACATATATTCTGCACCATCCAGTGCCTCCGGTGTCAGAAAAATAAAAAGTTTGCCACATATATTCTGCACCATCCAGTGCCTCCGGTGTCAGAAAAATAAAAAATTGGGCACATATATTATGCACCATCCAGTGCCTCCGGTGTCAGAAAAATAAAAAATTGGGCACATATATTCTGCGCCATCCAGTGCCTCCAGTGTCAGAAAAATAAAAAATTGGGCACATATATTCTGCGCCATCCAGTGCCTCCAGTGTCAGAAAAATACAAAATTGGGCACATATATTCTGCGCCATACAGTACTTCCGATGTCAGAAAAATAAAAAATTGGGCATATATATTCTGCACCATACAGTGCCTCCGGTGTAAAAAAAAAAATAAAAAATTGGCCACATATATTCTGCGCCATCCAGGGCCTCCAGTGTCAGAAAAATAAAAAATTGGGCACATATATTCTGCGCCATCCAGTGCCTCCAGTGTCAGAACAATAAAAAATTGGGCACATATATTCTGCGCCATCCAGTGCCTCCGGTGTCAGAACAATAAAAAATTGGCCACATATATTCTGCGCCATCCAGTGCCTCCGGTGTCAGAAAAATAAAAAATTGGGCACATATATTCTGCGCCATACAGGGCCTCCGGTGTCTGACTGAAAAAAAAAACATTTGGTAAACTTTAAAACCTTATTCGTTCCGTAAATTCATAATAATGCCACCCAAACGAAAGCAAGTTTTTTCTCAGGAGGAAACTGAGGCAAAAAGAAAAAAAAGAGCAGAAGCTCAAAAGGTTCGTAGAAGTAGAGGTAAAAAACAGCACCTTAAATTGCAGCATGAAGACACTGTCAGAAGAAGGGCTGCCCGTCATAATGTCACACAAGAAAAGGGTAAAAAGATGCGCAAAGCTGACACTGAAAGGCATAGGTCTGCCCAAGAGAGTATGACAGAAAGTGAGCTTCAGCAGCATCGCAAAGCCAATGCTGAGACAAAAAGAGTAGCCCGTGCTAAACAACCTGCCCGCTGGGGTAAGAACGTAAGATGTCGCAACACTGCTTTACTGACTGAAAACTTCAATGAAGACGACATTGAAGCGTGCTATCTTGGCCCAATGAACAACAAATGCTTATTTTGTATTGCCAACCATTTCCAAAATAAAATTACAACAAACTGTTGTCATAATGGAACCATCATACTGGAAGAAGTACGAATGAATCCCTATATTACTAACTGCATGAAGAGATTGGAACCAAACTCCAAGAATTTTATGGAAAACATAAGATCATACAATAGTGCAAACTGTTGTGAATGGACTTGAAATGAGTTCTGAGCAGAGGCTCCCTCTGGTGGTTACAAGCGGTACTGGACTGTCCAGTGAAGATTGTGAGGATTGGGAATCAGGTGTCACTGACTGGTCTTATTTAAGGGAGTCGCCTTCCCATCAGGGTTGCCGGTGATCAATTGTTCTGGTCTCAATCCTTGATTCCTGTTTCCTTTGTAGCCTGCTGTGTCGTGTCTGCATCTCCTGCTAACAGATAAGACTTTTTCTTCTTTTTGTTTTTGTGCTTGATTTTTGCATTTTGTCCTGCACTTCTCTGGGGGCCTTCAGGGTCCCCTCCGGGGGCTTTTGCCCTCTCAGTTTAGTTCAGCCACTTACGTTTTTGCACATTTGCTTTTTCCAGTTTTTTCAGTGGCTGCTGTTTTGATTTTGTTACACCAGAGAACTAATTTAGGTGGTAGAGGTCGTGTGATCTCAGGTGTTTTTGAAATTAGTAGAGTTGGTGCTTTTCAGGGTTTTTTGGGATTGCAGTAAGTGCCCTTCCTATCCCTTTCTATTTAGTTAGTTTGGGCCCCAGCGTTTGCTCATACTATTTTCTGTCTGTGTCAGTATTTCTTCTTGTCTAACCGCCATTACATGTTTGGGGGCTTTCTATGTTCTTTGGGGATCTGCTCCGGGGCCGATAGCTTTCCTCTTTCTATCTTTAGGTATACTTACTCAGGCTGTGACGAGGCGTCTAGGACCAACGTAGGAACGCTCCACGGCTGCCTCTAGTTGTGGTGGTTAGTCAGGGTACTGCAATCTCATAGATTCCAACTGCTCTGGTGTATTGCCTTTTTTTACCTGCACTCCTCAGCTACCAAATCATAACAGTATCACCGGCCAAAACTGAAAATTATATGGTACTCACAGAAGGGAAAAATATTGTGAAAGAAAAAAAAAAAAAAAAGGTTGTCAGAGTTGTCAGAGATATTTTTCTGTTTGTTGCATTTTTATTTTTTTCCCTCTGTATCTCTGGGTGCTGGGGAGGATTTTTTCTCTCAATGGAGTTTGCACAGTTGTCTGGCCGTGTGGATCAGCTTGCCACTGAGGTTCGGAGTATTGCTACCTATCTTGCTAGGTTGCCTGTTGTGGAACCTAGGATTCCCATGCCAGATTTGTTTTTGGGGGATCGAGCCAAGTTTCTGAATTTCAAAAATAATTGTAAATTGTTTTTTGCCTTAAAAACTAAGTCCTCAGGGAACGCAGCGCAGCAGGTTCAAATTGTCATCTCTCTCTCCTGCGCGGCGATCCTCAGGATTGGGCTTTTTCCCTGACACCTGGGGATCCTGTTTTGAGTGATGTTGATGCATTTTTTCAGGCCTTGGGGTTATTGTACGATGAGCCTAATGTCACTGATCAAGCTGAAAAAGCCTTGTTGGCATTAAATCAGGGGCTTGATGACGCTGAGTTATACTGTCAGAGATTCCGCAGGTGGGCAGTCCTGACCAAATGGAATGACGACGCTTTGGCAGCCCTTTTTCGGAAGGGTCTGTCAGATAATGTAAAGGATGTTATGGTGGGATTCCCTGTCCCCTCTGGTCTCAATGATTCTATGTCATTAGCGATTCAAATTGACAGACGTTTGCGTGAGCGGAGAAGTATGCGTGGAATAGTGTTGCCTTGTGAACCTGCTTCTGAACCCATGCAGTGTGATAAAGTGGTTTCTGGGGCACAGCGTCATGAGTTTCGAAAGCGCAATTTGTTATGTTTCTACTGTGGTGATGCCTCTCATGCTATTTCAGTCCGCCCTAAGCGGGGAAGACGTTTTGCACGCTCAGTTGTCTTGGGTAGTGTTCAGACTAAGTTTTTATTAACTGTTACTCTGATATGCTCTCTGTCCTCATTTTCTGCTCAGGCTTTCGTTGATTCGGGAGCAGCTATTAACCTGATGGATTTTGATTTTGCTAAACGTTGCGGGTTTCCCTTGATACCCCTACAGAAGTCTATTCCTGTCATGTATAGTGTACAGTTCCTATAGCGTCTTGTGCTTGGGTGCGAGGAAAACACAGGAGACACAGGTTGATATGAAATAACTTGTATTACTTCATACAAGCATGCTGAAAAGTTCACACAGTTTGCAGGAACAGCGACAGGAGACACAGCAGGCCAGAGTAACTTCAAGCACTACAATAAATCTCCAAAGCAGGTTCAGGATCTCTTCTCTGTACCGTAATTCCTCTGCAAACATGGATTCACCAAACAGCAGGTTTCCAGAGTCCAAAAGTGTTCCAAGGTTCCTCAGTAGGGAATAGCTGGAGTACAAGTCCAAGGTTTCCAGAAGTCAGGTCACAGACTGACTGAGGCTTGATTCAGGAGCACTGATTGTTCAGCTGAGGCTGCTTAAGAAGCAAGAGGGAAGAATCAGGGCGGGAACATGAAAACTGGAAACTCCATATTAACTGAGGGCAAGAGCTGCAGAAAGACAGAAAGCAAAATGGCCGACGGAAAACTGAGTTTCAAGGAACATGTCAACAGAGACAAAGAACCTTACATTACTCCCCCCTTAGGACAACCTCCGGATGACCTCAGACCAGGCTTGTCAGGGTACCTCTGATGAAACTGGCGGAGCAGGCGAGGAGCATTTACATTATTGACTGGTTCCCATGAGTTGTCCTCCACTGGGTAGCCCTGCCATTTAATCAAATATTGCAACTGATTTCTGTACAACCTGGAATCTAGAATCCTTTCCACCATAAATTCTTCCTGACCATTGACCAGCACTGGGTCAGGGCAAGGAGAAGAACGTCCAGGAAACGTATTGGGTGTTGCAGCCTTTAGTAGGAATACATGAAAGACAGGGTGGATTCTCATAGTTCTGGGCAGTTGAAGACGACAAGCAACAGCACTTATAATCTTATTGATCTTATAAGGTCCAATGTACTTATGTCCCAATTTAGACGATGGAATCTTTAATTTAAGATTTCTGGTTGACAGCCAGACCAAATCTCCTACCTTGAAAGCTGGTGCAGGTTTACGGAATTTATCTGCTGCTTTCTTGTACCTTTCCTGAGCCAATTCTAGATTTTCCTTTAGAAGATCCATATTCTTTTGTAAAGAAGTGATTCTTTCAGCCACTGCCGGCAAGGGCGTATCTATGGGAAATCGAGGAAGAATGTTAGGATGATAACCTAGATTGGAGTAAAAAGGAGACTGCTTAGTGGAGGCGCTCTGAGAGTTGTTATAAGAGAACTCAGCCAGTGGAAGTAGATCCACCCAATCATCCTGTAGGTGGCAGATAAAACAGCGGAGATACTGCTCCAGGGTCTGATTGGTTCGTTCTGTCTGTCCATTAGTCTGGGGATGAAAAGCAGAAGAAAGGTTTACTTTAATGTCCAATGCTGCACAGAAATTTTGCCAAAACCTTGAAGTGAATTGCACCCCTCGATCCGAAATGACCTCATCCGGTACTCCATGTAAGCGAAACACATTCTTAATCATCAAGTCTGATGTCTGTTTTGCAGTGGGTAAGCCGACACAAGGGATAAAATGAGCTGCCTTTGTTAGACGGTCAACCACCACTAGAATGGTGTTCTTCCCTTGAGAGGTTGGTAACTCCACAATGAAGTCCATAGAAATAGATCCCCACGGGCGGGACGGGGTGGTAAGAGGTTGCAACAGACCAGTTGGTGAGGAGCGAGGTGTTTTGCATCTTGCACAGACTTCACATGAAGTGACATAGTTTAAGACATCTTTCCTGTAAGTGGGCCACCAAAAGAAACGAGAAAGAAATTCTTGTGTCTTTAGAATTCCCCTATGCCCGGCTATCTTGGAATCGTGGATGAGTTGCAATACTCTCAATCTGACTGTTTCAGGTATATACAGACGTTGTCCCTGAATCCACACACCATTCTTAAAGACAAGACTTACGTCCCTTGGGGGTTGAGCCAACAAAGAATCCGCATGGTATGCTTCCTTGATGTCCTTAAGTAGGTCTTGATTATGAATCACTCCCAGGAATCTAGAGTCAGGAAGAATAGTCTTAGGAGGAGTAAGTGGACGTGTCTCTGCTGAATGAATCCTAGAGAGTGCATCAGCCTTTCCATTGCGCGATCCTGGTCTATAAGAAATTACAAAATTAAATTGGTTTAGGAAAAGATTCCAGCGAGCCTGGCGAGGAGTCAGGCACTTAGCCGACCTGATAAATTCAAGGTTACGATGGTCTGTCAGGACGACTATTTGCTGTGCAGCTCCCTGAAGAAGGTGTCTCCATTCCTTGAAGGCGGCAATAATGGCCAACAATTCTCTATTGCCCACATCGTAGTTCCTCTCAGCCGAAGACAACTGCTGGGAAAAGAAGGCACAGGGATGCAAGACATTCTTCTCACCTGTTCTCTGAGAGAGTATAGCTCCAACGGCACAGTCTGAAGCATCCACCTCTATTATGAAGGCAAGCTCGGGGTTGGGATGTACTAAGATAGGTGCGGTGGTAAATTTATCCTTTAAACAGGAAAATGCTTCCTGAGCTTGCGGCGTCCAGGAGAACCTAGACTGTTTCCGGGTAAGTTGGGTGATAGGTGACACTACCTCAGAAAAATTCTTAATGAAACGTCTATAGAAGTTGGCAAACCCGATGAAGCGCTGCACCTCCTTCACATTTCTAGGAATTGGCCAATCCTTGATGGCTTGGGTCTTGCTTCCATCCATACTAATCCCTTGCGTAGATAGTACATACCCCAGAAATTGAATTTCGGTCCTATGGAATTCACATTTTTCAAGTTTGATGTAGAGATGGTTTTGTCTTAGGCGTTCTAAGACCATTCTCACATGTCCATGATGTTCCTCTGTGGAGTTAGAAAAAATTAGAATATCATCCAGATAAATCACCACAAATGTATCTAGGAGATCCCTGAAGATATCATTCACAAAGTGTTGGAAAGTGGTTGGGGCGGTACTCAGACCAAAAGGCATAACTAGATATTCAAAGTGTCCATAGCGTGACCTGAAAGCAGTCTTCCATTCATCCCCAGGTCTAATACGGACCAAGTTATAGGCCCCACGGAGATCCAGTTTAGAGAAAATTTTGGCATGCCGCACTCTCTCCAACAACTCAGGGATTAAAGGCAATGGATAACGGTTTCTAATAGTAACCTTATTGAGTTCCCTATAGTCTATGCAGGGTCTCAGAGATCCATCTTTCTTCTTCACAAAGAAGATGGGTGCACCTGCGGGAGATGAAGAGGGGCGTATGAAGCCCTTGGCTAAATTTTCGTCTATATAATCCTTCAAAGCTTTTAGCTCGGGCCCCGCTAGGGGGTAGATCTTACCAAAAGGTATCTCGGCTCCAGGCAATAATTCAATTGGACAATCATATGGACGGTGAGGAGGAAGCTGATCAGCGTTCTTCCTGTCACATAAATCCACATAGTCCTGGTATACAGCTGGTAGTTCAGGGACTGACATGGTTCCTTTAGGAACAGAGCAAGCTGAAACTCCTTGACTCATCTGTTTCTCCGGAAAGTGTAATTCCTTGGTCTCCCAGTTAATCGTAGGATTCTGCGCCTGCAGCCATGGTAGCCCTAGAATAATGGGAAAGTGGGGAGAAGAGATAAGCAAAAAAGACATTTTCTCCTGATGATCTTTACCCATAAGGACCCTCAAAGGCTCTGTTTCTTGATCCACTGGTCCAGAAGTCAGTAGAGAGCCATCCACAGTCTCCATCTGTACTGGAGTAGCCTTCTTCACTGAACGTATCCCCTGTTTCAGAGCAAAGGAGATATCCATAAAATTTCCACTTGCTCCTGAGTCGATCATAGCAGAGCTAGACACCCAGACTGAGTCAACCCAGAGTTTGATGGAAAGGAAGCAATGAGAACTGTTTCTTTTACAACTTAGCTGGGACACCGCTGAGGAAACTTGAAAAATTGCAGCGTTTATACCGTCATCGTCCCCAGAACTAACAGAGTTTAAGTCCGAGAAATCAAGATCTCTTGCAGCAGATCTCTCTGGAGCCTGAGGCTCGGACATGACAGAGCTCCTCTCGCAACACTCACAGTGAATGACTGCTGCAGTAGTCTTACGAGAACGGCTGGGGCAGTTTATAATAAAGTGCCCTGACTTACCACAGTAGAAACATAGATTTTCCTTTATACGATGTTCTTTGCGTGCATCACTAACCCGTCTTTGCAAAGAGTCCACCTGCATGGGTTCAGGTTCTGGTTCCCTTGTGATCCTACTCAAAGGTTCCTTAGCTGAGGAGGGAGGTAGTAAAAGGTTAGTGCGATTATTTTCGAACCATCTCTCTTGTCTGCGTTCAGTCAGACGAGCATCAATACGGATACAATAGTTAATAAAGTCACCTAACGCAGTGGGAGGGTCGGCACGAGCAAGTTCATCCTTAATCAGTGGAGACAACCCTTTCCGAAAAATAGATTTTTTAGCGGAAGTGTCCCAGGTGGTATCAAGAGCCCATCTCCTGAAATCCAGGGCATATTCGGCTACTGAACGCTTACCTTGGCGCAAAGTTAACATGGCTGCTTCAGCTGTTGCACCTCGATTGGGTCATCAAACACCTGCCCCATGGCTGAAATAAAAGCATCAAGGTGATTCAAACAATCATCCTCAGTCTCAATCAGAGGGTTTGCCCACATCAAAGCCTTATTGGTAAGCAACATGATTATAGTAAGCACTTTGGATCGTTCAGTGGGAAATTGTGAAGCATGTGCAGAGAAAAATAAATTGCATTGATTAATAAATCCCCTGAATTTCTCACGTTTACCGCCAAAACGAAAAGGAGGTTATTTGGGGATCCCAGAACTCGGGGTTATGGCAGGAGCCTGGGCTCGTTCCTCTAGAGCCTCAATCCTGGCTCGCAATTCCTGGGTAGTCTGTCCAAACACTTGCAAATTATGATTAGTGAGGTCCTGTAGGCTTGCAAAACGGGTTTTTAAAGTCTGTACATCTGAAAGGATTGTATCAGTCACTCCGCAAAGTTCCTTTATGCGGGCCTCCATCTTCCAGATCTTTTAAGGCAGAAGTGCTGGAAGGAGAAGAGGAAAGGAAAAAAAACACAAACAATAGTGTTTACCTGTGGTAACACTCCAGAGTAAAATTTTAAGGGAATGCGCTCACCTGGAATGGTTGTGAGAAGTCACAACCACTGTCATCACATAAGGTATTAAACGGACATCTGATATCCACAGTCACAGCAGACACGTCTTTCCCAGACCCAGCAGACACTAAACATTGGCTCCTGAATCTTGTCATGTATAGTGTACAGTTCCTATAGCGTCTTGTGCTTGGGTGCGAGGAAAACACAGGAGACACAGGTTGATATGAAATAACTTGTATTACTTCATACAAGCATGCTGAAAAGTTCACACAGTTTGCAGGAACAGCGACAGGAGACACAGCAGGCCAGAGTAACTTCAAGCACTACAATAAATCTCCAAAGCAGGTTCAGGATCTCTTCTCTGTACCGTAATTCCTCTGCAAACATGGATTCACCAAACAGCAGGTTTCCAGAGTCCAAAAGTGTTCCAAGGTTCCTCAGTAGGGAATAGCTGGAGTACAAGTCCAAGGTTTCCAGAAGTCAGGTCACAGACTGACTGAGGCTTGATTCAGGAGCACTGATTGTTCAGCTGAGGCTGCTTAAGAAGCAAGAGGGAAGAATCAGGGCGGGAACATGAAAACTGGAAACTCCATATTAACTGAGGGCAAGAGCTGCAGAAAGACAGAAAGCAAAATGGCCGACGGAAAACTGAGTTTCAAGGAACATGTCAACAGAGACAAAGAACCTTACAATTCCCCTACTGGGGATCGATTCTACCCCTTTGGCTGAGAATAAACCTCAGTTCTCTACTCAGGTGATAATGAGGGTTGAACCTGATCATCAGGAGAGCTGCAAATTTTTGGTTCTGTATAATCTGCATGACATTATAGTGCTGGGCTTCCCTTGGTTACAGTCTCATAATCCTGTTTTGGATTGGAAATCTGTGTCTGTAACCAGTTGGGGATGCCAATGTGTTAATACCAACACTCCTGTTTTTTCTGCCTCCCCCCAGGCTCAGGATGTTCCTGACTTTTTGATTGATTTTTCTGATGTGTTTAGCGAAAGTAAATCTGCATCCTTGCCTCCCCATAGGAGCTATGACTGCGCTATTGAATTAGTGCCTGATAGTAAATTCCCTAAAGGTCGCCTTTTTAACTTGTCTGTACCTGAACATGACGCTATGTGGTCTTATATCAAGGAGTCATTGGAGAAGGGTCATATCAGACCATCCTCTTCACCCTTAGGTGCCGGTTTTTTCTTTGTGGCCAAAAAGGATGGTTCATTAAGGCCGTGTATTGATTATCGTCTTTTGAACAATATTACTGTGAAATATCAATATCCGTTACCCTTGATTTCTGACCTGTTTTCCAGGGTGAAAAATGCTACTTGGTTTACCAAGCTTGACCTCAGGGGGGCATATAACCTTATTCGCATTAAGCACGGGGATGAATGGAAGACGGCATTTAACACCCCTGAAGGGCATTTTGAGTACCTTGTGATGCCCTTTGGGCTCACTAATGCTCCTTCTGTCTTCCAGTCCTTCATGAATGACATTTTCAGGGATTTTGTGGATAAATTTCTGATTGTTTATTTGGATGATATCTTGATTTTTTCTAATGACTGGGACTCTCATGTGAAACATGTTCGAACTGTATTCCAGATTTTGAGAGAGAATGCTCTGTATGTGAAGGGATCAAAGTGTCTTTTTGGCGTACAGAGGATCTCATTTTTGGGATTCATTTTGTCCCCATCTGTTATTGAAATGGACCCGGTCAAGGTTCAGGCCATCTGTGATTGGGTCCAACCTACTTCATTAAAGGCTCTTCAAAGATTTTTGGGTTTTGCCAATTTTTATCGTAAATTTATTGGTAATTTCTCGGTTATTGTTAAACCATTAACTGATTTGACCAAAAAGGGTTCTGATGTGGTGAATTGGCCTCCTGAGGCAGTTTCTGCATTTCAGGAACTTAAGCAGAGATTCACTTCTGCTCCTGTTCTACGGCAGCCTGATGTTTCTCTGCCATTTCAGGTGGAGGTTGATGCCTCTGAAATTGGGGCAGGTGCCGTTTTGTCCCAAAGAGATCCAGAGACCTCTAAAAGTAACCCTTGTGCCTTTTTCTCTCGAAAATTTTCTCCTACTGAACGTAATTATGACGTGGGTAATTGGGAGTTATTGGCCATGAAGTGGGCTTTTGAAGAGTGGAGACTTTGGCTGGAGGGAGCCAAACATCAGGTGGTGGTCCTTACGGACCATAAGAATCTGGTTTATCTGGAATCTGCCAAGCGACTTAATCCTAGACAGGCCAGGTGGGCCTTGTTCTTCACACGTTTTAATTTTGTGGTTTCCTTTCTTCCTGGCACTAAGATTGTTAAGGTGGATGCCCTCTCGAGGAGTTTCCTTGCGGACTCTCCTGAGGTATCTGATCCTTCTGTTATTTTGAAAGAAGGTGTAGTTCTTTCCGCCATCTCGCCCAATTTGAGACTGGCTCTGGAGGGGTGTCAGGAGGATAGGCCCGAGCGCTGCCCTGTTGGGAAATTGTTTGTCCCGGACCAGTGGAAAAAGAGTGTGATGTCTGAGATTCATTGTTCCGCGTTGGCCGGTCATCCCGGAATTTTTGGTACCAGAGACTTGGTTAGTCGGTCCTTTTGGTGGCCTACCTTGTCTCGTGATGTCAGGGAATTTGTGCAGTCCTGCGGGACTTGCTCTCGCTCCAAACCTTGCTCTCGCTCTAGTATTTTGTTGATGCCATTGCCTGTGCCCAAGAGACCATGGACCCATATCTCTATGGATTTCATTTCCGACCTCCCTGTTTCTCAGAGAATGACCGTCATCTGGGTGATTTGTGATAGGTTTTCCAAGATGATACATCTTGTGCCATTACCTAAGTTGCCTTCCTCCTCCGAATTGGTGCCTTTGTTCCTTCAGCACGTGGTTCGTTTACACGGCATTCCTGAGAACATTGTGTCTGACAGAGGAGTCCAGTTTGTTTCCAGATTTTGGAGGACCTTTTGTTCTAAGCTTGGTGTTCAGTTGTCTTTCTCCTCGGCGTTGCATCCTCAGACCAATGGTCAACCTGAGAGAACAAACCAGACATTGGAGACTTATCTAAGATGCTTTGTGTCTGCTGATCAGGATGACTGGGTCTCTTTTTTGCCTTTGGCTGAGTTTGCTCTTAATAATAGGGCTAGCTCTGCCACTTTGATGTCTCCATTTTTCTGTAATTCTGGGTTTCACCCTCGATTTTCTTCAGGACAGACGGAGGCTTCTGCCTGTCCAGGTGTTGACTCTGTTGTGGAGCGTATGCAACAGATTTGGGACCAGGTAGTGGAGAGGTTGTCCCTCTCTCAGGAGAGGGCCCAGCGGTTTGCTAACCGGCATAGGACTGATGGTCCTCGGTTTAAAGTGGGGGACTTGGTCTGGTTGTCCTCAAAAAATATTCCTATGAGAGTGGCATCTCCTAAATTTAAGCCTAGGTTCATTGGACCTTATAAGATCATGGAGATTCTTAATCCTGTTTCTTTTCATTTGCTTCTTCCAGGGACATTTAAGATCCATAACGTGTTCTACAAGTCCTTGTTGAAGAGGTTTGTTGAGCCAGTGGTTCCTACTGCTTTGCCTCCTGACCCTGTTCTGATTGAGGGCAATATGGAGTTTGTGGTTGAGAAAATATTGAATTCTCGTTTTTCTAGACGGAAACTCCAGTATTTGGTTAAGTGGAGAGGTTATGGTCAGGAAGACAATTCTTGGGTGTTTGCTTCGGACATCCATGCTAGGAGACTCATCCGTGCGTATCATAGAACTCATCCTGACCGACCTGGTTGCTCAAGTGAGGGTTCGGTGACCCCTCCTCAAGGTGGGGGATACTGTTGTGAATGGACTTGAAATGAGTTCTGAGCAGAGGCTCCCTCTGGTGGTTACAAGCGGTACTGGACTGTCCAGTGAAGATTGTGAGGATTGGGAATCAGGTGTTACTGACTGGTCTTATTTAAGGGAGTCGCCTTCCCATCAGGGTTGCCGGTGATCAATTGTTCTGGTCTCAATCCTTGATTCCTGTTTCCTTTGTAGCCTGCTGTGTCGTGTCTGCATCTCCTGCTAACAGATAAGACTTTTTCTTCTTTTTGTTTTTGTGCTTGATTTTTGCATTTTGTCCTGCACTTCTCTAGGGGCCTTCAGGGTCCCCTCCGGGGGCTTTTGCCCTCTCAGTTTAGTTCAGCCACTTACGTTTTTGCACATTTGCTTTTTCCAGTTTTTTCAGTGGCTGCTGTTTTGATTTTGTTACACCAGAGAACTAATTTAGGTGGTAGAGGTCGTGTGATCTCAGGTGTTTTTGAAATTAGTAGAGTTGGTGCTTTTCAGGGTTTTTTGGGATTGCAGTAAGTGCCCTTCCTATCCTTTTCTATTTAGATAGTTTGGGCCCCAACGTTTGCTCATACTATTTTCTGTCTGTGTCAGTATTTCTTCTTGTCTAACCGCCATTACATGTTTGGGGGCTTTCTATGTTCTTTGGGATCTGCTCCGGGGCAGATAGCTTTCCTCTTTCTATCTTTAGGTATAGTTAGTTTCTCAGGCTGTGACGAGGCGTCTAGGACCAACGTAGGAACGCTCCACGGCTGCCTCTAGTTGTGGTGGTTAGTCAGGGTACTGCAATCTCATAGATTGCAACTGCTCTGGTGTATTGCCTTTTTTTACCTGCACTCCTCAGCTACCAAATCATAACAGCAAACGCTTTTGCATCAATGGGTGCACAAATTGACCAATCAATTAACAGGAGATCAGGTCCTTTCTGCTACAGAATCCATGGGCAAATTTACCATGCAACATCTGCGCTGCACCCTAACCAAGGTGAATCACCAACATTCGCCCAGTTATATATTCTGAATTTGGCTCAAGCCTTGAATGAAAGAATGCAAAATCCAGCCAACAGTGGATGCATTCATAATGTTATGGAAAATCTCCAAAAAATTCTCGAAGACATCAATCCTTTCTCCAGACAATACAAAAATATGTTGCAATTTGAACAAGAAGAAATGCTAAAAGCAAATCTAGAAAACCGAATGCCTATTGAATATAGCATGACTTTCATGAGAGAAAAAGTAAATACGATGCACCCTGGCAGAATCAATGCTCCAACTGCCAGAGGGGAAATTGCTGCCATTTTCCACAGCGCAGATGGTGCACCCCCAGAAAACCGTGACATTACCATTCATCCCAAAAGTGGCACTTTACAAAATATATCTATCCTGAGTAGACTCTGTGACCCAATGTGCTACCCTTTGCTTTTTCCTTATGGTGACTCTGGGTGGACTACAGAACTAAAAAAAACAGTTGGTCGAGGAAATGTGACTCAACTTCAATGGTATTCATACCACTTTGCCATTCGTGATGGTACTTTTAACCAGTTCCTTAATGCAGGAAAGCTGACACACCAATTTATGGTTGATGCCTATTGCAAAACTGAAGCAAACCGTTTAAATTGGGTACGCAAAAATCAAAGTACTGTAAGAGCTGAAGAATATGACGTCCTGCACCAATTCGTAACCAACCACCATTTCATGGACATAGATATCCTGCCTGGAAAAAAAGTCATACTGCCATCAACTTTCCAAGGAAGTCCAAGAAATATGGCACAAAATTACCAAGATGCCATGGCAATGGTCAGGAAATATGGCAAACCAGACCTATTTGTAACAGTAACGTGCAATCCAAAATGGACGGAAATAAGAGAAAATTTACTTCCCAGCCAGCAGCCATGCGACAGGCCGGATTTAGTAGCACGAGTATTTAACATGAAACTAAAATTGCTACTTGGAGACTTAACCACATACCACAGATTTGGACATGCTATTGGTATGGTGTATGTAATTGAGTTCCAAAAAAGAGGGCTCCCTCACGGACACATCTTGGTTTTTATGTCCCCAGAATATAAAGCCTGGGATAAAGAAAAAATTGACAAAATTGTTTGTGCAGAGCTCCCGCACAAAAACACTCATCCCAAGCTTTATGAAATTATAAAATCTTGCATGATACACGGTCCATGTGGCCAACTTAATCCAAATGCACCATGTATGGACAATGGGAACTGTACCAAAGGCTTTCCCAAAGATTTCTGTTCCGAAACTAACAGCAATGTAAATGGATACCCTAAATACCAACGCCGGGATGATAACAACTTTGTTACACTTGGTGGAAACAAGATTGATAATAGATGGGTTGTGCCTTACAATCCTTATCTTTCCTTAAAATACAATGCCCACATAAACGTTGAGATTTGCAGTTCTATACAAAGTGTAAAATATTTGTTCAAATACGTTTACAAAGGACATGATTGTGCAAATATCCAGTTTGTTACTTCTGCCATAGAACAAGAAGCTACGGTTGAATGGGATGAAGTAAAAAATTACTTAGAAACTCGATATGTAAGTGCACCTGAAGCATGCTGGAGACTCAGGGAATATAAAATGCACCATCAAACTGATCATGTGGAAAGATTAAATGTCCACCTTGAGGACAAGCATACAATGTTTCATACCAGGTAAAGAAGCTGAAGCTGTGCAGCAGAAAAACACCAAGTCTAAACTTCTTGCTTGGTTTAAACTGAATCGGGAAGATCCTAACGCCCAACGATATTTATACATTGAAATCCTTGAACATTACACATGGGATGATAAAAATGTTACATGGAAACCACGTAGCAAAGGTCATAAAACCACAATTGGCAGATAGTTTAACGTTATTCCATTAGACAGAGAAAAATACTTTCTCCGAATTCTCCTCAATGTTAGAGGCGCAACATCTTTTGAGGATCTCAGAACAACTGAAGGAAACTGTTTTGCTACTTTCCAAGAAGCATGTATTGCTAGAGGGTTAACTGATGATGACTCTGAATGGGATACTTGCCTAACAGAAGCTGCCACTTATCAAATGCCAATACAACTTAGACAATTGTTTGCATTTATTTGCAACATGTGTGAGCCGTCTAATGCCGCAGCATTGTTTCAAAGGCACAAGAAAAATCTCATGGAAGACTATACCAAACGTTTCCCTCATGTAGAAAAGGCCCTCTATATGACATTACAGGAAATTGAGTCTGTGTTACGGACACATGGAAAGTCATTACAAGATTTTGGCCTACAACTTCCTGTTGGCAAGTATGATGATCCAATCAATTCTAGCAAATATTACGACCCTGTTGCGGAAAAGGATATGTATGAGAAGAAATTCAAAATGTTAAACCCAAAGCAACTAAAGGCTTTCGAAAAAATCACAGAAGCTATTGAGAATCCCAACTTGGAAAAACGCCTATTTTTTATTGATGGACCTGGTGGAAGTGGTAAAACATTCCTGTATAATACAATCATGCATTACGTTCGGAGCAAAAATGAATTAGTCTTGCCATGTACATTTACAGGCATTGCTGCCACTTTGCTGGAGGGAGGCCGAACTTCCCATAATCTATTCAAACTGCCTATACCAATTAATGAAACGTCGACGTGCAATATTCGTCATGGCAGCAATACTGCCAATGAGTTGAAAAGTGCCAAACTCATAATCTGGGACGAAGCTTCTATGGCTCCAGCTCATGCTGTAAATGCAGTTGACACATTATACAAAGAACTCATGGCTGAAGATCCAAAACTCCCATCCAAAAAACCGTTTGGAGGTGCGGTGTTCCTTTTTGGTGGAGATTTTCGACAAATCCTTCCTGTTGTACCACATGGCAGCAGAACCGAAATAATTTCAGCATGCATGAAAAACAGCAATTGTTGGAGGAATATTGAAGTCCTCAAATTGGATCAAAACATGCGTACCAATGAGGACAATGTCCCCGAAGAACATCAAGGCTTTTCCCAATGGCTTTTAAACCTTGGAGATGGAAAACTTAAAGAACCAGGACTAGAGGAAGGTATCTTTGAAATTCCATCTGTCTGCATTGAAAATGGATGTATTGTTGACGCTGTCTTTCCTCAAGTCATACAACCAGAAGATAAAAGCATTGCAAACCGTGCAATCCTAACTCCAACAAACAAACATTCACATGAACTGAATGAAAATGTTCTTAAACGAATTCAGTCTGAATTGAAATGCTACACCAGTATTGATTCCATTCAGCAAGATACTGCAAATGCTGAGGAAGCAGCAAACTATTCAATGGAGTTCTTAAACAGCTTAACGCCTGGTGGTATGCCTCCTCATAGATTAAATTTGAAAGTTGGAGCAGTAGTCATGCTATTAAGAAACCTTAACTCAACAAAAGGTCTTTGCAATGGCACCAGAATGGTTGTGAAGCAAATGATGTCAAAAGTCATTGACTGTGAAATCCTCACCGGATCATTTAAAGGTACAAGGGTATTCATTCCCAGAGTTATTCTGGCACCAAGCGATCCTGATCTTCCTTTTACTTTAAAACGAAAACAGTTTCCCTTAAGACTTGGTTATGCTATGACCATCAACAAAAGTCAAGGGCAAACACTAGATTCAGTTGGCATATATTTGCCATCTCCAGCCTTCAGCCATGGCCAACTTTATGTCGCCTTTTCAAGGACAAAATCCTTCCGGCAAGTCAAAGTCAAAGTTTTCGCTACTGATCAACAAGGCAACTTAAAGGAAAACCACAGAGTTTACACCAAAAATGTTGTTTACAGAGAAGTTTTTGAACAATAATTTTTTTCTTTAGCTAATAGTTTAATAAAATTAAAAATGTTATATATAACAGTGAATGTGTCTTTCTGTTCAAAGCCAAAATGGGTGACGCCTGTGCAGTGTGGTGCCTGAGTCAGAACGCGTGCATACTGCACTACAATGCCATTTTAGTGAAGACACTGTGCGTGCAAATTCCTAGACACAGTGTCTTCAACAAAATGACGTCAGATATTGTGAGATACGCACACGCTGACTCAGGTTCTATTTTATGGAAGCAGCACATCACAAGATGGCAGCAGCACATACCAGGATAGGACCGCAGGACGAGAGCAGCACATTACAGAATGGAGGCGCAGGATGGGAGCAGCACATTACACAATAGGGGCACAGGATGGAAGTAGCACATCTATTACGCTGGGAGCGTCACTCTATCCGAAGCCTTTATAGACTGCGCAAGCGCGACGCGCCTGTGCAGTCTGGCTCCAGACAGAAGACGGCATCCAGCGGTTACAGGCAAGAGGAGTGTGCATGGCACCGGAGATTGCGGTACGCATACACACTGGATGCATACCGCGATCTCCGGCACCATACTTACCTAACCGGGAGGAGCGTTGTCACGGCTCTTCTCTTCTCGCCAGAGACCGGGGCAGGAGTGCGCATCGGAATCGAGCATGTGCATAGCGCTATCCGGCACCATTTTCTGAAGACACATTTGCAGTGTGTCTTCAGCAATATGGCGCCACACAGAGCGGTATGGGCATGCTCATAGTATGGGCATGTACATACTCCAGCGCCACACTCCTCCCCCGGCCTCCGGAAGAACAGGACAGAGACCGGGGCAGGAGTGCGCATCGGGATCGAGCATGTGCATAGCGCTATCCGGCACTATTTTCTGAAGACACATT
This sequence comes from Oophaga sylvatica, assembly GCA_033576555.1. Lineage (NCBI taxonomy): Eukaryota > Metazoa > Chordata > Amphibia > Anura > Dendrobatidae > Oophaga > Oophaga sylvatica. The sequence continues at coordinate 35,374,714 of JARQOD010000003.1, read as the reverse complement.
TGCAGTGTGTCTTCAGCAATATGGCGCCACACAGCGCGGTATGGGCATGCTCATAGTATGGGCATGTACATACTCCTGCGCCACACTCCTCCCCCGGCCTCCGGAAGAACAAGACAGCGCTGGAGCACAAGGAAGAAAGATGATTTGCAACATGTGTGAGCCGTCTAATGCCGCAGCATTGTTTCAAAGGCACAAGAAAAATCTCATGGAAGACTATACCAAACGTTTCCCTCATGTAGAAAAGGCCCTCTATATGACATTACAGGAAATTGAGTCTGTGTTACGGACACATGGAAAGTCATTACAAGATTTTGGCCTACAACTTCCTGTTGGCAAGTATGATGATCCAATCAATTCTAGCAAATATTACGACCCTGTTGCGGAAAAGGATATGTATGAGAAGAAATTCAAAATGTTAAACCCAAAGCAACTAAAGGCTTTCGAAAAAATCACAGAAGCTATTGAGAATCCCAACTTGGAAAAACGCCTATTTTTTATTGATGGACCTGGTGGAAGTGGTAAAACATTCCTGTATAATACAATCATGCATTACGTTCGGAGCAAAAATGAATTAGTCTTGCCATGTACATTTACAGGCATTGCTGCCACTTTGCTGGAGGGAGGCCGAACTTCCCATAATCTATTCAAACTGCCTATACCAATTAATGAAACGTCGACGTGCAATATTCGTCATGGCAGCAATACTGCCAATGAGTTGAAAAGTGCCAAACTCATAATCTGGGACGAAGCTTCTATGGCTCCAGCTCATGCTGTAAATGCAGTTGACACATTATACAAAGAACTCATGGCTGAAGATCCAAAACTCCCATCCAAAAAACCGTTTGGAGGTGCGGTGTTCCTTTTTGGTGGAGATTTTCGACAAATCCTTCCTGTTGTACCACATGGCAGCAGAACCGAAATAATTTCAGCATGCATGAAAAACAGCAATTGTTGGAGGAATATTGAAGTCCTCAAATTGGATCAAAACATGCGTACCAATGAGGACAATGTCCCCGAAGAACATCAAGGCTTTTCCCAATGGCTTTTAAACCTTGGAGATGGAAAACTTCAAGAACCAGGACTAGAGGAAGGTATCTTTGAAATTCCATCTGTCTGCATTGAAAATGGATGTATTGTTGACGCTGTCTTTCCTCAAGTCATACAACCAGAAGATAAAAGCATTGCAAACCGTGCAATCCTAACTCCAACAAACAAACATTCACATGAACTGAATGAAAATGTTCTTAAACGAATTCAGTCTGAATTGAAATGCTACACCAGTATTGATTCCATTCAGCAAGATACTGCAAATGCTGAGGAAGCAGCAAACTATTCAATGGAGTTCTTAAACAGCTTAACGCCTGGTGGTATGCCTCCTCATAGATTAAATTTGAAAGTTGGAGCAGTAGTCATGCTATTAAGAAACCTTAACTCAACAAAAGGTCTTTGCAATGGCACCAGAATGGTTGTGAAGCAAATGATGTCAAAAGTCATTGACTGTGAAATCCTCACCGGATCATTTAAAGGTACAAGGGTATTCATTCCCAGAGTTATTCTGGCACCAAGCGATCCTGATCTTCCTTTTACTTTAAAACGAAAACAGTTTCCCTTAAGACTTGGTTATGCTATGACCATCAACAAAAGTCAAGGGCAAACACTAGATTCAGTTGGCATATATTTGCCATCTCCAGCCTTCAGCCATGGCCAACTTTATGTCGCCTTTTCAAGGACAAAATCCTTCCGGCAAGTCAAAGTCAAAGTTTTCGCTACTGATCAACAAGGCAACTTAAAGGAAAACCACAGAGTTTACACCAAAAATGTTGTTTACAGAGAAGTTTTTGAACAATAATTTTTTTTCTTTAGCTAATAGTTTAATAAAATTAAAAAATGTTATATATAACAGTGAATGTGTCTTTCTGTTCAAAGCCAAAATGGGTGACGCCTGTGCAGTGTGGTGCCTGAGTCAGAACGCGTGCATACTGCACTACAATGCCATTTTAGTGAAGACACTGTGCGTGCAAATTCCTAGACACAGTGTCTTCAACAAAATGACGTCAGATATTGTGAGATACGCACACGCTGACTCAGGTTCTATTTTATGGAAGCAGCACATCACAAGATGGCAGCAGCACATACCAGGATAGGACCGCAGGACGAGAGCAGCACATTACAGAATGGAGGCGCAGGATGGGAGCAGCACATTACACAATAGGGGCACAGGATGGAAGTAGCACATCTATTACGCTGGGAGCGTCACTCTATCCGAAGCCTTTATAGACTGCGCAAGCGCGACGCGCCTGTGCAGTCTGGCTCCAGACAGAAGACGGCATCCAGCGGTTACAGGCAAGAGGAGTGTGCATGGCACCGGAGATTGCGGTACGCATACACACTGGATGCATACCGCGATCTCCGGCACCATACTTACCTAACCGGGAGGAGCGTTGTCACGGCTCTTCTCTTCTCGCCAGAGACCGGGGCAGGAGTGCGCATCGGAATCGAGCATGTGCATAGCGCTATCCGGCACCATTTTCTGAAGACACATTTGCAGTGTGTCTTCAGCAATATGGCGCCACACAGAGCGGTATGGGCATGCTCATAGTATGGGCATGTACATACTCCAGCGCCACACTCCTCCCCCGGCCTCCGGAAGAACAGGACAGAGACCGGGGCAGGAGTGCGCATCGGATCGAGCATGTGCATAGCGCTATCCGGCACTAATTTTCTGAAGACACATTTGCAGTGTGTCTTCAGCAATATGGCGCCACACAGCGCGGTATGGGCATGCTCATAGTATGGGCATGTACATACTCCTGCGCCACACTCCTCCCCCGGCCTCCGGAAGAACAAGACAGCGCTGGAGCACAAGGAAGAAAGATGATTTGCAACATGTGTGAGCCGTCTAATGCCGCAGCATTGTTTCAAAGGCACAAGAAAAATCTCATGGAAGACTATACCAAACGTTTCCCTCATGTAGAAAAGGCCCTCTATATGACATTACAGAAATTGAGTCTGTGTTACGGACACATGGAAAGTCATTACAAGATTTTGGCCTACAACTTCCTGTTGGCAAGTATGATGATCCAATCAATTCTAGCAAATATTACGACCCTGTTGCGGAAAAGGATATGTATGAGAAGAAATTCAAAATGTTAAACCCAAAGCAACTAAAGGCTTTCGAAAAAATCACAGAAGCTATTGAGAATCCCAACTTGGAAAAACGCCTATTTTTATTGATGGACCTGGTGGAAGTGGTAAAACATTCCTGTATAATACAATCATGCATTACGTTCGGAGCAAAAATGAATTAGTCTTGCCATGTACATTTACAGGCATTGCTGCCACTTTGCTGGAGGGAGGCCGAACTTCCCATAATCTATTCAAACTGCCTATACCAATTAATGAAACGTCGACGTGCAATATTCGTCATGGCAGCAATACTGCCAATGAGTTGAAAAGTGCCAAACTCATAATCTGGGACGAAGCTTCTATGGCTCCAGCTCATGCTGTAAATGCAGTTGACACATTATACAAAGAACTCATGGCTGAAGATCCAAAACTCCCATCCAAAAAACCGTTTGGAGGTGCGGTGTTCCTTTTTGGTGGAGATTTTCGACAAATCCTTCCTGTTGTACCACATGGCAGCAGAACCGAAATAATTTCAGCATGCATGAAAAACAGCAATTGTTGGAGGAATATTGAAGTCCTCAAATTGGATCAAAACATGCGTACCAATGAGGACAATGTCCCCGAAGAACATCAAGGCTTTTCCCAATGGCTTTTAAACCTTGGAGATGGAAAACTTCAAGAACCAGGACTAGAGGAAGGTATCTTTGAAATTCCATCTGTCTGCATTGAAAATGGATGTATTGTTGACGCTGTCTTTCCTCAAGTCATACAACCAGAAGATAAAAGCATTGCAAACCGTGCAATCCTAACTCCAACAAACAAACATTCACATGAACTGAATGAAAATGTTCTTAAACGAATTCAGTCTGAATTGAAATGCTAACACCAGTATTGATTCCATTCAGCAAGATACTGCAAATGCTGAGGAAGCAGCAAACTATTCAATGGAGTTCTTAAACAGCTTAACGCCTGGTGGTATGCCTCCTCATAGATTAAATTTGAAAGTTGGAGCAGTAGTCATGCTATTAAGAAACCTTAACTCAACAAAAGGTCTTGCAATGGCACCAGAATGGTTGTGAAGCAAATGATGTCAAAAGTCATTGACTGTGAAATCCTCACCGGATCATTTAAAGGTACAAGGGTATTCATTCCCAGAGTTATTCTGGCACCAAGCGATCCTGATCTTCCTTTTACTTTAAAACGAAAACAGTTTCCCTTAAGACTTGGTTATGCTATGACCATCAACAAAAGTCAAGGGCAAACACTAGATTCAGTTGGCATATATTTGCCATCTCCATCCTTCAGCCATGGCCAACTTTATGTCGCCTTTTCAAGGACAAAATCCTTCCGGCAAGTCAAAGTCAAAGTTTTCGCTACTGATCAACAAGGCAACTTAAAGGAAAACCACAGAGTTTTACACCAAAAATGTTGTTTACAGAGAAGTTTTTGAACAATAATTTTTTTTCTTTAGCTAATAGTTTAATAAAATTAAAAATGTTATATATAACAGTGAATGTGTCTTTCTGTTCAAAGCCAAAATGGGTGACCCTGTGCAGTGTGGTGCCTGAGTCAGAACGCGTGCATACTGCACTACAATGCCATTTTAGTGAAGACACTGTGCGTGCAAATTCCTAGACACAGTGTCTTCAACAAAATGACGTCAGATATTGTGAGATACGCACACGCTGACTCAGGTTCTATTTTATGGAAGCAGCACATCACAAGATGGCAGCAGCACATACCAGGATAGGACCGCAGGACGAGAGCAGCACATTACAGAATGGAGGCGCAGGATGGGAGCAGCACATTACACAATAGGGGCACAGGATGGAAGTAGCACATCTATTACGCTGGGAGCGTCACTCTATCCAAAGCCTTTATAGACTGCGCAAGCGCGACGCGCCTGTGCAGTCTGGCTCCAGACAGAAGACGGCATCCAGCGGTTACAGGCAAGAGGAGTGTGCATGGCACCGGAGATTGCGGTACGCATACACACTGGATGCATACCGCGATCTCCGGCACCATACTTACCTAACCGGGAGGAGCGTTGTCACGGCTCTTCTCTTCTCGCCAGAGACCGGGCAGGAGTGCGCATCGGAATCGAGCATGTGCATAGCGCTATCCGGCACCATTTTCTGAAGACACATTTGCAGTGTGTCTTCAGCAATATGGCGCCACACAGAGCGGTATGGGCATGCTCATAGTATGGGCATGTACATACTCCAGCGCCACACTCCTCCCCCGGCCTCCGGAAGAACAGGACAGAGACCGGGGCAGGAGTGCGCATCGGGATCGAGCATGTGCATAGCGCTATCCGGCACTATTTTCTGAAGACACATTTGCAGTGTGTCTTCAGCAATATGGCGCCACACAGCGCGGTATGGGCATGCTCATAGTATGGGCATGTACATACTCCTGCGCCACACTCCTCCCCCGGCCTCCGGAAGAACAAGACAGCGCTGGAGCACAAGGAAGAAAGATGAGTATAAATGTTTTTTTGGTATGTGTGCAGTTTAATAGGGATGAGGGGACCATACATATCAGGATAGGGGGGGGTGAGAGATAGCATGCATACCAGGATAGGGGGTGAGGAGACCATGCATATCAAGAAAGGGGGGTGAGGAGTAGCATGCATACCAGGATAGGGGTGAGGGGACCATGCATATCAAGATAGGGGGTGAGGGGTAGCATACATACCAGAATAGGGGGGAGGGGAACATGTATACCAGGAAAGGGGGGGTGAGAGGACCATGCATACCAGGATTGGGGGGTGAGGGGACCATGTATACCAGGATAAGGGGGTGAGGGGACCATGCGTACCAGAAAAGGTGGGTGAGGAGACCATGCGTACCAGAAAAAGGGGGTGAGGAGACCATGCATACCAGAAAAGGGGGTGAGAGGATCATGCATACAGGATAGGGGGGTGAGAGGACCATGCATACCAGGATAGGGGGTGAGGACCATGCATACCAGTATTGGGGGTGAGGGGGCTATGCATACCAGGATTAGGGGATGAGGTGTACCATGCATACCAGGATTGGGGATGAGGGGACCATGCATACCACAATTGGGAGGTAAGGGGTGCCATGTATACCAGGATTGCGGGATGAGGGGTACCATACATCCTACTATAGGGATGAGGGGGTACCATGCATACCAGGATAGGGATGAGGGGGTACCATTCATACCAGGATGAGGAATGGGGTGCCATACATACCAGGATTGGGTGGTGGTGAGGGGACCATATATACCAGGATAGGGATGAGGGGTGCCATGCATACCAGGATAGGAGGGGGGCAGCACATACCAGGATGGAAGACTATATACCAATAAAAATGCTTGCCACCCGGGCGTAGAACGGGTTCATAGCTAGTATTATTATAAAGGGCCACTACATCCAGAGAGAGGAATACACATCCCTCCATGGGTGGCAGAGCTCTTACCTCTTTAATTAATTGTGACGAATCCTTTAGATATGATGTTAATCTCAGTACATAAGTCTGTAAAAATAAATCAACATAATGCGATAAATTACTTGTAATAGATTGAATCCCTGATATTATTGGGCGTCCAGGGGGATTTTTTGGGTCCTTATGCAGTTTAGGCAAAAAATAGAAAAAAGGTATTCTATATTGCACAATATCTAAAAAGTTTTTTTCTTTTTGTTTAGTAACCCCTTTTCATAAGCTTTCTAAATTAAAAGTTTATACTTAATAAAAATACTGATATTAGGATCATCCTCCAATTTTTCATAAAATTCCGTATCACTCAATAATCTTATACCCTCTTCCACATACCATGATCTATCCATAAGGACAATTCCTCCCCCCTTATCTGCATTACGAATGATGATATCATTATTTTCTCTGATGGATTCAATGGCTTTTCTCTCCTCTTTTTTCAAATTATCTCTCATTTTCATACGGGGAATTGACCTTACTTCTTTTAATATTAGTTGTTGGAATGCCTCAATGTGCGACCCCTTATGATGTAGAGGATAACATTTTTTGTTTAGATGTTTAATCTCTACATGTACTATTTCATCTGTTGTTGTACTATCCTTTTCCATCTCTTGTTCATCATAGGGGGGTTTCATCTTGACATTTTTACCATTTTTTTTTTCAGTAAAAAATGTCTTTGTACCGTGAGTTTCCTAAAAACTCATTAAAGTCAAGGTAAAGCGAGAATGTATCTATTTCTGCTGTGGGACAAAATAAAAGCCCCTTACTTAGAAGGGAGCGTTCATCATTAGTAAGTGTATAGCTTGATAAGTTGTATATACCAATGTCCTGATCCTCAGGATTCCCTACATAATGTAGCGCCCGCGTCCCTGCCTGCTGCCAGACAGGGACGTCGCTCTCCTCACCTGCGCTCAGCGTCCTCAGTGCTCCCAGCCTCCTCTGCGCCTCTGGCATCCTCGGCGCCCTCCTTCCGCCCTGCTGGTCCCGCGCGCTCCTTCCCTGCTACTGGCCTTAGGGCGCGCGCCCGCACCCTCCCCCGCTCTTAAAGGAGCCGCGCGCATTTTCCAAATCAGTCTCCAGCCAATGCTGGAGGACTCCACCCTATATTAAGGGCTTCCTCCTTAATGTAGGTGCCCGAGCAATGTTGTTCCTGTGCAGTCTAACTCTGTTTCAGCCATCAGCTCCTGATTCCAGTTACCTGCCTGTTACCTGTTGGCTTGCCTGTCTGCCATCCGTCTGCGGTTCCATCCAGAGGTTCGGACGTCATCTGCAGAGATCCCCGGCTCTTGCCTGCTCACCTAGGAGCGATCATCTGCCATCCGACTGCAGCTCCATCCGGAAGTTCGGACATCATCTGCGGAGATCCCCGGCTCTTGCCTGCTCACCTGGGAGCGATCATCTGCCATCTGACTGCAGCTCCATCCGGAAGTTCGGACATCATCTGCAGAGATCCACGGCTCTTGCCTGCTCACCTGGGAGCGATCATCTGCCATCCGACTGCAGCCTACCTGGAGGCTCCACCATATCAGGTCGTATATGCCTGCCCTGTTCTAGAGACTGCCTGGTCACTTGCCGTGACAACCTGCCTGTCTAGAGACTGCCTGGTCACTTGCCGTGACAACCTGCCTGTCCAGAGACTGCCTGGTCACTTGCCGTGACCACCTGCCTGTCCAGAGACTGCCTGGTCACTTGCCGTGACAACCTGCCTGCCCCAGAGACTGCCTTGGTCACTTGCTGTGACAACCTGCCTGTCCAGATACTGCCTGGTCACTTGCCGTGACAACCTGCCTGTCCCAGAGACTGCCTTGGTCACTTGCTGTGACAACCTGCCTGTCCAGATACTGCCTGGTCACTTGCCGTGACAACCTGCCTGTCCCAGAGACTGCCTTGGTCACTTGCTGTGACAACCTGCCTGTCCCAGAGACTGCCTTGGTCACTTGCTGTGACAACCTGCCTGTTCCAGAGACTGCCTGGTCACTTGTCGTGACAGCCTGCCTGTCCAGAGACTGCCTCGGTCACTTACCGTTACAACCGGCCTGCCCAGAGACTTCCTTGGTCACTTGCTGTGACAAACCTGCCTGTCCAGAGACTACCTATATCCCCTGCCGTGATTCCCTGCCCTTTTCCCGGGTGCCACCCGCTCTCTTACAAGTAGACTCTCTTGTATAATAAAGCTTTGTGGTTCCACCAACCTGACCTGTCTCGTCAGTAGTTCCACCCACCAGACCCGTTACAGTTTGCTCGGGCCATGGAACCCGGTGGCACCCAAACCCCTTCACTCCCGGAACTGTGTCATGAGCTGTCTCGCCAGAGGTCTCAACAGGAGGCTATCCTGGGTCACCTGCGGAACGTCAATTCCCGTCTGGACACTCTGAATTCATCACCAGCAACCATCGCTGGAGCCATGACTCATAATCCGTCAGTCCCGCTGATTCCCAATTCCGTGGTTTCCATTCCCGGACCCCGACTGTCAGCTCCTCCTAGGTTTGGAGGTGATCCTGCTCTGGCTCGGGGTTTCATTAATCTGTGCACCCTGCATTTTGAACTCCTGGCACACCAGTTTAACTCTGACCGGGCCAAAATTGCCTTCATCATGTCCCATCTCACCGGAGAGGCCCTGGCCTGGCTTAATCCTCTCTGGGAGAGAGAGATCCTCTGGTATCTGACCTGCCTGCTTTTCTCTCGGCCTTCCGGAGGGTATTCGACGAACCTGGACGGAAGACTTCCTCTGCATCATCTCTGCTGCGTCTCCGTCAGGAGAGTCTCACCGTTGGTCAATATGCCATACGGTTCCGGACTTTAGCCTCAGAACTAGCTTGGGACAATGAAGCTCTAATTTCGGTCTTCTGGGAGGGTCTGTCCGGCCGTATTAAAGACGAACTTGCCGGTCGGGACATTCCAACCTCTCTAGATGATTTAATAAATCTTGCCAATCGAATTGATCTACGGTTCCAGGAACGAGCCAAAGAGATCACCCGTAAAAAAAAATTTTCCCATCTTGCACCCTCGTGTCAGAGATCCATAACCTCTTCCGTTTCTCCTCAGGTGCACACTGCTGAGACTATGCAGGTCGACCAGACCAAGATGGTCAAAGCCCGTCAGGACTCACGCCGTGCCGAGAAAAGTTGCTTCTACTGCGGCAGTAAGGAGCACTGGATCCAAACCTGTCCGGAGAAGTCGGGAAACGCCTGTGTCTAGGTTCGCTCGGAGAGGTCAATCTAGACAAAAATAAATCCTCTTCATCCCTGCTGCTGTCGGTTTCAATTCTGCTCGGTAAGAACCGCCACTTCGAAATGGCCCAACTTGATTCTGGAGCAGCTGGGAATCTCGTGTCACAGGCTCTAGTAGAAAAGTATCACATTCCCACCAAACCTCTTGTTGAACCTGTATCTGTTGCTGCTGTGGATGGGGGCCTCCTACCTCGTCCCATCCGACTTATCACCGAAGTCATAACCCTGCAGGTGGGAATGTTGCATTCTGAGAGCATCTCGTTTCATGTTTTACCCGGACTCTCTCATGCTTTCTTACTAGGTCTGCCTTGGCTCCAAAAACATGCACCTGTGCTCGACTGGCAGAATGGAGAGGTTCTTCGCTGGGGACAGGACTGTCATAAAACATGTCTAGTGCCTGTTCATCCTGTCTATTCTTCTCCTACACCTGCTAATCTACCTGGACTCCCGATTCCATATTGGTCATTTGCTGATGTCTTCAATAAAAAGGAAGCAGAGACATTACCCCCGCATAGACCATATGATTGCCCGATTGACCTGTTGCCCGGCACTACGCCTCCCCGTGGGCGTATTTACCCGTTGTCTGCTGCTGAGACCAGGTCGATGTCCGAATATATCGAGGAGAACTTAGCAAAGGGATTCATCCGGAAATCTACCTCCCCAGCGGGAGCAGGTTTCTTCTTCGTTAAAAAGAAAGACGGATCTCTCCGTCCCTGTATTGACTACAGAGGCCTAAATTCGATCACGGTGAAGAATAAGTACCCTCTTCCGCTCATTCCAGAACTGTTTGATCATCTTAGAGGGGCTAGAGTCTTCACCAAACTAGATCTTCGTGGAGCATACAACCTGGTTCGTATCCGTCGAGGAGATGAATGGAAGACGGCATTCAACACCCGGGACGGCCACTACGAGTACTTGGTGATGCCCTTTGGTCTCTGTAATGCTCCAGCAGTCTTTCAAGAGTTGGTCAATGACATCTTCCGGGACCTCCTCTACTCCTGTGTTGTGGTGTACCTTGACGACATCTTGGTCTTCTCTCCGGATCTTCAGTCTCACCGGAGGGATGTTCGTCAGGTTCTGCTCAGGCTCAGGCAGAATCACCTCTTCGCCAAATATGAGAAGTGCCTCTTTGAGCAGACATCGCTTCCCTTTCTGGCTACATCATTTCTCAGACAGGCCTACGAATGGATCCGGAGAAATTGTCTGCCATCGAGAAGTGGCCCCGACCGGAGGGTTGAAGGCCATTCAGCGGTTCCTGGGATTTGCCAACTATTACCGTCTCTTCATACCGCACTTCTCTTCCAGGACTGCGCCAATCTCCGCGCTCACCCGCAAGGATGCTAACCCCAAACAGTGGACGCCCGAAGCAGAGGAGTCCTTCCTTTCTCTTAAACAGGCCTTCTCTTCCGCTCCAGTGCTGCATCGCCCAGATGGCAACAAGCAGTTCTTCCTGGAGGTGGACGCTTCTTCTGCTGGAGCCGGAGCGGTTCTTACCCAAAAATCGCCATCCGGGAGGATGGTATCTTGCGGTTTCTTCTCCAAACTCTTCTCCTCCTCCGAGCGCAACTACTCCATAGGAGATCGAGAGTTATTGGCCATTAAGTTGGCATTGGAGGAGTGGCGTTACCTACTCGAAGGGGCTCTTCATCCGGTAATCATCTACATGGACCACAAAAATCTGGCATACCTCCAGCGGGCACAGAGACTTAATCCTCGCCAGGCCCGGTGGTCCTTGTTTTTTGCCCGCTTCGATTTTCTTTTGCATTTTCGCCCAGCTAACAAAAACGTCAAGGCGGATGCCTTGTCTCGGTCTTTCCTGGTGTCGGATCTCGAAGATGAGCCTAAACATATCATCGATCCCGCCAGAGTGATGCAGGTGGCTCCCGTGAGTCTAAATCGTCTCCCTCCTGGTAAGACGTTCGTATCAGAAACCGATCGGAAGAGAATCCTACATTGGGGTCACTCGTCTAAACTCGCTGGCCACGCTGGTCAAAAAAAGACCCTCCAACTCATTACCCGGCATTATTGGTGGCCTACCCTGCACAAAGACGTAATAGACTTTGTTTCTGCCTGTGTTTCCTGTGCCCGCAACAAAGTTCCGAGACACCTGCCTACCGGCCGTCTTCTTCCGCTTCCTGTACCCGCTGCCCCCTGGCAGCATATAGCCATGGACTTCATTACTGATCTCCCCGTCTCTGCTGGTTGTACAGTCATTTGGGTGGTCACTGACCGCTTTTCCAAGATGGCTCACTTCATTCCTCTGCCAGGTCTTCCGTCTGCACCCGAGTTGGCTAAAGACTTTATCCGCCACATCTTCCGTCTTCATGGTCTGCCTCGTCACATTGTGTCGGATCGTGGGGTTCAGTTCACCTCACGTTTCTGGAGAGCCACTTGTAAGTTGCTAGACGTCACCCTGGATTTTTCCTCCGCTTACCACCCACAGTCCAATGGACAAGTTGAACGAATAAATCAGAATTTGACCAGTTATCTTCGACACTTCGTTAATGCCCACCATTCTGACTGGGTGGAGCTCCTGCCTTGGGCCGAATTCTCCTACAATAATCATGAGAGCGAATCTTCCACCAAGTCTCCGTTTTTTGTAGTCTTCGGTCAGCACCCTCGGATCCCTGTCCCTGTTTCCATCTCTGTGGACAATCCTGCTGCGGAATCTCTGGTTAGAGAATTCTCCTCCATCTGGGAGAGTACCCGGTCCGCACTCATTCAGTCATCCGAGCGCATGAAAAGACATGCTGACAAAAAACGTCTGGATCCTCCTCAATTCCGTCCTGGGGACAAAGTCTGGCTTTCGTCCAAATATGTTCGACTCAAAATTCCGTCCTACAAGTTAGGTCCTCGGTTCATCGGTCCTTTTGAGATCATCAGTCAGATCAATCCGGTGTCCTATAAATTGAAACTCCCGGCCAATTTGAGAATTCCTAATTCTTTTCATGTATCTCTCCTCAAACCTGTGGTTCTTAACTCTTTTTTTAAGTCTACAGGTACACCTCCTGCTCCAGTGTCTGCTGATGATGAATTTGAGGTAGAGAACATTCTGGCCACTAAAAGGGTAGGAAGAAAGACTTATTTTTTGGTGGATTGGAAGGGGTTTGGTCCTGAGGAGAGAACTTGGGAGCCTCGGGAGAACATCCATGCCCCTCTTATCCTAGCTAAATTTCTTTCTGGCCTAAAGAAGGGGGGGCCTAGAGGGGGGGGTACTGTAGCGCCCGCGTCCCTGCCTGCTGCCAGACAGGGACATCGCTCTCCTCACCTGCGCTCAGCGTCCTCAGTGCTCCCAGCCTCCTCTGCGCCTCTGGCATCCTCGGCGCCCTCCTTCCGCCCTGCTGGTCCCGCGCGCTCCTTCCCTGCTACTGGCCTTAGGGCGCGCGCCCGCACCCTCCCCCGCTCTTAAAGGAGCCGCGCGCATTTTCCAAATCAGTCTCCAGCCAATGCTGGAGGACTCCACCCTATATTAAGGGCTTCCTCCTTAATGTAGGTGCCCGAGCAATGTTGTTCCTGTGCAGTCTAACTCTGTTTCAGCCATCAGCTCCTGATTCCAGTTACCTGCCTGTTACCTGTCGGCTTGCCTGTCTGCCATCCGTCTGCGGTTCCATCCAGAGGTTCGGACGTCATCTGCAGAGATCCCCGGCTCTTGCCTGCTCACCTAGGAGCGATCATCTGCCATCCGACTGCAGCTCCATCCGGAAGTTCGGACATCATCTGCGGAGATCCCCGGCTCTTGCCTGCTCACCTGGGAGCGATCATCTGCCATCTGACTGCAGCTCCATCCGGAAGTTCGGACATCATCTGCAGAGATCCACGGCTCTTGCCTGCTCACCTGGGAGCGATCATCTGCCATCCGACTGCAGCCTACCTGGAGGCTCCACCATATCAGGTCGTATATGCCTGCCCTGTTCTAGAGACTGCCTGGTCACTTGCCGTGACAACCTGCCTGTCTAGAGACTGCCTGGTCACTTGCCGTGACAACCTGCCTGTCCAGAGACTGCCTGGTCACTTGCCGTGACCACCTGCCTGTCCAGAGACTGCCTGGTCACTTGCCGTGACAACCTGCCTGCCCCAGAGACTGCCTTGTCACTTGCCGTGACAACCTGCCTGTCCCAGAGACTGCCTTGGTCACTTGCTGTGACAACCTGCCTGTCCAGATACTGCCTGGTCACTTGCCGTGACAACCTGCCTGTCCCAGAGACTGCCTTGGTCACTTGCTGTGACAACCTGCCTGTCCCAGAGACTGCCTTGGTCACTTGCTGTGACAACCTGCCTGTTCCAGAGACTGCCTGGTCACTTGTCGTGACAGCCTGCCTGTCCAGAGACTGCCTCGGTCACTTACCGTTACAACCGGCCTGCCCAGAGACTTCCTTGGTCACTTGCTGTGACAAACCTGCCTGTCCAGAGACTACCTATATCCCCTGCCGTGATTCCCTGCCCTTTTCCCGGGTGCCACCCGCTCTCTTACAAGTAGACTCTCTTGTATAATAAAGCTTTGTGGTTCCACCAACCTGACCTGTCTCGTCAGTAGTTCCACCCACCAGACCCGTTACACATAATTAGTATTATTGACAACCTGATCTTTTTTTTTCGTTAGCTTTTCAGTTTCCCTCCAAAAATAAATGGTAATAGCTATAACTATCTGTGAGATGCTGGTTGTAGGAGATTACAAAATGTGTAAGACGAACTGCATAGAAGCATTAACAGCCACAAATTAGAGTTTAAAATTACAATAAACATGGACAAAAATGGAAAATATAAGACAGTGTCAAATATCTTCACAAGAAAGAGACACAACTACCGTATTTTAGTACTGTAAGACGCACCGGACTATAAGACGCACCCAGGCTTTAGAGGAGGAAATTAGAAAAAAAATGACTAATATACTAATATCCCCTATTCTGGTATATATGATCCCCTCATCCCTATCCTGGTATGCACGGCCCCATCATCTCTATCCTGGTATGCATGGCCCCTTTATTTCTCACCTGATATGCATGGCCTCCTCATCCCTACCCTGGTATGCATGGCCTCCTCATCCCTACCCTGGTATGCATTGCCTCTTCATCCCTATCCTGGTATGTATGGCCCCCTCAACCCTATCCTGGTATGCACGGCCCCCTCATCCCTATCCTGGTATGCATGGCCTCATCCCTATCCTGGTATGCATGGCCCCTTTATCTCTCACCTGATATGCATGGCCCCCTCATCTCTATCCTGGTATGCATTGCCCCCTCATCCCTATCCTGGTATGCAGGGCCCCATCTACGTCCTGGTATGCATGATCCCACTCTTAACCTGATATGATTGGCCCCTATCCCCATCCTGGTATGCATGGCATACATCAGAAAAGCATTAACCCCTTTCACCCCCAAGGGTGGTTTGCACGTTAATGACCGGGCCAATTTTTACAATTCTGACCACTGTCTCTTTATGAGGCTATAACTCTGAAACGCTTCAACGGATCTTCGCAATTCTGAGATTGTTTTCTCGTGACATATTGTACTTCACGTTAGTGGTAAAATTTCTTCTATATAACTTGCGTTTATTTAAAAAAAATGCAAATATGGCGAAAATTTTGAAAATTTTGCAATTTTCAAAATTTGAATTTTTATTCCCTTAAAACAGAGAAATATGTCACAGAAAATAGTTAATAAATAACATTTCCCACATGTCTACTTTACATCAGCACAATTTTGGAAACAAAATTTTTATTTGTTAGGAAGTTATAAGGTTTAAAAGTTGACCAGCGATTTCTCATTTTTACAACAAAATTTACAAAACCATTTTTTTAGGGACCACCTCACATTTGAAGTCACTTTGAGGGGTCTTTGTTTGGGCGCACGACAAGGCTCGAAAGGGAAGGAGCGCTGTTTGACTTTTCCAAACCAAAATTGGCTGGAATTGAGAATGGACGCCATGTCGCGTTTGGAGAGCCCCTGATGTGCCTAAACAGTGGAAACCCCCCACATGTGACCCCATTTTGAAAACTAGACCCCCTAAGGAACTTATCTAGATGTGTGGTGAGCACTTTAAACCCCCAAGTGCTTCACGCAAGTTTGTAATGTAGAGCCGTGAAGAAAAAAAATCATATTTTTTCCACAAGCATGATGTTTTAGTCCCCAATTTTTTATTTTCCCAAGGGTAAGAGGAGAAATTGGACCACAAAAGTTGTTGTCCAACTTATCCTTAGTACACTGTTACCCCATATGTGGGGGGGAACCACTGTTTGGGCGCACGGCAGGGCTCGAAAGGGAACAAGTGCCGTTTGACTTTTCCAAACTAAAATTGGCTGGAATTGAGAGCGGACGCCATGTCGCGTTTGGAGGGCCCCTGATGTGCCTAAACAGTGGAAACCCCCCACATGTGACCTCATTTTGGAAACTAGACCCCTAAGTAACTTATCTAGATGTGTGGTGAGCACTTTAAACCCCAAGTGCTACACGCAAGTTTATAATGTAGAGCCGTGAAGAAAAAAAATCATATTTTTTCCACAAGCATGATGTTTTAGTCCCCAATTTTTTATTTTCCCAAGGGTAAAAGTAGAAATTGGACCACAAAAGTTGTTGTACAACTTGTCCTGAGTACGCTGATACCCCATATGTGGGGGTGAACCACTGTTTGGGCGCACGGCAGGGCTCGAAAGGGAAGGAGCGCCATTTGACTTTTCCAAACCAAAATTGGTTGGAATTGAGAACGGACGCCATGTCGCGTATGGAGGGCCCCTGATGTGCCTAAACAGTGGAAACCCCCCACATGTGACCCCATTTTGGAAACTAGACCCCTAAGGAACTTATCTAGATGTGTGGTGAGCACTTTGAACCCCCAAGTGCTTCACGCAAGTTTGTAATGTAGAGCCGTGGAGAAAAAAAATCATATTTTTTCCACAAGCATGATGTTTTAGTCCCCAATTTTTCATTTTCCCAAGGGTAAGAGGAGAAATTGGACCACAAAAGTTGTTGTCCAACTTGTCCTGAGTACGCTGATACCCCATATGTGGGGGGAACCACTGTTTGGGCGCACGGCAGGGCTCGAAAGGGAAGGAGCGCCGTTTGACTTTTCCAAACCAAAATTGGCTGGAATTGCGAACGGACGCCATGTCGCGTTTGTAGGGCCCCTGATGTGCCTTAATAGTGGAAACCCCTCACATGTGACCCCATTTTGGAAACTAGACCCCCTAAGGAACTTATATAGGTGTGTGTTGAGCACTTTGAACCCCCAAGTGCTTCACGCAAGTTTGTAATGTAGAGCCGTGAAGAAAAAAAATCATATTTTTTCCACAAGCATGATGTTTTAGTCCCCAATTTTTTATTTTCCCAAGGGTAGAGAGAGAAATTGGACCACAAAAGTTGTTGTCCAACTTGTCCTGAGTACGCTGATACCCCATATGTGGGGGGAACCATTGATTGGGCGCACGGCAGGGCTCGAAAGGGAAAGAGCGCCGTTTGTGTTATGTTTAGGTAGCTGAGGAGAAATAGCAAAAAATGGTAATACACCAGAGAGGCTGGAACCTATTGGATTGCAGTAACCTGAACTAACCACACAACCAGAGGTAGCCGTGGAGCGTTCCTACGTTGATCCTAGACGCCTCGTCACAGCCTGAGAGATAACTACACCTAAAAGCAGAAAGATGAAAGCTATCTGCCCGGAGCAGATACCCAAAGAAAATAGGAAGCCCCCAAACATGTAATGGCGGTTAGACAAGAAGAAAGCACGGACACAGACAGAAAATAGAATGAGCAAACGCTGGGGCCCAATCTGTCTAGACAGAAAAGTACAGGAAAGAATTCTGACTGCAATCCAAAAAAACCCTTAAAATACCAACACTTCTGATTGCCAAAAAACATGAGATCACACGATCTCATCCACCTAAATCATATCTCTGGTGTAACAAAACCAAGCCGCAGCCACTGAAAAAACGGGAAAAAACAAATGAACAAATAACAGTGGCTACAGATAAACTGAGAGGAGCACAGGCCCCAGGAGGGGACCCGGCTGAACTCCAAAAGTGCAGAAAACTATGCAAAAAGCAAGCACAAAAAGAAAAGCAAAAATATCTTATCTGAAAGCAGCAGACGCAGGCAAGACTCCAGCAAACTTCCAAATGAACCAGGAACCACAATTGAGACAGTCCAGTCAGTGATCCCAGATTGCCATTCCTTGCTGGAAGGTTCAGTACTGTCTGTAACCACCAGAGGGAGCCTCTGCTCAGAAAACTCTAGCACATTCACAACACGTTTGACTTTTCCAAACCAAAATTGGCTGGAATTGAGAACGGACGCCATGTCGCGTTTGGAGGGCCACTGATGTGCCTAAACAGTGGAAACCCCCCACATGTGACCCCATTTTGCATGCTAGACCCCCTAAGGAACTTATCTAGGTGTGTGGTGAGCACTTTGAACCCCAAGTGTTTCACTAATGTTTATAATGCCCAGGTGTGAAAATAAAAAATCCTACTTTTTTCCTCACAAAAATGATGTTTTAGTCCCCAATTTTTTATTTTCCCAAAGGTAAATGGAGAAATTGGACACCAAAATTTGTTGTCCAATTTGTCCTGAGTACATTGGTACCCCATATGTGGGAAAAACTGTTTGGGCACAAGTCGGGGCTCAGAAGGGAAGTAGTGCCGGTTTGGAATGCAGACTTTGAAGGATTGGTCTGCGGGCGTTATTTTCCGTTTGCAGAAGCCCCTGATGTGCCTAAACAGTAAAAAAAAACACAAGTGACATAATTTTGGAAACTGGACTCCCAAGGAACTTTTCTAAATGTGCCCCCCTTTTGGAACTAATCTGTTTCCTGTAAAGAAAATTAGTAGTGCATGGAGGTGTGGTACAGTTTGAAACAATCTTTCATACACAGGCCTGGTTTTTCAGGGCAGGTGTCACATTGGTAAGTGGTGTCCTTGCGTATTCCCCTTTTGTAACACACTTGGCACCTTTTTGTGGCTTACCTTTTCTTCCAGTTGGCGGGACCACCCCCGGGAATTGCAGACCTGGTATGATACGAGCACCTTCAGTTCTAGAAGTACTGGAGCCCGCTCATTCCTGAGCGCCAAACATCAGGGCCTTAACCACTAATTTCTGAAACTGAAGGTATGTCGTATCGCTGTTGCGTGTACATCGTGACAGCAGGAAAGCGTTGAGCATTGCCATTTGTACGATGTGCACGGCCAGCTTCTTGGACCACACCTTGGGCTTTCTCAAAGCACTATACGGTTGGAGGAGTTGATCGGAGAGATCAACACCCCCCATGTTTTTATTGTACCCCAGTACACACTCCGGTTTGCGGACCTGTGTAGAGGTACCCCGTACAGTGCTGAGGGCGCTGCCATCACCATGTATGGTGGTCAAGAGAAGGACATCCCTCTTGTCCTTGTACTTGACCACCAAAAGGTGGTCGCTACATTGGGCTCTGCTCTCACCCTTTCTGAGCATCTGCCCAAGTAGCTTCTTTGGGAGGCCTCTCTGATTTTTGCGGACAGTACCACAGGCTGCGGTACCTCGCGCAGAGAGGGATTTGTAGAGTGGGATGCTGGAATAAAAGTTATCGGTGTAAAGGTGATAACCTTTATCCAGCTGTGGGTGCACCAAATCCCAGACAATTTTCCCACTCACTCCCAGGACGGGGGGACACTCAGGGGGTTGAATCCTGGTGTCCTTTCCTTTGTAAACTCTAAAGCTGTAGATGTACCCTGAGGTACTCTCACACAGCTTATAGAGTTTGATTCCGTACCTTGCCCTCTTGCTGGGCAGGTACTGACGGAATCTGAGCTGTCCCTTAAAATGATCCAAGGACTCATCCACGCAGATGTCCCTTTGGGGCACGTACACTTCAGCAAACTTTTTGTTGAAGTGTTTGATGACCGGCCGAACTTTGAACAGGCGGTCAAAGTTGGGGTCATCTCGTGGGGGACACTGTGCATTATCATTATAATGCAGGAATTTGTGGATGGCCTCAAAACGCGTCTGGGCCATGACCATTCGGAACAGTGGAGTGTTGTATAAAATATCAACACTCCAATATTGCAGAATTTCTGGCTTCTTCAGGATCCCTATATGGAGGACAAAGCCCCAAAACTGCATCATTTCAACTGCGTCTACAGGAGACCAGTTGGAAAATAAAGACATGGGGTTTTTCGCCAAAAATTGCCGAGCGTCCAAATTTGTTTGCTCCACCATGAGACTTTGAAAAAGTCTATTTCTGTGAGGCCGGTGGAGTCAAACTTGATTCCTGATTCTGCCACAAAATCAGGAATCAGTGGCTAGTAATTTTCGGGGGGCGAGGTCCATACGGGGTCCGAAGAGGGGTGCGCTGGTTCATTTTCAGGGGAGGGCGCTGCCTAATCTTCTGTCCTGGGGCGTCTGCTTGGCGGTTCCGCATGACCCGAGGAGGAAGATGAGGAAGAGGAGGAAGAAGAAGAAGATGAAGAATCTGAAAAGTAAAGAAATGTGGGATCCTCTCCCTCGCTATCAGTGTCGGAGGCAAGGAAAGTGTATGCCTCCTCCACTGAATAGCGCTGTTGGGATGAACATGACGGGCGAGACATTTTTTTTGTGAATGTGGTGCTTTGTGTGTACTTTGTTTATAACTATGTGTGTGTGTGGGGGGGATAGTGTTTTGTGCAAACTATGCTGAAAAGAAAAAGCTAAAAGAAAAGAAAGCGAATAGGGAAAAAAAATGCCTGTAAAAAAAAGTCTAAACCAAGCAGGCATGAGCTCTGATAAGTGACCGGTGTCACTTATCAAAGTTCCGCGGCTGCTGGATGTGCGCATGGGAGTGGCGGAAAGGGGGGGGTGAAAAAAAAAAACGGCAGGCAAGAGCTCTGATAAGTGACCGCTGTCACTTATCAAAGTTCCGCGGCTGCTGGATGTGCGCACGGGAGTGGCGGAAAGGGGGGTGAAAAAAACAAAAAAACGGCAGGCACGAGCTCTAAGTAACCGCTGTCACTTATCAAAGTTCCGCGGCTGCTGGAAGTGCGCACGGAGGGGGGTGCAAAAGAAAAGCGAGCACGAGTGTTGATCGGTGAACTGCGTCACCAATCAACGCTCGGCGGCTGCTAAATGTGCGCAGATGCGGCACAAAGGGGGGTAAAAAGAGGGGGAAAGGGAAGGGAGGAATGGGTTGATTGGGGTGGATCGGGCAGGGATCGGGGCTCAAAAACTTATGTTTGTAGTCTCTTCTTTCTTCTCTCTTCTTTCTTCTCTCTTCTTTCTTCACCAGGTATTGTGGTGTCACAGGCTACTGTGGCACCACAAGGCCCAGGACAGGAGGAGATCTGGCAGTGTGACTGCGCTGCAGGAATCCTCAGCAAGTGTGAGGACCCCTGCAGTGCAGTCACACAGGTAAGATCCAGTTTGCAGACAGGTCACAGAGCAGTCACATCGCTGCTGTGACCTGTCATTAGTGGGATCGATGATCACATCAATCCCACCAATCAGAGGAGACCCTTGTTTTGCCGGTTGCTAGGTACCGGCCTAGTAATCGGAGCTCACAGCTCCAAATACTTAGCAGGTCACCGGCAGATCAACAAGCAGGGCACAGAGCGGTCACCGCTGCTGTGCCGTGATTGGCGCGATCGACGATGACATCGATCGCGCCAATCAAGCTGCAGGCCCTGTCCTAGCCTCTGGCCTAGAATCGGTGCTATTACTGCACCGATCTAAGCAGGTACTGGCAGGGTACAGCGCGGATATACCGCGGCTGTGCCCTGCGATTAGCTCGATTGATGGGGGGCTGTTCCTAGCCTGGGATCGGTACTCGATCCTAGCCTGGGATCTCACTGTTTCAGCCAATCTGATTAGCTGAAACAATGAGAAAGGCTGCGATTGGCTGTTCAGAATTGAACAGCCAATCACAGCGATTGGGAGGCCGGTTGGGAGGAGCCACGCCCTGGAATGCCGACACCATCTACCTCCATGTAAGATGGCATCGGAATTTTAATGCAATGACCGCGACTTAAGTCATGATGTCGCATTAAAGGCCATGACGTACTATCCCGTCCATGGTCAGATTGTCACGGGTTTCATGGACGGGATAGTACGTCGGATGGCAGAGAGGGGTTAAAAATATAAACCATTATACTTACCTTCCTTCGCTCCCTCGCAGCATCTTTTTCCGATGCTAGCAGCTGATTTATGCTTGTAAGCAGCGCATGGCAAGGACATCATGCACTGCTTACAAGCCAAGGACAGCTGCCAGAATACTCACTGCTCTTCACGCCGGGACTATGTGCATGGAGAGCAGTGAATATTCATTGATCTTTAATAGCAGGCACAGTGCTAGCCGCAGCCACCAGCTTCCAGGCATACACGTGTGCCCGCTACTAAAGGGAATGAATATTCACTGTATTCCACGAAGAGCCGTGAATATTCATTACCTTAAGTAGCGGGCACACATAAATGCCGGCAACTGCAGGAAGACGGCTGCTGCGGCTTACAGCGTGTCAGCTGTTAAAGAGAAATGATTATTCACTGCCCTCCACGCCCATGGGCTATCGGTTTCTGACTCAATGATGACGTCCAGAAAGTCCAAACTCCTAGAAATTATATGTGAATGTCAGGGAAATCAATATGTTTTTGTTGAGTTAGTCCATGAAATGACTCAGCCCATGCTCAGTGCCCTGAAATTATAAACAAATCGTCAATGTAATGCAGCAAGCACTGCTCATGGTCAACTGATTGGTCCCCATAATGTGATAGTTTTTACATTGGAAAGTCCATCAACAGTCCATAAACCTATATCCTAAGATATTGATCCAGAGGAAGTAAAAAAACTCCATGAAGCAAATTGTCTGATATTAAGGGAATCATTTATTCCCAACTCCACATTTAGCAATCAGACTAATTCCCTGGAGTAACATCCCATCACAGAACCTAGTAGACATAACCTGTAATATTCGTGAACCTTTATAGTGAATTAACTATTTCTACATCATGTGACAGAAAATCCCATAATTTC
Source organism: Oophaga sylvatica (assembly GCA_033576555.1). Taxonomy (NCBI): domain Eukaryota; kingdom Metazoa; phylum Chordata; class Amphibia; order Anura; family Dendrobatidae; genus Oophaga; species Oophaga sylvatica. The sequence continues at coordinate 35,351,937 of JARQOD010000003.1, read as the reverse complement.
ACTGTCAAAAATGTGTCTCTCCCAGTAATTTAGAGATTGGCGTACGAAGGCCCACAGGCCGTGCCCATGGCAGTGCCACACCTCTGCATATAAAATTCCTCTATAACACAAAAAAGTTCTGAACTTACATATACAGACATCCCAGCTGCTGGTTTCCAGGTAGAAGCAGACGGAATCCAATATGTCAGAATATTGGATACATTCAGATATGATTCAATATATATATTTCTGTGGAAACTAATACCATTGATCTGTACCAGGACGTACATTGCAAACTTTTCATAAAACTTTTAAGATATGCTGCGTAAAAGGGAAGTAGTTATGAGGATTTTATACCACAAACTAGTACTGCACAGGGGCCCTTCACAGTCAGTGTCCGCCCCACGTACATGCACAGCTCTGCTTCGCACATATCATATGCACACAGCTCTGCTAGGTATACATCATACAATCACACACTCACGGCTCTGCTGCATACACATGGCTCGGCATCGTACACATCATACATGCACAGCTCCACTCTGTACATACACAGTTCAGCTTTGTGTATATATTACACACACGTAGCTCCGCTGTGTACACATTGTACAAATACACGGCTCTGCTCCATACACATGTGGATCCACTCCGTACACATCGTAAACACGCGGCTCCGGTCCGTACACGTTGTACACACGCGGCTCCAGTCCATACACGTTGCACGCAAGCGGCTCCGCTCTGTACACATATGATCTGCTCTGTACACATACAGTACGTCTCCTCTCCATACACCTCATACACACACGGATCCACTCCATACACCTCGTACACACACAGCTCCACTTCATACACATGCGGCTCTGTTCGGTACACTTTCTACACACACGGCTCTGCTCCATACACATCATACACACACGGCTCCAATCCATACATGTGAAACACATGTGGTTCTGATGGTAAACCTTCTGCACACACGGCTCTGCTCTGTACACCTCGTATCAAAACCAAAAAGACACAAACAGTCCATAGGTCTATATAAAAAATACAAATTTTATTAAATCAAGTCTAAAAAAATATATGTATAGACAGGGTGAAATAGCAACATAGGGGACAAATGACATCACAATGTGCGCATGATAAATGGGCTGTCATGGCAACAAAACAATACACCTATATAAATAAGTAAGCAAAGCAACACCAAAGGACTAAGTAATATGGTATCCCATCCATACTCTGCATAGACAAAATGGGGTTCAACATAAATAGCATGTGCTAAAGTACATAAGGACACATATCACATTACCAGCAGAGAAAAAAGGCCAGGGTGAAGCATAATTACCAAGAGAGTGGAAATGGTGCAGAAGCCTGTCGCCTGACCGCCCTCCCCGACGCGCGTTTCGGAGTGGCAACCCACTCCTTCCTCACGCCCCCTGAGGAAGGAGTGGGTTGCCACTCCGAAACGCGCGTCGGGGAGTGAATATCATTACTTACCTGTCACCCGCTCCAACCGCTGAGCGCCGCTGTGTCCTCGGGTCATCTCTTGCTGCGATGTTCAGGCAGAGGGCGCGATGACGTCATTAGTGAGCGCCGCGCCCCCTGCCTGAGCATTCACTGCCGGAGGACCGAAGACAGCGGCGCTCAGCGGTGGAGCGGGTGACAGGTAAATCTCTCAGGTGCCAGGGCCCTGAGCCAGCGGTGACACCTGCACCTGTCCCCCATAGCGCGCCGGTGCCCCCGCCTGCTCAGGACACCAGCACCTGGCCCCCAGCAACGAGAGGTGAGTATGTATTTTTTTTCTTGCAGCAGCAGCAGCTGCGGCAGCATAAAGGGGCCTATTCAATGCAGCATCTATGGGGGCATAATCTGTGGAGCATTTATGGGGGCATAATCTATGGGGGCATAATCTGTGGAGCATTTATGGGGGCATAATCTATGGGGCATAATCTATGGGGGCATAATCTATGGAGCATCTATGGAGCCATAATCTAAGGAGCATCTATGGGGGCACAATCTATGGAGCTTCTATGGGGGCATAATCTAAGGAGCATCTATGGGGGCATAATCTATGGGGCATAATCTATGGAGCATCTATGGGGGCATAATCTATGGAGCTTCTATGGGGGCATAATCTAACATCTATGGGGCATAATCTAAGGAGCATTTATGGGGGCATAATCTATGAAGCATCTATAGGGGCATAATCTATGGGGGCACAATCTGTGGAGCTTCTATGGAGGCATAATCTAAGGAGCATCTATGGGGGCACAATCTATGGAGCTTCTATGGGGCATAATCTAAGGAGCATCTATGGGGCATAATCTAAGGAGCATCTATGGGAGCATAATCTATGGAGCATCTATGGGGGCATGTTCTATGGAGCATCTATGGGGGCACAATCTATGGAGCATCTATGGGGGCATAATACATGGGCAGCATATAGGGAACAATCTATGGAGCATCTATGGGGGCATAATCTATGGAGCTTCTATGGGGCATAATCTAAGGAGCTTCTATGGGGCATAATCTAAGGAGCATCTATGGGGGCATAATCTATGGAGCATCTATGGGGGCATAATCTATGGAGCATCTATGGGGGCACAATCTATGGAGCATCTATGGGGGCATAATACATGGGCAGCATATGGGGAACAATCTATGGAGCATCTTGTGGGGCATAATACATGGGGCAGCATATGGGGCATAATCTCATTTTCCACCCTAGGCCTATACTCGAGTCGATAAGTTTTCCCAGTTTTTTGTGGCAAAATTAGGGGGGTCGGCTTATACTCGAGTATATATTGTATCTATCTATCTATATCTATATATATATAGCATTATACCCTATGAGGGGGGGGCAGCATTATACCCTATGAGGGGGGGCAGCATTATCCTCTATGAGAGGGGCAGCATTATCCCCTATGAGGGGGCTGCTTTATAATCTATGAGGGAGGCTACCCCAACTCCGGCTACATAATTAAGACATGTACTACCTTATATTATACCCTGATATTAGTGTGTTTTACTGCACAATTGGTGGTCTTGTATTTATTTCTATGTAGCTACATAGTGGGCCCCAAGAATGATTTTCTCTGGTGGGCCCAAGGTGTTCCAGTCCGACGCTGACCTTGTACACACACGGCTCCGCTCCGTACACCTCGTACACACACGGCTCCGCTCCGTGCACCTCGTACACACGGCTCTGCTCAGTACACCTCGTACACACATGGCTCTGCTCTGTACACCTCATACACACGCTGCTCCGCTCCGTACACCTCGTACACACACGGCTCAGCTCCGTACACTTCGTACACACACGGCTCTGCTCTGTACACCTCGTACATACACGGCTCCGCTCTGTACACCTCATACACACGGCTCTGCTCCGTACACCTAGTACACACACGGCTCTGCTACATCCACCCTGTAAACCCCTCCTGACCCCACACATAGACTTCCCCTCATCCAGCACCATGACAACCAGCACAGCAGAGTCCTGCATACACTGAGGCCCCTGATCATGTGACCCCTGACTCCTCCCCTCCTGTGACCTCATCACAGGTCCTGTGCGCACAGAACAGCCATATATGTGGAGTGCGGCTCTGCAGGTGGAGGTAGGTGCTGGAGATTCCCCATTACTGGGCACAGAACAGCCATATATGTGGAGTGCGGCTCTGCAGGTGGAGGTAGGTGCTGGAGATTCCCCATTACTGGGCACAGAACAGCCATATATGTGGTGTGCGGCTCTGCAGGTGGAGGTAGGTGCTGGAGATTCCCCATTACTGGGCACAGAACAGCCATATATGTGGTGTGCGGCTCTGCAGGTGGAGGTAGGTGCTGGAGATTCCCCATTACTGGGTACAGAACAGCCATATATGTGGTGTGCGGCTCTGCAGGTGGAGGTAGGTGCTGGAGATTCCCCATTACTGGGCACAGAACAGCCATATATGTGGAGTGCGGCTCTGCAGGTGGAGGTAGGTGCTGGAGATTCCCCATTACTGGGCACAGAACAGCCATATATGTGGAGTGCGGCTCTGCAGGTGGAGGTAGGTGCTGGAGATTCCCCATTACTGGGCACAGAACAGCCATATATGTGGAGTGCGGCTCTGCGGGTGGAGGTAGGTGCTGGAGATTCCCCATTACTGGGCACAGAGCAGCCATATATGTGGAGTGCGGCTCTGCAGGTGGAGGTAGGTGCTGGAGATTCCCCATTACTGGGCACAGAACAGCCATATATGTGGTGTGCGGCTCTGCAGGTGGAGGTAGGTGCTGGAGATTCCCCATTACTGGGTACAGAACAGCCAATATATGTGGTGTGCGGCTCTGCAGGTGGAGGTAGGTGCTGGAGATTCCCCATTACTGGGCACAGAACAGCCATATATGTGGAGTGCGGCTCTGCAGGTGGAGGTAGGTGCTGGAGATTCCCCATTACTGGGCACAGAACAGCCATATATGTGGTGTGCGGCTCTGCAGGTGGAGGTAGGTGCTGGAGATTCCCCATTACTGGGCACAGAACAGCCATATATGTGGTGTGCGGCTCTGCAGGTGGAGGTAGGTGCTGGATATTCCCCATTACTGGGCACAGAACAGCCATATATGTGGAGTGCGGCTCTGCAGGTGGAGGTAGGTGCTGGAGATTCCCCATTACTGGGCACAGAACAGCCATATATGTGGTGTGCGGCTCTGCAGGTGGAGGTAGGTGCTGGAGATTCCCCATTACTGGGCACAGAACAGCCATATATGTGGAGTGCGGCTCTGCAGGTGGAGGTAGGTGCTGGAGATTCCCCATTACTGGGCACAGAACAGCCATATATGTGGTGTGCGGCTCTGCAGGTGGAGGTAGGTGCTGGAGATTCCCCATTACTGGGCACAGAACAGCCATATATGTGGAGTGCGGCTCTGCAGGTGGAGGTAGGTGCTGGAGATTCCCCATTACTGGGCACAGAACAGCCATATATGTGGAGTGCGGCTCTGCAGGTGGAGGTAGGTGCTGGAGATTCCCCATTACTGGGCACAGAACAGCCATATATGTGGAGTGCGGCTCTGCAGATGGAGGTAGGTGCTGGAGATTCCCCATTACTGGGCACAGAACAGCCATATATGTGGAGTGCGGCTCTGCAGGTGGAGGTAGGTGCTGGAGATTCCCCATTACTGGGCACAGAACAGCCATATATGTGGTGTGCGGCTCTGCAGGTGGAGGTAGGTGCTGGAGATTCCCCATTACAGGGCACAGAACAGCCATACATGTGGAGTGCGGCTCTGCAGGTGGAGGTAGGTGCTGGAGATTCCCCATTACTGGGCACAGAACAGCCATGTATGTGGAGTGCGGCTCTGCAGGTGGAGGTAGGTGCTGGAGATTCCCCATTACTGGGCACAGAACAGCCATATATGTGGAGTGCGGCTCTGCAGGTGGAGGTAGGTGCTGGAGATTCCCCATTACTGGGCACAGAACAGCCATATATGTGGTGTGCGGCTCTGCAGGTGGAGGTAGGTGCTGGAGATTCCCCATTACTGGGCATAGAGCAGCCATATATGTGGTGTGCGGCTCTGCAGGTGGAGGTAGGTGCTGGAGATTCCCCATTACTGGGCACAGAACAGCCATATATGTGGTGTGCGGCTCTGCAGGTGGAGGTAGGTGCTGGAGATTCCCCATTACTGAGCACAGAACAGCCATACATGTGGTGTGCGGCTCTGCAGGTGGAGGTAGGTGCTGGAGATTCCCCATTACTGGGCACAGAGCAGCCATACATGTGGAGTGCGGCTCTGCAGGTGGAGGTAGGTGCTGGAGATTCCCCATTACTGGGCACAGAACAGCCATATATGTGGAGTGCGGCTCTGCAGGTGGAGGTAGGTGCTGGAAAATTCCCCATTACTGGGCACAGAACAGCCATATATGTGGAGTGCGGCTCTGCAGGTGGAGGTAGGTGCTGGAGATTCCCCATTACTGGGCACAGAACAGCCATACATGTGGTGTGCGGCTCTGCAGGTGGAGGTAGGTGCTGGAGATTCCCCATTACTGGGCACAAAACAGCCATATATGTGGTGTGAGGCTCTGCAGGTGGAGGTAGGTGCTGGAGATTCCCCATTACTGGGGGGCAGGAGGGTAAATGTCCCCAGCAGTTCTCTTGGGTGGTCCGGCAGTCTGTTGCTCTTGGCTCTGTACATTTATGATGTGTTGCTTATATAGCGCTATCATACTCCGCTCTCTTTTTTGCCTTCCGAACTCCAAATATTAAAATATGTTCTCTAGATGGAAATCAGTGCAGCTCAGCCATGTATGTTGTACTAGAGAAGACTTTCCTTTACAACCAGGCTGAAGTTGGTTTCTTCTTCGGCAATTTTTTCTTTTCTGTTTTTTATAGGTTTAACAACAAAAAATAATCATCACAATAATAACACAATGCAGCGAGGAGCCCTGATGTGAATACACGTAAAATCAGCGCCAAAAATTGTAAAACTGGCACAAAAATGGGCATCAAAGTGGGCACCAGAGGGCGCTAATGAAAGGGTTAAATGACTTTGGGCCACTGATATCACACTGCAGATATACAGAACAGGGAGCCCCAGATCAAAACCAGGTCTCTCCAGCCTGGCCCAAATGGGTACTGGGCTTCAGAACTGGCAGCAAAGTGGGCACACAATCGATTTTGCCCATTTCAATAAGTTACAGATGAATTTAAGGGGTTAAATGACTTTGGGCCACTGATGTCACACTAAGAACACACAGATAGTGATGCCCCGCATTACAGACAGGTCTCTTGCCTGATCCAAATGGGTGCTGGGCATCAGAATTGTCTAGAATTGAATAGAAATGTGAAGCTTCCCCACCCACCAGTGTTACCCGATCACCATTACATAGGACAAGATGGAGACCATGAACTCAAAATGGAGACCACAGGCGAACAAAATGGATTCTGTTCTCTCACTTTTCCCCCCTTTTGTGACCTATTATGGCATCAGTAGGTATATAGGAGCGCGATAGTAGCTTCCTTTGGACTTTCCTACCTGCCTCACCTCAGTTCCCCACCTAACACCTATAATTGTATCACAACACCGGATCGTTTTTTTTTTATTTTTTTTTGTCTGGGGTCCATAGTATAAGACCAGGGGTTCTTTGACATGAGTTTCCTTGTATATAAACATGAGTAACTTAGGGGTAACATAAAATAGCGCTTTTACGGCTACATATACCAACAAACAGAATAATAATAATTGCATACATGTATGTATAATCCCCAAGAGCCACACACCTAGACCCTTGAACGAGTTGATGGGATTCTAGGGATTGCTTTAACATTTACTCTGATGTGAGGCACTCTAAAGGTTAAAGGGGTCAGGAAGACCAGTGTGCACAGTGACATTTACACAATGAACCTGAGGATTGAGGGTTGCATTGACTGCTACACACTGTGTGATGTCAGTAGCGGACCCATTACAGTCAGAATACTTGGCTGTAGGGAAAGGGACATCTCTGGATCTTATCTGGATGCAGCTTGAAGAGGTGAAATTTGGATAACAGATGAGGCCAACACGACTAGAAGCCCACGGCACGCCGGTTTGTCTTAAATGCAGACCACTCCTGTTAAACAGCAACCATGGCTCTGTCACCCATGCAGCTACAGGCAAACCTACAACCTTCTCTCTCTTTTTATCAAGCTTTGTGGGAAAAGTATGGTGACTCAAATAGAACATTTCTTTCAGAGTCACTGGAATGGCTAAATAAGGCCTAGTGTTGGAACTCACGGGACTGTGAGTGCAGATCCAACAGTCTTTTAGTAATGTATTTGTGCCCATGTCTTTTAAAAGTACTTGGTGATGGCTAATGAATTTATTATCCCACTCATCATTCAGAATCTCATTTAATGTCCTTGTTAGAGGCAATGATGCCACAATCCCCATTAGAACGAGCAAAAAGGTCATCAGTCTGCTGGTGGGGTGACTCTGTCACAGTGGCTGGCGTGTCCAGGTGGGTTTTCCCTCAAGCTTCAACCAAAGTTGCTGTAGTCAGAAGAACTTGGAATGGCCCATGAAATCTTGAATCAAGGGTTTTCCTGTTGTGTGTTTTTAGGACCACCCAGTCTCCTAGGTTGAGATCATGTGTTCCAGACACTGATTCAGGGTCTGGAATGTAAGAGTACACCTGTTTATGAACACTGTTTAGGCGATTATGCAAGGCTTGCACATAGCTAGTCAGGCCATCATTCTGCATCTGACGTGACTGTGGGAAATATAACCCTGTTATAGGTACTGAACCAAAAAGTATCTCATATGGAGAGACAGGGCTGTGGAGTTAGGGTATGTTTCCACGTTCAGGAAACACTCCGGATTTGCTGCGTGTTTGCCGCTGTGCGTTGGCGCAGCGGCAAACACGCAGCGTCCAGATGTTACAGCATAGTGGAGGAGATTTAATGAAATCCCGTCTCCACTATGCTTAAAACACGCAGGCGGAATACCTGCGTTTCCGGACATGCGGCGCGTCTTTTCAGACCGCAGCATGTCCTAGTCCGTTGCGGCGACGCTGCGTCGCCGCAACGGAAATAACACAGGGCTATGCAGTCCTGCAATCTTTCCGGATGTGTTCCGGAGGTGTCCTGAACACATCCGGAAAGAGTGCGCGTTCAAAAGGGGGCGGGGCTTTGGGCGGTGCGGAATATCCGCTCCGTCCAAAGCGCTGTGGTTCCTGACCGTGGAACCACAGCTTAAAAGTCGGAGCCCATTTTGGTGAAGTCGGAATCGGAGGTTTGGCTTACCGACTGCATAGCCCTGTGGAGAGAGACCTGTTTTTCTCCCTGGAGTGTATCTCATTGAGAAAAGAGCTGAAGGCAAACATTCAGTCCATGGTTTGCAGGTCTCCTCTTTTGACTTCTGAATCTTTAACTTTAATGTCCCATTCAGCCTTCCCACTGTGGATGGTGATGTGTGTGTACAACCTGCTCAAATCCCAAAGAATTTAAGATCTCTTTCATGATCTCTCCAGTGAAATGTGTACCTCTATTACTTTGAATCACTTCAGTAACCCCATATCGACATACCACCTCCTTCATGAGTTTTCGAGCAGTAACGTTAGCTGTAGCTTTCTGCACTGCATATGCCTCAGGCCAGAGATCAACACGCACAAGCACGAACACATACACCCCTACTTGTGGTAGCTGTACAGTGGATACAGAAAATATTCAGACCCCTTAATTTTTTTCACTCTGTTTCATTGCAGCCATTTGGTAAATTCAAAAAAGTTCATTTTTTTCCTCATTATGTATACTCTGCACCCCATCTTGACTGAAAAAACAAATGTAGAAATTTTTGAAAATTTATTAACCCCTTCATGACCCAGCCTATTTTGACCTTAAAGACCTTGCCATTTTTTGCAATTCTGACCAGTGTCCCTTTATGAGGTAATAACTCAGGAACGCTTCAACGGATCCTAGCGATTCTGACATTGGGCTTCATGTTAGTGGTAAATTTAGGTCGATAATTTTTGCGTTTATTTGTGAAAAAAATGGAAATTTGGCGAAAATTCTGAAAATTTTGTAATTTTTATTCTGTTAAACCAGAGAGTTATGTGGCACAAAATAGTTAATAAATAACATTTCCCACATGTCTACTTTACATCAGCACAATTTTGGGAACAACATTTTTTTTTGTTAGGAAGTTATAAGGGTTAAAAGTTGACCAGCGATTTCTCATTTTTACAGCAAAATTTACAAAACCATTTTTTTTAGGGACCACCTCACATTTGAAGTCACTTTGAGGGGTCTATATGGCAGAAAATACCCAAAAGTGACACCTTTATAAAAACTGCACCCCTCAAGCTACTCAAAACTACATTCAAGAAGATTATTAACCCTTCAGGTGCTTCACAGGAACTAAAGCAACGTGGAAGGACAAAATGGACATTTTAATTTTTCCAACAAAAATTTTCTTTTAGCCTTAGTTTTTTCATTTTCACATGGGCAACAGTATAAATTGGATCCTAAAATTTGTTGGGCAATTTCTCCTGAGTACACAGATACCTCATATGTGGTCATAAACCACTGTTTGGGCGCACGGCAGGGCTCAGAAGGGAAGGAGCGCCATTTGACTTTTTGAATGGAAAATATGCTGGAATATTTAGCGGTTGCCATGTCGCATTTGGAGAGTCCCTGTGTGCCTAAACATTGGAGCTCCCCCACAAGTGACCCCATTTTGGAAACTAGACCCCCTAAGGAACTTATCTAGATGCATAGTGAGCACTTTGAACCCCCAGGTGCTTCACAAATTGATCCGTAAATAAAAGAAAGTACTTTTTTTTCACAAAAATTTTCTTTTAGCCTCAGTTATTTTCATTTTCACATGGGCAACAGTATAAATTGGATCCTAAAATTTGTTGGGCACACGTCGGGGCTCGAATGGGAAGTAGTGACGTTTTGAAATGCCCACTTGATGGAATGGTCTTCGGGCGTCATGTTACGTTTGCAGAGTCCCTGATGTGCCTAAACAGTAGAAACTCCCCACAAGTGACCCCATTTTGGAAACTAGATCCCCCAAGGAACTCCTATAGATGTGTGGTAAGCACTTTGAATCTCCAAGTCCTTCACAGAAGTTTATAACGCAGAGCCGTGAAAATATAAAATCATTTTTTTTTCCACAAAAATAATTTTTAGTCCCCAATTTTTTTTCCCAATGTTAACAGGAGAAATTAGAACCCCCAAAGTTGTTGTGCAATTTTTCCCGAGTACGCTGATACCTCATATGTGGGGATAAACCACTGTTTGGGCATACGTCGGGGCTTGGAATAAAGGGAGCACTGTTTGACTTTTTGAACGCAAAATTTGCAGGAATCAATGGTTGCGCCATGTCGCGTATGGAGACCCCCTGATGTGCCTAAATAGTGGAAACCCCTCAATTCTAACTCCAACCCTAACCCCAACACACCCCTAACCCCAACCCTAACCCCTACACACACCTAACCCTAATACAAACCCTAATCATAACCCTAACCCCAACACACCCCTAACCCTAATCCCAACTCTAATCATAAACCTAACTACAAGCCTAACCCTAATTCCAACCCTAACCCTAATTCCAACCCTAACCCAAATTCCAACCCTAACCGTAATTCTAACCTTAGCCCTAATGCTAACCCTAACCCTAGTTCTAACCCTAAGGCTGGGTTCATATTGCGTTTTACCAGCTGCTGATCCGCGGCGGATTTCGCGGCTGATCCGCGGCGGATTTCGCGGCTGATCCGCGGCGGATTTCGCTGCTGATCCGCGGCGGATTTCGCTGCGGATCCACAGCTGATTTCGCTGCTGATCCGCGGCGGATATCGCTGCGGATCCGCGGCTGATTTCGCTGCTGATCCGCGGCGGATATCGCTGCGGATCCGCGGCTGATTTCGCTGCTGATCCGCTGCGGATATCGCTGCGGATCCGCGGCGGATTTCGCTGCTGATCCGCGGCGGATTCTGCGTTTTACCAGCCCGTTCAACACGTGGCGTTGACCAGCTGGTAACGGTATAGCATAACGCGATCGCGTTATGCTATACCCGCTAGCGCAGATGAATCAGCAGATAATCAGCCGCGGATCCGCAGCAAAATCAGTTGCGGATCAGCAGCAAAATCCGCCGCGGATCAGCACCAAAATACGCCGCGGATCAGCAGCAAAATCAGCCGCGGATCCGCAGCAAAATCAGCCGCGGATCGGCAGCGAAATCTGCCGCGGATCGGCAGCGAAATCCGCCGCGGATCCGCAGCGAAATCAGTCGCGGATCCGCAGCGAAATCCGCCGCGGATCAGCAGCGAAATCCGCCACGGATCAGCAGCGAAATCCACCGCGGATCAGCAGCGAAATCCGCCGCGGATCAGCAGCTATATCCGCAGCGAAATCCGCCGCGGATCAGCAGCGAAATCAGCCGCGGATCCGCAGCGAAATCCGCCGCGGATCAGCAGCGAAATCAGCTGTGGATCCGCAGCGAAATCCGCCGCGGATCAGCAGGGAAATCCGCCGCGGATCAGCAGCGAAATCCGCCGCGGATCCGCAGCGATATCCGCCGCGGATCCGCAGCGGATCAGCAGCAAAATCCGCTAGGAAAAAAAAAAAAAAATTCTTTATTTTATTATTTGTCCCTACCTATGACAGGGGGGTTCATTTACTTTTTTTTTATTTTGATCACTGTGACAGTTTATCACAGTGATCAAAATAAATTTTTGTACAATGGGGGGCGCACTGCGCATGCGCCCGCCATTTTCCAAGATGGCGGCGCCCATGAAGAATCCCGGCAGCCGCCGGGACGGATCCAGGACATCGGTGGACCGGGAGAGGTGAGTAGGGGACGTCGGAAGGTGAGGGGGGGGGATCGGTAGGTGGGGGCAGCGGATCGCAGGAGCAGGGGAGCAGACAGTGACGGCGGTGACTGATCGCTGCCATCTTTCGATGGCGGCGGCCGATCACCGACGTGATATGGTGTGGGGAGGTCTGATCGCGGTCTCCAGCCATGGCAGATGCTATTGCAGCATCGGCCATGGCTGGATTGTAATATTTCACCAGTTTCATTGGTGAAATATTACAAATCGCTCTGATTGGCTGTTTCACTTTTAACAGCCAATCAGAGCGATCGTGGCCACGTGGGGGTTAAGCCAACCCCCCTGTGGTGATGCAGTAAGGGTCCTGTTACTGCGGGTCGGGTGACCTTTCAGTGACCCCGGTCCCCCGACCCGCAGGAACATGATTTATAGCATGACGCCGGCGTCATGGGTCAGGATGGCACAGGTTTTCATGACGCCGACGTCGGCGTCATGGGTCGGGAAGGGGTTAAAAAAGAAAAACTAAAATATCACATGGTCATAAATAGTGATGGGTGAGAACTAAACTATGTTCCAAATTATTATGCAAATTGGTTTTAAGTGTCATAGCGTTTTTTTTTTTGTAAATGAAACCCATTGATGGTATTGTCTCAGGGTTCTTTGGATCACTGAAATCAATCTCCGATACCTGTGATAATTAGTTTGCCATGTGAGCCCAATAAAAGGAAAACTGGATGTTCCACACTATTAAGCAGGCCAGAGTTTTCAAGTAAAATGGGAAAGAAAAAGGATCTCTCTGCTGCTGAAAAGCATCAAATAGTGCAATGCCTTGGTCAAGAGATGAAAAGATTACATATTTCCCGAAAACTTAAGCGTGATCATCGTACTGTTAAGAGATTTGTGGCTGATTCTGAGCACAGACGTGTTTGTGCTGATAAAGGCAGAATGAGGAAGGTTTCTGCCAGGCAAGTTCATCGGATTAAGAGAGCAGCTGCTAAAAAGCCATTACAAACCAGCAAACAGATATTTGAAGCTGCTGGTGCCTCTGGAGTCCCTTGAACCTCAAGGTGTGGGATTTTTCAAAGGCTTGCTGTGGTGCATAAACCTACGATTCGGCCACCCCTAAACAGTGCTCACAAGCAGAAACGGTTGCAGTGGGCCCAGACATACATGAAGACTAATTTTCAAACAGTCTTGTTTACTGATGAGTGTTGAGCAACCCTGGATGGTCCAGATGGATGGAGTAGTGAATGGTTGGTGGATGGCCACCATGTCCCAACAAGGCTGCGACATAATCAAGGAGGTGGAGGAGTCATGTTTTGGGCCGGAATCATAGGGAAACAGCTGGTAGGGCCCTTTAAGGTTCCTGAAGGTGTTAAAATGACCTCTGCAAAGTAGAGTTTCTGACTGACAACTTTCTTCCATGGTATAAAAAGCAGAAACGTGCCTTCAGGAGCAAAATCATCTTCATGCATGACAATGCACCATCTCATGCTGCAAAGAATACCTCTGAGTCATTGGCTGCTATGGACATAAAAGGAGATAAACTCATGGTGTGGCCAGCATCTTCCCCTGACCTCAACCATATAGAGAACCTTTGGAGTATCATCAAGCAAAATTTCTATGAGGGTGGGAGGCAGTTCACATCAAAACAGCAGCTCTGGGAGGCTTCATGCAAAGAAATACAAGAAGAAACTCTCCAAAAACTCACAAGTTCAATGGATGAAAGAATTGAGAAGGTGATATCAAAGAAGGGTTCCTATGTTAACATGTAACTTGGCCTGTTAGGATGTTGTGGATTTTCAGTGAATGTGACCTAATTCTGCAAATTCCACAAATGAGCATTTTCAGTTCTTTAAAACAGATCAAATGTTCAGAAATTCTACTGTGCCTAATAATTTGGAACAGTGCATTTTGAGTTTTTTTTCCATTTTGGAGATTATACGGTTATCATTGGGAGGTTTCTTCAATAAAATTCGATGTATACTCTTAACGGGTGATGACTTTTATTAGACTGACTGTCATTTGCACCGACCACTTAGGAAAATCAGAGAAAAATATCATTTGCATAATAATTTGGAACATAGTGTATGCTCTGGTGCTCGTTGTTCAGGTCGAGCAAATTGGAATGCTCAGGTGCTCAACTCGAGCAACGAGCCTAATGTAAGTCTATTGGAAACTCGAGCATTTTTCGGGCAGCCCCCCGGTCGGTCTGTAGAGAGACTAGAAATTGCGGAAATCTATGGGAACAGTGCTCAAATGACATGAGAACAGCATGGGGAAGACCCCTCGAAGCATTTCTGACTCCCAGGTCACTGCTGTGAACAATGTTGTCAGAGTCTTACGCCACTTTTACAGACTCGCAATAAAACATACAAAAACTAAACCAAAATGGATTTTCCTGGGAAATATGTTAAGGACATCCTTTCCAGGGTAATGACTTGTATATAAGGCAGAATAAAAAAAACAAAAATGCTCCTCCACACCTTGAGCTTTGTTCACACGTAGCGTTTTTGATGCATTTTTGAACTTTAGCATTGCTTTCAACCAAGACAAATGCATTCACTGAGAAATGTCATTTTAACATTTTAATTCCTTATCTGGCCATGTGGTGTGTGACACATCATCAGACACATCCTGTTTCATTTATGAAGGAGGGACTCTGAAAGTCACAAAGCCTATTTTTATAGGACCATCAGATGGCCTTTACTATTTTTAAAGGGCCAGCAGTCGTCCCTCACTATTCTTAGAGAGCCATCAGTCGGCTATGCTTTGTTGTTCCCATTATTAAACAGTACTGTTATTGCGTATGCAATGAGTGGCAGGGCTGCCCAAAATTTGGACGTATCCCAAATCCCAATACCTCTTTGAAGAGACGTATAGGAGTGCCTCCTGAAAACAATGTTCCCATTAGTAGGAAGTGGGTCTCCCATAGTGTTTGCCTATGCAGTGAATGCAAGGCCTGCCCAAAATTTGGAGGCACTAGAATGCCCCTTGGAAGAGATGTGGATGAGGGCCTCATAAAAAAATGTTCCAATTAGAGAGGAGCTGGTCTTCTATACTTGTAATGCTAAGTGTATGGGCTAACAAACATTTACCCCTGGGGGTATACATGAACATACTGTATAAACAAATTTCTTTTATGGGCATCATAAACACCCTTTAAAAAATGTGGGTGCTGCATCACCCTGGTGACATGGTGGTGGAGGAGGACAATAGCAAATAGCCAAAATCAGGAAGCGTATACCCATGTATGGATGTGAAGAGGTGTATGGGAATGGAGCTCCCAAAAAAAGACTCTGGATTTGAGTTTGTTACGCTGCTATCATTCGGTGGTGTTGAGAAGTCTGGCCCAATCCAGCCCTTGTTAATTTTTATAAGAGTCAGCCTGTCAGAATTTTCAGTTGACAGGCGGATGCACTTATCACTTATAATGCCACCAGCGGCACTAAAAACCCGTGACAAACCCCTAGCAGCAGGCCAGGACCTCCAAGGCGTAGAGAGCCAGTTCATGCCACGTGTCCAGCTTGGATACCCAATTATTATAAGATACAGAGGAATCACGGAGGACGTTGGTACGGTCAGCAAGGTATTCCCTTAGCATCTTCCCAAACTTTGCACTCCTTGTGAGAGTACCCCGCGCCTCATGGCCTGTGCGATGGGAGGGTCTGAGAAAACTCTCCCAGAACTTTGACAGTATTCCCCTGCCTCTGCTGGATTGGAGTTGTGTCTCTCTCACCTGTACTCCTTTGTTGTCCAACGAACTGTGACCTCTGCCGCCAGCGTTTTCAGATGGGAATTTCTTTAATAATTCTGCAACAAGGGCCTTCTGGTTCTGCCCCATTTTAGTAGACCTGTCCGCCTCGGGAATAAGAGATAGAAAAGTTCTCCTTGTAGCATGTGTCTAGAAGTGTCACCAACCAGTAATGACTGTCACTCAAAATTTGAAGAACGCGAGGGTCTCGGGAAATTCAGCGTAACAAACTCAGCTATGCGTACCTGACTGCTAAGAGGCAAGACTTCCCTGTCCTCACCAAGAGGATGACTGACCATGCTCTCCTCCTTCTCTTCCTCCTCCTCCCTGTCCTCAGGCCATCCACTTTGAACAGACGGTATGACATGTGCAAGTAGTACCATCTGTAGCGCAAAAAGCTAGCTCCTGTTCTTCCTCCTTCTCTTCCTCATTGTCACCCAATCCACATTGGGATGAGATGAGGCTGGACTGTGTGTAATCACTCTGCATGGTTCTTTGCTCCATCGCATCATGCTGCGCCTGCAATGCATACTCTTTAATTGTGAGCAGACAGCGTTTCAGAAAATAGAGAAGCGGGATGGTGATGCTAATTATGGCGTCATCGCCGCTCACCATCTTGATGGAGTCCTCCAAGTTTTGGAGGATGGTTCATATGTCTGACATCCATGTCCACTCCTGAGGTCTTGTTTGGAGTCTGAACTTAATACCGACAGCATTGTTGTAGTCAACAACTGCCATCTTCTGCTCACAAATCCTTCCCAACATCTGCAGTGTAGAGTTCAAACTCATGGGACATCACACACCAGTCGGTGAGCTGGGTCGGTGAACTGGAAGCTGCAAACGCTACTGAAGCACGGCAAGGGCGATGGAAGCTGTAGCTGACTTCCTAAAATGGGCACACAGTCGGTGTACTTTGACAAGCAGATCGGGCAGCTCCGGGTAGGTTTTGAGAAATTGTTGAACCACAAGGTTAAGCCATGGACCAGGCATGGTACGTGTGTGAGCTTGCCTCACCTCAGAGCCGCCACCAGTTTCCTTCCATTGTCACACACTAGCATTGTGCGGTTTGTCACCTAAGCATATTAGTTTCAGCACAGCCTGCTGCCGCTTGACTGAGGCAGTGCTGCAGTGTTTCCAGCTTGTGACTGATGTGGTCATTTCAAAGATGGAGGCTGAAGAGGAGGATGACGTGCAGGAGCTGTAGACTGTGGGGGCAACCCTGACTGACCTAGGGCCCGCAATCCTCATCTTCGAGAGGATGTGTTCCATCCCAAGGTCCGACTGGGTCCCTGCTTCCGCTATGTTAACCCAGTGTGCCATCAGCGAGATGTACCGTCCCTGCCCACAAGCACTTGTCCACATGTCCGTGGTTAGGTGGACTTTTTCAGTAACTGCATTGTTGAGGGCACGGTTAATGTGGGACACGTGCTTGTGTAATGTGGGGACGGCACACCGGTGGAAATAGTGGTGGTTGGGGATCGAGTTCCGAGGGAAGGCCGCCGCCATCAGGTTGCGGAAAGCTTCCATCTCCATGAGCCTAAAAGGCAACATTTCAGGCGCAAGCAGTCGCAAAATGAGAGAATTTAGTAGTGTTGCCTGTGGGGCGCTGGCTGCGTATTTGCGCTTGTGTTCCAAGGACTGAGGTATGGACAACTGAATGCTGCGCTGGGACAAGGATGTGCTTGCTGATGGTGCTAGTTGAGTGTGTGCAACGACAGGTGCAGGGCAGGAGGCATCTTCGCATGCACCATGGACAGGGGATTGGCTTGTACGCACAAAAGCAGAAGAAGCAGTGGTGTCACCCACAGACACAGTTCCTGGACCCTGGGGTTCGGCCCGCAAAGACGGGTGCTTTGCTGCCATATGCCTGATCATGCTGGTGGTGGTCAGATTGGTAGTTTTGCTAGCTCTGCTGATGCTGGCCTGGCAGGTGGTGCAAATTGCCTTTTTGGGGTTATCGGCAGAGTCTTTAAAAAACAACCAGACTCGGGAAGACCTAACAGTTGTACTGACAACTTCCGTCATGTTGGTGTTACGAGGAACGGTTGCCCGCCTGTCTGCGGCCACCACAGTGCATCTTCCTGCCTGTTGTGGTGCTATGCCTCCCTCCCCCTGTATGCTGCTGTGCTGGCTCTGCATGTCCTCCTGCCAGATTGGATCAGTTACTATATCACCCACCACCTCATCTTCCACTTCCGCACCCTGGTCCTGCTCCTGACTTTCTGGCAATTGTGCCTTATCATCGTCCACCTCTTGTGACACTTTCCCACCGTCACCTTCATGTGACTGTGGCTGCTCACATATTTGGGCATTGCTACATGTGATCTCCTCTTGCCCCGCTTCAAGTGAACAGGGCGAGAGGCCCGAACCTATAAATGGAAAAGTGAACAGCTCTTCGGAGTGTCCAAGCGTGGGATCAGTTCTCTGGGCACTTGGCATAGTGGGAGGAAGGAGGATCATGATGAGGAATATTGGGTCCAGTGTTATGAATGTTTTAGAAATGAATTCTGAGCAGAAGCTCCCTCTGGTGGTTGCAAACAGTACTGAACCATTCAATGAGGATTGGCAATCAGGGATCACGGACTGGCTGGATATAAGGGAGGTTTCCCCCCATCATGATTGCCGGTGATCAATTGTTCTTGTCTCAACATTGTTTCCTGGTTCACTTGGAAGCTTGCTGAGTCTTGCCTCTTCTCCTGCTCTCAGATAAGATATTTTCTGTTTTTTTGTTTTTGTGCTTGCCATCTGTATATTTCTCTGCATTTCTGTGAGGTTGGCCAGGTTCCCCTCCCCGGGGGGCTTGGTCTCCTCTCGGTTCCTCTGGAGCCATTGTTGTTTGTTCATTTGCCTTTTCCAGTTTTTTTTCTGTGGCTGCGACTTAGTTTTGTTACACCAGAGAACTAATTTAGGTGGTAGAGGTCGTGTAATCTCAGGTGTTTTTGCAATTAGTAGCGTTGTTTTTTTTTTAGGGTTTCTTTTGGATTGTATTTCCTCTTGTCTAACCGCCATTACATGTTTGGGGGCTTCCTATGTTCTTTGGGGATCTGCTCCGGGGCAGATAGCTTTCCTCTTTCTATCTTTAGGTGTAGTTAGCCTCTCAGGCTGTGACGAGGCGTCTAGGACCAACGTAGGAACGCTCCACGACTGCCTTTAGTTGTGGTGGTTAGTCAGGGTACTGCAATCCAGTAGATTCCAACCTCTCTGGTGTATTGCCGTTTTTGCCAGCTCTCAGCTACCAAAACATAACAGTCCAGACTCACAGGTACTGAGACTTGACCGTGTGGAAGACAGGGTGGTGGTGGTGGCAAAGTGACTGGAAGCATTATCCGCTATCCTTTTGACAACCTTTTGACACTGCTCTGGGTTCAATATTGGCGTGCTTTGGTCCCCTAATAATTGGGTCAAGAAGGTCGGGCGAGAAGATTTGGGTGTTGTGACACAATTTCAGCATGCATCATCACATCACGTCCGATACCTTGTCCCTTGCCACTCGCCTTGCCCATTTTAAGTGGAGGACAATATTTTCCACGTTCACTACAATCTGCTGAATTTGGAGCGAACTTATATGTAATCCGTGTGAAGGACAAATCACAGTTTTAAATAGCTGGCCTGTAGGTAACTATTTTTAACAGCAAACTGGTGTAAATAGCTTCGCTAACACTACAACAAAATTTAAATGGAGGCCGGAAATGGCAGATTTTGAGCGCACTTATATGATCCGTGTGACGGACAAACCAAAGTTTTAAATAGATGAATTTTTAGAGCTGTAATATGGAAAGGATCTGGCGGTATTCTGCAGTGCCAACAAGCAAATGGAGCAGAAAAGCGGTGTTCTCTGGATTACATTTTAAGAAAGTAATCAGGATTAAGATCCAAAAAAAATTATTCCTGGCCCCTGATACCAGGGGCTATATCTGGAAATATCTGTAAAAGCAGCAGCAGACAGAACTGGAATGGACCCTCTTGCTATATGCACTGCAGTCTGCCACATACACTGCCTGCCTGCCCATCACTGATATCTATGCAGCTGGATTACTCCTCAGAAGGACTGTTAGTTGAAATGGTTATGTGTATAATATATTGTGGTATACCTACACTAAATAAGAAACAAGCAAATCTCTCCCTAGCTCAGCAGTACCTCTCCCTACTCTGCTTGATTCTGGAGTAGACTGTCATGAGGATGGTGGTGCCAGGTCTGATACATGCCTGATGACGCTGTGCGGCCAGCCAATTACTGTAATGCCACAACCATATGGCTGCGGCATTACAGTGTGTGGCAGACAATCCCTGCATGTTCATTGGCTCTCTAAAGACCGCCAAACATGCAGGGAGGGGACCCGAGCTCCCACCAAGCAACCCCGGAAATACTCGGCGAGCTCCAAGCATCTAGAGAAGTGAGATGCTCGGGCGAGTACCGAGTAGTGGCGAGCATGCTCGCTCAACGCTAGTCATAAGTATTCAAACCCTTTGCTCAGTATTGAGTAGAAGCACCCTTTTGAGCTAATACAGCCATAAGTCTTCTTGAGAATGATGCAACAAGTTTTTCACACCTGGATTTGGGCATCCTCTGCTATTCTTCGTTGCAGATTCTTTCCAGTTCCGTCAGGTTGAACGATAAATGTTGGTGGACACCCATTTTCAGGTCTCTCCAGAGATGCCAGAGATGCTCAATTGGATTTAGGTTAGGGCTCTGGCTGGGCCAGTCAAGAATTGTCACAGAGTAGTTCTGAATCCACTCCATTGTTATTTTAGCTGTGTGCTTAGGGTCTTTGTCTTGTTGGAAGTTGAACCTTCGGCCAAGTCTGAGGTCCAGAGCACTCTGGAAGAGGTTTTCATCCGAGATATCTGTGTACTTGGCCGCCTTCATGATTTCTTCAATGACAAGTCTTCCTGTCCCTGCAGCTGAAAAACACCCCCATAGTATGATGCTGCCCCTACCATGTTTCACTGTTGGGATTGTATTGGGCAGGTGATGAGCAGTGCCTTGCTTTCTCCACACATACCGCTTAGAATTTTCACCAAAAATGTCTATTTTCGCCTCATCAGACCAGAGAATCTTTTCTCTTAGTCTGGGAGTCCTTCATGTGTTTTTTTTTTTTGCAAACTCTGTGCGGCCTTTCATATGTCTTGCGTTAAGGAGAGGCTTCTTTCGGGCCACTCTGCCATAAAGGCCTGACTGGTGGAGGGATGCAGTGATAGTTGACTTTGTGGAACTTTCTCCCATCTCCCTACTGCGTCTCTGGACCTGAGCCACGGTGATCTTGGGGTTCTTCTTTACCTCTCTCACCAAGGCTCTTATCCCACGATTGCTCAGTTTGGATGGTGTCTAAGGAGTAAGGTTTCTCCTTGTGGAGAGTGACATACCAGCTCTGGCGTGTCAAGGAAAGGAGGCTTATTCGCCGTGCAATGCTCCTCTGGGAAATTTAATATGCAAATTGCCTCTTCAGAAGAAAAGAGGACTTGAACTCTACAGCGCCACCTATTGGAAGTAGCGATCCTACAAGTCACAATCAACCCTTTAACGAGTCTTGGAATATGACTTAGGATAAAAAGCCAAATCAGTATCTCCATTTGCAGACACGGTGTTTCGGACTATTGGTCCTCGTCAGTGCAAAGTATGAGATCTGATTTGGCTGGATGAGAGGCTCTGGACTAGGGTCTAAGGGGTAAGGAGCCTCTCATATCCAGCCAAATCAGAACTCATACTTTGCCTCTTTGCTGCTTCCTTGGCTGTGGTATCTGCACAAGCACTTCCTCTGGCTTCATCAGTCAGCTCGTGTGTGAGCTTTCATCTTCACCATGCCAAGCTTAGTGGGTAACAGAAGAGCTTCCATCAGAGCTCGCATGCTCTCCGCATTCTTTATAGGTTTCTCATTTCATCTTAGAAAAGACTTGGCTTTCCATATTGGATCATAATCATGACAAATTCCAAAATAATACCTGCTCTTTTCATACACATTGGCAGTCTGACCCTCAACCGCACTACACACCTCAGTGAGTGCCTTCAGCTCTGCCTCGTGTGCCGATAGGTGAGGAGGTAGTGGTTCGACTTTTATTACTTCATGTTGTGTGACCGCAGCATATCCAGTGTAGAACCGACCAGGATCTTGATATCTGGATCCATCTTCAAGAAACTCAATATCTGCGTTAGCAATGGGTCCATCTGAGACATGTTCAAACCCTGTGGTTTCTTGTTGTATCAAATCTACACAACCATGGGGTGTATGTATGTCAGCTATTTCCTCTTCTGCCAGAGAATGTAAAAATAGGTCATGTTCCTCATCTTTCCCCCCTTTTGAATCCACTGGCAGAAGCGTAGCTGGATTCAAAACTGTGCATTGTTTGAGTTCTACATTTGGGGGCATGAGAAGGGTACATTGGAGGCGAAGTTACCCAGCCATTGAAATGTGTCTAGGTTGTACCTGACTGAGGACACCATGAATGTCATGTTGAGTGTAAAGTGTGACCTTGTAATCAAGAACTATTTCTGTGGCCTTATCAAGCATGAACCGCAGAAATGGCTCTAACACAAGAGGGTGCACCCCTGGCAACAGAATCCAGCCTAGCTGAGTAGTAGGCCACTGGTCTTTGTTGTTGTCCTTGTTTTTGGTTACGTATGGAAGTGGCATAGCCTGTTATCTCATTGCAGAAAAAGAAAATAGTTTAGTATAGTTGGAGAAACCAAGAGCTCGGGCAGAGGTAATCAATCATTTTAGGGAATAGAAATGTTCATCTTCTGGGGTCAGATGGAAGAGTTGTGTAGACAATCATTCAGGGGCTGCATGAGCTGACTCCAGATCCAGGAAAGTTCTGACTTCTAAGTCGAGTGATGTTTTGGGGCAATGAAAGCTGTTGTATTGCAACTTTCCTTTTTTCTGTCAGGTGTTTAGTACCTTGAGCCAGGCTACTTTCTCCAGTCACCTTCCACGACAGCCACCTGGAGGACGTCTCCCCGCCCTAATGGGGAACGGGAACACACAAGAGGTTAAATACCCCTCCCCTTCCTGCACTCCCCAGTGTTTTTCCTGTTCCCATTGGGGCATGAAGAGGTTCGTCAGGGGCTGCTGCGGCCGGCGAGCAGAGCTCTGTGGAATCTTACCGCCGGGCAGCCGAGGTCGTGGGGGTTCACCTCCTCCTCCGGATGGCTGCTCCCCTCTCCATGGCACCATGAGACTCAGGACCTTTCCCGCCCCTCCCACGCCTCTTAGAGAGGTAAAGCGGGACGGTGATGTGCTCCCGGGTCCCTCACAGCTTCCCGACGTCCTCCCTCTCCCTGCTGCGCCGGGTCCTGGATCCCTCGTGCACCGGAAGTGTCGTCAGCGGCACTTCCGGTTTCGCGTCTGGTGTGTTCCAGGCTGGAACGCACCCACCTCAGCCGCTTTCCGGCCGGAGGAGGCGCTCCAGCACTACCGCAGCCTATGGGGTCGTTCTCTCAGGATCCTCCCTACAGAGCAGAAGGGAGGAGGGGCACTCTATTGAACGCTGTCTTCGATCCTCCATATACAGGGTCAGGACCTCCAGGTAAGATGCAGCGTCCCTGTCTCTGTGTGACTGACTGACAGTTGACCATGGATGGCGACAAGACTCCCTAAGCTGCATCTGCGGAGCCCAGCGTTCCCCCTCCTACCGTGAGTAGCAAGGTGGTCCCCGACTGTCCAGGCACGTAAAGGGTTACTTAGCATGCCTTCCCTCTCGTTTCAGGGAGAAAAGGCTTCTGGCCCAAGAAAACCCAGCTGTAAATGTGGTATATGTGGATCCAGACTGCCCTCCTCATACAAGAAAAAACTGTGTCAACTTGCACGGACGACATACTGCGTGCCGAGCAGCCCTCCCTCTTCGACAGTATTAAGGCCCTCATTAAACAGGAGGTACACACCTCCATGGCAGCCCTTTCCCAGCCCCCAGCTCCACAGGCTCCTCTTCCTAAAAAGAGCAAAAGGGCTCCAATCGAATCTGACTCTGACCCGGGGGAAATTCACACTTCGGGGTCCGAGATATTTGGGAGGATGAGGGCTCCACATCCACCCCCAGGCCTGACCATAAAAAATATCATTTCTCTTCAGAGGATATGGAAGAGCTGGTCTCCATGGTGAGAGGCACCATGGGGGTTGAGGAGGAAGTGGCAAAGTATACGGTGCAAGATGAAATGTTTGGAGGGCTGAAACCCAGAGGAAGGAAAGGGTTCCCAGTGCACAAGAACATGCTAAGCCTTATACTCCAGGAATGGGCCTCCCACGAAAAGGGGTTGTCCGTACCCTCGGAGCTCAGGAATCCCTTTCCTCTGGAGGAGGATAATTAAATTTGGGAGATCCCTAAGGTAGACGTCCAGGTCTCTAAGGCTACTAAAAAGACCTCTCTCCCCTTTGAGGATGCCTCCCAGTTGAGAGATCCTATGGATCGTAAAATTGAAAGCCACCTGAAAAAGTCTTGGGAGGCTTCTACTAATTTATTGAGAGCGAATATAGCATCTACTTGTGTCGCCAGGTCCCTTTCCCTCTGGCTTCGCACTCTAGAAGATCATCTCTCTCAAGGGACCTCCAGAGAGGAGATCCTGGAATCCCTGCCCCTTCTACGGAAATCCGCGTCCTTTTTAGCTGATGCCTCGGGGGAATCCGTTAGGGTGGCGGCTAAGTCCCTGGTCCTTTCTAATTCTGCCAGAAGAGCCCTATGGCTAAAGTCATGGGGAGGTGATATCACCTCAAAAACTAAGCTCTGTGCCATACCCTTCCAGGGGCACCACGTTTTTGGACGATATCCTTGAGAAGGCATCAGACAAAGGGAAGTCACTGCCTGAGCAGAAGAGCGCCAAGAGACGATTTTTTCGTCCCCCACATGAACAACCCTCTTAAAAAGATTTTATTGGAAAAGGGTAAACGGGCAGGTGGAGCTACCCGAAAGGAGGTAGAGGCAAGAACATCCTTGTCCCTCAACCTCTGCGAACTCCCGACAAGCAATGACTCTTCTGTGGGAGGTCGGCTCTCGCAGTTTCTAGCCTGTTGGAAGACGATATCCACGAACCAGTGGATCCTCAATACCATACATTACGGGCTGAAACTGGAGTTCGAGAGCCACCCCCCCCCCCCCCGGGCCTGAGGATTACACCCCAGCAGGGCCCAGAACGCCAGAACCTCTTGCTTCTCCAGCTGCAAGACCTTCTGCAGGGCAAAGCAATTTCCCTTGTACCCCAGCAGGAGTTAGGCAGAGGCCATTATTCCCGTCTTTTTCTTGTAAGGAAACCCTCCGAAAAATGCAGAAAATCTGAAACCGCTAAATCAATACATCAGGTACCGGAGGTTCAAGATGGAATCAGTCAAGTCAGCGATTCCTTTAATCGGTCGAGGCTGGGTCATGGCTACAATATACCTGAGGGACGCCTACTATCATGTACCTATCCATCCAGATTGCAGGAAGTTCCTCAGGTTTGCGATTCTCCACAATCAGGGAATCAGCTATTTCCAATTTAACGCTCTTCCGTTCGGAGTATCTACGGCTCCTCGCGTGTTTACAAAAATCATGAGGGAAGCAGTTATCTTTATTCGTCTTCAACAAATATGCATCGTACCATATTTAGAGGACCTGCTCATAATCGCGCCATCAGCAGCACGACTGAACCATGATGTTACAGAGACCCTGAAGATTCTCTTGTTCCTGGGGTGGATTCCGAATCTTCAAAAATCAGACCTCCTCCCCTCTCCAAAGAAGAAATTCTTAGGGGTTCTCCTGGATTCGGAAAAAAGGGCATCCTTCCCAGAGATCGCCGGCAAGATCTCCGTCAGAGAATCGCCAGGTTCAAACAACAGAGAATGCCAACTTTGAAGGATTCTGTCATGTCCATCCTAGGATCTATGACATCATGTATCCAAGTGGTAGCCTGGGCTCAGGCACATACGCGAGTTCTGCAATCTCACGTCCTGCTACACGCACGGAAATGTCAGAATGTCTTATCAAGGAAAATTCTGCTTCCCAAACATGTGAAGTTGGCCCTGAACTGGTGACAGCAGGAACCTACGGCGAGGAGTGGACTGGGATCAGTTTCCCCTGAATGTGCTCTGCACAGATGCCAGCCGGAGAGGTTGGGGGGCCGTAGTAGAGAAAGCCTATTTTCAGAGTCAATGGGGCCTGGACGTGAGATCCAGTTCCTCAAACCAGAGAGAATTGAAGGCGGTAGAAGAGGCACTAAAAGCAGCCTCAGCTCTCATCAAGAACCACCACGTGCGCATCTACTCCGACAATGTGACAACGATAGCCTACCTTCGTCACCAGGGGGGCACGAGATATTCCAGCCTAAAACTAATCGCAGCAAGAATATTTTTCTGGGCAGAAAAACACCTGCTGTCCTTCTCGGCGGTACATATGAAAGGCTCAGCCAACATCCAGGCGGACTTCCTGAGCAGAAGAGACGTTCATCCCGGAGAATGGTACTTGAACCAGGTAGTCTTCCTATCCCTAACATCAAGATGGGGGAACCCAGAGATAGATTTATTTGCAAACGCTCAGAATACAAAGGCCAAAACATTCTTCTCGCTCAGTCCATCATGCGGAGCTCGGGGGATAGATGCCTTTGCCCACCCATGGAACTTCGGCCTAGTATACGCCTTTCCCCCAATCCCTACGCTAGCAAAAAAGTTACTGAAAATCCGGTTGGACCAAGTAACGACGATCCTGATAGCCCCATTGTGGCCAGGACGGAGTTGGTACAGCGCTTTAAGAGAGATGGCTCTAGAGGGTCCTGTGCTCCTGGTCCAGGAACCCGATCTCCTCCATCAGGGTCCACTACTGCACCCGAACCCCAGCAAACTAAACCTTGCAGCCTGGCTGCTGAAACCGACATCTTAAGAGCCAAGGGTCTTTCAGACAGAGTGATCCACACTCTACAAGGAAGCAGGAAACCGGTGACCAACGCCATCTATGGCAAAGTATGGAAAAAATTCTTGTCCTGGTGCCTTCCCAACGTTCCAGAACCCTTCAATCCTAGCGTTGCCCAAATTTTAGATTTTGTCCAAAGCGGATTTGATCTGGGGCTTACCCCAAGCACATTAAGAGTCCAGATTTCGACTCTCAGTTCCGTTTTTGGCCGAAATCTAGCAGAACACCGTTGGGTCAAGCGATTTATGATTTCCGCAAGTCGGATACGTCCCAGGAACCCTACTCGAGTTTCCCCCTGGAATCTGAACCTAGTGCTTAATAGCTTATCTCAGGTCCCCTTCGAGCCCTTATCCTTGTTACCATTAAAAATTCTAACATTTAAAACTGTCTTCCTTGTTGCGATTACTACAGCTAGACGCATAGAGGAGCTTCAAGCCTTGTCCATACAAGAACCCTACTTATCTCTGAATGTAGATAGCATAGTGTTGCGGCTGGACCCCTCCTTTTTGCCTAAAGTGGTTTCTGATTTTCATAAAAACCAAGATATTGTGTTGCCCTCATTCTTCCCAAATCCCTCTAATGCGGAAGAAGCAAACTTCCACACCCTGGATGTTCGCAGGGTGGTCCTTCACTACCTCGAACGGACCAGTGATTGGAGAATCGACCAAAACCTTTTTATTCAGTTTGCAGGCCGCAATAAGGGAAAGAAAGCGGCCAAGAGCACAATCGCAAGCTGGATCAAGCAGACTATCTGTATGGCGTACTCGGCAAGAGACCTTCCTCCCCCTGCTGAGCTAAAGGCACACTCTACGCGATCAGTCGCTACATTATGGGCATTGAGAGGGAACGCTTCATCGGAGCAGATATGCAAAGCCGCTACCTGGTCTTCTGTACATACTTTCACCAGACACTACAGACTGAACTTTAACAGGGATCTGGTGTTCTGCAGGCTGTGGTCCCCCCCTGAAGAAATTATCGTTGGTATAACTCCAGGTGGCTGTCGTGGAAGGTGACTGGAGAAAATAGAATTAGTCTTACCAGTAATTCGGTTTCTAGGAACCTTCCACGACAGCATTAATTTCCCTCCCTAATTGAATACTGATTGTGATGGATTCCTGCACTTTAGTGGTAATTATACATGCTGGTATATCCAGAAAAAACACTGGGGAGTGCAGGAAGGGGAGGGGTATTTAACCTCTTGTGTGTTCCTGTTCCCCATTAGGGCGGGGAGACGTCCTCCAAATTGGTTGTCGTGGAAGGTTCCTACAAAACGAATTACCGGTAAGACTAATTCTATTTTCTGCTGCCAAAACTGTAGTTTGTTTTTAGAGCCCTTACATCCATGTTCTGCTAAGAAACACAAAAGTGAGATAGATGAATCATTACATCAGGGTTCGACAAACCCGGGCGCCAGGTCGCCAGTGGCGCCTAGAAAATCATGCCTGGCGCCCGGGTTTGTCGGGGCCCTGAGCAGGCGGGGGGGCCCACTCGCCGTCGGGCAACCTGGTGCCCGTTAGCGGAGGAGAACGGTGTCAGCGCCGCCACTGGCCCCCCCGCTTGCTCAGGGCCCCGGCAGCAGCTGGCACAATACTCACCTCTCCCCGTGCCTCCGCTGCCGCAGCTCCGGGCTCCAGGGGGCACCTGCGCTTCCTCTCACAGCAGCGCCGCTGAATGACGTCATCGTTCCGTGGCCGGCTGTGGCAGAGAGCGCGCGGACGCCGGACAGGTGAGGTGTGTGTGTGTGTCTGTATCAGTGTGTGTGTGTGTGTCTGTATCAGTGTGTGTGTATGTAGTGCGGTGCTTTGTGTGTGTATGTGAGAGAGTGCTTGTGTGCTGCGGTGCTGTCTGTGTGATGGTGGTGGGGGGAGGGCAGTGATGATGATGATGGGGAGGCATTGATGATAATGGGGAGGCATTGATGATAATGGGGAGGCATTAATGATGGGGAGGCATTGATGATAATGGGGAGGCATTGATGATAATGGGGAGGCATTGATGATGATGGGGAGGCATTGATGATGATGGGGAGGCATTGATGATAATGAGGAGGCATTGATGATAATGAGGAGGCATTGATGATAATGGGGAGGCATTGATGATAATGGGGAGGCATTGATGATAATGGGGGCATTCATGATGATGGGGAGGCACTGATGATGATGGGGAGGCACTGATGATGATGGGGAGGCACTGATGATAATGGGGAGGCGATGATGATGATGGGCAGGCGATGATGATGATGGGCAGCCATTGATGATGATGGGGAGGCGATGATATGATGAGGAGGCGATGATGATGATGGGCAGGCATTGATGATGATGGGGAGGCCATGATGATGATGGGGAGGCGATGATGATGAGGAGGAGGCAATGATGATGATGAAATGAAAAAAAATTCTGGCTCCTAAATTTTTTGGCTGGCTCCTAGATTCTGAACAACTTTGTCGACCCCTGGACTATGGGATGGAGGATGTGTGATGGGTATATGGGCAAGGGACTATGGGATGGAGGAAATGTATGATGGATATATGGGCACTGGACTATGGGATGGAGGATATGTATGATGGGTATATGGGCACTGGACTATGGGATGAAGGATATGTATGATGGGTATATGGGCACTGGACTGTGGGATGGAGGATGTGTGATGGGTATATGGGCACTGGACTATGTGATGGAGGATATGTATGATGGGTATATGGGCACTGTACTCTGGGATGGAGGACGTATGATGGGTATATGGGCACTAGACTATGGGATGGAGGATATGTATGATGGGTATATGGGCACTGGACTATGGGATGGAGGATATGTATGATGGGTATATTGGCACTGGACTGTGGGATGGAGGATGTGTGATGTGTATATGGGCACTGGACTATGTGATAGAGGCACTGGACTATGTGATAGAGGATATGTATGATGGGTATATGGGCACTGGACTATGGGATGGAGGATATGTATGATGAGCATATGGGCACTGGACTATGGGGTGGAGGATATATATGATGGGTATATGGGCACTGGAGTGTGGTATGGAGGATGTTTGATGGGTATATGGGCACTGGACTATGTGATGGAGGATATGTATGATGGGTATATGGGCACTGGACTATGGGATGGAGGATATGTATGATGAGTATATGAGCACTGGACTATGGGATGGTGGATATGTATGATGAGTATATGGGCACTGATCTGGTGGGAGAAATCTAGCATCCCCGGGAACATAAGCTCCCAGCCATTGTTGGCCCCCAGAAAAGAGCAGAGAGCACATGACAGAAATGAATTACCCCTTCCTCTATTACTGCCGGGCTCTATTTTTACCGGCGTAGAAAATCGCATCATCAGCGGCCGCACATAGAGCCACACTGCCAGATTACATAACAGCACATCTCCAGGAACTTCCTGCTCAATGCCACCCAGCTCGGGACTATGGGATGAAGGATGTGTATGATGGGTATATGGACACAAGACTATGGGATAGAGGACATGTGATGGGTATATGGGCATGGGACTATGAAATGGAGGATGTGTGGGTATATGGGCACTGGACTATGTGATGGAGGATATGTATGATGGGTATATGGGCACTGGACTGTGGGATGGAGGATGTGTGATGGGTATATGGGCACTGGACTATGAAATGGAGGATGTGTGGGTATATGGGCACTGGAGTGTGGTATGGAGGATGTGTGATGGGTATATGGGCACTGGACTATGTGATGGAGGATATGTATGATGGGAATATGGGCACTGGACTATGGGATGAGGATATGAATGATGAGTATATGGGAACTGGACTGTGGGATGGAGGATGTATGATGGGTATATGGGCATTGGACTATGGGATGTAGGATGTATGATGGTTACATGGGCACTGGACCATGAGATGGAGGATATGTATGATGGTTATATGGGCACTGCAACATGGGATGGAGGATATGTATGATGGGTAAATGTGCACTGGACTATGTGATGGAGGATATGTATGATGGGTATATGGGCACTGGACTATGGGATGGAGGATATGTATGATGAGTATATGGGCACTGATCGGGTGGGAGAAATCTAGCATCCCCGGAAACATAAGCTCCCAGCCATTGTCTGCCCCCAGAAAGGAGCAGAGAGCACATGACAGAAATGAATCACCCCTTCCTCTATTACTGCCGGGCTCTATTTTTACCGGTGTAGAAAATTGCATCATCAGCGGCCGCACATAGAGCCGCACTGCCAGATTACATAACAGAACATCTCCAGGAACTCCCTGCTCAACGCCACCTGGCTCGGGACTATGGGATGAAGGATGTGTATGATGGGTATATGGACACAAGACTATGGGATAGAGGACATGTGATGGGTATATAGGCACGGGACTATGAAATGGAGGATGTGTGGTTATATGGGCACTGGACTATGGGATGGAGGATGTGTGATGGGTATATGGGCACAGGACTATGGGATGGAGGAAATGTATGATGGGTATATGGCACTGGACTGTGGGATGGAGGATTTGTGATGTTATATGGGCACTGGACTATGGGATGGAGGATATGTATGATGGGTATATGGGCACTGGACTATAGGATGGAGGATAAGTCTGATGGTATATGGGCACTTGACTATGGGATAGAGGATATGTATGATGGGTATATGGGCACTGGACTGTGGGATGGAGGATGTGTGACGGGTATATGGGCACTGGACTATGAAATGGAGGATGTGTGGGTATATGGGCACTGGAGTGTGGTATGGAGGATGTGTGATGGGTATATGGGCACTGGACTATGTGATGGAGGATATGTATGATGGGAATATGGGCACTGGATTATGGGATGGAGGATATGTATGATGAGTATATGGGCACTGGACTGTGGGATGGAGGATGTATGATGGGTATATGGGCATTGGACTATGGGATGGAGGATATGTATGATGGCTACATGGGCACTGGACCATGGGATGGAGGATATGTATGATGGTTATATGGGCACTGGAACATGGGACGGAGGATATGTATGATGGGTATATGGGCACTGGACTATGGGTTGGAGGATGTGTATGATGGGTATATGGGCACTGGACTGTGGGATGGAGGATGTATGATGGGTAAATGGGCACTGGACTATGGGATGTAGGATATGTATGATGGTTATATGGGCACTGGACCATGGGATGGAGGATATGTATGATGAGTATATGGGCACTGGACTATGGGATGGAGGATTCTTATGATGGGTATATGGGCACTGGAGTGTGGTATAGAGGATGTATGATGGGTATATGAGCACTGGACTATGGGATGGAGGATGTGTGATGGGTATATGGGCACTGGACTGTGTGATGGAGGATGTGTGATGGGTATATGGGCACTGGACTATGGGATGGAGGATATGTATGATGAGTATATGGGCACTGGACTATGGATGGAGGATATGTATGATGAGTATATGGGCACTGGACTGTGGGATGGAGGATATGTATGATGAGTATATAGGCACTGGAGTGTGGGATGGAAGATGTGTGATGTGTATATGGGCACTGGACTATAGGATGGAGGATATGTATGATGGGTATATGGGCACTGGACTAGGATGGAGGATATGTATGATGGGTATA
This sequence comes from Oophaga sylvatica, assembly GCA_033576555.1. Classification (NCBI taxonomy): domain Eukaryota; kingdom Metazoa; phylum Chordata; class Amphibia; order Anura; family Dendrobatidae; genus Oophaga; species Oophaga sylvatica. Next base: position 35,319,442 of record JARQOD010000003.1, on the reverse strand, counting down.
TGGGCACTGGACTATGGGATGGAGGATGTATGATGGGTATATGGGCAATGGACTGTGTGATGTAGGATATATATGATGGTTATATGGGCACGGGACTATGGGATGGAGGATTCTTTTGATGGGTATATGGGCACTGGAGTGTGGGATGGAGGATGTGTGATGGGTATATGGGCACTGGACTATGGGATGGAGGATATGTATGATGAGTATATGAGCATTGGACTGTGGGATGGAGGATATGTATGATGGGTATATAGGCACTGGACTGTGTGATGGAGGATGTGTGATGGGTATATGGGCTCTGGACTATGGGATGGAGGATATGTATGATGAGTATATGGGCACTGGATTATGGGATAAAGGATATATATGATGAGTATATGGGCACTGGACTGTAGGATGGAGGATATGTATGATGAGTATATGGGCACTGGACTGTGGGATGGAGGATGTATGATGGGTATATTGGCACTGGACTGTGTGATGGAGGATGTGTGATGGGTATATGGGCACTGGACTATGGGATGGGGATATGTATGATGAGTATATGGGCACTGGACTATGGGATGTGTTGTGAATGTGTTAGAAATGAATTCTGAGCAGAAGCTCCCTCTGGTGGTTACAAACAGTACTGAACTATTCAATGAAGATTGTGAAGATTGGCAATCAGGAGTTACAGACTGGTCTTATATAAGGGAGGTTCCCTCCCATCAGGGTTGCCGGTGATCAATTGTTCTTGTCTCAACTGTGGTTCCTGGTTCACTTGGAAGCTTGCTGATTCTTGCCTGCATCTTCTGCTTACAGATAAGATATTTTCTGCTCTTATTTTTGTGCTTGCTTTTTGCATTTTTCCCTGCACTTCTGTGGAGGTCAGCCAGGTCCCCTCCGGGGGCTTGTGCTCCTCTCAGTTTATCTGAGCCACTGTTATTTGTTCATTTGCCTTTTCCAGTTTTTTCAGTGGCTGCGGCTTAGTTTTGTTACACCAGAGAACTAATTTAGGTGGTAGAGGTCGTGTGATCTCAGGTGTTTTTTGCAATTAGTAGAGTTGGTATTTTGTTAGGGTTTTTGGGATTGCAGTAAGTGTCCTTCCTATCCTTTTCTTTCTAGGAAGATTGGGCCCCAACGTTTGCTCATACTATTTTCTGTCTGTCTGTAATTTCTCTTGTCTAACCGCCATTACATGTTTGGGGGCTTTCTACGTTCTTTGGGGATCTGCTCCGGGGCATATAGCTTTCCTCTTTCTATCTTTAAGCGACTTAATCCTAGACAGGCCAGGAGGGCCTTGTTTTTCCCACATCATAATTACGTTCAGTTGGAGAAAATTTTCGAGAGAAAAAGGCACAAGGGTTACTTTTAGAAAGAAAAGGATAGGAAGGACTCTTACTGCAATCCCAAAAACCCTAACAAAATACCAACTCTACTAATTGCAAAAACACCTGAGATCACACGACCTCTACCACCTAAATTAGTTCTCTGGTGTAACAAAACTAAGCCGCAACCACTGAAAAAACTGGAAAAGGCAAATGAACAAATAATAGTGGCTCAGATAAACTGAGAGGAGCACAAGCCTCCGGAGGGGACCTGGCTGACCTCCACAGAAGTGCAGGGAAAAATGCAAAAAGCAAGTCTAAAAATAAAAGCAGAAAATATCTTATCTGTAAGCAGAAGATGCAGGCAAGAATCAGCAAGCTTCCAAGTGAACCAGGAACCACAGTTGAGACAAGAACAATTGATCACCGGCAACCCTGATGGGAGGGAACCTCCCTTATATAAGACCAGTCTGTAACTCCTGATTGCCAATCTTCACAATCTTCATTGAATAGTTCAGTACTGTTTGTAACCACCAGAGGGAGCTTCTGCTCAGAATTCATTTCTAACACATTCACAACAGGGATGGAGGATATGTATGATGAGTATATGGGCACTGGACTATGGGATGAAGGATATGTATGATGAGTATATGGGCACTGGACTGTGGGATGGAGGATATGTATGATGAGTATATAGGCACTGGAGTGTGGGGTGGAAGATGTGTAATGTTTATATGGGCACTGGACTATAGGATGGAGGATATGTATGATGGGTATATGGGCACTGGACTAGGATGGAGGATATGTATGATGGGTATATGGGCACTGGACTATGGGATGGAGGATGTATGATGGGTGTATGGGCACTGGACTGTGTGATGTAGGATATATATGATGGTTATATGGGCACGGGACTATGGGATGGAGGATTCTTTTGATGGGTATATGGGCACTGGAGTGTGGTGTGGAGGATGTGTGATGGGTATATGGCCACTGGAGTGTGGTATAGAGGATGTATGATGGGTATATAGGCACTGGACTATGGGATGGAGGATATGTATGATGAGTGTATGGGCACTGGACTATGGGATGGAGGATGTGTAATGGATATATGGGCACTGGACTGTGGGGAGGATATGTATGAAGGGTATATGGGCACTGGACCATGGGATGGAGGATATGTATGATGGGTATATGGGCACTGGACTAGGATGGAGGATATGTATGATGGGTATATGGGCACTGGACTATGGGATGGAGGATGTATGATGGGTATATGGGCACTGGACTGTGTGATGTAGGATATATATGATGATTGTATGGGCACGGGACTATGGGATGGAGGATTCTTTTGATGGGTATATGGGCACTGGAGTGTGGTATGGAGGATGTGTGATGGGTATATGGCCACTGGAGTGTGGTATAGAGGATGTATGATGGGTATATGGTCACTGGACTATGGGATGTAGGATATATATGATGGGTATATAGGCACTGGACTATGGGATGGAGGATATGTATGATGAGTGTATGGGCACTGGACTATGGGATGGAGGATGTGTAATGGATATATGGGCACTGGACTGTGGGGAGGATATGTATGATGAGTATATGGGCACTGGACTGTGGGATGGAGGATGTGTGATGGGTATATGGGCACTGGACTATGGGATGGAGGATATGTGTATGATGGGTATATGGGCACTGGACTATGGGATGGAGGATATGTGATGGTATATGGGCACTGGACTGTGGGATGGAGGATATGTATGATGGGTATATGGGCACTGGACTGTGGGATGGAGGATGTGTGATGGGTATATGGGCACTGGACTATGGGATGGAGGATATGTATGATGAGTGTATGGGCACTGGACTATGGGATGGAGGATGTGTAATGGATATATGGGCACTGGAGTGTGGTACAGAGGATGTATGATGGGTATATGGGCACTGGACTATGGGATGGGGATATGTATGATGGGTATATGGGCACTGGACTATGTGATGGAGGATATTTATGATGGGTATATGGGCACTGGACTATGGGATGGAGGATATGTATGATGAGTATATGGGCACTGGACTGTAGGAGGAGATGTTGATGGGTATATGGGCACTTGATGTGGATGGAGGATGTGTGATGGTATATGGGCACTGGACTATGTGATGGAGGATGTTATGATGAGTGTATGGGCACTGGACTATGGATGTAGGATATTATATGAGGTATGGCACTGGACTATGGGATGGAGGATGTTGATGGTATATGGGCACTGAACTTGGGGAGGATATGTATGATGGGTATATGGGCACTGGAGTGTGGTATGGAGTATTTGGATGGGTATATGGCACTGGAGTGTGGATAGAGGATGTATGATGGGTATATGGGCACTGGACTATGGGATGGGGATATGTATGATGGGTATATGGGCAATGGATGTGGATAGAGGATGTGTGATGGTTATGGGCACTGGACTATGGATGGAGGATATTATGATGGGTATATGGGCACTGGATATGGGATGAGGATAGTATGATGAGTATATGGGCACTGGACTGTGGATGGAGGATGTTGATGGTATATGGGCACTGGACTTGGGATGGAGGATGTGTGATGGTATATGGGCACTGGACTATGTGGTGGAGATTATGATGGGTTATGGGCACTGGACTATGGGATGGAGGATATGTATTGATGGTATTGGGCACTGGACTATGGATGGAGGATATGTATGGATATATGGGCACTGGACTATGGGATGGGGATGTGTGATGGTATATGGGCACTGGATGTGGGTATGGAGGATAGATGATGGGTATATGGGCACTGGACTATGGATGGAGGATGTGTATGATGGGTATATGGGCACTGGACTATGGGATGGAGGATATGTATGATGGGTAATGGCACTGGACTATGGGATGGAGGATTTGTAATGGGTATATGGGCACTGGACTATGGGATGGAGGATATGTATGATGGGTATATGGGCACTGGACTATGGATGGAGGATTGTGATGGGTATATGGGCACTGGACTGTGGGGAGGATGGTAGATGGGTATATGGGCACTGGATTGGATGGGGATGTGATGGTATGGGATGGATGTGTATGAGGATTATGATGGTATATGGGCACTGGACTATGTGATGGAGATATGTATGATGGTATATGGCACTGGATATGGGATGGAGGATTGTATGTATATGGGCACTGGACTTGGATGAGGATTGTATGATGGTATATGGGCACTGGACTGTGGGATGGAGGATGTTGATGGGTTATGGGCACTGGACTAGGATGGAGAATTATGATGGGTATATGGGCACTGGACTATGGATGGAGGATAGTTATGAGTATATGGCACTGGACTATGGATGGAGGAATGTATGGAGTATATGGGCACTGGACTGTGGATGGAGATGTGTGATGGTATATGGGCACTGGACTATGGATGGAGGATATGTATGATGGTATATGGGCACTGGACTAGGATGGGGATTGTGATGGTATATGGGCACTGGACTGTGGGATGGGATTGTATGATGGGTATATGGGCACTGGACTTGGGATGGAGGATATTAGATGGGTATATGGGCACTGGACTATGGATGGAGGATATGTATATGGTATATGGGCACTGGACTATGGGATGGAGGATGTGTGATGGGTATATGGGCACTGGATTGGGATGGAGGATGTATGATGGGTATATGGGCACTGGACTTGGGATGGAGGATATGTATGATGGTATATGGGCACTGGACTATGGGATGGAGGATTGTATGATGGTATATGGGCACTGGACTATGGATGGAGGATATGTATGATGGGTATATGGGCACTGGACTGTGGATGGAGGATTGTATGGGTATATGGGCACTGGACTGTGGGATGAGGATATGTAGATGGGTATATGGGCACTGGACTATGGATGGGATATTTGATGGTTATGGCACTGGACTATGGGATGGAGGATATGTTATGATATATGGGCACTGGACTTGGATGGGATTGTATGGTATATGGGCACTGGACTGTGGATGGGGATATGTATGAGGTATATGGCACTGGATATGGGAGGATATGTATGATGGTATATGGGCACTGGACTATGGGATGGAGTATGTGATGGTATATGGGCACTGGACTATGGATGGGGATATGTATGATGGGTATATGGGCATGGATTGGATGAGGATTTGATGGTATATGGGCACTGGACTATGAGGTGGATATGTATGATGGGTATGATGGGCACTGGACTATGGGATGGAGATATGTATGGCATGGTGTAAATGGAGTATATGGGCACTGGACTTGGATGGGGATTGTGATGGGTATATGGGCACTGGACATGGATGGAGGATATTATGATGGGTATATGGCACTGACTATGGATGGGGGATATGTATGATGGTATATGGGCACTGGACTATGGATGGAGGATTGTTGATGGTATATGGGCACGACATGGGATGGAGGATTGTGATGGGTATATGGGCACTGGACTATGGATGGAGGATATGTATATGGTATATGGGCACTGGACTATGGGATGGAGGATTGTAGATGGGTATATGGGCACGGACTTGGGAGGAGGATATGTGATGGGTATATGGGCACTGGACTGGGATGGGGATTGTGATGGGTATATGGCATGGACTATGGAGAGGGATATGTATGATGGGTATATGGGCACTGGACTATGGATGGAGGATTGATGGTATATGGGCACTGGACTATGTGATGGAGGATATGTATGATGGTATATGGGCACTGATTGGATGGAGGATATGTATGATGGTATATGGGTACTGGACTGTGGTGGAGGATGTTGATGGTATATGGGCACTGGGCACTGGACTTGGGATGGAGGATAGTATGATGGGTATATGGCACTGGACTATGGGATGGAGGATATGTAGATGGGTATATGGGCACTGGACTATGGGATGGAGGATATGTATGATGGGTATATGGGCACTGGACTGTGGATGGAGGATTGTGATGGGTTATGGGCACTGGACTTGGATGGAGGATTGTGATGGGTATATGGGCATGGGACTGTGGGATGGAGGATATGTATGATGGTGTATGGGCACTGGACTATGGGATGGAGGATTGTGATGGGTATATGGGCACTGGACTGTGGGTGAGGATATGTATATGGGTATATGGGCACTGGACTATGGGATGGGGATATGTATGATGGGTATATGGGCATGGACTGTGGGATGGGATATGTATGATGGGTATATGGGCACTGGACTATGGGATGGGGATATGTATGATGGGTATATGGGCATGGACTATGGATGGGTATGTAATGGTATATGGGCACTGGACTATGGGATGGGGATATGTATGATGGGTATATGGGCACTGGACATGGGATGGGGATATGTATGATGGGTATATGGGCACTGGACTATGTGGATGGGGATATGTATGATGGGTATATGGGCACTGGACTATGGGATGGGGATATGTATATGGGTATATGGGCACTGGACTATGGGATGGGGATATGTATATGGTATATGGGCACTGGACTATGGGATGGGATGTAGGTATATGGGCACTGCATATGGATGGGGATATGTATGATGGTATATTGGCATGGACTATGGATGGTATGTATGATGGGTTATATGGGATGGGACATGGCTAGGAGATATGTAGATGGGTATATGGGCACTGGACTGGGATGGAGGATTATGTATGTGGGTATATGGGCACTGGACTATGGGATGGAGGATATGTATGATGGGTATATGGGCACTGGACTATGGGATGGGGATATGATAATGGTATATGGGCACTGGACTATGGGATGGAGGATATGTATGATGGGTATATGGGCACTGGACTATGGATGGAGGATTGATGGATGGATATGGATGGCATGTAGAGATGGTTATGGCATGGACTATGGATGAGGATATGTATGATGGTATATGGGCACTGGACTATGGGATGGAGGAATATGTAATGGTATATGGGCACTGGGCACGATGTGGGAGGATATGTATGATGGGTATATGGGCACTGGTCTGTGGGATGGAGGATATGTATGATGGGTATATGGGTACTGGACTATGGGATGGTGGATATGTATGATGAGTATATGGGCACTGGACTATGGGATGGAGGATGTGTATGATGGGTATATGGGCACTGGACTATGGGATGGAGGATGTGTATGATGGGTATATGGGCACAGGACTATGGGATGGAGGATATGTATGATGAGTGTATGGACACTGGACTATGGGATGGAGGATGTGTAATGGATATATGGGCACTCGACTGTGGGGAGGATATGTATGATGGGTATATGGGCACTGGACTAAAGGATGGGGGATATGTATGATGGGTATATGGGCATGGGACTGTGGGATGGGGATATGTATGTTGGGTATATGGGCACTGGACTATGGGATGGGGGATATGTATGATGGGTATATGGGCACTGGACTATGGGATGGGGATATGTATAATGGGTATATGGGCACTGGACTATGGGATGGGGGATATGTATGATGGGTATATGGGCACTGGACTATGGGATGTGGGATATGTATGATGGGTATATGGGCATGGGACTATGGGATGGGGATATGGGCACTGGACTATGGGATGGGGCATATGTATGATGGTTTTATGGGCATGGGACTATGGGATGGAGGATATCTATGATGAGTATATGGGCACTGGACTATGTCATGGAGGATATGTACGATGGGTATATGGGCACTGGACTATGTGATGGAGGATATGTATGATGGGTATATGGGCACTGGTCTGTGGGATGGAGGATATGTATGATGGGTATATGGGTACTGGACTATGGGATGGTGGATATGTATGATGAGTATATGGGCACTGGACTATGATGAGTATATGGGCACTGGACTATGGGATGGAGGATAATCATTATTTCTTATATTTAATCACAGTTAGTTACTATGCCCGGGCAACGCTGGGCTGTTCTATTACTTTCATAAATAGAAACTGTGCACCTTTCTATAGATGACCAACATATTAACCACTTCTTCTAATAGCACATAGTACTTGGAGTACAACAGGTCATCAAACACAGAAATCAGCACTCATGGGGTTAAGGGAGTCTCTGAAAGAGGAGGCCAGATCCTCCTAGATTACATAAGGCTCCCTCTGTGTGGCCTGGAGCAATGGCCCTGATGAAGGGGAGGTCATTATTTCCCGGAAACGCGTTGGTTTCCTTTTTGGCTCCTTTGGGACACCGTACACTCTTTTTTCAGTGCCACTGTCCATCTTGGATTCAGGAGTGCTCCCCATCACAGAAGTGTGCAGCATTCCTCCTCCTCCTCCAAGGACGCAGGTCCCATCCTTAACCCTTTCCAGCCCCATCGCCTCAAGCAGGACTTTCACGTCACCTCAGCTGAGTGAGTGCTGCTATTTGTAAGAGTAATAACACTGCGCCACAATGAGAACAGCTTGGAGCGCACTCGAGGGTAGACACTTGGTTGAAAGCTTCTGTACCCATAAGCCTGGAAAGTAGAGAAGACATGGTGTGATTCCGGCTCCAGCCCCACGGTCCAGTAACGCTGCCCCCAATAGAGAGCTGTTCTCAGCCTCACACGGTACGACCAGAGCAGTCACCTCTTCATCACACTTTATTCCTGTGACTTCTCCCAATATCCATCTCCCCCAGACCGAGGGGCGGTTTCTCCAGGAATCAGCGCCACACACTTCTTTATCTATACATTTAGTTGCCTCTGTCTTCAGTTTTCCCCACAGACCTGTGTGTCTGCCCTGCAGCTTTTTCCTTGTTTCATGTTTATGCCCAATCTATTAGTCTCTAGGGCACTAGTGTATTTATTCAATCTTTTATTGATTTTGCTGTTTCTTCACTCTTTTTCCATGTAGGAGTTCTTCCCTCGTGACTTCATGCTTTACTATAACCTCTTTTAATTTGCCTATTACTATAGCCGCAGTCCTTGATTCGTCTGACCAAGTCCAATGATTGATTGTAATTGTCCGATACGGTGGTACAGATTTTTTTTTAACTCTTAAGAACTGACACGTAGGGATGCCATTTATGGTTGACTTGTGAAGTGACGAGGTGGCATGTAAGAGCGTGTTGGTTGCTGTTGGTTTCCTAATAACATCAGTGATAATTTTACCACTTGGCAACGCAGTTATTTTAAGATCCAAAATATTTTAAGATCCAGAATATTGTTCTGCCTGACCCTGACTTGTATGTAAGTATATAAGTTTTATGTTACAATCATTTTGATTCAATTTGTCCATTACCAGGCCAAATTCTCACTAGTATCTCCCCAGATGAACAATGTGTCATCATTGAAACAAAACCATCACTGAATGGAGCCAATACCTGGGGCACATTCATCATGGCAGATTTTTCTTTCCCAAAACCCCAATGTCAGGAAAATATGAAGTATTTCCTATTGCCCTAAGGTACACATATAGAGCTCCGGCTGCCCCCCACTTATTAGTTTTGTGCAATGTAAGGCCTCTTTCACACATCAGTTTTTTGCCGTCAGTCACAATCCGTGGTTTTGTGTAAAAAAAAAACGTATCCCGCGATTGATGCTGCAGGATCCGTTTTTCCAGAACGTCCCTCCTGACAGCACCATGGGACGTCCTCCTCCTCCTTGCTGGGACAGGAAAACACACGAGAGGTTAAAAGGCCCCTCCCCGCCCACAATCCCTCAGTGTTTTTCCTGTCCCTGCATGGAGGGACGCAAGAGCAACGCTGTCAAGCTTGCCGGGCTCAGGGGGATCGTGAGGCGCGCCGAATCCTTCCCCTGTCAAGAGGCCCTGGGCCGAAATTCCTTAGTGGGGAGTCCCTCTGCCCCAAAGGATTCTGGATTGGAGCCGCTCCTTCTGGCAGGAGGCTCTCGACTCCGGACCCAGCGGAGGACAGATTACAGAAAAATCAGTGGGTCTGCAAAACCATCGCAGAGGGATACAGCATAGAGCTTTATTCCCCTCCCCTCGAAAGATACGTTTCCCTACACTGGTCTTACCGGACTCAGCCATATGGTTCGGCCTTCAGGAGATGGTCAGCACTTACGTGATAATCCCGGTTCCCGAGGCAGAAGTGGGCAGGGGGCACTATTCATCCCTGTTTACCATCACGAAGCCGTCAGGGGAGACCCGCACCATCATAAACTTGAAACCTCTAAATGGCTGGGTCAGATACAAAAGATTCTGGATGGAATCAATCCGCTCGGCAGTTCATCTCATAGACAGGGGTGCAGTCATGTGCACCCTTGACCTAAAAAGTGCATACTATCAGGTCCCCATACATCCTTCATCTCAGGGCCTCTTACGGTTTGCCATAAGGCTGCTGACCCAGACCTGCCACTTCCAGTTCCAGTGCCTACCCTTCGGGCTTGCTTCGGCCCCTCGAATATTCACAAAACTGGTCGCGGAGGTAGTGGCCTCCCTGAGAAGCCTGGTTACCATAATCGTTCCATATCTGGTCGACTTTCTCGTTGTAGCAGAATCCGAAGAGGCACTCGTCAGGCACTGAGACCGATGCATCAGTATATCAGTTTTTAGGCTGGGCCATAAATTGGCAGAAGTCAGACCTAATACCTAGTCAGAGGAAGGTCTTCTTGGGAGTACTGCTAGATTCCAGAGACAGAACCTCGTATTTGCCGGAAGGGAAGCAGAAGGTTGTGCGAGACCTAATAAAAGGCCTCTCAAGACACCAGACTTCAGTAAGATGCGCCATGAAGGCATTAGGACAGATGACTGTTTGCATTCCCTGCGTCAGATGGGCGCAAGCCCACTCAAGACCTCTGCAAAGGGAAATACTGACGGTATGGGACCGATCTCAAATCTCTCTGGACAGATCAATGCGTCTACCAGGTGCCGTAAGAAGGTCACTCGTCTGGTGGACACAGACTCGCAACCTACGAGTGGGGGTGCTGTGGTCCGCCTCTTCCTACTTAACAGTCACTACGGACGCCAGTCTGTGGGGCTGGGGAGCTCATCTTCAAGGCAGAATTCTACAAGGCAGGTGGCCCGACTACATCAGGAACAGATCTTCCAACTTCAAGGAACTGTACGCCGTATGGGAGGCTTTAAGGAGAAACAGATCCAGATTCACAGACCAACACGTCAGAATATTTTTCGACAACATAACCACAGTCTCGTTTCTGAACCACCAGGGAGGCCCCAGACATCGACCGCTTCAGGATCTGTCACGAAGAATATTTGCCTGGGCAGAGAGCACAGTCCTCTCCTTAACAGCAGTTCACCTGGAAGGATCCCAGAACATGGTGGCGGACTACCTAAGCAGGAGAGAGGTCAGCCCAACCGAATGGGAATTGGACCAGGACATCTTCCGGGAGCTATGTCGCCGGTGGGGAACCCCCAGGATAGACCTATTCGCAAACAGACGAAACGCAAAGGCTCCAATGTTCTTCTCTCTGAACCCGTTGGATGCTCCAGAAGGACTGGATGCCCTGAGTCAGAAGTGGGGGGAGCACCTCTCGTACGCTTTCCCACCTTTGGCGCTCATTCCTGCTGTGTTGAGGAAGATCAGAGTAGATCGAGCTACCATCATATTGATAGCCCCGTTCTGGCCGAAAAGGAGCTGGTTCTCCCTCTTAACAGACATGGCTGTAGAGAACCCAGTAGAACTCCCTCGATCAGGGGATGTGATCCATCAGGGCCCAATCCGCCACCCGAATCCGGAAAGACTAGACTTCTCAGCCTGGATCCTGAGAGGAACATCCTGAAAGCTAAGGGCTTATCAGACCTGGTCATAGCTACCATCCAGGCCAGTAGGAAACCGGTCACGTCAGCAATTTACCTTAAAATCTGGAAACTGTTCTGTCTGGAGAGTGGCAGGTCCGATTTGTTTGCAGGCGCATCAGACATTCCTAAGATCCTAGATTTCCTACAGGCAGGTTTTAGCAAAGGGCTCAGACCTAGCACCCTGAAGGTCCAGATAGCATCATTAAGCTCCTTCTTTGACTATTCACTGGCATCCCACGCTTGGGTAGTTAGATTCATCCGAGCTACACAACGGCTGCGCCCCACCATTCGACAGAGTCTCCCACCTTGGGACCTTACTCTGGTCCTTAAGGCACTTTGTAAGGATCCATACACTCACAACAGTAACATGCCTGTGTCCCTTCTTACTAAGAAAGCGGCCTTTTTAGTCGCAATTACTACGGCCAAGAGAGTAGGAGAGAATCAGGCCCCATCCATCAGAGATCCGTATCTTCAAATTAGGGACGATAGCATAGTCTTAAGGTTAGACCCTGCTTTCATCCCAAAGATAGCGTCTACTCAGAACCGTAACCAGGAAATTGTCTTACCGTCCTGCGACAATCCTGCCAACGCAAAGGAGTTAAGGCTCCATTCATTGGATGTCAGAAGAATGGTCATAGACTACATTGAAGCCACTAGGGACTGGCGTTTGGATCCAAACTTATTCATCCTCTATGGGGAAGGAATAAGGGTAGAAAGGCCTCAAAAGCTTCCATCGCGAGATGGATTACTTCCATAATCACGGAGGCCTACCGGGCTGAGGGTACCAGCCCCGCGGAGGGTCTAAAGGCCCACTCTACCAGGGGAATTTCCGCCTCATGGGTGGAAAGAGCAGGCGCTTCTCTAGATCAAATTTGTAAAGCAGCAACGTGGGCCAGACTAGATACATTCTGTAAACATTACAAACTGGATGTACTCTCAGGCCAGCGCACTGCCTTCGGCAGGAAGGTTCTGCAGGCAGTAATCCCACCCTAAGGAGCTTTCTTTGGTACTCCCACGGTGCTGTCAGGAGGGACGTCCTGGAAAGGGGGTATTAGACCTACCGGTGTTGTGAATGTGTTAGAAATGAGTTCTGAGCAGAAACTCCCTCTGGTGGTTGCAGACAGTGCTGAACCATTTAGTGAAGATTGGCAATCAGGAGTTACAGACTGGTCCTATATAAGGGAGGTTCCCTCCCATCAGGGTTGCCGGTGATCAATTGTTCTTGTCTAACTGCTGTTGTTCCTGGTTCACTTGGAAGTTTGCTGAATCTTGCCTCTTCTCCTGCTCTCAGATAAGATAATTTCTGCTTTTATTTTTGTGTGTTTTTTGCATTGTTTCCTGCACTCTTGTGGAGGTCAGCCAGGTCCCCTCCTGGGGCTTGTGCTCCTCTCAGTTTATTTGAGCCTCTGTTATTTGTTCATTTGCCTTTTCCAGTTTTTTCAGTGGCTGCGGCTTAGTTTTGTTACACCAGAGAACTAATTTAGGTGGTAGAGGTCGTGTGATCTCAGGTGTTTTTGTAATTAGTGAGTTGGTACTTTTTAGGGTTTTTTGGGATTGCAGTAAGTGTCCTTCCTATCCTTTTCTGTCTAGGAAGTTTGGGCCCCAACGTTTGCTCATACTATTTTCTGTCTGTGTCTGTATTTCCTCTTGTCTAACAGCCATTACATGTTTGGGGGCTTCCTATGTTCTTTGGGGATCTGCTCCGGGGCAGATAGTTTTCCTCTTTCTATCTTTAGGTGTAGTTAGCTTCTCAGGCTGTGACGAGGCGTCTAGGACCAACGTAGGTACGCTCCACGGCTGCCTTTAGTTGTGGTGGTTAGTCAGGGTACTGCAATCCAGTAGATTCCAACCTCTCTGGTGTATTGCCGTTTTTGCCTGCTCTCCTCAGCTACCAAAACATAACATACCGGTAATTATGTTTCCAGGAGTCCATCCTGACCGCACTGGTAGCTCCCTCCCTCTTGACTATGTCATATGCTGTAATATGATTATTTTTCATTAAAGTGTTATGTGCATTATACATGTCTGGTTCTTGGTACAACACTGAGGGCTAGGGGGCTGGGAGGGCCTTTTAACCTCTCGTGTGTTTTCCTGTCCCAGCAAGGAGGAGGAGGACGTCCCATGGTGCTTTCAGGATGGACTCCTGGAAACATAATTACCGGTAGGTCTAATACCCCCTTTTCTCATAAACTTGTATTAGCGACAGATTGCGATGGCCGGCCGTGCATTTCATCCATCGTTCAACAGATCTGTCGGAAATTTTGTGTCCGGTGGCCGGAGACGACGCACAAAGCAATGTTTTTTGTCTCAGTCGGAAAGTCGGACATCGACGGATCTGTCGATGTCCGTCATTTTTTATAATTGAAGCCTATGGGCGCCAGATCCGTCGTCATCCGTCAAATGAAAAAAAAAAAACGGATTCGTTGTCGAAATCCATTTTTTTTAACTGAGCATAAAAATAGATATCTACATATATATATATATATATATATATATATATATATATATATATTGTGAGACAGTGAAGGAATATGTGGTGAATGAGGTGTATATTTCACCTAAGTACCTTGCTGACTGGTATGAGCGAAATGTGTGGCTTTGTAAACCTGGTGGTAAAGAAAGGTCACTACACCTGCCATTCAGTACACGCTTGCAGCTCAGACCTGAATCCACTCAGGTGTTGATTAGGAAGCCAGAAGTAGGTGTCTGCAAACACAATCTGAGAGCTCATTCAGTCTGGACAAGGGGTCCAGGCACAGAAGGTGTCTCCAAGAGTGTGGGAGCTGTCTTTAGCCCGGACACAGGGAGGTGTCCTGGCACAAGGAAGCAGTCTCCAGAGGAGTGTGAGCTATCTCAGTCTGGGTGCAGGAAGGACCCCGGACACAGGAGTGGTCTCGGTGCGGGTCCGTGTGAATAGCGGCTGAATAGGAGTGGATCTCTCTCAAAGGTGCCTTCAGACACAAGGAGGAGTATCTGTGAAACTCCATACTGGTAACATATATCATATGTGTTGTTTTGGGTCAGGCTGGTAGAGCCGGGACCCGGATAGACAGGGAAATCGATTTATGTGTAATTAGAGGCTAGACAAGCCTAGGTTTTCTGTTTATGCTTTGTTTTAATCTGTTTGCTGTGGACTTTAATAAAGCTGGTTGCGGCCAGTTTTGCACCAGAACTGCTGTCTGAATGAACTGTTTTCATGCCATTCTGTCTACCCAGACAGCGATCCTAGAGCTATACCCCTGGAAAGGCTACAATTGGCGGAGAATGCTGGGGCAGTGCAGTGCCTGATACAGTTAGTGCTGGAGTGTGTATGCAGCACAGTGGCGAGAGACAGCATTAAAGGTGAAGTCTATTGAAATAGCAGCAGAAAAAAAAAAAAAAAAGTGTGTCCGCAGAAACGTCTGTTTGGAGCAGTCTTGGAGAGACAGTGGCCCTGATAGGGTCTGCAGAGAGAAAATGTATGCACAGCAAAGCTGAACTTGTGAAAATAACTGTGGAATGTGCAGCAGCAAGAGAAACGTCTGTGGAGCAGTCTTAAAGAGATAGTAGCCCTAATAGACTTTGCAAAAGAAAAAAAAAAAAAAAGGGTGTTTGCACAGCAAGGCTGAATTTTCTGTGGAAAAAAGCTGTGTAGTGTGTATGCCTTGACTGAAGTCTGCCGTTGTGAAGACAGAGATATCTGACAGCATGGAGGCGCTGTTTGAACAAATGGCGCAAGTTAATGTGCAACATAAGACTGCCGTGGTTGAGACAGATAAGTCCGGCAGTATGGAGGAGCTTGTTAAGAAATACCTGCAGAGCATGCAGCAGGCCCAGCAGAGCTGGCAGCTGCAGCAGGAGTTTAACCGATTGCTGAGGGAGCAGATTGCAGCTCTCAGCACCTCGTACCCGAGTAATGGTGTGAAGGCACCTGCGCTGCTTGCAGTAAAGAAGCGGTTGGAGCCTGACGTCAGCCGTCGTGTCGGCATGGTTGAAGAGGTGATAGTGAACCGCTACACCCGAGCATGTCCTCCTGAGGTACAGCCAGAGGTCGGACAAGGAGACCACCAGGACGCCAATCGTCTGGTCAGCCTGATGGAGAAGGCCTTCGCCAGCAAAGACTGTCTCCGTGACCAGCCGTCTGAGAAGTCGTCACTTCAGAGTTCCCGGACGCTGAACTCTCGCGGTAAGAGCGTTCCAGCTGTTGGGGACATGGGGTATGCTGATAAGCGGGTTCAGGCCCGAGGGGACATGTGGGTGGAGAGGTGTGATGGACAGTGTTGGAGATGTCGTGAAATTGCAGCCAACTGTCCAATAGAGGGGGAGACTATATATTGTGATGTTGGCAGATCCCTCTCTCCCTGTGCAGAGCCTGTGTGTGTGTCCACCTCAGCCGAAGAGACTGGACCACAGGTGTCCCCGGTGGTTGTAAATGACTGCCCAGCACAGGCCCTCTTGGACTCAGAGAGTCCAGTGACTTCCGTATGTGACAGCTTGATTGATAGGGACTTCATCCTGATAAACACCTGAGTATGGTGTGCATCCATGGAGACACCAAAGTCTACCCAGAGACTGCCGTGGACTTGGTCCCTAAACTCGGGGAGGTTTCATATGAAGTGGGGGTAGTGAAGACCCTGGTGCAACCCGTCATATTGGGTAATGACTTTCCCCGGTCTAAGGATCTCTGGGGAAAAATGTTTCTGATGGACAGTGTGATGAAGCTCCTACTGAGGGTGCGCAGTCCCGAGGGGCGGAACACAATGCTAGTGGGACGTTAAACTTGTGTGATAATGATGATGACCATGATAATATTGATAATGATAATGATGACCATGATAATATTGATAATGATAATGATGATGACCATGATGAGGATGCTGATATTGATAATGATGATAATGCTAATCATAATAGTGATGATACTGATGATGACCGTGATAAAGATGAAATTTCTTTGCAGGTGATGTTGGGAGATGAGGATGGTGGTTCTCGGGAACCGAGTGTCCCTGACCTGCCTGGCTCCTGTGACAATTTTGGGAGTGAGCCGGTGCGAGACCCCACTCTTAAAACGGCACAGGAAAATGTAATTGTTCTGAATGAGGTTCCCAAGAGCCTGGCTCTGAGGAGAGGTTTCCCCATGCTGCCATGAACAATAACCTATTGTATAGGGACACTGAAGTCCAGGGAGAGGTCGTAAGTCAGCTCCTGGTATCTGAGCTATATGGAAGTATAGTGCTGGGGTTATCACATAGTCACATACTTGAGGGACCACCTGAGGGAAACCAGGGACCAGATGGTGAGGTTAATGTTGTGGATGACATGTTAACTAAGGTTCCAGATCAAGATGTGAATGAGAATGAATTGTATAACCCTGACAGTGAGCCGGATGTGAGTGAAAATGAAGTGTCTAACCCTGGAAGTGAGCCAGATGTGGCTGAGAAAAGGGGGTCAGACAGGGATAGTGGTGGTGATAGTGAGTCATCTGATGACAATAAAGCAACCAGTGCAAGTGAGGAAGGCATGGTAGCAGAGGAGATCGAGAGTCCTGAGAGGAAGGCTGAGGCTGACCTTGCAGTCGGACGGAGGATGGCATCTGAAGATGTTGTACAGTTGGCCGGTTCCCTGGCGAAGACTAAGGTGAAAGACAGGACTCTGAAACTGAACACAGCACAAGTGGATGCTGTTGAAGATGAGAAGTTATCAATGTATGGTGTGGATCTGCATCAGGCCAAGGACTCGGAAGGTGATGCTGCAGAGGTGGAGAAAGCCATGGAAGTGGTGGACACCAGGCCAGGTGCCTCACCAGAGGCTGATGTCTCAAGTGAAGCTGTGAGGAACAAGACTGAAGATGTGGGGAATGACTCTGCCCCGGAATATGTTTCTGCCGGAGACAGCGGCGTGGACGGTGTACTGTCCGGATCCGTGGCTGCGACTCGCGAAGCTCGGGCCGGAAGTTCGGCGCCCGGTGCGCCATCGGAGTTCCCGAGCGACCCAAAGGATCTGGATAAATCCCAAGATGAGATTTTGAGACCTCGGGTTGGCCTTGGTGAGCTCAGGCGCATTTTCATGGAGTCTACACTTGAACCACGTCCCAGTGAGTGGGAGGGGCGATGTGTCGCTCCGTTGCCGCTGCAGATACACGGGAGCTCAGATGGGATGCAGAACGTGGTGGAAAAGAAGACTGATGGTAGGGCTTCTGAGCATGTCCTACCAGAAGAGCCTGAAGAAAGGGCCGAAGACGTAAAGGACGTCCAACAACTACAGGAGAAGATGTGTAGCCATGAGGATCTCCTGGAGAAAGAAGTAAGAGCTCTGAGTCTTATGCAAAGTGAGCCTGTACCAGAAGAGGATAAATTATGTGTACCGACCAAGAAAAACGATCAGCTCCCTCTACAGTGCCAATCGTTTGAACAGTGTGGCTCAAAATGGTCAGAGACCATGACAGAGGCGCTTAAGTTCTGTGAAATAGAATTTATGAATCAACTGATATTTAAGAAAGTAGATGGGCTAAAAAAGGTTCAGGGGAAATTAGAGAAAACCCTATACCTCCTGTGACAGTTGGTGACACAGGGTCAGTGCCCCAAAAACAGGAGGTACGAAAGTTTCTGAGGAAGAATCAGCAGAGGTGTTCTGACGTGCCTGGTCGTACTTATCTAGTGAGCCACTATACCGAGACTGAGGCTGGTACTAAGGTCAAGCTGAAACCGTGCAGGACACCCGAGGCCCGCAGAGAGCATAGGCCTGGGACGGTACAGCGTAGTGCGGTTGCTTTAAGTGAAGATACAGATGACAATGGTGAAGATGAACTTGGTGTTGGACATAACTGGTCCGGAGTTCACTGTCTCTTTAGGATTGTTGACCAGCCCCCCGGTCTGGATGACCAGCCCTCCGGTCTGGAGAAGAGGGAGGGGATATGTGAGACAGTGAAGGAATATGTGGTGAATGAGGTGTATATTTCACCTAAGTACCTTGCTGACTGGTATGAGCGAAATGTGTGGCTTTGTAAACCTGGTGGTAAAGAAAGGTCACTACACCTGCCATTCAGTACACGCTTGCAGCTCAGACCTGAATCCACTCAGGTGTTGATTAGGAAGCCAGAAGTAGGTGTCTGCAAACACAATCTGAGAGCTCATTCAGTCTGGACAAGGGGTCCAGGCACAGAAGGTGTCTCCAAGAGTGTGGGAGCTGTCTTTAGCCCGGACACAGGGAGGTGTCCTGGCACAAGGAAGCAGTCTCCAGAGGAGTGTGAGCTATCTCAGTCTGGGTGCAGGAAGGACCCCAGACACAGGAGTGGTCTCGGTGCGGGTCCGTGTGAATAGCGGCTGAATAGGAGTGGATCTCTCTCAAAGGTGCCTTCAGACACAAGGAGGAGTATCTGTGAAACTCCATACTGGTAACATATATCATATGTGTTGTTTTGGG
>JARQOD010000003.1:35212127-35299846 GCA_033576555.1 Oophaga sylvatica | reverse complement strand
CCACATGTCATTGCGTTTAGTCCGTTTTCTGCCGGATCCATCCTAGATTTTAATTCCGGCGGCCGGACAGAACGCATCATGTAACGTTTTTTTTTCTGGCGGAAACGCCTGACAGCACCTGAAGTGGCGCATCAGTCGACCGGAAACAATAGAAGTCTATGGGACCGGATCAGTCTTTTGAGCAATCCGGCAAAAGACTGATCCGGATTCTGGAAATCAAGGACTACTACTACTACTACTACTACATTCTCCGGGTTAAAAAAAGGTTAGGACGGATCCAGCTAAAAAACGGATCCGGCACATCAGTTTTTTACAATCTACGCCAGATCCGGATTGTGCCTGATTGCAAAAAACTGATGTGTGAAAGAGGCTAAGGCCTCTTTCACACATCCGTTTTGCGCCTGACGGCGCGCTCTGGCCTTTTTTTGTCAAACCGCATCTGGCAAAATGTAATGCCGGATCCGTTTTTTTTTCCATAGAGTAACATTATTGCCAGATGGCGCCGCATGTCCCTGCAGCGCGTCCGGTTTTTGCCGGATCCGGTGTCTGGTCGCAGTCCGGCATCTGGGAAAAAAGTGTCATGTAAAGTTTTTTGTCTCCGGCAAAAAAGCGTTTCCGGCTTTTTTTTTTTAATCTCTTTTTTATTGGTTTTCAACAAATTGACAAAATATCGTACGCATCATATATATTACATTAGTGTCATGACTCACATATATCTCTAGAGTACATATTGCAAGCAGTAATAACAAATAATAATAATTACAAATAAAATAATAATTCCAACAGTAGTAATAACATCTTCCCTTAGGTCCACAACTGTATGATTTTGTATTGATTAATATTTAATTGAGTCTTCCTTCTATATATCGTATAATGAATTTCTCGTGCCATACACTTTAATTTACCTAGACTACCTCCCAAGTCCTCTAAAATATACCATTCCGAGTTAATAAAAGGCAACATTATCTCTTGAATTTCCCAAGTGGATAGAGACGTTTCCATAAACGCTCTCCATTTCTTAAAAAACCCTCTCGTCATCTTGTCTTTGTTCCTTTCTGTTTCTCTTTTTTCCAAATATAAGGTGGATAATATTCCTGCCTTAACTTCCTTTGCCCCTGGAAGTGATTTGGCAAGCCAGTACTGCAAAATCAATCGCTTTGCTACCATTGCTATAGTGTGAAACAGTTCATGCAAATGACCTCCTCTCGTTTTAGCTAACGTATAATGAAACCCGGCTTTTGTTACAATGAAAGTCTATGAACGCCGCAATGCGGCGGATCCGGCAGAAGCTGGATTCAGTGGCAGGATCCAGTTTTTCAATTGATATACCAGCCCACAGCAAGCATATAAAAAGCATGCAGTGGGACACTCAGACATACCATGCACAAGAGAACAAGAGGACAATACCAGCCACAGCAGCAGCACCAGGTTCCACAGCAGCAGCACCAGGTTCCACAGCAGCAGCACCAGGTTCCGCAGCCAGCACCAGGTTCCACAGCACCAGCACCAGGTTCCGCAGCATACGGCAATGGAGCGCCAGGACAGCAGACGGTAAATATCACATCCCCCCACCCCAAATTTTACCACGCATCTGTCACCACTGCTGCCTGAGCTACTGCAGTGTCTTTGCACCCTGGTACAGTTTCAAAATCATGTTTTTGCTGTGATGGGGTTGGTCCCCCTGGTACTGTATCAAATGTTCATAGTTTTCCACTGATGGGGTGGGTCCCCCTGGTAGTGTTTCAAATATGCATGTTTTTTAAGTGATAATGTGTATCCCGTGCTACTGTATAATGTGCATGTGTTCAATTTATAATGTGTATCCCCTGGTACTTTATAATGTGCATTTTTTCAAGTTATAATGTGGATCCCCTGCTACTGTATAATGTGCATGTGTTAAATTGATAATGTGGATCTGGTACTGTAGAATGTGTTTTTTTTTTGCTGTGATGGGGTTGGTCCCCCTGGTACTGTATCAAATGTGCATGTTTTAAATTCATAATGTGGATCTCCTGGTACTGTAGAATTTTTTTATTTTTTTTTGCTGTGATGGGGTTGGTCCCCCTGGTACTGTATGAAATGTGCATGTTTTCAATTCATAATGTGGATCTCCTGGTACTGTAGAATGTGTTTTTTTTTTGCTGTGATGTGGTTGGTCCTCCCGATACTGTATCAAATGTTCATGTTTTCACTGTGTTGAAGTGTATCCCCTGGTAATGTTTATAATGTGCATGTTTTGCAAGTTATAATGTGCGTCACCATGGTTTCCCTGTGATGAAGTTGTTCCCCCTGCTACTGTATGAAATGTGCATGTTTTCACTGTGATGAAGTGGATCCCCTGGTAATGTTTATAATGTGCATGTTTTTAAATTGATAATGTGCGTCAGCATGGTTTCCCTGTGATGAAGTTGCTCCCCCTGGTACTGTATCAAATGTGCATGTTTTCAATTCATAATGTGGATCTCCTGGTACTGTTTTTTTTTTTTTTGCTGTGATGGGGTTGGTCCTCCTGCTACTGTATCAAATGTGCATGTTTCCACTGTGTTGAAGTGGATCCCCTGAAAATGTTAATAATGTGCATGTTTTGAAAGTGATAATGTGCGTCAGCATGGTTTCCCTGTGATGAAGTTGCTCCCCCTGGTACTGTATCAAATGTGCATGTTTGCAATTCATAATGTGGATCTCCTGGTACTGTTTTTTTTTTTTTTGCTGTGATGGGGTTGGTCCTCCTGCTACTGTATCAAATGTAGGGTAATGTATTGTTTTTTCTCTTTTAATTTCTCAGGCTTCACAGCGTGCTACCGATTCTGACGGTGAGGAGGGTATAGATGTTGACTACCTCATTGATCTGGTCAGAGAAAGGGAGCCGCTGTGGAACATGGGGGACCGCCGCCATTCAGATCAAGTAGTGACCCGACGGCTCTGGGAGGAAGTGGCATCGGCAATGGTGGACCGCTGGGAGGACCTCGATGTTAGGTCCCAGACTAAACACCGTAAGTATAGTTCAGGTTGCTGACTGTAAAGCTGTGTTTCCCAAACTTCAGTCCTCGTGTCCCCCACGGTTCATGTTTTCAGGATTGCCTTTTGTGAAACACAATGGAAATACTGAAAACATGACCTCTGGGAGACACGAGGAATGAAGTTTGGGAAACACTGATGTTGTATAGTAACCAATGTGTGCTTTCTCGTTTCAGGGGAGAGAATTGTGAAGCGGTGGCGGTCTGTGAGGGATCGCTTTAAAAAGGAGTTCAATAAGGAGATGCGGGCCCCGAGTGGATCTGCAGGACGCCAGAGCAAATATAAATACGCAAGAGCCCTGGCGTTCCTGCGGGAAACTATGGTCACCCGAAGGTAAATATTACCATAAAATGTTAACATCTATCCAATGTTTTTTTGCAGCCAGGGCCATTCCATATCTGTATATTAATTGTATGTTTCTCTTTATTCCACAGCACGGTGACCAGCACTCGGGCACCCGCAGAGTTGGCGCCTTCTAGGGTGATCCCTCAGGAGACCGACACCGAGGGACACTTCGACCGCCCCGGTACATCTGCACCTTCCCACACATTCGATTCCGCAGTCCCCTCCACCAGCGCTGCAGCATCGTGGCCGCCTGCATTACATGCAGCTGCTGGTGAGGATATAGCTTTCCCTTTACCCCACCCTTCTGACCCTGCCACCTCTAGTACAGCTGCGGGTACTGGGCGGCAGCGTCAGAGGGGTCAGGAAAGGAACTATGCGCCCGAGTTCTTGCATTTGAATGCATCTTTCCAAAACTGTCTTAGGGTGAGTTTCCACGGTCAGGATACGCTGCGTGTTTGGCGCTGTGCGCTGGCGCAGCGCCAAACACGCAGCGTCCAGATGTTACAGCATAGTGGAGGGGATTTCAAGAAATCCCGTCTCCACTATGCGTAACAATACGCAGGTGGCAAACCTGCGTAAACGGACATGCGGCGCGTCTTTTTAGACCGCAGCATGTCCTCGCGTATTGCGGCGACGGTGCGTCGCCGCAACAGAATTAACACAGGGCTATGTAGCCCTGCGCTCTTTCCGGAGGTGTTCCGGAGGTGTCCTGAACACCTCCGGAAAGATCGCGCGTCATAAAGGGGGCGGGGCTTAGACGGAGCGGAATTTCCGCTCCGTCCAAAGCGCTATGGTTCCGGACCGTGGAACCATAGCCTTAAAGTATTATCTGAACAACTTGCCGCAGGCATTAATCAAATAACCTCCACAGTTTTGGAGGTAAAGACACTTCTGCAAACCCAGCAGTCAGAAGCAAGAGCATCTCCTAATCACAGCCTTTTTAGGTCTGTGGCGGAGCGCATAGATACGCTATCTGCTGACCAGCAGATGTACAGTCATGGCCAAAAGTTTTGAGAATGACACAAATATTAATTTTTACAAAGTCTACTGCTTCACTTTTTCTAATGGCAATTTGCATATCCTCCAGAATGTTATAAAGAGTGATCAGCTTAACTGCAATTACTTGCAAAGTCAATATTTGGCTAGAAAATGAACTTTATCCCCCAAAACACATTTCAACATCATTGCAGCCCTGCCTTAAAAAGGACCAGCTAACCTCTTTTCAGTGATTGCTCCATTAACACAGGTGTGGGTGTTGATGAGGACATGGCTGGAGATCAATCTGTCATGATTAAGAATGACACCACTGGACACTTTAAAAGGAGGCTGGTGCTTGGCATCATTGTTTCTCTTCTGTTAACCATGGTTATCTCTAAAGAAACACGTGCAGTCATCATTGCAATGCACAAAAAATGGCCTAACAGGGAAGAGTATCGCAGCTAGAAAGATTGCACCTCAGTCAACAATCTATCGCATCATCAAGAACTTCAAGGAGAGAGGTTCCATTGTTGCCAAAAAGGCTCCAGGGCGCCCAAGAAAGACCAGCAAGAGCCAGGACCATCTCTTAAAAGTGTTTCAGCTGCGGGATCGGGCTACCAGCAGTGCAGAGCTTGCTCAGGAATGGCAGCAGGCAGGTGTGAGTGCATCTGCATGCACTGTGAG
Source organism: Oophaga sylvatica (assembly GCA_033576555.1). Taxonomy (NCBI): domain Eukaryota; kingdom Metazoa; phylum Chordata; class Amphibia; order Anura; family Dendrobatidae; genus Oophaga; species Oophaga sylvatica. Next base: position 35,294,821 of record JARQOD010000003.1, on the reverse strand, counting down.
GCGGAAACTCTTGGAGCAAGGCCTGGCCTCAAGGAGGGCAGCAAAGAAGCCACATCATGGACAGACTGATATTCTGCAAAAGGTACAGGCAGTGGACTGATGAGGACTGGGGTAAAGTTATTTTCTCTGATGAATCCCTTTTCGATTGTTTGGGACATCAGGAAAACGCCTCATTCGGAGAAGACAAGGTGAGCGCTACCACCAGTCTTCTCTCATGCCAACTGTTAAGCATCCTGAAACCATTCATGTGTGGGGTTGCTTCTCAGCCAAGGGGATCGGCTCTCTCACAGTCTTGCCTAAAAACACAGCCATGAATAAAGAATGGTACCAGAATGTCCTCCAAGAGCAACTTCTCCCAACCCTCCAAGAGCAGTTTGGCAATCAACAATGCCTTTTCCAGCATGATGGAGCACCTTGCCATAAAGCAAATGTGATAACTAAATGGCTCAGGGAACAAAACATAGAGATTTTGGGTCCATGGCCTGGAAACTCCCCAGATCTTAATCCCATTGAGAACTTGTGGTCAATCATCAAGAGACGGGTGGACAAACAAAAACCTAAAAATTCTGACAAAATGAAAGCATTGATTGTGCAAGAATGGACTGCTATCAGTCAGGATTTGGTCCAGAAGTTGATTGAGAGCATGCCAGGGAGAATTGCAGAGGTCCTGAAGAAGAAGGGACAACACTGCAACTATTAACTTGCTGCATTAACTCATTCTGTCAATATAAGCTTTTGTTACTCATATGTTTGCAATTATTATATTTCTGTCTATGATAAAAACATCTGTCAAACACACATAAAAACCAGAGGGCAGCAGATCATGTGAAAATATAATATTTGTGTCATTCTCAAAACTTTTGGCCATGACTGTATGTAATGCATACGTGTCACGCTGGTCTAGTGCAGGCTTTCTCCCATCCTCCTCCATCCACCCCAGTCGTTCCTCCACCTCCCCCCTCCAGCCGCCATCCATCCTCCCCCCCAGCCGCCGTCCCTCCTCCCCCTCCTATTCAATACCAGCCACCTCACCAGCTCCAGCAACCTCCCCAATTCCAACCACCTCCCCAGTACCACCCATCTCCCCAACTGCAGTCACCTCCCCAGTACCAGCAACCTCCCCACTACCAGCCACCTACCCCGTACCACACTCCTACCTCTTACAGATCTCCTTCCCCTTCCAATTCCCTACCATGTCACCTGCTCCTCCTGCCCAACCTCCACTCCACCACCCACCTGTTCTGCCTTGACTTCCCATTCTTTCACTTTTCACCCCTTCACCTCTTCCTGTTCCTTCAAACCACCATCCCAGTCGTCCCTTCACACTCCCACGGTCGAAGTGTCCCGCAGCCCCTCCAGCACTATTTCCACCCCACAATACACCCAATTGTAAATAGTTATTTTTTGGCTTCATCAAAACAAAAAAAATTAATTGAATAAAAAAATTTTTTATTAAAAATTCTTACGTTTACAAAAATGCAACATTTTACCAAAGTTATATTAAAATCCTTTTTTTTAATAAAAGCAAAATTGGTTTACAATTGTTGTCTGTCATTTCTTTATAGGATGTTAAGTAAGAAATGTATTAAACCAGGTAAAAATATGTGGTTATACAAACATCAACATCTGTTAGGGTAATATGTCCAAAATATTGACATAAGTTTGAGGAACATAAATTTTTCCTTTTTGCCACAATTATGTCCCGGGTTGTGGAGTATAAAAAGTATCGGACCTCTTTCCAAAACCTGTGTACTTTATGAGGTTATCCCCTAGCAGGTACACATTTTTGGAAAAAAAGGTGAAATACTGTGGTTTCTTTAAAGAAAAAAAAAAGGGACACAACTATGGCCAAAAGGTAACATACAGTACAAAACAAACAAGAAGGTAGAAAACTTACTTATTGTGGGTACAGAAACATTTTTAAAATAAATAATCACTTGATCACACTCTGTCATCCTGCCAGTCTACTCTACCTTCTGGTGACACAAAGTATTGGGCAAAATGGTCCCTCATTCTTGAAACTGCCAATGTACTGCGAGTGGTAATGTTGCTGTAGTCGTGCAAGGTTGTTTCTTGATTGTGGTCCTCCATAGAAATCAGTTCCTTGGTGTTGACAAAATTATGTAGGACCACGCACGCTTTAACAACATCATCCACAGTCTCTGTCTTCAAGTTTATCGCAGTCAAAAGGACACGCCATTTAGCTGTGGTAATCCCAAACGCACACTCCACCATCCGTCTGGCTCTTGTGAGGCGGTAGTTAAATATTCGCTTTGTATGGGTTAATCCTCTGCTGGCGTACGGCTTCAAGAGGTGTTCGGACAGCTGGAATGCCTCATCACCTACACACACGAATGGCATTGGTGGGCCTGAGGTTTGAGGCAGTGGCCTAGGGGGTGGAAACTGAAAACTGTTTCCGTACAGTCTCCGCCCCATAGCAGAAAGTTTAAACACTTGTGAGTCATTGGACCGTCCATAAGACCCAATGTCCACCGCAATAAACTTGTACTCCACATCTGCAATAGCCATCAGGACGACCGAAAAATATTTTTTGTAGTTAAAAACTTCTGATCCGGTTCCTGAAGGCTTTTGAATGCGGATATGTTTGCCATCAACAGCGCCCAGGCAATTGGGGAACTGGCACATACGGAGAAACTGGTCCGCTATTTCAAGCCACCGGTCTGTAGTTGGCTCTGGAAGAAATTCTCCAACCAAACAGTCCCACAGAGCATGACAAGTATACTTTATTATGCCGGATAGCGTTGATATTCCCAGGTGTGATAGCTGAACCAGGATTTTTTCTTAGAGCTAGCATTTTTCTAAAGTTCAGAGGCCTTGTTTTCTTTTTAACTGACAGGCTGACGTGTACCAGGAAGATAAGATGTTCCTCATTTTAGTCAATACAATACACCCCCCCCCCGCCTGAGAAGAGACACTCTGTGCTAGGAGCTAAACAGGGCCAAAAGGCAAAAATGGAGTTCTAAAGTGAAACTAGCATTTTATGTTTATGTTGTATTAACTGCCATATATGGTAATTCCTGCTTATGGGGTGTATATAAGCCCCTTCATTAGCAATAAAGAGCAGAGCTTATGGACGCATACTTTTGTCTGTGTCTTATTCTCTCTGGTACCACATTCCAAGGAGGAAAGGGTTAACGAAATAACAGTGACGACAGCTAGCGCCCGACCAGGGGACCTGAGTTATTCTACTCTGAGAAGGACCGACCGATCCATAGACGTGGGATGAGCGGAGCTTTCTGTTGGTGATATACATACAGCGCTGAGGTAAGAATACTTATTATATTCTACCTAGAAAAATATTTAGAGTTGAGAGTCCTCAGTGGTTGATACCTTTTAATGGCTAACTGAAAAGATGGTAACAAATTGCAAGCTTTCGAGACTACTCAGGTCTCTTCATCAGGCATAGACTAATACAACATCTGAAGAATCACATATTTATACACAAAATAGCACAGAAAAAATGCAATAGGTAAGACAAGTGTCGTGAAGCAGAATAGTCATTATGGCAGAGGGATGAGCATAAATATTGGAACAGTTCATAGATAAGGAGTGTGAAAGTTTTATTACCCTCTGATTGGGGTCTGGTAATGTTTTGTGATGTTTTCACAGGGTATTTGGAGTAAATTCCTTAATTGATGTAATAGGCCATAAATCCATGTGATAGGTTCATTCCAGCATTAAGAGTGTCAAAGGTCACCATCAATTTGTATTCGCAAATTCTTCTTTGTCTCAGAGATGTGAAATTGCCTCTCAGTACAAGTATATTCATATTTAACATGCTATGATCAGGGGAGCAAAAATGTTTTGCCACAGGTAGATCCATTCTTTTTTCTCTTATTGTGTGGCGATGAGAATTCATCCTTGTTCTCCGTTTTTGCCCGGTCTCCCCCACATACAGACCCCCAGTTGGACATTTAGTACATATAATTAGGTACACCACATTAGATGTGATGCAGCTGAAAGTACCTGGTATCTTGTAGTCCCGATGGGAGTTGGGGATCTTTATCTTGTCCGTGGTCATTATAAATGGACAAGTTTTGCATTTCTTCTTGTTGCAAGGAGAGGTTCCTGCAGCTGTTGGGGAGGACAGGGAACTTCTGACAATGATGACTTCTTAGATTTGGGGGCTGCCTAAAACACAGTAGAGGGGATCTGGAAATATGGATTGTAATCGGGCATCTTTTTGTAGTAAAGGTTGTAGTTTCCGTGCAGCTCCCCTTAGCACCTCCAGATTTGGATTGTAGGTGACCACTAGAGGCACCCGGTTATTTTCTTCTTTAGCTTTGTAATGTAGCAGGTGATTCCTTGATATTCTGGTGGCTCTTGTAATTTGGTTTTCAATTGTTCTTGGATGGTAGCCCTGATTTAAAAAGGTCTTTCTAAGGCGACCAAGGTGTTCATCTCTATCCATGGGGTTGGAACATATACGGTTGTATCTGATGGCTTGGCTGTAGACAATAGAGTTTTTATGTGTTTTGGATGGAAACTGTCCCATTTAAGGTATGTTGGACGGTCGATTGGCTTCTGATACAGGGATGTCTCTATTTCATTGTTCTTTAGCTTAATGATGGTGTCCAAAAAGTTAATTTCAGTGCTGGAGTAGTTGAGTGTTAAGTTGATGGTGGGATGAAATTGATTGAACTGTTCATGGAACGTCTTTAGCTGTTGCTCAGACTCCGTCCAGATGATTAAGATATCATCAATGTAGCGGTAGTAGGCCCGAGGCCTGATGGGACATGAGGACAGAAAGTCGCTTTCAAGCTTGGCCATGAAAAGATTTGCATACTGAGGAGCCATTTTACTTCCCATAGCTGTGCCAGTCTCCTGTAAATAGATCTTGTTGTCAAATTCAAAGTAATTGTGGGTGAGGATGAATTTTGTGAGTTTCACCACAGAATCAGCATCATTCGCGGTGTTTTTCATGAAGTCTTTGCAGGCATTTAATCCATCCTGGTGTGGGATATTAGAGTACAAGGATTCCACATCCATGGTGGCCAGGATGGTTCCTTCTGGTAGAGGACCTATTGCTGCTAGTTTATTCAGTAGGTCAGTTGTGTCCTGAATGTAGCTGGGTGTATCCTTTACCAGGGGTTTAAGAATGCCCTCTACCCATCCAGATACCTGCTCAGTTATGGTGTCCACACATGAAATAATCGGCCTCCCTGGATTTCCGGCTTTGTGGATTTTGGGAAGCATGTAGAACGTCCCTGTTCTTGGACTCTCTGGTATCAGGTCATCGGCTCTTATGGATTTGTCAGACAGACAAGATACCAACTTGCTTAGTTCCTTGTAATAGTCCTGTGTAGGGTCCGACTTGTTTTCTGTAGTAGCGTGTGTCCGTAAGTTGTCTGTTTGCTTTCTTCATATAGTCTGATGTGTTCATCATGACTATTGCACCTCCCTTGTCAGCAGGTTTAATGATGATTTCTTTGTTGGTTTTCAGAGACTGTATAGCCTTTCTCTCCTGGGCACTGATGTTGGATGCTTGTCTCCTGTTGGTGTCTATGATGGTGGATTTGATCAAATATCTGAATGAGTCTATATATTTATCCAAATGAGGGTTGCGTCCAGGAGGAGGTGTCCAGTCTGACCTCTTCTTGGTTGTTGGGATACCTTTTCCTTCAGTCCGAGTGTTTTCTGAATCTTCTGTATCATTGAAGTATTCCCTCAGGCGCAGTCTCCTGAAAAAATGTTCCATATCACTGCAGAGTTCAGTTTTATCCAGGGCCTTAGTGGGACAAAATGAGAGTCCTCTAGAAAGCACGGCCAGTTCCACCTTGTTGGGTTTGTAATCCGAGAGATTGATGACACAGTTAGATGCTTTTGTGTCTGGAATGGAGTGGTTGTCAGAGTTGTCAGGTTTTGGCTTTGTTTTGGATCTGTTTGTATAGAGTCCGGAATTGAGACGCAATCTGTGTAGTTTCTTTTCTTTGTTATGAATCAGAAAGGTCCGTAGTTTGCTGTAGTATTGTTGTAATTTTTGTTCTGTGGTTTCTGTAAGTGTTTTCCTTAGGCTTTCAAATTGCCCTTCGACTTTACTCCTTATGCTGTAGCAGACATGCAAAAGATGGTTCCTAAGTCTCTCAGACGTCCTGTGACAAAGGTTTTTTGCATAATGGGTATTGTAGGTGTGAAGAATTGGGTTTGTAATCCAGAGTCCTTTGGGAATTAAATTCTCCTTTTTGCATTTAGATAAGAAAAAAATATCGCTGTCCATTTGTGCACGTTTCTTCAGAAGTGGTTTTAGTTCCATAAAGATGCGGTACATTCTGGTATCCTCCATTTTGATACAGTAAAGATGTATATCTTTGTACCGTGTTAGCCAGTAGATAGAAAAATATTTAGAGTTGAGAGTCCTCAGTGGTTGATACCTTTTAATGGCTAACTGAAAAGATGGTAACAAATTGCAAGCTTTCGAGACTACTCAGGTCTCTTCATCAGGCATAGACTAATACAACATCTGAAGAATCACATATTTATACATAAAATAGCACAGAAAAAATGCAATAGGTAAGACAAGTGACGTGAAGCAGAATAGTCATTATGGCAGAGGGATGAGCATAAATATTGGAACAGTTCATAGATAAGGAGTGTGAAAGTTTTATTACCCTCTGATTGGGGTCTGGTAATGTTTTGTGATGTTTTCACAGGGTATTTGGAGTAAATTCCTTAATTGATGTAATAGGCCATAAATCCATGTGATAGGTTATAATGACCACGGACAAGATAAAGATCCCCAATCCCATCGGGACTACAAGATATCAGGTACTTTCAGCTGCATCACATCTAATGTGGTGTACCTAATTATATGTACTAAATGTCCAACTGGGGGTCTGTATGTGGGGGAGACCGGGCAAAAACTGAGAACAAGGATGAATTCTCATCGCCACACAATAAAAGAAAAAAGAATGGATCTACCTGTGGCAAAACATTTTTGCTCCCCTGATCAATAGCATGTTAAATATGAAAATACTTGTACTGAGAGGCAATTTCACATCCCTGAGACAAAGAAGAATTTGCGAATACAAATTGATGGTGACCTTTGACACTCTTAATGCTGGAATGAACCTATCACATGGATTTATGGCCTATTACATCAATTAAGGAATTTACTCCAAATACCCTGTGAAAACATCACAAAACATTACCAGACCCCAATCAGAGGGTAATAAAACTTTCACACTCCTTATCTATGAACTGTTCCAATATTTATGCTCATCCCTCTGCCATAATGACTATTCTGCTTCACGTCACTTGTCTTACCTATTGCATTTTTTCTGTGCTATTTTGTGTATAAATATGTGATTCTTCAGATGTTGTATTAGTCCATGCCTGATGAAGAGACCTGAGTAGTCTCGAAAGCTTGCAATTTGTTACCATCTTTTCAGTTAGCCATTAAAAGGTATCAACCACTGAGGACTCTCAACTCTAAATATTTTTCTATCTACTGGCTAACACGGTACAAAGATATACATCTTTACTGTATATTCTACCTAAAATCTATATCACTGTATAGTGGACTCCCTCCTCCCCGAGCGGTCGGCTTTCCATGTAATTCACAGGGTGTTCCTGGCTCAGGTCCCTTTGAACCAGTAGACCTTCAGATTAATTGTCAGTCCTGCCTTTCCTCCTTTGAAAAATGACAGTATGGATCCAATGATTGTGTTGTGGTTTTGTCTTGGTGTGTGTGTGATCGGATTGTTCATTTGGTTTGCGTACAAATCTTGGAAAGCGAGCAGTGGAATGGTTCAGAAACCTTTGTGGCCCATTGTCTAAGTGACGCAATTGTCTTGGTGACAGAGTCTTGGTGACATAGTCTTGGTGACGTATTTGTCTTGGTGACAAAAGAATCTCTTCTAGGTGAGGAGATACAAAAATGGGGAACCAAAACACCAAGGAAGGTGTTACTGCTAAAGGTTTAGTTGTGCGCAGAGAAGGAAAGCAAGCCTTGATAGGCATTGACAAAGTGTTGTGTAAAGCAGGCATGAATGAATGAACGGAGAATTGAACAGTGATAAATGGAAAAGGTTTTTTTTTAACTCACATCATGGATGGTTGAGAGAAAAAGGACTGTTGAGAACAGTGAACCTGTGGATGAGTGCGTGTGATTACTTAGAGGGAAAGACTGAAGAATTGGGAGACGGACGTTACAGACTGACAAAAACAGGGATGACTGATTTACCCTCCTGTTTGCCCCCTACGTTAACTCCACCACAGTATCAGACTTTCCCACTGACTTCCCACGGAAAGAACTGTTGGGTCTGCCCCAGGTGTGGACTGCAGAATCCCTGACGGTAGATGTCTGTGTAGGTTACGGTGGACCCAGACCTCCCCTGGCCAATTTATTTCCAATGAGAACAGTAATGGTACCTGGTACCCCGGGTGCTGCGGGAGGTGAGGTGGACGGACAAGCTCCAGGCGCCCCCCGGACAGCAGTGTTGTACAGACCATGGAGCCCTACAGAGCAGTTGACTCTAATGAAGCAACTAGACAGGATTTGCAAGCACTTATAAAAGGGAAATTGGCAGATGAAGCCAGATACGATAGACTGATAGATGAGACATACAAGTGCTATGTTGTTAGGACCGGACCTGATAATGCAGAAGTCAGTGACAGCAAGCAGAGATATAAGGGAGGGGGGAAGTGCTGGCAGCAGCGAGATGGCATTCCAGAGGGCGGTAGAAAAAAAAAAAGCCTACGCTACCAGACAAAAGTTTTAAAGTACTTTTCTTTTTATTTTTATCATTTTACAATCAGTTTTTTCCACCTCTTTTCTGTTTTTAATTAGCTGTTTTAGGAACAAGGGTTGTTTTTTCAGAGTTTTATTCTCCAACCATTTTTTTTTCCTACTAGCTTGCTTTAGACCAAGGTCACTCCACAGATAAGGAAGCTGCAGGCTGAGGGAGAGCACACTCACAAACTGCGCAGCGGTTTGATTTACCCCTCCCATCAGGCATTCAGCGAAGTCACGCAGAGCCACAGTGCAGCAGTTTTCAGATTTTTAATCACCTTTGTTGAATAGGTTTTTGGAATAGACACAGTACGTAAGAATCGAAGGGCTAGGCATGTGAATAGAAGGTCAGAGTACGCAAATAGACAGGCAGCCTTTACGCTGCATAATGAAATGTTTTTTTTTCTCGTTTTTGTTATTTGAAAGGCAACGGGGAAGTTTGTTAATAGATTACCATCTGCTATAAAAGAGCAGTGGTGCATCGTGTAGAAGGTACAGCAAGTTAATTTGAGCGGACCAGGAAGTGATTTTTTTATGTGAATAAGATTGAAAAGGTGTTAAATCGTCTGTGAGAAAAAGATCACTGACATGTCACAAGAGCAGAATTCAGAGTCACACACATCACATGTCCATCATGTGGAGACTCGGGACAAGTATCTGTTTCCTGGTTTTGATCTTTTTAAGCTAGTTTTTTTTTTGGCTACAAGCTGTATTGTCGTGAAAGTTCTCAGGCATTCAGACTGAACTAGATAATAATTTTTTTTTTTTTTTTTTTTTGATACGTGATTTCAGCGCCTGTAGAGACTGCCAGTCTGCAAGAGATACTGGAAAGATGGAAAATGCCAAAAGTAGTTGTTCTGCAATATGTTGATGACTTACTGATTTGTGCCCCCTCCAGGAAACAGTGTCACACTGCAACGATATCACTCATGTTGTTTCTGTACCAAGCTGGATGTAAAGCGTCAAAGGATAAACTGCAATTTTGTAAATCTTCAGGTTTTTTTTGGGACATTGCATTACACCAGGGGCGCGACATCTGACCAGCGCTCGCAAAGAAGCTGTACAGAATTTTCCTATTCCTGTTAATGTAGCCGCTCTCAGGATATTTCTTGGACTGGTTTCCTACTGCAGACAGTGGATACATGCTGTGTCAATTCTCATGCAGCCTCTCTATGACTGTATCACCATTGTGCCTTTTAAACTAACTCCTGAAGGTATAGACTGATTTTATTCTCTCAAAAACAGGATTGTGGCAGCTCCAGTGCTAGGAACCCCCAACTATGAACTACCATTCACCCTGTATCTCCACGAACAGCAGGGACACGTGACAGGGGTATTGACTCAGTTACATGGTGACAATCAAAGGCCAGTAGCCTATTTCAGTGGAAGACTAGATGCAGTGGCTAGAGGTGCCCCGTCCTGTGTACGGGCAGTACATGCTGTAGGACTATTGCTCCACAAATCATCAGACATTGTTCTTGATCATCCATTGACAGTACTTACACCTCATGATGTATATACCATACTGAACCAGGTGCAACCGGCACACCTTTCAGCTGCACGTCACCTTCGATTGCAATGTGCACTTTTAATGCCTCCAAATGTTTCTTTGCAGAGATGTACCACACTTAATCCTGCCACATTGTTACCTTTCTCGGATCTAAAGGAGGGGTCAGGTACTGTATTGTACAAAGAAGATCCAAGAGAGGAGATTCCTCATGATTGTGTTCAGCTTATGGCACAGGAAACAGCAGGCCTACCCACAGTGTTTGAAACTGAAAGACTTAATGCTGATTTTGAATTTTTTGTAGATGGATCTCGCCACCAAGATGACTCAGGTACCTTCCACACCGGGTATGCCATCGTCTCCCTGAATGCAGTGATCAAAGCAGAACCAATGCTCCCACATCAGTCAGCCCAGGAGGCTGAACTTAAGGCTCTGACCGAGGCCTGTAAGATAGCTGAAGGTAGAATTGTTAACATCTACACAGATTCTAGATACGCATTCGGTATAGCTCATGATTTTGGTCCAATTTGGAAATCTAGAGGATTCCTGACGGCAGCAGGACATCCCATTAAAAATGCTGACGCAGTCCAGCAGTTTATTGATGCATTACAATTACCAAAAGAGGTAGCTGTCATAAAAGTTAAAGCACATACCAGATGCACTGATCAGGTGAGAAAAGGAAACGCAATGGCCGATGCAGCAGCAAAAACAGCAGCCAGTAGACCACTCCAAGGGGTAACGATGCACCAGGTAAGCGCTCCCAAAAATCCCTTTGTGTCGGAGGATGCCTTAGCCCAGATGCAGGCTCAGGTGCGCCAGGAGGACGTAGAAAAGTGGGAAAAAGAAGGTGCATGTCTGAATGCAGCAACTGGGGTATGGGGAAGAGGGATGCGCCGATGCCTTCCAAGAGCGTTGTACCCTGCGGTTGCCCAGATGTTACATGGGCCAACCCACCAGTCCAAAACTGCTGTAATGAGCGTGATGCAGAAGCATTGGGTGGCACCAGGCTTTTCCACCAGTATAGAAGGCTTGATCCAGGGATGCATGGTATGTGCTACACATAATCAGGGAAGGGTAGTCAAGACACCACCAAACACGCCCCTCGGCCCCTCTATCCTTTCCAGAGACTGCAGATTGATTATATTCAGCTGCCAAAATCAGGGTCATGGGAGTACGTGTTGGTGTGTTCTGATTTATTCTCAGGTTGGCCGGAGGCTTTCCCGATTGCCAAGGCTACGGCTGCGGCAACCGCAAAGAAGCTGCTTGCGGAGGTGGTGTGCAGGTATGGAGTACCAGAGGTGATTGAAAGTGAAGAGGTACACATTTCACAGGTGAAATAATGAATGAAGTCTTGACAGCTCTGGGAATTCAACAAGCTTTCCACACCCCATATCATCCACAAAGCAGTGGAAAAGTAGAAAGACTAAATGGGACATTGAAGTTAAAAATCCAAAAGGCCATGGCTGAAACAGGGAAATCTTGGCCTGAATGTTTACCATTAGCCCTATACTCAGTAAGGTACACTCCAAATAGGAAAACTGGACTTTCTCCGTATGAAGTACTATTTGGCAAAGTGCCTAACTTAGGATGTTTCTTTCCCCAAGCACTGGAAATGAGTAACCATGTATTAAGCTCATATGTAAGGGATTTGCATAAAAGACTTAAGAAAGTACATGATAATGTCTTGAGTTCTCTTCCAGATCCGAACCAGGATTCTGGGAGTCACAGCCTGCAGCCCGGAGACTGGGTAGTCATTAAAAGACACGTGAGAAAGAGTCTGGATCCGAGATTTGATGGACCTTTTCAAGTTCTACTGACGACAAGAACCGCAGTCAAGCTACAAGGCAAGGAAACTTGGATCCACGCATCGCATTGTAAGAAGATCCTTGGAGAGCCTCCAGAAGAGGAATGATGCTACTAATGACATTTGCTTGCATCCTTGCAATAATGGATGCTTGGAACAGACTTAGCTGTGTAGATGGTGATGATAACAGGTTCATTAGACACCACTTAGCTTTAGTGGATGGACTGAAAGAACAAAACCAAACTGTTGCAAACTGTTGGATTTGTACACACGCGCCGGTGACATCCACCAGTCTACCATTTCTTGCAGTCCCAGTCTCGTGGGAAGAAATTAACTCTTGGGGTAACTGCTCAGACACATTAAGCAACAATGCCACTCAAAAACTTTGGAACACCACGGTAGGAATACCGGTAGTGGGTTGGACTGATTTTCCATGGTGGCAGGGAAATCTAACAGGACAGATAATCCCAAGACAGTATCTATTTTTTTTTTAACGGTGGGGCATGGGTACCCAGAAATAGAACTAGTATAACCTCTTTGGGAGAAATACCGACACAGGGGTTAAAGATAAGTTTTGGGGTCACTTCAGGAAGCTCAGATGCTTTCAAGCCCTCCCTATTGGAACGATACCTGCACACTGATAGATGGGAAAATAATGTTTTCTTTGAGAATGGGAATAATGAAACTTGTGCTAACAAACCAGGTAACCTGAGGTGTAATAAAGATGAAGGGTATCAGAAGAACACTCCCACCTGCGGAGAACCTACCGCAGGATACTGCTCCCCACTAGGACAAAAGCCCGGATGGTGCATGATGAGTAATATTTCAAAGTTTATAGATTTGGCACACCGATTAGTATTACAGCATTCAGCTATATGGAACCTTCCACCATCAATGTATTGGGTATGTGGGGACAAGGCATTTAAGTGGCTTCCAGTAGGAGTCACCGGGAAATGCACCCTAGCTAGATTGACACCCGCCACCTATCTAATCACTCCAGATAGATTAAATCCATTGTCTATTCCAAAACATACACTACATGAACGATCTGCAGACAATAGACCTCGCCCAAATGGGAGACCACACATAGTGGAGATGGGGATAGCAAATAAATTTTTCAGTGCATTATTTATCTACCCTATGATAACTCAGACATGGGATAAGTTGGTAGAATCCACAGATTACGTAGATGATCAAATATGGGATATTTTAGATATCATCAATGGGTCCCTTGCAGTACAGAACCAGTTAATTATTGTTACTAACCAACATACACTCGTGTTAGATTACCTGACTGCAGCTCAAGGAGGGATGTGCCAGATTATTGGACCTGCATGTTGTCATTATATTGATAATTCTAGTGTTTTAACCCTTAAACATAAGCTAGAGGATATCATAAAGTTAAAATCAAGATTCATGGTGGGCAAATACTTTCTCCTTTCTTAACCCCGCAAATTGGTTCAAAGGCATAGGGGATGGCTGTCTGGGATAATACAAGCTGGCCTACAGGTTTTATTGATATGTCTTGCTATCTATTTAGTTTTTAAAATTTGTTTGATGTGTATTAAACGATGTACTAGGACACGGAGGAGGTATGAAGATGTGTATTGATCAAATGAAGGAACAAAAGGAGGGAAATGTGATAGCTGAACCAGGATTTTTTCTTAGAGCTAGCATTTTTCTAAAGTTCAGAGGCCTTGTTTTCTTTTTAACTGACAGGCTGACGTGTACCAGGAGACAAGATAAGATGTTCCTCATTTTAGTCAATACAATACACCCCCCCCCCCGCCTGAGAAGAGACACTCTGTGCTAGGAGCTAAACAGAGCCAAAAGGCAAAAATGGAGTTCTAAAGTGAAACTAGCATTTTATGTTTATGTTGTATTAACTGCCATATATGGTAATTCCGCTTCCTGCTTATGGGGTGTATATAAGCCCCTTCATTAGCAATAAAGAGCAGAGCTTATAGATGCATACTTTTGTCTGTGTCTTATTCTCTCTGGTACCACATTCCAAGGAGGAAAGGGTTAACGAAATAACAGTGGCGATACTGGAAATGCAGCGATGACAGCGTTTCTCCAGTTGCCAGAAATCTGTAAACAAAATAGAAAATAAAAATTAGTTCACAATCACAGCATTACATACCAGAACTCAGCTAGAACTATTGGAGATACCAAAAATAATAAAATCAAGGAAAAACACTGTTTTTGAACATGTTTTAGTGTACTGATATGGTTCCCTTGTCCTGTGATGTTAAAAAAATTATAACAATACAAGTGTGCTCAAGCAAACAGATCCAATACATATAGCTTACCTTATAGTGACCATGAGACGCTCCGCCGGAGAAATCGAGAAGCGACAATAGGTGTCGGATCTTCGGATTTGTTCTCCAACACGCTCCAGCAAACAGTCAAAATTTTCTTTCTTCATCCGAAGATAGGCAAAAAATTTCTCCGGATTTTCTCTCAGCTCCATGTTTAGTGTACTATACACACCACGGGTTAATCTCTGTGCCGTGATGGGGTGGATCCACATACGGCGTCGTCTTCGCTGGCGCTGACGCATAATGCGCTGCTCGATCTTTCTCTCCTTCTCCATAACTATAATCTTCAAGCGATTCGCCTCCGCAGTAAAATCCACAAGATTCTTGAAGATATTGCCAATAATCACATCCATGTTCGCCAGTCACTTGCTACTTGCTCTTCTCTCCAACCTGCACTTGCTCCTCTACAACCTGTCAAAGATGGGCTGTAGGAACAGTGTATATATAGGATTACAGTAGCCAATCATGTTTGGAACCCCAAAAAGGGGCGTTTTAAAAACCGGATCTGGCGCAATCCGTCGAAAACGGATAAAAAAACGGATACACCGATGAGACGGATCCGGTTTTTGTTCGGATGCCCGAGACGGATCCGGCGAAAAAACGGATGCGTCTCATCTGGTTTTACATACTATTTGCCGGATGCAGCGATCCGGCAAAGCGCCGGGGGCGCCGGCAGGCGCAAGACAGATGTGTGAAAGAGGCCAAAGGCTCCCTATGTGCGGCCTGGAGTAATTACCCTGATGAAGGGGAAGGCATTATTATTCCCCGGAAACGTGTTGGTTTCCTTTTGGGCTCCTTTGGGACACCGTACACTCTTCTTTCAGTGCCTCTGTCCATCTTGGATTCAGGAGTGCTCCCCCTCACAGAAGTGTGCAGCATTCCTCCTCCTCCAAGGACGCAGGTCTCATCCTTAACCCTTTCCAGCCACATCGCTGCAAGCAGGACTTTCACATCACCTCAGCAGCTGAGTGAGTGCTGCTATTTGTAAGAGTAATAACACTGCGCCACAATGAGAACAGCTTGGAGCGCACTCGAGGGTAGAAACTTGGTTGGAAGCTTCTGTACCCATAAGCCTGGAAAGTAGAGAAGACATGGTGTGATTCCGGCTCCAGCCCCACGGTCCAGTAACGCTGCCCCCAATAGAGAGCTGTTCTCAGCCTCACACGGTACGACCAGAGCAATCACTGTAGCGTCGGCGTCCCGGCCCTCTGCCAGGCAGGGACGCCGTTCCCCTTACCAGCGCTCTGCGTCCTCAGCGCCCCCAGCGTCCTCAGCGCCCCCAGCGTCCTCGGCGTCCTTCTTCCACCCTGTTGGTCCCGCGCGCTCCTTCCCTGCTGCTGGACTTAGGGCGCGCGCCCGCACCCTCCCCCGCTCTTAAAGGAGCCGCGCGCATTTTCCAAATTAGTCTCCGGCCAATGCCGGAGGACTCCACCCTATATTAAGGGCTTCCTCCTTAATGGAGGTGCCCGAGCAATGTTGTTGTTGCACTGTATAACTCTGCTTCAGCCCTCAGCTCCTGTTTCCAGTTGCTTGCCTGTTACCTGTCTGCTTGCTGTCTGCCATCTGACTGCAGCCCTCCCCGGAGGTTCGGACATCACCTGCAGTGATCCCCGGCTATTACAGAGACTCTTGCCTGCTCACATGGGAGCGATCATCTGCCATCCGACTGCAGCTCTATCTGAAGGTTCGGACTTCATCAGCAGTGATCACCGGCTACTCCAGAGACTCTTGCCTGCTCACTTGGGAGCGATCATCTGCCATCCGACTGCAGCTTTATCCGAAGGTTCGGACATCTCCAGCAGTGATCACCGGCTACTCCAGAGACTCCTGCCTGCTCGCTTGGGAGCGATCATCTGCCATCGGACTGCAGCCTACCAGGAGGCTCCAACATCTCAGGTCGTATAAGCCTGTATATTCAGTAACTGTCCTGGTCACTTGCTGTGACAACCTGCCTGTCCAGAGACTGCCCTGGTCACTTTCTGTGACAACCTGCCTGCCCAGAGACTGCCCTGGTCACTTGCTGTGACAACCTGCCTGCCCAGAGACTGCCCTGGTCACTTGCTGTGACAACCTGCCTGCCCAGAGACTGCCCTAGTCACTTGCTGTGACAACCTGCCTGCCCAGAGACTGCCCTGGTCACTTGCCGTGACAACCTGCCTGCCCAGAGACTGCCCTAGTCACTTGCTGTGACAACCTGCCTGCCCAGAGACTGTCCTGGTCACTTGCCGTGACAACCTGCCTACCCAGAGACTGCCCTGGTCACTTGCCGTGACAACCTGCCTACCCAGAGACTGCCCTGGTCACTTGCCGTGACAACCTGCCTACCCAGAGACTGTCCTTGTCACTTCCCGTGAATTCCTGTCCGTATTCCCCGGGCGCCACCTGCTCTCTTACAAGTATACTGTCTTGTATAATAAAGCTCAGTGGTTTCACCTACCAGACCCGTTACAGTTTGCTCGGGCCATGGAACCCGGTGGCACCCAAACCCCTTCACTTCCAGAACTGTGTCATGAGCTGTCTCGCCAGAGGTCTCAACAGGAGGCTATCCTGGGTCACCTGCGGAACGTCAATTCCCGCTTGGACACTTTGAATCCATCACCAGCAACTACCGCTGGAGCCATGACTCACAATCCGGCAGTCTCGCTGTTTCCCAATTCCGTGATTTCCATTCCCGGACCTCGTCTTTCAGCTCCTCCTAGGTTTGGAGGCGACCCTGTTCTGGCTCGTGGTTTCATTAACCAGTGCACCCTGCATTTCGAACTCCTGGCACACCAGTTTAACTCTGACCGGGCCAAAATTGCCTTCATCATGTCCCATCTCACCGGAGAGGCTCTGGCCTGGCTTAATCCTCTCTGGGAGAGAGAAGATCCTCTGGTATCTGACCTGCCTGCTTTTCTCTCAGCCTTCCGGAAGGTATTCGACGAACCTGGACGGAAGACCTCCTCTGCATCATCTCTGTTGCGTCTCCGTCAGGAGAGTCTCACCGTTGGTCAATATGCCATACGGTTCCGTACTCTAGCCTCTGAGTTGGCTTGGGACAATAACGCCCTGATTTCGGTCTTCTGGGAGGGTCTGTCCGGCCGTATTAAAGATGAACTTGCCGGTCGGGACATTCCAACCTCCCTTGATGATTTAATAAATCTTGCCAATCGAATTGATCTACGGTTCCAGGAACGTGCCAAAGAGGTCACCCGTGAGAGAGGGTTTCCTCGTCGTGCACCCTCGTTTCAGAGACCTATAACCCCTTCCGTTTCTCCCCAGATGCACACTGCTGAGCCTATGCAGGTTGACCAGACCAAGATGGTCAAAGCCCGTCAGGACTCACGCCGTGCCGAGAGGAGTTGCTTCTACTGTGGCAGTAAGGAGCACTGGATCCGTACCTGTCCGGAGAGGTCGGGAAACGCCTGTGTCTAGGTTCGCTCGGAGAGGTCCACCTAGACCAGAATAAATCCTCTTCATCTCTGCTGCTGTCTGTCTCTATTCTCATCGGTAAGAACCGTTACTTCGAACTGGCCCAACTTGATTCTGGAGCAGCTGGGAATCTTGTTTCACAGGCTCTAGTAGAGAAGTATCGCATCCCCACCAAACCTCTGGTTGAACCAGTATCTGTTGCTGCTGTGGATGGGGGTCTCCTACCTCGTCCCATCCAACTTATCACCGAAGCCATAACCCTGCAGGTGGGAATGTTGCATTCTGAGAGCATCTCGTTTCATGTTTTACCTGGACTCTCTCATGCTTTCTTACTAGGTCTGCCTTGGCTCCAAAAACATGCACCCGTGCTCGACTGGCAGAATGGAGAGATTCTTCGCTGGGGACAGGACTGTCATAAAACGTGTCTGGTGCCTGTCCATCCCGTCCGTTCTTCTCCTACACCTGCTAATCTACCTGGACTCCCGATTCCATATTGGTCATTCGCTGATGTCTTTAATAAAAAGGAAGCAGAGACATTACCCCCGCATAGACCATATGATTGCCCGATCGACCTGCTACCCGGTACTACGCCTCCCCGTGGGCGTATTTACCCATTGTCCGCTGCAGAGACCAGGTCGATGTCAGAATATATCGAGGAGAATTTAGAGAAAGGATTCATCCGGAAATCTACCTCCCCCGCGGGAGCAGGTTTCTTTTTTGTAAAAAAGAAAGACGGATCTCTCCGTCCCTGTATTGACTACAGAGGCCTAAATTTGATCACGGTGAAGAATAAGTACCCTCTTCCGCTCATTCCGGAGTTGTTTGATCGTCTTAGAGGGGCTAGAATCTTCACTAAACTGGATCTTCGTGGAGCATACAACCTGGTTCGTATCCGTCGAGGAGATGAATGGAAGACGGCATTCAACACCCGGGATGGCCACTACGAGTATCTGGTTATGCCCTTTGGTCTCTGTAATGCTCCAGCAGTCTTTCAGGAGTTGGTCAATGACATCTTCCGGGACCTCCTCTACTCCTGCGTTGTGGTGTACCTTGACGACATCTTGGTCTTCTCTCCGGATCTCCAGTCTCACCGGAGGGATGTTCGTCAGGTTCTGCTCAGGCTCAGGCAGAATCACCTCTTCGCCAAATATGAGAAGTGCCTCTTTGAGCAGACCTCGCTTCCGTTTCTGGGCTACATTATCTCTCAGACTGGCCTACGAATGGATCCGGAGAAACAGTCTGCCATCGAGAAGTGGCCCCGACCAGAGGGGTTGAAGGCCATTCAGCGGTTCCTGGGATTCGCTAACTATTACCGTCTCTTCATACCGCACTTCTCTTCCAGGACTGCTCCTATCTCAGCGCTTACCCGCAAGGATGCTAACCCCAAACAGTGGACACCCGAAGCAGAGGAGGCCTTTCTTTCCTTGAAACAAGCCTTCTCTTCCGCTCCAGTGCTGCATCGCCCGGACGGCAACAAGCAGTTCTTCCTGGAGGTGGACGCTTCCTCTGCTGGAGCCGGAGCGGTACTTACTCAAAAATCTTCATCCGGGAAGATGGTTTCCTGTGGTTTCTTCTCCAAACTCTTCTCCTCCTCCGAGCGCAACTACTCCATAGGAGATCGAGAGTTATTGGCCATTAAGTTGGCATTGGAGGAGTGGCGTTACCTACTCGAGGGGGCTCTTCATCCGGTAATCATCTACACGGACCACAAAAATCTGTCTTACCTTCAGCATGCTCAGAGACTTAACCCTCGCCAAGCCCGGTGGTCCTTGTTTTTTGCCCGCTTTGATTTTCTTTTGCATTTTCGCCCGGCTGACAAAAACATCAAGGCGGATGCCTTGTCCCGGTCCTTCCTGGTGTCGGATCTCGAAGATGAGCCTAAACATATCATTGATCCCGCCAGAGTGATGCAAGTGGCTCCCGTGAGTCTAAATCGTCTCCCTCCTGGTAAGACGTTCGTATCAGAGACTGATCGGAAGAGAATTCTACATTGGGGTCATTCGTCTAAACTCGCTGGCCACGCTGGTCAGAAAAAGACCCTCCAACTCATTACCCGGCATTATTGGTGGCCTACCCTGCACAAAGACGTGATAGACTTTGTTTCTGCCTGTGTCTCCTGTGCCCGCAACAAAGTTCCGAGACACCTGCCTGCCGGCCGTCTTCTTCCGCTTCCTGTACCCGCTGCTCCCTGGCAACATATAGCCATGGACTTCATTACGGATCTGCCCGTCTCTGCCGGTTGTACGGTCATTTGGGTGGTCGCTGACCGCTTTTCCAAGATGGCTCACTTCATTCCTCTGCCAGGTCTTCCGTCTGCACCCGAGTTGGCTAAAGACTTTATCCGCCACATCTTCCGTCTTCATGGTCTGCCTCGTCACATTGTGTCGGATCGTGGGGTACAGTTCACCTCACGTTTCTGGAGAGCTACTTGTAAGTTACTAGACGTCACCTTGGATTTCTCCTCCGCTTACCATCCACAGTCCAATGGACAAGTTGAGCGAATAAATCAGAATCTGACCAGCTATCTCCGACACTTCGTTAATGCTCATCATTCTGATTGGGTGGAGCTCCTGCCTTGGGCCGAATTCTCTTATAATAATCACGAGAGCGAATCGTCCACCAAGTCTCCGTTTTTTATAGTCTTCGGTCAGCACCCTCGGATTCCTGTCCCTATTTCCATCTCTGTGGACAATCCAGCTGCGGAATCTCTGGTTAGAGAATTCTCCTCCATCTGGGAGAGTACCCGGTCTGCACTCATTCAGTCATCCGAGCGCATGAAAAGACATGCTGACAAGAAACGTCTGGATCCTCCTCAATTCCGTCCTGGGGACAAAGTCTGGCTTTCGTCCAAATATGTTCGGCTCAAAATTCCTTCCTACAAGTTAGGTCCTCGGTTTATCGGTCCTTTTGAGGTCATCAGGCAGATCAACCCAGTGTCCTATAAATTGAAACTCCCGGCCAATTTGCGAATTCCTAACTCTTTTCATGTGTCTCTCCTCAAACCTGTGGTACTTAACTCTTTTTTCAAGTCTACAGGTACACCTCCTGCTCCAGTGTCTGCTGATGATGAATTTGAGGTAGAGAACATTCTGGCCACAAAAAGGGTAGGAAGAAAGACTTATTTTTTGGTGGATTGGAAGGGGTTTGGTCCTGAGGAGAGAACCTGGGAGCCTCGGGAGAACATCCATGCCCCTCTCATCCTAGCTAAATTTCTTTCTGGCCTAAAGAAGGGGGGGCCTAGAGGGGGGGGTACTGTAGCGTCGGCGTCCCGGCCCTCTGCCAGGCAGGGACGCCGTTCCCCTTACCAGCGCTCTGCGTCCTCAGCGCCCCCAGCATCCTTCTTCCACCCTGTTGGTCCCGCGCGCTCCTTCCCTGCTGCTGGACTTAGGGCGCGCGCCCGCACCCTCCCCCGCTCTTAAAGGAGCCGCGCGCATTTTCCAAATTAGTCTCCGGCCAATGCCGGAGGACTCCGCCCTATATTAAGGGCTTCCTCCTTAATGGAGGTGCCCGAGCAATGTTGTTGTTGCACTGTATAACTCTGCTTCAGCCCTCAGCTCCTGTTTCCAGTTGCCTGCCTGTTACCTGTCTGCTTGCTGTCTGCCATCTGACTGCAGCCCTCCCCGGAGGTTCGGACATCACCTGCAGTGATCCCCGGCTATTACAGAGACTCTTGCCTGCTCACTTGGGAGCGATCATCTGCCATCCGACTGCAGCTCTATCCGAAGGTTCGGACTTCATCAGCAGTGATCACCGGCTACTCCAGAGACTCTTGCCTGCTCACTTGGGAGCGATCATCTGCCATCCGACTGCAGCTTTATCCGAAGGTTCGGACATCTCCAGCAGTGATCACCGGCTACTCCAGAGACTCCTGCCTGCTCGCTTGGGAGCGATCATCTGCCATCGGACTGCAGCCTACCAGGAGGCTCCAACATCTCAGGTCGTATAAGCCTGTATATTCAGTAACTGTCCTGGTCACTTGCTGTGACAACCTGCCTGTCCAGAGACTGCCCTGGTCACTTTCTGTGACAACCTGCCTGCCCAGAGACTGCCCTGGTCACTTGCTGTGACAACCTGCCTGCCCAGAGACTGCCCTGGTCACTTGCTGTGACAACCTGCCTGCCCAGAGACTGCCCTAGTCACTTGCTGTGACAACCTGCCTGCCCAGAGACTGCCCTGGTCACTTGCCGTGACAACCTGCCTGCCCAGAGACTGCCCTAGTCACTTGCTGTGACAACCTGCCTGCCCAGAGACTGTCCTGGTCACTTGCCGTGACAACCTGCCTACCCAGAGACTGCCCTGGTCACTTGCCGTGACAACCTGCCTACCCAGAGACTGCCCTGGTCACTTGCTGTGACAACCTGCCTACCCAGAGACTGTCCTTGTCACTTCCCGTGAATTCCTGTCCGTATTCCCCGGGCGCCACCTGCTCTCTTACAAGTATACTGTCTTGTATAATAAAGCTCAGTGGTTTCACCTACCAGACCCGTTACAATCACCTCTTCATCACACTTTATTCCTGTGACTTCTCCCAATATCCATCTGCCCCCAGACCAAGGGGCGGTTTCTCCAGGAATCGGCGCCACCAGGGGTGGGATTTAAATTTTTAACAACAGGTTCTGTGTTTGTGCGTCGGTAAACCACACCCATTTTTAAAGCCGCACCCTTTTAGGCCACACCCATTCACACACACACCTTTTCCTCAAACATATAGCCTGCGCCCCACCACAGAGCAAGGAATAGGGGCTGCTCCCCACCACAGAGCCAGGAAAAGGGCTGTGCCCCACCAGAGCCAGGAGAAGGGGCTGCTCCCCACCACAGAGCCAGGAAAAGGGGCTGCGCCACACCACAGAACCAGGAGAAGGGGCTGCTCCCCACCACAGAGCCAGGAAAAGGGGCTGCGCCACACCACAGAGCCAGGAAAAGGGGCTGCGCCCCACCACAGAGCAAGGAATAGGAGCTGCTCCCCACCACAGAGCCAGGAAAAGGGGCTGTGCCCCACCAGAGCCAGGAGAAGGGGCTGCTCCCCACCACAGAGCCAGGAAAAGGGGCTGCGCCCACCACAGAGCCAGGAGAAGGGGCTGCTCCCCACCACAGAGCCAGGAAAAGGGACTGCGCCCCACCACAGAGCCGGGAAAAGGGGCTGCACCCCACCACAGAGCCAGGAATGGGGGCTGAGCCCCACAACAGAGCCAGGAATGGGGGCTGTGCCTCACCACAGAGCAAGGAATAGGGGCTGCTCCCCACCACAGAGCCAGGAAAAGGGGCTGCTCCCCACCACAGAGCCAGGAGAAGGGGCTGCACCCCACCACAGAGCCGGGAAAAGGGGCTGCACCCCACCACAGAGCCAGGAATGGGGCTGAGCCCCACAACAGAGCCAGGAATGGGGGCTGCGCCCCACCACAGAGCCAAGAATGGGGGCTGCGCCTCACCACAGAGCAAGGAATAGTGGCTGCTCCCCACCACAGAGCCGGGAAAAGGGGCTGCTCCCCACCACAGAGCCAGGAAAAGGGGCTGCTCCCCACCACAGAGCCAGGAGAAGGGGCTGCACCCCACCACAGAGCCGGGAAAAGGGGCTGCGCCCCACCACAGAGCCAGGAAAAGGGGCTGCTCCCCACCACAGAGCCAGGAGAAGGGGCTGCTCCCCACCACAGAGCCAGGAGAAGGGGCTGCTCCCCACAGGAAAAGGGGCTGCTCCCCACCACAGAGCCGGGGAAGGAAGGGCTGACAGTCATCAGTGAGGAGCGTGGCCGCGGGCTGCTGACTCACGCAGCGCTCCAGGTCATCACCAGCAGTGTCGGATCAGTGAGAAGCCGCAGCCGGTGCCGCACCGTCAGACCACCACCTCAGTCCACAAGACACACTCCTCCATGCTCCACAGTACTCCAGGCCAGGAGGCCAGCCCCAGGCAGCGCCGCAGCTCAGACAGCTGCTCACACAGTACCTCTCTGCAGCTCTGCTCTCTCCTCTGTCCTTTCTCTCTCCGGCTCCGCCTCTGACTGAAGAGATCAGTCCGCGGGGCCGGGGCTGGCGGTGTGTTGCGGCGCTGCAAGCTGGCTGCAAAATAGTACCGGATCGCCGCTCTCATTCTCCCCGGCTCGGGTAACCGGCTGCTTTTTGAACAACCGGTTCCATCGAACCGGGGAGAACCGGCTGAATCCCACCCCTGAGCGCCACACACTTCTTTATACATTTAGTTTTCCACTCTGTACACTCATTTCTCTCCTCCATACATCTGTACACAGATTCTTTCTTTAGTTTCCAGGCTTGCACACACATTCCCATTCTTACTGAGGTCTTTACATCATCTGCAGCAGTGCAGATTCCATTGTAACATGATGCCTCATTTTTGAACACAAGAACGCTCTGCGCAGCTGCAGACTTCTGGACACTGAGCCCCTCGTCTTTCCCTAGTACTGTCTGCGCAACTGCAGACTCTCCTCACATGACATTGCCCCACTTCCGTCAGCAGGGACCTTCTGCGCAGGTGCAGGCGTCCTCATGCCGTGACCTCCTTCCTGTCTCCACGGCGTTCATCAGACACTACATATAGAGCGGTTATCTCGCCATTTGGACACCTGCTCTTCACAGGCGGCGAGTCCCCGTCCCCACCGTGATTCCTTCACCCAGGTCTGTGTATTTATATATCTCTTGCCTCTTCTTAGCAGTGTTTTTGGACTTAGTCCACGGTCCTTTATCTCTTCTGGGTTCCCATACCTCTCTCTTGTTCATTTTCTTCCTATAGTATTTCCCCTCACATTGGAAGCCATACAGGTATCACATGTAATAATTCTCTACTAACCTGATCTCTGTCACCATGAATTTGTATGAATTTTACCAGGAATTATTAGTCCTCCTTCTATGTGCTCTCATTTGGTATACGTCTCTTCATTGTCCTGGTATACTTTTCATTGTACATATTATCCGGTGTAACAGGACTAATAATCTTTGTTGTATACCCTTCTTTCCCAAAACCCCATTGTCAGGAAAATATGAAGTATTTCCTATTGCCCTCAGGTACACATATAGAGCTCCGGCTGCCCCCAACCATTAGGTCTGTGCAGTGTAAGGTCTCTTTCACACATTATTTTTTTTGCCGTTAGTCACAAACCATCGTTTTCTGAAAAAAAAAAAAACGTATCCGGCAATTGATGCTTCAGGATCTGTCTTTTCTCATAGACTTGTATTAGCGACAGATTACGATGGCCGGCCGTGCATATCATCCGTCGAATGGATCTGTTGGTAATTTTGTGTCTGGCGGCCGTAGACGACGCACAAAACAACGTCTTTTGTTTGTCGGAAAGTCGGACAGCGACGGATCCTTTGCTGTCCGTCATTTTTTGTAATGTAAGCCTATGTGCGCCAGATCCGTCAAATGATGGATTCTGGCAACGAATCTGTTTTTTTTAACTGAGCATGCTCCTGACAGGTAGAAGGGAAAAAAAAAAAGGATAGATATATGCACACAGAATATATATGACTGCTTGCCTTGAATGACTTCCGGGGCAAGGAAAGAGTAGCGCTGTAATGATTATATGCTTTGCCCACTGTTAGGCATGCGCGGGGCCGAATTTGAAATGCGCAATTGCGGGAAGCCGAACGCCGTCTGTGGGATTCACATACGGCGCTACGCAAGTGATGCCGAGGAGCGGGGGGGGAGGACATTGAAAACGGGGGTATCAGGATATAAGGTAAATACCGATAGCTTTGTTATGAGATGCACTATTCAGCCATATCTTTAGTTGGGAGGAGGATTACACAGGGACATGCTGACCTATGGGATGCAAATAAGGTATAGGGACCTATTTTTAAAATTCTATATTTCTGAGTTGCAGGGGACCAGAAAAAAAGCCATCTTCACAGACTGCAGCCTTAGTGCTGCTGAAGGTGGCTCTTTTATTTAAAAACGCCCGGGGTGGGGTGACGGGTTCCCTTTAATTTTTTTCCCACGCGATAGCGTTCACTTCAGGTCAGCCGGGGACTCCGCGCAGTCTCACTGACTACCGCTGACATCACACTGAGGCTGTGCGGAGTCCCCGGCTGACCTGAGGTGATCTGACAGCGTGGGAGTAAGAACCAAAATCCCTAAGCAGGTGAAGCACTTGATCAGCAGATGTTGAGAGGGATCGGACATAAACAAAATAACGTCATCTGCAAAAAAAAGCCGCCTGAACCAATTTCTTGGTAAATTGGATCCTGAAAAATGTATTTGGATCCGATAAAATGATGACTAAGAGTTCCAGCGCCAAGTATAAAAGGAGGGGGGACAACAGGCATCCCTGTCTCGTTCCCTTTTTGGAGAGGGAAGGGAATAGACAAAAAAATCCGGAGTGTATACCTGAGCTCTCGGATAAGAGTATAGATTTCGAATGTAATTAAAGAAGGGACCTGTTAAAGACATCCTTGTTAAAACTTTGTATAACCACTCCCAATTAACGTTGTCAAAGGCCTTTTCTGCGTCTAAGGCTGGAGTCACACACCGACAAAAAATCGGACCGTTTTAGTCGGTCGATTATCGCAGCAAAATGTCATGAACAGTCATCCGTCTGGCATCCGATTTTTCTGGAAAGATGCGATTTAGTCGCATCTGACCGTAGTTGTAACATCCGATTTACATCCGACTTGCGAGATTTCTCGCAGGCTTGCAAAACCGACATATAATGGATCCAAATGAATAGTATTTAAATCACAAAAGAAAGAATAGATATATACACATTGAACATATATATATTTATAGTTCATACACTTCTACATACTGTAATAGCCGCTAATTCAATTGCCGGCTTTTGTGAAACTACAGACCCGACATGAAATGGCACATGGTTTACATACAGTTAACCAAATTGACAACTCTCAATTATTTACCTGGCTTAAAGTCACCTTTCAATAGCAAGGTGGCTTTAACCCATTATTAACCCATTCGCCACCGCTACAGGACAATGGGAATAGACGGGCAAAGTGCCAGAAAGGGCGAATCGAATTATAGATTTGCCTTTTCTGGGGTGGCTGGGGGCAGATGTTAGTAGCCGGTGGGGGCACAAAATAAATGCACCCTCCCTGGGCTATTATTATTTGCTCCCACTCGCTTGCTTTGTCTGTCTGGTGGAGAAAATACAGCGGGAGGCCATGCATTTTTTTTCAAGAATTTACTACTTTAATTAACCCCTACATGTGTGAAATTTCACACACATACACTCATGTAATTGTTAGTGAAAACCATATATCAAAATACATTAAATGACATGGTTAACTGTATGTAAACCATGTGTCATTTCATGTCGGGTTCTGTAATTTCACAAAAGCCGGCAATTGAATTAGCGGCTATTATACTATGTAGAAGTGTATGAACTATAAATATATGTATATATATGTCACAATGAGATATATATTATTTCTATTCTTTATTAAACCTGTCAGTGTGATTTTTACAGTATAGCCGGGGATGAATTGCCGGCTTTTCTAAAGGACACCGGTGCGATTTAATCGCAAGTCACACGTGCGGTCCATTTGTAATCCGATTTTTCATCACTCCCATAGACTTGCATTGGCGATAGTCGACCCACAATCGGTGACAATCGCAGCATGCTGCGATCGCACTAGCACGTTTAAAACGGACCACAAAAAAATCTGATACTGGGAGCTGCTCCATAGATTAACATTGGTCCGAGTGCAATGCGATATTCCAGTGTGACCCCCGGCCTAATGAGACAATCGCAGGGGAATCTTTTAAGCTAAATGAGGAATGGACTTTATCAAGTACCAAGAGTACTTGCAGCATTTTTTTCACCTTTAGAAATCAATGAGAAATTGAAAAAACTTTGCAAAAAAACAACAGTGTTTTTCGGAGTGTTTTTGAAGTGTTTTGATGAATACAATTAACTATCACTTTTATACAGCTCTGGCAAAAATTAAGAGACCACTTACAAATGTTCAGTTTGTATGATTTTTCTCCTTTATAGGTATATTTTTGAGTAAAATGTAAATTGTTCTTTTAGTCTATAAACTTCTGACAACATGTCTCTGAATTTCCAAGCAATAGATTTTGTATTTTTTTCTGACAAAGAAAAATGGTCAAAATTTAAAAAAAAAAAAGTGCTTTCAGACCTCAAATAATTGAAAGAAAACAAGTTCATAATCAATTAGAAACAACAATACTAATGTTTAACTCGGGAAGAGTTCTGAAATCAATAGTGGAATAACCATGATTTAAAAAAAAAAAAAAAAAGACCTCAAAGGTCTTGGCATGCTTGCCACCAGTCTTTCACATTGCTTCTGGCACAAAAATGTAAGCAGTTCTTCTTTGTTTGATGGCTTGTGACCATCCATCATCCTCTTGATCACATTCCAGAGGTTTTCAATGGGGTTCAGGTCTGGAGAACGGGCTGCCCTTGACAGGGTTTTGATGTGGTGGTCTTTTAATTTTTGCCAGAGCTGTATTATCAATCTCAAAGTGCTGGAACTATTGCTATTTTTTTCTTCTTCAATGTCTAACCCACATCAATGAGACAGTCGGTATTGACAACAGAATCTAATGGGCATCATGATGTAGAAAAAAGGGATTTTTGAACAATCAATAGATCTTGAGTACAAAATCTGTACATATTTCATCCCCTGATGTTTCCCTTTTTATCTCCAGTAATTGTATTACAGGATCCTTTATGATGTTACATCGTCGTCTTCTCCAACTGAAAGAATACTATACTGTAGGGACCTGATTGAGATCTTATTTATAAGAGAATTTTCCTGATTGCCCCATCAAGGATGGATGAGGACCGAGACAAGATGTGGGAGAGGATATTACACCTCACCCTAGAGATCCTCTACTGGCTTACTGGAGAGGTGAGAGATTCTGTTGACGTCACATTACATCATTCTTATCTATGGGAATAACAGATGGGCAGAACTGGAGAGGTGAGGACTCTGGAAATGTTTGTAGTGAGATTTATTAATGTCTCTCCATAACCAGGATTACACAATGGTGAAGAAGACCTCTAGTGAGCGCTGTCAGGACCCTGTGTCTGAGGGATGGGGAAGACCCCTGAGCTTAATCAAGGGGCCTCCACCTCACCCCCTGATACATGAGGACATCAATGACCAGAAGATCCTAGAACTCATCTACAAGATGATTGAGCTGCTGACTGGAGAGGTGACACTGCTGGGAATGCTGGGACTTTATACAGTAAAGCTATGAAGGTATCGGGGGGATGACAGTATCATTGTATGTGTCAGGTTCCTATAAGGTGTCAGGACGTCACTGTCTATTTCTCCATGGAGGAGTGGGAGTATTTAGAAGGACACAAAGATCTATACAAGGATGTCATGATGGAGGTTCCCCAGCCCCTCACATCACCAGGTAATAGACAGGACTAAATACACAAGGCCCATAATTATCTGTGTAAAGAATTAATTCAGTCCCTGTATGTGTTTCCTCCAGTTCTGTCCAGTAAGAGGACAACACCAGAGAGATGTCCCCGTCCTCTTCTTCATCAGGACTGTAAACAAGAAGATCCCGTTTTTCCTCAGGATCATCAGGTAGATGGGGAGAAGGTGTCATGAGATCTCCCCTATGATGTGTAGACGGCTGTGAAGATCTTGTGCTAAGTCTTGTTTCTCCTTCGTCTCATTGGGGGACACAGGACTGTGGGTGTGGCTATTGCCGCTTGGAGGTCGACACTAAGTAAACATAAAATAAGGTTAGCTCTGCCTCTGTCGTATACACCCTGCTACTGGCCGTAGGCTAACCCAGTTTTTGCTTAGTGTCCGTAGGAGGCACACGTCTGTTTTTTTTTTTTTTTCCCAGACCTTTTTTCTTTTTTACCATGAAAATGAGACAGGGGCGACGGACCCTTTTGAAGGGGTCCGATCTCCCCAAACCAGCAACAGGTGAGCACGTGCGAGTGTCACCTCCACGTATCTTCTCCTGCGACGTGGGATGCCATGCCTGGGCTGATTTAAGGGCGACGGGCCTCTTAAAGGGCACCGATCTCCCCGCACTAACTTGCGGTCGACCACATGGAGTGTCACCTTCATGTATCCTCGTCCGCAGCCAGGCCTATGCCGGACAACCTGCTCTGCCCATCCTTAGGGATTGAACCCATAGGGTGCTCAGAGGCCTCTACATGGCGTCCGTGCAGCCCCCACTGCTTCACCACTTTTAAAAAGCGGATAATGCAAGGAGGCGGAAGGTTTCTCTCCACTTCTCTCCTAAGAGATGATGGATTGAGGCATTCTCTTACCCAGTACCTTCCTGAAGTTTATCCGTGAAGCCTCGTCGCGGCGGCTTAGGCCGGGACGCGCACCTCGGTGAGTGTAGAGCACTGGACAGAGGCCTTGGCGTCCATGCTAATCCCACTGTATCTCCGCTGATAGAACAGCGGTACTACAAGGAGCTGGACGGCCTCCCTCTCCACATCCCTTTCAGAGGGTCGGGTGGATTGAGGTTTTTCCTGCACCGTCCCCTGTCACAGCAAGACTGTGGCTTGGCACCACCGAGAGAAGCACTGGGGCTTTGCAACAGTGCAGCGGGCCCCTGCGAAGGAGGCTTGAGGTTCTCCACATTATGTATCGGGGATTACGATCATTGCGTGAATGATACTCACACATTGGAGGTGACCGCTGCTCCTCCACAGTTCCTTCCGGGTGGAAGCCTGGTGTCCTCTCCTTCCGTACAGGGAGAGGAGATGTCCGCCACAAATGCTGGTTAGTGGTGTAAGGCCCGGCGAGTAACGCCGCACAGCCCCGTGGACTGCTGCCGCCTCTCTCCCGGAGTGCACCGCTAATGCTGGCAGCAGCTACCTGGCGCGTGCGGCTTCAGCGGCGGCGCCGTCATCCAGCAGACGCCGAAACTTTACTCCCTGGCTTCAACGTGACCTAGGTAGAAGTCCCGCCCCCAGCCGCATCTACTTCTGGCGAGCCTGCCCCCGTGTCATCGAGCCGTCGCCGAAAATTTAGTCCCCGGTTTCGGCCTACTTCAAGGAACCTCCGTCCCTCTCTGACGTTGCGGTGGTTCTCGGCATTAACGGGATGGCTGTGTGGAGTCGCTATCGCACTTGGCGATCGCGATAGCGACGTCGCCGCTGCATGCCACACGCGGCGACGTCGCTGCTGCGTCATAATCACTGGCGCTTAGGCGATCTCGCTTGGTGTGACTGCGCCTTAACCATGGCTTCCTGGGAGTTATGATCCAGCCGCAGGCCGCTGCATTCATCCTCGCCACCAGAGTGCTCTGCTTGTCGCTCCGTTCTACCGGTCTGCGGTCCAGGGTACGGACACCAGGGCAGAGATTGCCCTTTTTTTTCCCCCTCTCCCATGACGGCACCACCTGAGAGAGGGTCTCCGCCCACCAGGACAGGAAACCTACTGAATAAAAGGGCGGTACCTCTCCTTCACATCAGTTAGGTTTCCTGTCCTCGTGGAAGCCTACAGCAGGTGCGGTACACTTACCAGGATGGTGTCCAGGAGTGGGATGCCGTCCGGGGTGGTGAGGCGGCCAACGTGCCGATGCAGCTGCGGCAGGGGACCTCTTTGGAAAATGTCCCTGCCAGCAGTAATCCCGGGCTGCGCGCACGGGAGGGATGGAGAAAAAACCCCAGAGGTTTTGCCAGGCAGGAGCCGGGACCGAGAAGATGGGGGGGCCCCCCCCGATGATGTGCACCGGGGCTGCGCACAGGCACCGGAAGTGCTTTGGTGAAGGAAGAGGAGAACTCACCGGGTCTGCGCACCGGGAGCTGAGCGCGCCAGTAAGCGAAGCCTGGGGCAGCGCATGTGCGGTCGGCCGAACTTCCGGCGCGTCCAACATTGCGCGCCAGGCGCGTCATTTCCGGAACGTGCAGGACGCCGAACAGAAGGGGCGGTCCTGCGACGTGGCCGGTGACGTAGGAGAGACGTGCGCAGGGCTTGGGATCCCTGGTGCGTCGTAAAAAAAAAAAAAAGAGGGGAAGTCACTATGGAGACGGAGGAGGAGCCACCCAGTATTTTAAGGGTCTGGCTCCACAATATGGTGGCAATCGCTGTGAAAGCTTCAGGCATGGAGTTGCAACAGCAGCAGACTCCACAGCAGCAGCGCCAGTCGTCGCAGCAGAGTCAGCAGGCGACATTGCAAGGCCATAAGCGCAGGTCTGACCGTCAACTGATGGAGCGAGCCAAAAGTCTAAATCAAGTCAGAAATCCTCTTCCAGGGGCAAGCGTTCTTCAGAACCTTCTCTACCTGCGTCTCCGGTACAGTAGATTGGTCCACGGGTGGTGAGTGATCTACGTGAATGTGACTAATATTAAAAAGGACCCCTTCTGTCTTTCTTTCTGTTACCTTCATAGGAAAGGCCCCGAAAGCCCACCTCCAAACATAAGAATAGGGAGTGTGCCATATGTAAGCAGGCTTTACCAGAAGCTAGTAGCAAGTCACTCTGCAGTCAGTGCATTCAACAGACCATAGCAGAGGAAACACCGGGATTTGCTATGGACCTCAGGACCATGATTAGGTCTGAGGTTCGGGAGTCCTTTTAAGGGTCTGATAGTCGACAAACCACCTATCAAACAGGAGTCTGTATGCTCGGAACCGGAAGAATCGGTTCAGCAAGAAGATAGTTCAGGTTCACTATCTTCTTATTCCTCTGATAAAGAGATGGAAGGGAAGCCCTGTTTTGCCACAGAAGAAACGGACAAGTTAGTTAAATCCATTAAGGCTGTCATGGGTATATCAGACCCCAAACAGGCTAGATCCCTCCAGGATATTATGTTCGGAGGACTGGGCCAGAAAAAGGGGCGTTGTTTCCCGGTTAATGAAAACATTCAATTACTCATGGATAGAGAATGGAAGAAGCCGGAGAGGAAGGGGCCTCTACTATCTTCCTCAAAGAGAAGATACCCCTTTGAGGAAGAGAACACTAATATGGGACAAGGCCCCAAAAATTGATGTGGCAGTAGCCAAAGCGGTTAAAAATTCCACACTGCCATTTGAGGATTTAGGTACCCTCAAGGATCCGCTAGACAGGAAGGCCGAAACATTCCTCAAGCAGGCATGGGAGTCCTCAGCGGGATCATTAAAACCAGCCATTGCAGCCACATGCACTGCAAGATCATTGATGGTATGGTTAGAACAGCTTGGTGATCATCTTAGAGATAAAGCTCCCAGAGAAGACATTTTGGCGGAGTTACCGTTATTACAGGGAGCAACTTTTTACTTATCAGATGCCTCAGCGGACTCAGTAAGGCTAGCAGCTAGATCAGCAAATCTTGCTAATGCAGCACGTAGAGCCCTGTGGCTTAAGAGCTGGCCAGGAGATGCTCAGTCCAAAGCCAAGCTGTGCTCCATTCCATGTGACGGAAAATTTCTCTATGGGAAGACCTTGGATGACATTTTAGATAAAGCAGCAGACAAGAAGAAGGGATTTCCGACAGTGTCAAAGCCGCAGTTCTAAAGCTCCTTTCGGAGAAGGCGTTATAACAGGAACGGACCATCCAAGGATACACAGAACTGGAAACCAAGAAGGCCCTTTAATAGAGGCTTCATGTTCGGAGAATCATCTTCAAAGAACAGGAAAATCGCAAAATGATCGGCTGCCCCAGGTGGGAGGAAGGCTGTCCTACTTCCTAACCGCCTGGGAGAGGATATCAGTCAACAGCTGGATCCTAGGCATTATAAAATCAGGACTCAGATTGGAATTTGCTTCAGTACCCAGACACAAATTCAGGATCTCGTCTCCGAGGTCCGAGAAAGAACAGCAAGCTCTGGAGACCGAAGTACTATCATTAATCAAAAAGAAGGTACTGATAGAAGTACCGATTCAGCAGGAGGGGAAAGGATTTTACTCTCCCCTGTTTCTGATCAAAAAACCAGACCAATCTTACAGGACAATAGTCAACTTGAGAGGCCTCAACAAGTTCTTGGCCTACAGGCCATTCAAGATGGAGTTAGTGAAAACAGTGATCAAGGTATTGTTTCCAGGTTGTTTTATGAGCGTCTTAGACCTCAAAGACGCCTATTATCATGTGTCTATCCATCAGGAACACCAGCAATACTTAAGAGTGGCAGTATGTCTAGGAGATCGGATAAAACATTTCCAATACAGGGTACTCCCATTCGGCCTATCCATGGCCCCAAGAATATTTACCAAAATTATTTTCTAAGTGACAGCATGCCTGCTGGAAAAAGATATCCTAATTATACCCTACTTGGACGACTTTTTAATCTGCAGATCAGAACAGGAGTGCAGAACCAATATAAAATTCATTCAAAACACAATGTCCGATCTAGGTTGGATAATAAATATAGAAAAATCAAAACTCCAACCCAGGAGGGTTCAATCCTTCTTAGGTCTTACTATAGACTCAGAGAAGCAACTTTGTCTCCTTCCAGAGAACAAGAAAAAGAAGATGATGTCATTAATATCAGCAGCATTATCCAGACCAACTATGTCCCTCAGGCAAGCCAAGTCCCTTTTGGGCTCCATGACTTCATGCATTCCGGCGGTGCAATGGGCCCAGTAACATTCCAGGTCTCTGCAGCAGGATGTCCTAGAAGGAGAGAAGACTATCAGGACATCTGGAAGGGAGGATGACGCTATCCCAAGATACCTTAACTACCATAGCATGGTGGCTGGACCGGGAAAATCTGTCACGTGGGGTCCCATGGTCCCTTCCGGTATCAGATGTTATAACAGATGCGAGTGCGGAAGGATGGGGAACACATTTAAGGGACAATGTGATACAGGGAATCTGGACAGAGAAGCAAGCAGCAAACTCCTCAAATTATAGGGAGCTACTTGCCATCAAGGAAGCAATATTGGAATTCCTTCCCAAGCTAAAAGGCAATCACGTCCGTATCCTATCGGACAACAGAACTTCAGTAGCCTACATAAATCATCAGGGAGGCACAAGATCCAGACCATTGATGACATTAACACGGCAGATTCTACAAGTGATGGAGAAACGCCAGTTCCAAATTTCTGCCTTACACATAAGGGTTAAGGACAACGAGGAGGCAGATTTTCTCAGCAGATCGACACTAAAACAAGGAGAATGATTTAGTTCCCAATCAGTGTTCCAGCAGATTGTGAGTCTCTGGGGACAGCCAGAGATAGACCTTCTTGCGACCAAGGAAAACAAGAAAACCAACAAGTTCTGTTCCCTAGACCGAAAGGGAGGACCTTATGCTGTAGATGCGTTGCAGATCCCTTGTGACTTCCCCCACCCCCCAATGATGCTGATCCCAACGGTACTCAGGAAGATTCGGGAGGAGAAGGCGAGGGTCATACTTATAGCTCCCTTCTGGCCGAAAAGACCTTGGTTCTCATGGCTGAGGAAGTTGTCCCTGGATACTTCTGGATATTCCAGGTCTCCTCAAGCAGGGCCCAGTACTTCACCCTCAGAGACCAGGCCTTCACTTGACGGCCTGGAATTTGAAAGGTCATTATTGATACAGAAGGGATTTTCACCGGGACTGATCAATACGTTAATGCAGAGTAGGAAGCCCATAACTACGAGAATTTATGGCAGAATATGGGCAAAGTTCCTAAGCTTTTCAGGACACCGATTGGGAGGTCCAATCCCGATTAAGCTAATTTTGGAATTCCTCCAGAAAGGAATGGAGATGGGGCTAGCCACTAGCACCCTTAAGGTGCAGGTATCATAATTGGGGGGGGGGGGGGGCCCTATTCAACCACAATCTAGCATCCAACAGATGGGTAGTCAGGTTTATTAAAGCCTGTCAGAGATCTAGACCAGCGCCAGGCCTGAGATTTCCCCCTTGGGATTTAAATTTAGTTTTGGAGGCGTTAACAAAAAATCCCTTTGAACCCCTACTGGAAGTTTCTAACAAACCTGACTCTCTCACAACGGTGATCCTGATAGCTTTAACATCAGCACGTAGGGTTAGTGATCTACAAGCGCTGTCCATAGATCCGCGTTCATGCGGATATTAGATGATAGGCCGGATCAGGTCTCAATACGACCCTATCTCCCAAAGGTGGCCTCTAGATTTCATAGGAGTCAAGAGGTTATACTGCCCTCTTTCAGTGAGCCAACATCAAAGGAAGAATGTAAACTCCACACATTAGATGTAAGGCGAACCCTTCTACACTAGATAGGACCAGACAGGATAGGAAGAGCAAGTCCTTGTTTGTGTCTTTACAAGGTGGAAGGAAAGAATAGTGTCACAAAGGGATCTTTAGCTAGATGGATTAGGGATGCCATTAGCTTAGCCTACACATCTAGTAAGACACCGATACCAGAGGATCTGAAAGCCCATTCCATCTGGGCCGAGATGGCGGAGGTTTCCATCGAGGAAATATGTAAGGCGGCCACATGGTCTACCCCTATTACCTTTTATAAACCTTACCGACTTGATCTGTCCTCCTCTACTAGCCTGTCTTTCGGTAGGAAGGTGCTGGAAGCGGCTATCCCTCCCTAGGGTGCTTCAGTCTATTTAAATCTCTCAGGTGGTGCTGTCATGGGAGGGGGAAAAATCTAAGTTACTTACCGTTAACGGGATTGTACAGAGCCCATGACGGCACCCTTGAATTCCCTCCCTCGCTTCTTTCACTTATGGTGTGCACTAATTAGGGGTGTTTAAATGTATTTGGTGGAGGTTATGCTAACTAATTTGTCTGGAGGTCCTCTCGTGCTCTGGAACCGAACAGATGCGAAGGAGAGGTACCGCCCTTTTATTCAGTAGGTTTCCTGTCCTGGTGGGCAGAGACCCTCTCTCAGGTGGCGCTGTCATGGGCTCTGTAAAATTCTGTTAACGGTAAGTAACTTAGATTTTCACAATCTCAGGGTAAGACCTGGAGGAGGTGTGTGTATGTGTGCGGTTTGTATCACCTGGGCTGTCCAGAGCTTCAGTCGGCTCTGGTTCACGGACTCCTTCCCCTTCAGGTGCAAGTCTACAGGGTTCGGATTATGATTCCGAGGGTACCTTGATTTGCTGGCACCTAGTGACCGAGAGACAATAGATGGTTTCATTGAAGCCGTAAACCAGACTCTGGGTATAGAGGACGAAACCACCCTGTCTGCCGGACAGAAGATGTGTTTTTAAGCGAGCCAAGCAGGCTCACAAGGTCTTTGGTTCACATCCTAGATTCAAGGAATTGGCTCCACCGAGAGTAGCAGACAAACGCTTCTCTGGGTACAAGGCTATCAGCCCCGGACCTCCTTAAGGAGTGGGCGAAATCTTCTGCGGTTGATTTTCCCCCATCTCGTTTGGCGTCTAAATCACTGCTTTCCCTCCCTAGTGGGTCCTCTATAAAAGATCCGACTGACAGTCTCGCTGAGACTTGGCTCGGTCAGTGTTAGAGGCATCAGGTTCTGCGCTCTCCCCTTCTTTTGCGGCTAACTAGGTAGCCAAGGCTTGGATG
This sequence comes from Oophaga sylvatica, assembly GCA_033576555.1. Lineage (NCBI taxonomy): Eukaryota > Metazoa > Chordata > Amphibia > Anura > Dendrobatidae > Oophaga > Oophaga sylvatica. The sequence continues at coordinate 35,257,680 of JARQOD010000003.1, read as the reverse complement.
TCTTATTCGTAGTCCCTGACTGAGGCACTACGCGGTAGGGACGTTCCTTCAGAGGTATTCGAAATCACCAATCAGATCGCTTTTGTGGGGAGCAGCACGGTAGCTCAGTGGAAAGCCACCAATGCACCAAAGACTGTTAATTATGGTATAAGGAGAGCCTTATGGTTGAGATTTTGGCAGGATGTCAACTGCCATTCTAAACTAACGCAGCAGCTTGGGTCGACTCAACCTCATAGAACTCCCTTACTCCTTTGCCCTATCGGAGTGGCCGTTTTTTCGGCGAGAAATTGGATCAGCTCATATCCGATATCACTGGAGGGAAGAGCAGTTCTCTCCCTCAGCAGAGGGTTGGGCAGCCCTTTCGTCGCAGGCCTTAGGCGCAATTTAAGGCTTTTCGCAACCACGGGTGAGCCACGGTGACAGGCTCCTGTAGTGCAGGACCCAGCCAGGCCCAGAGGACTCAGGTCTAATACAGGAACAATCCATTGGGAAGATTGCGCTCCCATCAGCCGACATATAGGGGATCTAGGTCCCAGAGATTTTCGGCTAAATGGCTGGAGGCAGAGTCCAGTTCGTCACTCCAGAGTAGGCAGTCACCTGCGACAGGTAGGTCAGGGACATAATATCCTTAGGGTACAGGATAGAATTTGTCGGTTTCCTTCCAACGAAGTTCGTTTCCTCTCGTTTCCCCAAAACGGAGACTCAGGCTCGAGCCTTCTTCTAGGCCATTGGGTTCCTTCAACAGGCCGGCGTAGTCATCCCAGTACCATAGGACGAAGGAGGCTTGGGGTTCTACTCCAACCTGTTTGTAGTTCCCAGGAAGGACTGGTCCGTGAGACCCATTTTTGACTTATAACGCCTGAATGGCTTCATCAGGCTTCGACACTTCCGGATGGAGTCCCCCGCTCGGTCGTAGCGAACATGGAAAGGGGGAAGGTTTGGCATCAATCGACTTCCAAGACGGTTGGACACTGTCTCGCTTGGGATGGTTAGTGAGTTCCAGGAAGTCGTCTTCCATGCCGTCTCGGAGGATCACCTTTTTGGGGATGATCTTGGACATAGCGTGGGGGTTGACAATTCTCCCACGGAAGAACACCTTACTACTTCGCCGAGAGATCCTGGTCCTTCGCCGGCCGGTCCCCCACACGATTTGAGTCTGCATGAGGGTCTTAGGGAGGATGATGACGCCAACAGAGGCAGTACTTTTTGCGCAGCTCTATCTTCGTCCTTTGCAGCACGTTCTTCTCAAGGTTTGGGACAGTAGTCCTTGCTCCCTAGACCGCCGATGCCGGCTGTCTCCTCAAGTCAGACTGGCTCTGATATGGTGGACGAGGAACTCGTCACTTCAAAAGGCTTTTCCCCTGTCCATGGGCTGGTAGGCCCGACAGACGCCAGCCTTCTCGAATGGGGAGCGGTGTTTCTCCACCACACTACCCAGGAACGTTGGTCTCTGCAAGAGTCAGCTCACCCGACCAATATAGAGATTCGAGCAGTTCGGCTGACCCTACGGTGCTTTCGTCACCATTTGGCGGGCCACCCCATCCGGATTTAGTCAGACAACAACACGGTCGTGGCGTACATAAATCATCAGGGGGGTACCCGAAGCAGGGCGGCCATGCTCGAAGTGAAGCAAGTCCTAGGATGGGCCGAGCAGAACCACTCGGTGCTGTCGGCGGTGCACATTCCCGGCGAGCAGAACTGGGCAGTGGATTTTCTCAGCCATCCGGGTCGGGCATCCTGTGAGTGGTCCCTACATCCTGACGTATTTCAGCGGATTTGCCGGCGCTTGGGCACGCCAGATAGTGATCTGATGGCCTCCAGGAACAATGCCAAGGGGGCCAGTTTTGTCTCTCTGTACAGAGATCCGCAGGCAATTGCGGTGGACTCTCTGGTTCCGTCATGGAATCAATTTTACCTCCCATACTTGTTCCCTCTGCTAGCGCTGCTACCCAGGGGGATTGAGACAGAGGGAGGCCGGCGGTATTAATCGTTCCGGATTGACCTCGTTGGTCCAAGTAGGCAGATCTGGTGCTGCTGCTCACAGACTTACAGTGGCGACTACCTGACCACGCAGAGCTACTCTTGTCAGGGTTAAAATATATTTTTGTACTTATATATAATGTTTTTTGTACTTTTTTATATGTGATGCTTATGTGCTAGCTTCCATTTTGTATATTCAAACTATAAGCTTTCCTTGCTACGTGGCATTTAGTTAGAGACCCATCTCTGGAGTACGTAACTGGATCCTGAATTCCAAGAAGATTGCATCAGCCAAAAGTTACATCATTCGGGAGCTGAGCTGAAGGAACAGTGAAACCAATCCAGATGTTAGGATGCTATACATTTCCATATATGGCTATACTGTTTCTCTTTAGGTGCCCCTCGCTCCACCCTGATATGTATACTATATAACTTTGTGCTTGTAATAATAAAGAGAGCTCTTGCTGAGAAAGCTACGTGCCAGAGCATGCTTTAAGATTGAACCAGCCTGATTGTCTGACTCATTCTTATCCTGGTACCACATGCTTATAATCTAATTTGGCGTGACTGGAGGATGAGTGGTTTGTCGTTACGACCCCGACAATTGGCGCCCAACGTGGGGCAGTGGATCGCCGCCTGTCCGGACCCGTCCTGAGGACTTTGCGGTGGTGCCCGCGGTGACTGAGTGCGAGGACTGATCACCCTCCATCGAACACGGTAAGTTGAGATCATATATTTTATATGTGTCCCACTTGCCTGTGTGCGTCAGTCATTGTTGGCTTTGCTGTACTGTCCAAATTGGGTCTGGGTGGGTGACCGGTTGAGTGGTGAGACCGAAGGCGATCCCATGCCACGAACCAGCAAGTGAGACCGAGTGACGTCGCATGTCTGCGCGTACTTGGGTCAACACCACTTCCTCCTCCTCCGGTCACTGTACCTTTATGTAGATAGATGTCTCCCGTGACTGTTAGAATAAAGTTGGGACAAATTTTAGATTTTTGAAGTGTTGAGTGGGGTAAAAGACGCACATGATAGTCTAGTTAGTAACAGATTGATTAGGATTCTCTGTCTTATAAATGACAAATTGAGGAGGGCTCTTTGTCCAATACAGGGGAATCTCACAAGGAGACGTCCCGCTGTGAATATAGGAGTGTTACGGTGAGCTGGGCTGTAAAGTCATCACCCACGGTTAGGGAAGGGATAGATTGATTAGGACTCTGTCTTGTCAGTGTGTTGAGGAGGGCTCCACGTTGACGGGTGGTGACCTGCCAGCGGCATCGGTGATCTGAGTCGCGACAGACCATTGCACTTTGTTAAATCATGATGCGCATGTTTAGATCTGGGAAACCTCATAAGTTAGAGGGTGGTGCTGTGGGGGTCTGTGAGCTGGTTCAGTCACGGGAGGGAAAGAAGGCTGTTAAAAATGTGAGAAGTTTGTATAAGATGATGGGTTTGCCTACTACGGGCAGACTTCAGCCTTCAGCGTGGAAGGATTATGTAGCACAGAAGAAGGGAGAGTTATGTGATGAGAGACTTCTACATCAAGCACAGGCACATCTCAGAGTAGCAAATGATTTGAAAATTGAGGGCTGGAAGGAAGTAGATGGTGTAGGAGGTTCAGAAGGTGCTGAGCCTTTGTTCGGATATGTGAAATGCTCTGCATATGATCTTATTGATGTAACTAAAATGGCCGCCGCACCCCTCATGCCCGTCACGGTTCCAAGCCCTCAGCCACCGCCCTATAATGGCACCGATCTCAGAACAAAGGGAGGTTGGACTTGTCTTGCGTGCGGTGAACAGAATCCGCCCTGGGCGGAGACCTGCCGTGTCTGTGGGGCGGGCCGCCCCTGGTGTAATGCCCAGCCCGATGCCCCTCCCATTCCCAACAGTGGGAAGCCCCCAGACAACGCCCTTCCCATTTCCTCCAGCAGCCATCTTGGGACACCCAGCAGCCATCTTGGTACACCCGGAAATGGCCAACACCCCATTTCTTCCGGCAGCCATCTTGAGACACCCAGGCCCACCCAGTCAGGCCTATATCCCTTGCTGACACCATCCGGGGCCTACTATCAGCCACCGCCTGCACCTGTGCAGGCCGCAGCTCCCAATATGGCACCAGATGTAACACCGTTGTTCCCTTTCACTCACCCCAATCCGGCCATAGCTGCAATGCATGAATCTTCAGCCTTCCAGACAGTGATCAGAAGCCGCCGCCGTGACATTACAGGATTCAATGAAGGGGAGGAGGATCAGGAAATAGGGGAAGGGTGGGCCCCTCAACAGCCATCACCACCCCCAGTGCCACCAGCACCTCCTCTCCCTTTATCGCTCCCCCCACCATCATTGTCAACTCCTGGCCCTAGGGCCCACTCCACCCCCTACTCCAGGGTTGAGGCAACTCCCTCTCTTTCACACATTCCCAGAGAGGATAGTCGCTCTGTAAGATTCATGGAAACCCCGATCAGGCCCCCAGCTCCCGGTGTACCCGAAAACTGGTATCCCTGCTACTCACAGAATTACACAGACCACAACGGGAATCCAGTGACATTGTCCATAGGGTACAGTGATATCCTGACACATCAGGTTGGCGCTATAGTTAGTCCTGCCAACTCGAACTGCTCCAACAAGGGGGGCCTGGCTCTGCTAATAGCCCAAGCTGGTGGTCCCATCGTCACTACAGAATGCATGGCTCATTTACACACTCATGGTCCCCTGCTACCTGGTCAGACTGACTACCCATGCAGGAGACCTTCCTGTTGATGTCATCATCCATGCAGTAGGTCCAGTCCATGATCCCCTAAACCCAGATGAGTCACGGGCCACCCTCCGGGCCACTATACATTCAGTACTCCATCATGCTGGCAGGTTAAGCGCAGGAGACATGCCCAGGCGCACTCTATCAATACCACTCATTTCCTCGGGTACCTATGGGTACCCTCTTGGCCCCTGCATGCAGGAACATGTCTCAGCCCTGAAGGATGGACTCCGTACCATAGACCATGAGCTGAATTCCGTCAGAATTGTCTGCCTCCGAAGCCCTGCTGTTCAGAAGGCAATGCCCATAGCTATCCAACTGATGACTCCGGCCATGCCTAATCTACCTCAGGGCCCTGGGTTGACTACACCCTTGATGCCCTCAACCCAAGCTGGGGGCCAATCAAGTCCATATCAGACACCGGAAGCCCCTGTCAAAATCGTCCCTGGACCTCTGGGAGAAATCAGGTATCAGCCATTTACACCAACACAAATTGATTCCTTGGTCTCCAAGCTCCCGGATCCAGACAAGTATCCTATGGACTACGCACGGCGTATGGAACGAACCAGGGGTATCTATGGAGCCACCTGGGCCGACCTGTCTGGCATCACCGTCCTCAGAACGTTTGAGCCCTTCCTATCCACTATGGAAAAGGCTATGGATCCTACCAAGGTTGGGTCACTCACCACCTATGAATCAGGCATTGAATATTGCAAACAATTGACTTCCTGGGCCCAAGATAGACTGACTGACCAGACAGGGTCAGTACAAGATGTCCAGCAAGAGCCTGATGAGTCAGTAGAGAAATACTCTGCTCGCCTGCTTTTGCATTTTGAAGACCTGGGCTTTAATATGAATATCAAGACTCAGAAGAAACTTCTAGTGGAATCGTTCATTCAAGGTCTACAGGACAAATTGAGAGAAGAAGTGCTTAAAGTACGCCCTGACATTTTATCCTCCTCCTTTGATGATGCAGCAACTGTTGTCAAGGCCTTTCATAAATCATTGCAGAAACGGGAAAAAGAAGCAGCAGATGGGAAGGAGGACACCAAACTTAAAGTAAAGAGTAAACCAGTGCCGTCCATGGTCTACCAAGCTCAAGAAAATTACCCACCTCCCAATAATCAGTCAGGCATAAAATGGGTGCTAGTGGAAGGAAGTGGGGGAGGTCCCCCACCAAGAAGACAAGAACATGAGCGCGATAGAAGATCCAACGAAACAGAAGACCAGCTCGTGACCCCCAAGGACGTGTGCTGTGCTGGGAGTGTGGCAGCCCAGATCATATCCTCAGAGACTGTCCACGCCGTGGGAATCACAGGAATGGTCCTGGCTCTAGAGACAGCTACGATAACAGACGTCAAGATTATAATGAGAGGCCACCCCCACGCTACTGACGGGGAGGCCAACCAGTGTCCACCTTCCCAGCTGCCCATCCATCTGCAGCTTGTGGGACAGTCACCTTACAGGTGGACAATCAACCCTTGAAGTTCTTAGTGGACACTGGGGCGGCCACTTCTGTCATCTCTTCTGCACACCTTCCTTCATCAGTATCTCTGTCTTCTGAAACCCTCACATGTGTTGGAGTAGAAGGTCAACAGACTGCTTCCCCCTCACTACCCCAGTGTCTGCAGGACCCTTCACCGGAGTATTGACCAAATTTCTGGTCTCTGAAACCTGCCCTGTCAACTTATTGGGTGCAGATCTCCTGGAAAGGATGAAGGCCACCATCACTTTTGGAGAACAAGGTATGGAACTCTGCTTACAAGACCCCAATTCCCAGCAAGGGGCAGAAGACAGATGTGTTCTAAAGGCGTTTCCTCTGATGATGATGACTGTACAACCTGAGACACCTGGAGCCACAGCAGAAACATACCCGTTTGGCTATCTGGATCCCTCTCAATTTCCTGACAGCCTGTGGTCAGAGGGACCCGAAGATGTTGGACTTTTATGGGTACCTCCAGTTAAGGTACATCTCAAGCCTGGATATAAATATCCCCGTTTGCCCCAGTACCCTCTCAAAGCCGCACAAGAATATAGCCTGGGTGCTCAAATTTCTTCTCTTCTGAAGTCTGGAGTTCTGATAAGATGTGTATCACCCTGTAACACACCTCTGTTCCCAGTCAAGAAGAAGACCGCTCCAGGAGAACCTCCAAGATACCGGCTGGTACAGGACCTCAGAGCAGTGAATGCTGCCACCATCCTAGAGACTCCTGTGGTACCTAACCCAAACACTTTGTTGTCCAACGTACCTCCAACAGCCACAATGTTCACTGTAATTGACTTGGCAAATGCCTTCTTCAGCGTGCCTCTGCACGAAGACTCCAGGTTTCTTTTTGCCTTCACTTTCCAAGGGGGACAGTTAACATGGACAAGAACCCCACAAGGAGGTCAGAATTCTCCTAACCAGTTCACACAATCAATGAAGACTGTTTTGGAGCCCTGGATACAGGAAAACCCTCAAGTAACTTTGTTACAGTATGTGGATGATCTACTGCTTTGTGGTACGGAAGAAACCATATTGCCTGCCTCAACATCATTGCTGCTGTTCCTCTGCTCAGCCAATTGTAAAGTGTCGAAGAACAAAGTTCAATGGTGTCAGATTAAGGTTGTCTTTCTTGGACATTGCATTTCACAAGGAGCCCGCCATCTTACTGAAGAAAGAAAGCAAGCAATAAGGGAAATCTCTTACCCTGAAACCTACTCTGCTATGCAGACCTTTCTTGGACTTATCACCTACTGCAGACAGTGGATTCCTGAAGCCTCCAGACTCATGCAACCATTGTATGACAGTCTCAAGAATGGAGGACCAGATTGGCGAAATGCCCCGGATCCAGATGTCTATGAACAGCAGAAACAGTGCTTCTACAAATTGAAGGAGAGTGTCATCTCTGCTCCTGCCTTAGGCATCCCGGATTACACTCAACCCTTCCACCTCTTCGTGTCCGAATCCGGGGGACATGCATCTGGCGTTTTGGCTCAACACCATAATGACAAATACCGGCCTTTGGGCTATTACTCGGCACGTCTGGACCCAGTTGCAAGGACTTCACCCACGTGTCTCAAGGCGGTCCATGCTGCTCATACCCTTCTGGACAAGTCTGCTGATGTTGTCCTTGGACATGATCTGGTCATTCAAGCTGGCCATGACCTTTCTGCTGTCCTCCAACAGACTTCACCCAGACACCTTACTCATCAAAGGCACCTCAGACTCCAGTGTTCCCTGCTGTTACCTTCAAATGTCTCCTTCCAAAAGTGCACCACTATCAATCCTGCCACTTTGCTTCCACCTTCTGAGGGGGAGAGGAAGATGAATATGCCAATATGCTACCCCATGACTGTTTGAAAATTTTGGAACAAGACACTTCTGCACCTGAAAATATGGTGTCCCGTCCGCTGGCTGACCCAAAATGGAGATTATGGACGGATGGCTCACGGTTTGCTGATGCTCAAGGCAAGTTCCACACAGGATATGCTGTTACAACGGAAACAGAGGTCCTTAAGCCCTACCACCTTCCATGTCTGCACAAGAAGCAGAACTTGTGGCCCTGATAGAGGCCTGTCATCTAGCCACTGGAACCACTGTCAATGTGTACACAGATTCAAGGTACGCACATGGAATTGCTAATGACTTTGGGCTCCTATGGAGAAATAGGGGATTCATCACAGCCGCTGGAACACCGGTGAAACATGCTCTCTGGATTAAAGCTTTGATTGAAGCCTTGAAAGAACCTACTCAGATCGCTGTCATTAAGGTCAGGGCTCATGGCAGAATAAGCTCAAGAGAAGCAAGAGGAAACCACCTGGCAGACCAAGCAGCCAAGGCAGCAGCAATGGAGAATGTGTCACCAAAGTGGCAGGAAAAACAGGAGAAGCAAGAAGACACGAGAAAATTTAAAGGAAATTCGCAGATGATGGCTATCACCAGAGCAATGGCCAAAGAGACCAACTCTGAAGCTATCCAGGAGTATCGAGAATCGTCCTTGGAAAGGCCAAGAGACAAGAAGAAAAGGAAGCCAACAACGTTGGAAGAATCCTCATTAGATGAAAATTCCAAACCCTTCGGACCACTTGAAGCCAAATTGTGGCAAGAACAGAAACAAACCTCCATTGAAGAAATAAAGCAATGGAAAGCAGCGGGAGCCCTGAGATCAGGAGCATCTCTCCCCTTTTACAGAGTGCATGGAAAAACTTGTCTGCCCAGGCATATGTATCCAGCAGTGGCTGCGTGGGCGCATGGACCCACACACAGAGGAAAAAACCAAGCTCTGGCATGCATCAACAAGTTGTATTTTGCACCTGGAATCTCATCTGCCGTGGCTGCATACTCGAAGTCCTGCTCTGTTTGCGCCACCTGTAATCCAACGGCCACTGAACGAGTCCCCTTCCAGCATTTAGCCAAACCAGACTACCCTTGGCAAAGAATACAAGTCGACCATATCCAGATGCCAAAAGCAGGAAAATATGAATATGTCCTTGTGGCTGTGGACATGTTCTCTGCCTGGCCAGAAGCCTATCCGGTCACCAACATGACTGCCAAAACCACGGCCAAGAAACTGATCACCGAGATTGCCTGCAGATTTGGAATCCCTGAAGTAATAGTCAGATCAAGGCCCAGCCTTCACTGCAAGTGTCTACAGGGAGCTGTGGACCATGCTAGGAACAGACTTGGGCCTACACACTCCATACCATCCAGCCAGCTCAGGCAAAGTGGAGAGAATGAACTCCACAATCAAAACCCAACTTCTGAAAATGACCCAAGACCATCCCCTTCCTTGGCCTGACTTGCTCCCCATAGTGCTGTATCACATTAGACACACCCCCCAGGCCAAACACGGGTTGACCCCCCCCATGAGATTCTGTTTGGCGCCCCTCCCAAGATAGGAGACATTAGGCCCCAAGAGCTATCTGAAACTAATGATAAAGTGGTAAAATTTGTGATTGCTTTGTCTAAAGAGTTGACTAACACCCATTCTACAGTGTCTGCTTCTCTCCCAGAATCCACAGGTGACACGGTGCACAACTTCTTGCCTGGTGACCTGGTGTATGTGAAAAAGTTTGTGAGGAAAGACTGCCTCCAACCCAGATTCGAGGGTCCTTACACCGTGATTCTGACCACTCCCACAGCACTGAAGCTTGAGGGAAAGAACACCTGGATTCACGCCTCCCACTGCAAACGAAGCCGAACAGAATGAGACTGCTTCTGTATATCCTTTCCACGTATCTACTGTTTGTTCCAAGTTGGGCAGCCACCATATTCTGGGTAGACACTGACGCAAGGATTCAGACCTACCGATTTGATTTTTGTGAAATAGCAAGCTGTGGAAAAAATGACTTGGTACTGGTATGATGCCCATGACCGGGGAACATTCTATCTGTGTGACTCGTCCAGGGAATGAGAATTGCTATTACTGGTCAGATGTGGGGTGGAACACGGGTGACACGGACTGGGGATATAAACCAAAGGAGGCTCAAGTCAGGAAAGATAAGGAGGGAAGGTCTCTACTAACTCGAATGACTTTGACTGCTGGATTCACGCCTCGGAAGACCAGCCCACATAGAGTGACATGTCTCAATACTAAGTCATGCTTCCCTTTGTATTTAAACTTAGAAAATCCTCAAGAGGGAGATTTGGGAAAATATGTTTTGGGATGTCATGTTGGCTCAATTAATCCCAGATTGGGGATAGTGGAACTCAAGAATAAGAAATTAAAACCTACCCAAACTCCCACTATCACTAGTCAGCTTCAAGGAAGTGAAAAATTACAACAAATAGTGAATGAAGTAATTCCTATACCAGGACTCCAGTGGGAAGAAGTCTTCTCCATAGAAACCCAGATAAACCCCTGTAAAAACCTATGGTTAGAATGGGTTAGGTACAACGTCAGGGCCCAAAATATATCGGTGTGGTGTATAACCTGCGCTGCTGCTAACACTTATCTATATACGCATGCTTTCCCTGCTGACTACAATGCCACAGTCTGTCTATTGGGGTTATTGAAAGGAGCTAATGACACCTCCTGTCCTGATTATATTCCCCTCGTCAGTCTAAAAACCAAATTGCGAACCCCTCGGGATGTCATAGTAAATAAGGATAACTATACCTGCTACTCTCCTGACAACTCTACTGGTCCCTCCTTAGGGGTATTTGAAGACGGGTTCTGCCAGACCAATAAGACTATAGATGCTAACCTATTGACTAATCATTCCAGATACATGTATGATATTTATTGGTTCTGTGGGGACGGAAGACTGAGATCTCAGCTGCCAGGTATATGGAGTGGTCAGTGTACATTGGTGAAGCTGGCCATGCAATTCAAAATCCTACCCTGGGACCCAGAAATAGCCCCTGAACTAACTAGGAAAAAGAGAAGTCTAGATCAGCTGCATACCAGCTATGCTGACGACCCCAAGATCTATATAGATTCCATAGGTGTCCCTAGGGGGTCCCCGACGAGTACAAAGCCCAGAACCAGATTACTGCAGGTTTCCTCTCCCTCATTCCCGCCATACAGATCAACAGAAATGTGGACTGGATAAACTATGTTTATTACACTGAGCAAAGGTTTATCAACTATAGTAGAGACTCTTTCCAAGGTATAGTTGAAGAGTTAGGACCCAACACTAGAATGACCCTCCAGAATAGGTTGGCTATTGACATGATCCTTGCAGAAAAAGGTGGGGTATGTGGGATGATAGGAGAAGAATGCTGTACCTATATCCCTCAGAATTCTGGAGTTAATGGTAAAACCATGGCGGCCCTTACGAAAATTAAAAACCTGGCCCAGGAGGTAAAGGAAAATACAGGGGTAGATACCTCTTTCTTCTCAAGTTGGTTGGGAGGTCTTAAGGGGTTCCTCCAGCAGGCCTGCTTAGTAATTGGAGGACTCCTGGTGCTGGGCTTAGTGGTCCTGTGTTGTGTAGTACCTCTATACAGAAAAGCTATCACCAGCGCGGCTCCCATGTCCGGTACTTTCTTACACCAGGAAACCATATCCCTGTTATATAATGATGCAAGTAAAGAGGACATGGAAAAATATATTCCCTCGGATAAGCCCGACAAGACCTCCTATGGAAAAGTTCAACTAAGAGATTTAGTTTAGGGACAGGTTGTGAGAACTCCATGTGTCTGCTAAAGTAGGGACTTGTTTGTCTGGGGGCGTCCTACCAGGGGACAGCTTCTAAGATAAATAAGTGAAGAAATCCACCTCCCCTCCCCCAACACATGGACAGTCTCAAAGGCCACCCCTGCAAGGGAAAGCTTAGTGTTTAGGGGGGATTGTCAGGGTTAAAATATATTTTTGTACTTATATATAATGTTTTTTGTACTTTTATATGTGATGCTTATGTGCTAGCTTCCATTTTGTATATTCAAACTATAAGCTTTCCTTGCTACGTGGCATTTAGTTAGAGACCCATCTCTGGAGTACGTAACTGGATCCTGAATTCCAAGAAGATTGCATCAGCCAAAAGTTACATCATTCGGGAGCTGAGCTGAGCTGAAGGAACAGTGAAACCAATCCAGATGTTAGGATACTATACATTTCCATATATGGCTATACTGTTTCTCTTTAGGTGCCCCTCGCTCCACCCTGATATGTATACTATATAACTTTGTGCTTGTAATAATAAAGAGAGCTCTTGCTGAGAAAGCTACGTGCCAGAGCATGCTTTAAGATTGAACCAGCCTGATTGTCTGACTCATTCTTATCCTGGTACCACATGCTTATAATCTAATTTGGCGTGACTGGAGGATGAGTGGTTTGTCGTTACGACCCCGACACTCTCTCAGGGCCTGGTTTACCACCAGAACTCAGGAGCCCTGTGTTTGACGGCCTGGCCGTTGAATCTTGGATTCTATCCCGACCAGGGTTCTCCCAGAGAGTCGCTACCACAATGACCAAACGCTCGAAGGCCGGCTTCAACTTGGGTCTGTCACCGTATTTGGAGGGTCATTGTTAGGTGGTGCAGGGAACATAGTTATTCCCCGCTACAGTTCTCGATTCCCAACATTCTGGCTTTTCTCCACGCCGGTCTAGATGCAGGCCTAGCTACAGGCACTCCTAGAAGACAAGTATCTGCTTTTGTCAGTACTTATTTTCAGTGTAGAATTACCACCAATTGGCAGGTGAGAACCTTCATACAGGGGGTTGTCCATATAGTACCCCTCTACAGGGTTCCCCTAGACACCTGGGATCTTAACCTGGTGCTGGGAGTCTTACAGGAATCTCCATTTGAGCCCTTTCGGGAAGTATCTTTAACGTACCTCTCCTGGAAGGTCGGGTTTTTGATAGCCATAACTTCCATTAGGCGGGTATCGGAACTGGCGGCTCTTTTGCCGAGCCCCATACTTACTTTCACCAGGACAAGATGGTGCTTAGACCTAATTCGCCCTTTTACCAAAGCTCATGTCATTCTTTCATATCAGCGAACACATTGTTTTATCCTTGTTCTGCCTGGCACCAACGCATTGGGTGGAGAAGGCTCTCCACACGCTGGACCTGGTGAGAGCACTCAGGAGGTATGTATCGCAGATGAAAACAGGTTTGTAAGGCGGCAACCTGTTCTAGCTTGCATACTTTCTCCAAGCATTATAATATCCATACCCAGACTTCGGCGGATGCGAGTCTGGGTAGAAGGATTCTGCAGGCGGCGGTGGCACACCAATAGACTATGCCTGACATGATGACTGACACTGTGTAAGCGGTCTCCCACCCAAGGCACTGCTTTAGGACGTCTCACAGTCCTGTGTCACCCAATGAGATGAAGGAGAAATACGGATTTTTGTGTTACGGTAAAATCCTTTTCTCCGAGACGCTCATTGGGGGACACAGCGCCCACCCTTTTTTTTTTTTTTTTTTGCCAGATGGCTTTATTTTGATTTAACTTTATGTTCTTGGTGGGTTTAATTCTGTACATGTTGTTCCTGTTGTGATGTTGATTTGTGTTTCGTTCTCCTATTGCTTGTGCACCAAACTGAGTTAGCCTACGGCCAGTAGCAGGGTGTATACGACGGAGGCGGAGCTAACCTTTTTTTATGTTTACTTAGTGTCGACCTCCTAGCGGCAATAGCAACACCCACATTCCTGTGTCCCCAATGAGCGTCTCGGAGAAAAGGATTTTACCGTGAGTAACACAAAAATCCGTATTTTATCCACTAGTATTATATGTTTTATACTTGAGTAATGAGAACGGTGGAGATGACCGGATTAGAGCTGATCATAGATGTGACTTCTCCATCTGTCAATGACTTATAAAATTTGTTTCAGGGTAAAGAATGGACCCATTTTAATACTACAGAGACATATGTGAGGGGTGATGAGTGGTGTAAAGAGGAGATTCCTACATACGACTACCCAGGTGAGTAGTAGCCACTAAATGTAGAGAAGTCACAGATTCTTCTCAGTCACTGGCTGTCACTGCTTTATAGATTTTATCAAGTGGTCACCATTCTGCCACTGTCCGCATAACTTTGGGCATTGGAAATTCTTCCAATGGATTGATGCCAGTTTTTACCACAACTTACAGCTTGGTGAATCCTTCCTACCCCCTGGAATTAGAAGATACTGATGCTTAGCTGCCCCGATCTTTATCCCTGAAGGTGGTTTGCACTTTAGTGACCAGGCCAATTTTTACAATTCTGACCACTGTCACTTTGAGGTAATAACTCTGGAAATCTTCAACGGATCCCTGTGATTCTGAGATCGCTTTTTTCATAACATATTGTACTTTGTAATATTGGTAAAATTCCTTTATTATGACTTGTGTTTATTTGTGAAAAAAATTGAGATTTTGGTGAAAATTTCACAATTTTCCTACTTTGAATTTTCATGCTTTTAAATCACAGAGATAAGGCGCACAAAATTGTAAATCAGTAACATTTCCCACATGTCTACTTTACATCAGCATAATTTTGGAACCAACATTTTTTTTTGTTAGGAAGTTATAAGGGTTAAAAGTTGACCAGCGATTTTTGTCATTTTTTCCAACAATTTACAAAACCATTTTTTTACGGGCCACATCACATTTGAAGTCACTTTGAGGGGTCTATATGATAGAAGATATTTAACCCCTTACTTATGCCTCAGCGCCGCTTATTAATGGCGCTGAGGAATATGGGTATAGCTCCCCCAGACTTGGAATTTCTCTGGGGTCTTGGCTCCCGGGGGGGGGGGTGGTAGCTGAGACTCAGAGAACATGATTCGGGGCGGTTTTTACCTACTCCTGTGTTGTGATTGCTATTATTAACGGTATAATGGTGACCGCAAAAAAAGTCAGATTTAATTTCTCTCTCAACTGTTGTGATCGCACATCAGAGGAGAGAGAAATGGGGTCCCCCGAGCACATCACGTTACCTTTTGTACCGGATCAGTAGTCCCCCGGCACCCCTCCTTCCTGGGGCAGAAAGAAATTGCGGGTGCATGTGCAGTGCGCCCGCCAAGATCTGCCTGCCGGCAACCAATGAGAATTTTCTCATTGGCTGCTGGCTTTTGATTACTGTGATATATATGGCAGCACTTGGGCTGTGCCTCTCTTTTCCCTCCTTGTAGTTGTTCTGGGAGAGAAGAGATTCACTACATTCAAGCGCTTCCCTGTCAGAAATCTAAAATAATAATTTCAGTGTCCGCAAACCCTATAAAAAGTCCAGTTACCCAGCCCTATTCTCCGTAATCTCGTTGTCAGGGGATCATAAAAAGATATATATGTATGTTTGTGTATGTATATGTGTATATAATATATATATACTTTTTTTTTTTTTTTTTTGATAATTTTTTGCAGTTAGGGTTATTAGGATACAAGTGTTAGGGTTAGGCAGTAAAAAAAAATACTAGTGTTATGTTAGGGTTAGTTTTTTTGTTAGGCAGACAAATAAATGGACCGCAGAATATTACCGCGGAGCAAGCGTACAGCCTGCTTTGCTCAAGCAGTGAAACAAAATCTGCTTTTTAAGTAGAGCAGTGTTCATGCAGTGACAACATCTCTTCTTCCACGGGATCCCACAGCCCGATCGTAGCAGAGTTGGTTGTTACTGCTGATGCTTCAGGGGCAGGACCAAGCATGGGTTTGTAACTAATAAGTCATGTCAGACTAATTTAATTTCCTTCTATGACAGAATCACTGACTGGGTGGATCAGGGAAATGCTGTAGATATATTATGTCTTGACTTCTGCAAAGCATTTGACAAAGTATCTCACACAATCCTTATTGAAAAAATGACTAAGTATGGAATGGACAAGGCAACTGTTAGGTGGATTCAACACTGGCTTAGTGATAGGACCCAAAGAGTGGTAGTAAATGGCTGCACATCTAGTTGGAAGAATGTATCAAGTGGTGTACCACAGGGCTCTGTCTTGGGCCCTGTATTGTTCAACATCTTTATTAATGATTTAGATGAAGGAATTGAGGGTAAACTGATTACATTTGCTGATGACACAAAGCTAGGAGGGATAGCTAATATTAGAGAAGAGAGAGAGAGGATTCAATAAGATATAAATAAACTAGAGCAGTGGGCAGCAACTAACAGAATAGTTTTTAACAGGGAAAAATGCAAAGTACTACATCTGGGAAATAAAAATGAAAAAAGCGTATACAGAATGGGAGGAATAAGGCTAAGCAACAGCACATGTGAAAAAGACTTGGATATACTAATTGATCACAGACTGAACATGAGTCAACAGTGTGATGCAGCAGCAAAAAAGGCAAATACAATTCTAGGATGTAGTAACAGAAGCATACAGTGTAGATCACGTGAAGTCATAATTGCCCTCTACTCCTCTTTGGTCAGACCTCATCTGGAATACTGTGTCCAGTTTTGGGCACCACATTTTAAAAAAGACATCAACAAACTGGAGCAAGTTCAGAGAAGAGCGACCAGAATGGTGTCCGGTCTGCAAACTATGTCCTATGAGGAACGGTTACAGAATTTGGCAATGTTTTTAGCTTGCAAAAAAGAAGACTGAGAGGAGACTTAATAGCTGTCTACAAATATCTCAAGGGCTGTCACATTGTAGAAGGATTATCTTTATTCTCATTTGCACATGGAAAGACTAGAAGCAATGGGATGAAACTGAATGGGAGGAGACAGATTAGATATTAGAAAAAAACTTTGACAGTGATCAATGAGTGGAACAGGCTGCCACGAGAGGTGGTGAGCTCTCCTTCAATGGAAGTCTTAAAACAGAGGCTGGACAGACATCTGTCTGGCATGATTTAGTGAATCCTGCTTTGAGCAGGGGGTTGGACCAGATGACCCAGGAGATCCCTTCCAACTCTACCATTCTATGATTCTAAGTACCGCAGTCCCCCCAACTCTGGTATAAAGACACTTAATTTACCCCTCAAATTCCCCTTTTTTCTGCAGCCCCTGGAATAAGATTAGATGTCACCAATTTTACCCCAATTGATTTTTTTTTTTTTTTTTTTTCAAATTTTCATTAGCTCAGAAGTCCTACAATTGATCACCCACCAAACAAACTTATATGCCTGACAATACATCTCTCAAAATCCCACTGCCTTTCATTCCTGTTCCTGAATCCCCACAAATGTCCCCGAAATAAAAAAAAAAATTTGGGCCTTACCTTGAATATGGGATTATTAAAAAAAAAAAAAAAACCTCTACTCCTACTGGGTAACAAAAGCTGTCCACAGTACCCCTGTATTTGCAGCCGTCGTCCCGAGTTTATGAAGCCCTAATGACATTCCTCCACTTCTGACAATTCCCAAGCCCCCCCTAAGAACTGACCCCAATTATGATTGGCTAAATAAATTGAGCCCCCTAATTTCCCTCCTACAAAATGAATTTCTAAATTCCTATACCCCAGAGAAAAATGTGGCAGTCGACGAGTCCTTGATGAGCTACAAGGGCCGTCTGTCATTCCGCTAATTCATTCCCTCCAAGCAAGCCCTATATGGCGTCAAACTGTACAAAACGTGTGAGAACTCATCAGGGTACACTTCCACCTTCCTAATTTATGAAGGTAGGGACCGCCAAATCAACCCTCCAAACTGCCCCCACACAATTGGCATCCCAGGCAAAATTGTCTGGGAGCTAATGATGCCCTTTCTCCATCAAGGGTACCACGTGTATATGGACAACTATTACACGACCACCCCCCCCTATATAAATCCCTCCATGCTGCAAATACAGAGGGTCTGTGGGACAGTCAAGAAAAACCGAGTGGGGTTTCCGTCACAATTGGTGTCCAGAAGGGGACGTCATTCTCGCAAGTGACCAACTTCTTGCAGTGAAGTGGAATGACAGGAAGGACGTCTACATGCTGACCACACTGCATGCGGACACCACTGTGTCGGTCAGAGACGGGCGTCACCAGGACAAACAAAAATCATTCTGTCACAGATTATAACAAATTTATGGGTGGCGTTGACCTGTCAGACCAGGTTCTGCAACCATACTTGGTGAAGCGGAAAACCATTGCCTGGTACAAAAAGGTGGCACTCTACCTTATCCAAATTGCTACATTCAACAGATTTGTCCTGTACAAAAAGTCCCAAGGACCACTCACTTTCCTCCACTTTCAGGAAAAAATTGTTGAGGGCCTCATGTTTGAGTCGATGGCACAGGGGGAAGCCTTTGAGTCTGAGGGTGCCCAGAGACTTGCAGAGCGCCATTTTCCTTGCCCTGTCCCTGTCATTCCCACCCAAAAGTTTCCTCAAAAAAAGATGCCGGGTTTGTAGGAAGCATGGTAGACGGAGTGATTCCCGTTACTATTGCCCCACATGCCCATCCCAACCAGGCCTTTGTATCTCTCCCTGTGTTCATTCTTTCTTTCTTTTTTTTTTTTCAAACAATGTGTTTATTGAATTTTGCGCAAAAAATTAGAACATACAATCTATATGGCCAACAGATGCCCAAAACTGTGCCCCAACCTCTGGGCTTACAAGTTGTACAAAATGAACAGTATAAAAATAAAATAAAAGGAAAATACATATACATAACAGAAAACAAAAGAAAAAGGAATGGATTAATTACATTAATTTCCCCATATATTAGATGGTTGTGAGAAGTAATTGATATCCGTAAGTGCTGTGAATATTTGCACTATTGCAAGATCAGAGGTGCAAGGTGGGGAGAGGGGCCCAGAATCGTCTCACGCGTCACCCAAACTCAGAACGGCACAGAAAATATCCCGCTTCCTCTACGTTCCCCATGTATAGACAATGGGTTGTTTAACCAAGCTTCCCATATTTTATCAGTTTTCTTCTTTGCCCCGAGTTTGTGCCAGAGCCCTTTCATATTGACAGTTCGTGTTCAGTCTGGTCATTAGATTAGAGATTGGGCATGCCTATCCCTCCCATGTCATATGGATAATACAGAAGTCTACTAGACACCCTCGGTCTCCTATTGTCCCAAACATAATTATTAGCCAGTCTTTGAAGGGTATTTATGATTTTAGAAGGAATTTTAATTGGGATACACCTAAAATAGTATAACATTTTTGGAAGGACCTTCATTTTAAAAATATTTATCCTGGCTATCCACGATTCAACAATGTTTTGTAATACCGCCAGCTCCTCCCGCACCGTATTTATCAGTCTAGTAAAATTTACTTCCACCAATTGTTGTGAAAGGGTTAAGGTGATACCCAAATCCGTCATTTCTTCCTGCGCCCACTGAAAAGGGTATGCCCCTTCCAGTCTTTTCCTAAGTGACAACTGAACCAGAATCGGCAGGACAGCCATCTTGGCTGCATTCAGTTTATAATACAAGATGTTAAACGTTTTGAGATCGGACATAATGGCAGAGAAGGACCTATCCAGATCAGTGCACGGGATAACCACATCATCTGCATATAGACCGATTTTGTGGGAGGACCCCCCTCCCCTCACCGAGATGCCCGAAATCTGAGTTATTTCTAATCTTTTTAGCCAAGGTCTTCTTACATAAAGCAAATATGACTGGAGATAAGAGGCAGCCCTGCTGTGTCCCGTTTGTTATAGGGAAGGATTCAGAGAGGAAACCAGACGTCAAAACCTTAGCGGAAGGAGTGGAGTACAATGCGTTAATCGCAGACAGAATAGGTCCGTTTAGTTCAAATTTAAGCAAAACACTTTTAAGTTATTCCCAGTGCACCCTATCAAACGCTTTCTCTGCATCTAGCGACAGGAGTGTACTGGGAGGCCGCTCAACTCTGCCACTTTAATCAGATCCAACATCCTCCTCTTACCATCTTTAGCTTCCCTACCAGGTACAAAACCAACTTGATCCGAGGATATCAGGGAAGGAACGACACGATTTAGTCTAACAGCCAAGAGCTTGGTAAAGATCTTTACATCACTATTCAAAAGTGCTATTGGTCTAAAATTACCTGGAGAATCAGGGGTCTTTCCAGGCTTAGGCAATGTGACGATCGTAGCCTCCAAATTAGGTACTGCTACCTTTCCCAAGTCTCTCCCGGAATTGTATAACCTAATAAGGTATGGGGTAAGAATTTTTTGGAAACCACGATAGTACTCGTTAGCTATGCCGTCTGGGCCAGGGGTCTTATGACATTTGGATGAATCAATAACATCTTTCAGTTCTAGTTCTGTGAAGGGGGCATTCAATAATTGTAACTGTTCCCGGGAAACCTGACTGTTGTGGCTGTGGGGTATCAACATCTTCTTTTAAGTTATATAAAGATTTATAGTATGCAGCAAAGACTGCAGCTATGTCCTTCGGACTTCTGGCTATCAACCCTTTCGAGTCCCGTATATGATCTATTCTGGATTTAGCAGCCCTTTTCTTGACCCGCCTGGCCAAAACTGCTCCCGGCTTATCTCCCATGCCGTAGTGACTAAGTTTTAACTTGCGGAGGTTATATTCATATACTGCCAGCATATGAGAGCGCAGTTTAAATCTGAGCTGATATATGGCCTCAGTGGTAGCCGGGGAGGGGGAGGTTTTATTAAATATTTCTAGCTTTTTCAACTCAGTCAGGAGGTCAGTCCTGTGTTGCTCCCTCTTTCTTTTCAATTGTGACGCTTGTTGTAAAAAGACTCCCTGTATCACCGCTTTCTGCGCTGTCCATAAAGTCTCGTCGGAAACTGTGCCATTGTTGTTTAATTCAAAATAAGATGTCAATTCTGCTGTTGCTTTTGTCATTATAGAGTCATTCCATAATAGAGGTGTTTAGTCGCCAGTGTGCGTGGTGGTCAAACCACGTAATCGTTCCAACCTCCGCAGATATACATCTATTTAGAGCTCTATTGTCTACTAGGAATAAGTCAATCCTACTGTAGGACCCATGTCGAGAGAAATGAAAGGTATAGTCACTTTCACTGGCGTGAGAGTATCTCCAGAAGTCATGCAGACCAAATTCATGGATCAACTTGCCCAAATCTCTCCGAGGGCGACCTGATCTAGATGAGCAGTCTAAGGTACCATCATTGGCATGTTGAAATCCCCACATAAAATAACCTCCCCTTGTTTAAGTGTTGAAATATTAGAGAGGACTTTTCGCACAAATGGGAGCTGGCAGAATTTGGGGCATATAGTACTGAAATCGTATGAGGGATCCCGTTCAATGTGCACACCAACACCAAGTATCTACCCATGGAGTCTGCACGCATCTGAATATTCTGGAAGGCCACCGAATTTTTTATCATAATACAGATTCCTGCTTTCTTAGTCTGAGCATTTGCAAAGAATATATGGGGGAATTGTGCCTGATGTAATCTATGATTATCGGCTGCCAGTAAATGTGTCTCTTGCAGACACACAATGTCTGCCTTTGATTTCCTCACCTCCCTCCACAACATAGAGCGTTTGGCAGGTGTATTTAACCCTTTCACATTCAACGAGAGAAATTGTAAACTCATATGTACACCTAAAGGAGGAAATTGCTATGAGCCGCATGCAAAAATCCAATCTTTACTCTTTCCCCTCCCCCCCCCCCCGCGCCCTCTCCCCGCACCACCCCTCATGAGCCATTCACTGAAAAAGGCACATATATCCTTAGAACAAACAGCAGTGACGTCAATAGAGGAAATATACTCAGGATAAACTGGAAAAAAAAAACAGATAAAAGACAGTAAAAAAGAAAAAAACACAGCGGGAAGAAGTCCGCAGAAAAAAAACATAGAGAAAACTTCAGTCAACAAAGTAAATTCTTCAGACATAAGTCTGACCACGGGGTCACGTGAGATTTTCAAATCTCGCCGTCACTCAGCAAGATTTCTCACAGTCCAGAGGATCACCAACCAGACGGCTTCTGCCAAACAACAGAGAATGGTCAGTCAATAAGCCAAAAGGCACTCAGAGTTCAGAAAAAAGAAAAAAAAAGTCAGCGATCCTCCAACAGCTCCATCTCAGCCAGGATAGCGTCCTCGCCTCTTTCAGGTTGATACCCATTCATGCGCAATTTTCTTGCCTTTAGCAGGTTGTCTAGGAGCATGGTCAATCTTCTAGGATGCCAATTTCTCTTCCGCTTGTTTGGGGGTAAAACACGCTACCACGGCACTGTCACAGTATAGGAGTAGTTTTACTGGGTTGAATCCCCATCTATACCGTACGCCGACCTCTCTCAATGCCCTGCACACGTGGGTAAATTCTCTTCTCTTTGCCAGGGTAGCTACAGAAAGGTCTGGGAAGACCTGCAGATTTTGAAATTCCTCAGGCAGCCTGGGAGTTTTCCTTAGTTGGTATAGGAATATGTCCTTTGTAGTGAAGAAATGAATATGTGCCAAGATATCTCTAGGCAGAGTACGGTCTACGTGTCTGGGCTTCGGTATTCTATGAATCCTATCCACCAGTAATTCATTAGGGGCAACCTCAGGTAATACAGCCACCAAGAAGCGTCGCATGAACTCTGATAGATCTGTATCTTTCACTTCTTCAGGGAATCCCCTAAAGGGTATGCCACACTAAACAATATCGCTAACGGGATCGCTAAAAAACGTCACTATTTAGCGATCCCGTTAGCGATGTTGTTCAGTGCGGCAGCTTCCAGCGACGAGCTTCCTGCTGTGATCTCGCTCGTCGCTGGAATCGTTCCGGACCCTATTTTCTCGTCGACGCTCCCGCTGGGTAAGTATCTTATCGCTGTGTGGCACCTTTTCTTAGCGATTTAGCGGTACTTTTGTACCGCTAAAAAGTCGTTAAGAAGATCGCTAACGGCGATAGCGTCGTTAACTATATCGCTAAATGCGACAGCATTTAGCGATATAGAAACAATCCCGCTAGCGATCTCATTAGTATGCAACGCTAACGAGATCGCTAGCGGGATAGCTAAGTGTGGCAGTACCTTAAGCCTCACATTGTTACGTCTGGATCTATCTTCTAAGTCATAAACTTTATCAGTGACCCGAGACATCTCTTCCCTGAGTGCCTCATTTTAATCTACCAGGGCATTGATCGTTATGTCATATTCTTCCATCTTGTTTTCAATGTAGGAAGTGCGATCCCCAATGGAAGTAATCTCCCCTTTCATCTCCTGCAGCATTGCCTGCATATCCTCCCTCATAGAGGAGCAAATTGCATCCAGAAAATCTTGCATATCTGTCTTTGTCATTGGAGCTGTGGGCTCATTATCCCTGCTGCTGTGTCTCAGTCTCTGCTGCTGTGTCTCAGTCTCTGCTTCCCTTCCCCCCAAGCTTCTGGAGGAGTGTGACGAGCCTGCAGGGGAAGCCGGCGCCATCTTACTCACTGTTCTTGGTGGGGGAACAGGGGTCTGTCCTGGGCCCTGTATTGTTCAACATCTTTATCAAAGATTTAGATGAACTAATTGAGGGTAAACTGATTAAATGTGGTGATGACACAAAGCAATGAGGGGTAGCTAATACTAGAGAAGAGAGAGAGGATTCAAAAAGATATAAATAAACGGGAGCAGTGGGCAGCAACTAACAGAATGGTTTTTAAAGGGAATCTGTCACCCTAAATTGGCGGGATATTTAAATGATGGCAGTCAGGTCAGATGGGCGGTGTTTTGGGTACTTGCCTTAACATGTTGTTCGCCGCTGTCTCCATTATTTCTGGGAATTGTAGTCGTTGCCCTCCATATAATGCGCCTGCGCATTGCAATCTGCGGGCAAAGCATACAGGTCCTTCTCAAAAAATTAGCATATAGTGCTAAATTTCATTATTTTCCATAATGTAATGATTACAATTAAACTTTCATATATTTTAGATTCATTACACACCAACTGAAATTTGTCAGGTCTTTTATTGTTTTAATACTGATGATTTTGGCATACAACTCCTGATAACCCAAAAAACCTGTCTCAAAAAATTAGCATATCAAGAAAAGGTTCTCTAAACGACCTATTACCCTAATCTTCTGAATCAACTAATTAACTCTAAACACATGCAAAAGATTCCTGAGGCTTTTAAAAACTCCCTGCCTGGTTCATTACTCAAAACCCCCATCATGGGTAAGACTGGCGACCTGACTGATGTCAAGAAGGCCATCATTGACACCCTCAAGCAAGAGGGTAAGACCCAGAAAGAAATTTCTCAACAAATAGGCTGTTCCCAGAGTGCTGTATCAAGGCACCTCAATGGGAAGTCTGTTGGAAGGAAACGATGTGGCAGAAAACGCTGTACAACGAGAAGAGGTGACCGGACCCTGAGGAAGATTGTGGAGAAGGACCGATACCAGACCTTGGGGGACCTGAGGAAGCAGTGGACTGAGTCTGGTGTAGAAACATCCAGAACCACCGTGCACAGGCGTGTGCAGGAAATGGGCTACAGGTGCCGCATTCCCCAGGTAAAGCCACTTTTGAACCATAAACAGCGGCAGAAGCGCCTGACCTGGGCTACAGAGAAGCAGCACTGGACTGTTGCTAAGTGGTCCCAAGTACTTTTTTCTGATGAAAGCAAATTTTTGCATGTCATTCGGAAATCAAGGTGCCAGAGTCTGGAGGAAGACTGGGGAGAAGGAAATGCCAAAATGCCTGAAGTCCAGTGTCAAGTACCCACAGTCAGTGATGGTGTGGGGTGCCATGTCAGCTGCTAGTGTTGGTCCACTGTGTTTCATCAAGGGCAGGGTCAATGCAGCTAGCTATCAGGAGATTTTGGAGCACTTCATGCTTCCATCGGCTGAAATGCTTTATGGAGATGAAGATTTCATTTTTCAGCACGACCTGGCACCTGCTCACAGTGCCAAAACCACTGGTAAATGGTTTACTGACCATGGTATTACTGTGCTCAATTGGCCTGCCAACTCTCCTGACCTGAACCCCATAGAGAATCTGTGGGATATTGTGAAGAGAAAGTTGAGAGACGCAAGACCCAACACTCTGGATGAGCTTAAGGCCGCTATCGAAGCATCCTGGGCCTCCATAACACCTCAGCAGTGTCACAGGCTGATTGCCTCCATGCCACGCCGCATTGAAGCAGTCATTTCTGCAAAAGGATTCCCGACCAAGTATTGAGTGCATAACTGAACATTATTATTTGATGTTTTTTTGTTTGTTTTTAAAAAAACACTTTTATTTTATTGGACGGTTGAAATATGTTAATTTTTTGAGACTGGTTTTTTGGGTTATCAGGAGTTGTATGCCAAAATCATCAGTATTAAAACAATAAAAGACCTGACAAATTTCAGTTGGTGTGTAATGAATCTAAAATATATGAAAGTTTAATTGTAATCATTACATTATGGAAAATAATGAAATTTAGCACTATATGCTAATTTTTTGAGAAGGACCTGTACTGCACAATTCAAGATTGCAATGCGCAGGCGCGTTATATGGAGGGCAACGACTACAATTCCCAGAAATAATGGAGACAGCGGCGAACAACATGTTAAGGCAAGTACCCAAAACACCGCCCATCTGACCTGACTGCCATCATTTAAATATCCCGCCAATTTAGTGTGACAGATTCCCTTTAATGGAAAAATTTAAAGTACTACATCTGGGCAATAAAAATGAAAAAAGCATATACAGAATGGGAGGAATAGGGCTAAGCAACAGCACATGTGAAAAAGACTTGGGTATACTAATAGATCACAGACTGAACATGAGTCAACATTGTGATGCAAATACAATTCTAGGATGTGTTGACAGAAGCATACAGTCTAGGTCATGTGAAGTCATTATTACCCTCTACTCCTCTTTGGTCAGACCTCATCTGGAATACTGTCAAGTTTTGGGCACCACATTTTAAAAAAGACATCAACAAACTGGAGCAAGTTCAGAGAAGAGTGACCAGAATGATGTCCTGTCTGAACCATGTCCTATGAGGAACGGTTACAGGATTTGGGAATGTTTAGCTTGCAAAAAAGAAGACTGAGAGGAGTCTTAATAGCTGTCTACAAATATCTCAAGGGCTGTCACATTGTAGAAGGATCATCTTTATTCTCATCTTCACAAGGAATGACTAGAAGCAATGGGATGAAACTGAATGGGAGGAGACACAGATTAGATATTAGAAAAAACTTTGACAGGGTGATCAATGAGTGGAACAGGCTGCCACGAGAGGTGGTGAGTTCTCCTTCAATGGAAGTCTTCAAACAGAGGCTGGACAGACATCTGTCTGGGATGATTTAGTGAATCCTGCTTTGAGCAGGGGTTGGACCACATGACCGAGGAGGTTCCTTCCAACTCTACCATTCTATGATATGATTCTACAAGACCAGGTCCCATCTTTCTGGTCATGTGAAAAAACACCGTGAGCACAGCTGCAGAAGGTGCTTAGGTTAGATTCCAAAACCATATAATGTGAAATATAAACCTAGCACTTAAGTTTTATGATGATTTATTGTAGTATTCCAAAAGAAAACGTTTCGGTCATAGAACGACCTTCGGCTGTTACTACAAATAATGCAAGAAAAATAAAAAACATAAACAGACCAAAAAAAAACGGTGTCATCATATATCAACAAATTAAAATAAGTATAACAAAGAAAGTATACACAAGGCAGCAATGATTTGGTCACATGAACAGACATAGTAATTGCAGAGTGGTATACCAATAACTTGCTCAATCATGCCTAAGTGAGACGAAAAAAAGGATGAGAAATTGAGAATATAGAATGTGTGATCCAAATAGAAAGGACATACCATGTTGGGTTTGGGCAAATGCAGAGTATGTCTCCAAAAGAAAAAGGAACAGGAGACTCTGGATTAGATGCTGTGTCTAAAAAATAGAGAGTGGTCTGATAAGTGAAAAAGTCCACCAGTGAAGGGTTAAAGTGAAACTATACTTACATTGGAGTCCGTATAGGACTGCCAATTAAAGCTAAAAAAATAATAAAGTGAGAGATACTCATTAGCAATCAAGGATAGTAGTATACCGCCATATACTGAGCGCTGGAGATGAACATTACCTAATGTGCTGGGAGAGTAGGGCAGCCGTGCCACAGGACGCGGTATCCACCGCCATCTGTGAGAGCGCACGTGAGGGTCAGAAGGCAAGAGAGGCGGTACCGTGAGGTCTCACTGCCAATCGCGGCCGGGACGCTTCAAGAACCGGAAGTGACCTCATAACATGAGAGAGTGCTCTTCACAGGGCCAGAAGCTTGCGTTCCAGTAACAGGAAATGTAAGACTACGGCGCTGAGCACTATGTTGCGGAGGCAGGAAAGCAAATAAAGCTTTGCATGATTATTATAAATGATAACCTGGGTATGTAGGTTAGATAACAGACCAGGAGGGAGAATAAATGCGGAGAATGGAAAAAATAAAAAACTTTAAGATTAAAATAAAAATTAAACACGGTATATAAATCCTCAATGAGAGGAAGGGGAGAGAGGAAGATACGGGAATGCAGAACCATAATTACCGGTTAGATTATAGGACTAAAAAAAAGTCGAGGTGACTTTATTGCGCATGGGTGAGTTACACTACTAGAGGAAACGATCTTCTAAGTGCTAAGCAATGGGTGCGCGATAGGAAAGCCAGAATGTAGTTGGAAGTGACCGTGCTGAGTCCACATGAGAAAGTAGATAGGTAGTGGTGACGGCCATTCTGAGTATCAATAGAGACGACTCTACGGAAGAAAGAATACCATTAGTCTTGAGGCATAATAGTCATATAAATAACGCCAGGACAAACATTGATGAAGTACGAGAAATTCCAATATAGATAATTGTCATACACGGTTAAAGGTGACAGAAATTATATGGATATTACATATGAATGCAGACAATTCATAATCTCTGAGGCCTTTTGGACTCCGTATCAACTGTGTGTATATAAAAGGCCTCTCGTTTCTTCAATAAAGTGATCCTGTTGCCACCTCTACGGGGTAAGGGCACCTGTTCTATCACCTGATACTTTAGTTGAGAGATACTGTGTCCATGGGTGATGAAATGGTGGGGATGGGGAGGAGGAGATTTTTGCATCGGATGGCAGACTTATTCTATCTCGGATAGGTTGAGAGGTCTCCCCTACGTATTAAAGACCGCATGGACATTTGATGATATATATTACAAAAGATGAGTCACATGTGAAAAAATCCTTTAATAGTAAATTCCTTTCCAGAGAGTGGGTGTCTAAATTTATCCCCCTTGAGTACATTCTTGCACTGAACACAGTGCAAACATGGGAAGGTCCCCATTTTGGGTTTTTGTAGGAACCGTTGTTTAATGGTACCGGAGTTTAAACATCTATTCCTCCCATGTTTCAGACGAGCTCCCAATGAACACATGCGGAATCACCTGCGTTCAAAAGCCGGCAGCGCTTTGTATGGAGCAGGCATGTGCTGCGTTCAAAGCGCTGCCTAATACTGACCGTGGTAACATACCCTTAACGTCCATTGACTTGCACAGTCCGTCATGGCAGGGTGTAAGTTCCCGCACTAGGACGGACTGTGCACGTCCTGCATTAGAACTGTCACTGCGTGTAAACACGCAGTGACAGTTCAGTGCCGACAGCTATCTATGACAGCTGACAGGCATGGAAAGAGGTGCGGGGACCCTTGCAGTCGGTTCCTGCACCCAGAGCACTGTGATTGGTCGGTCAATCTGACTGACCAAACACAGCAGCGATTGGGCAAGAGATGCTGAAATTTGAGCATCTCCTGCCCGATCAGTGCAGGTTCTCAGCGCTGCAGTTGCTGAGCTTCCTGCACTGACAGCCAAGGCTGTTAACCCCCTGACTGCTGCGATCGCAGCGTTCAGGAAAGGTAGGGGGTCGGGAGCTCCCTCTGCCTCAGATCGGCGTCCCCGCAATGTAATCGCAGGGCCTGATCTGTACCATGATGACCCGGGGTTGTCATGACAACCTCCGGGTCATCCAGCTACGGAAAGCCTCTGAGACTGTGCTCACAGCATAGTCTCGGCAGCTTTCTCCATTGGTTTAAAAAAAAAAAAAAAAAAAAAAACATTTAACCCCTTCCCGACCTGTGACACAGCGTATGTGGCATGAAAGGATCGCGTTCCTGCTGGTCGGGTGACTGGGGTCACTGAAAGGTCACCCGACCCGCAGGCACAAGACCCTTTGTGCTTCACCACAGGGGGGTTGGCTTAACCCCCACATGGCTACGATCGCTCTGATTGGCTGTTAAAAGTGAAACAGTGCTCCCTTTATTCCGAGCCCCGACGTATGCCCAAACAGTGGTTTACCCCCACATATGAGGTATCAGCGTACTCAGGAAAAATTACACAACAACTTAGGGGGTCTAATTTCTCCTGTTACCCTTTGGGGAAAAAAAAATTGGGGACTAAAAAAATTATTTTTGTGGAAAAAAATGATTTTTTATTTTCACAGCTCTACGTTATAAACTTCTGTGAAGAACTTGGAGATTCAAAGTGCTCACCACACATCTAGAGGAGTTCCTTGGGGGATCTAGTTTCCAAAATGGGGTCACTTGGGGGGTTTCTACTGTTTAGGCACATCATGGGCTCTGCAAACGTAACATGACGCCCGCAGACTATTCCATCAAGTCGGCATTTCAAAACGTCACTACTTCCCTTCCAAGCCCCGACGTGTGCCCATACAGTAGTTTTCTCCCACATATGGGATATCAGCGTATTCAGGACAAATTGGACAACAACTTTTGGGGTCTAATTTCTCCTGTTACCCTTGGGAAAATAAAAAAAAATTGGGGACTAAAATATCATATTTGTGGAAAAAATATGATTTTTTTTTTTTTTTTTTCATGCCCGGGCGTTATAAACTTCTGTGTAGCGCTTTGGGGTTCAAAGTGCTCACCGCACATCTAGATAAGTTCCGTGCAGTGTCTAGTTTCCAAAATGGAGTCACTTGTTGGGAGTTTCTACAGTTTAGGCACATCAGGGGCTCCGCAAACGTAACATGATGCCCGCAGACCATTCCATCAAAGTCAGCATTTCAAAACGTCACTACTTCCCTTCCGTGCCCCAACGTGTGCCCGAACAGTGGTTCCCCCCCACATATGGGGTACCAGTGTACTCAGGACAAACTGTACAACAACTTTTGGGGTCCAATTTCTCCTATCACCCTTGTGAAAATAAAAAATTGCGGGTTAAAAAAAATAAGTTTTTGAGGAAAAAATTATTTTTTATTTTTACGGCTCTGCATTATAAACTTCTGTGAAGCACGTGGGGGTTTAAGGTGCTCACCACACATCTGGATAAGTTCCTTGGGGGGTCTAGTTTACAAAATGGGGTCACTTGTGGGGGGTTTCTACTGTTTAGGCACATCAGGGGCTCTGCAAAAGTAACAAGATGCCCGCAGACCATTCCATCAAGTCGGCATTTCAAAGCGTCACTACATCCCTTCCGAGCCCTGCCGTGTGCCCAAACAGTGGTTTATGACCACATATGATGTATCTGTGTACTCAGGAGAAATTGCCCAACAAATTTTAGGATCCATTTTATCCTGTTGCCCATGCAAAAATGAAAAAATTGATGCTAAAATAAAATTTTTGTTGGAAAAATTAAAATGTACATTTTTTTCCTTCCACGTTGCTTTAGTTCCTGTGAAGCGCTTGAAGGGTTAATAATCTTCTTGAATGTAGTTTTGAGTAGCTTGAGGGGTGCAGTTTTTATAACGGTGTCACTTTTGGGTATTTTCTACCATATAGACCCCTCAAAATGGCTTCAAATGTGAGTTGGTCCCTAAAAAAAAAAAAAAAATGGTTTTGTAAATTTTGCTGTAAAAATGAGAAATCGCTGGTCAACTTTTAACCCTTATAACTTCCTAACAAAAAAAAAATGTTGTTTCCAAAATTGTGCTGATGTAAAGTAGACATGTGGGAAATGTTATTTATTAACTATTTTGTGTCACAACTCTCTGGTTTAACAGAATAAAAATTCAGAATTTGAAAATTGCGAAATTTTCAGAATTTTCGCCAAATTTCCATTTTTTTTCACAAATAAACGCAAAAATTATCTACCTAAATTTACTACTAACATGAAGCCCAATATGTCACGAAAAAACAATCTCAGAATCGCTAGGATCCGTTGAAGCGTTCCTGAGTTATTACCTCCTAAAGGGACACTGGTCAGAATTGCAAAAAATGGCAAGGACATGAAGGGGTTAAAAAAAATATTGAAAAATAATAAAACGCGTGGAAAATGTGCAATAACACGGGATCAAAAAGACGGATATAAATAAACATGGTACCGATGAAAACGTCATCTTGTCCCGCAAAAAACAAGCCGCCATACAGTGTCATCAGCGAAAAATTAAAGTTATAGCTCTCAGAATAAACTGAATCAAAAATAAAACCTAAAAAAAGATATAAATGAGATATCATAGTAATCGTAGTGACCCGAAGAATAAAGCTGCTTTATCAATTTTACCACACGCGGAACGGAGAAAAAAAAAAAACAAATTCCTGAATTGCTGGTTTTTGTTCATTCTGCCTCCACAAAAATCAGAAAGTGATCAAAAATGGTGCCAATAAAATCGTCAGCTCGTCCCACAAGAAACAAGACCTCACATGACTCTATTGGCCAAAATATGGAAAAATTATAGCTCTCAAAATACTGCGATGCAAAAATTTCTAACAAAAAACTGACCCCAAAAAAAGCATCTTTTAGTGTGTGACAGAAGCTAAAGATGAAAACAGGTATAAATCTGGTATCGCTGTAATCGCACCGACCCGAAGAATAAAGTCGCCTAATCACTAATACCACACGAGGAACGGCGTAAAAAATAAAACCAATTCTTTACTTTTTGTGGATTTGTTCTTTCTGCCTCCCAAAGATTGCAGTAAGGCGATAACAGTGGTTTACCCCCACATATGGGGTATCAGCGTACTCAGGACAAATTGCAAAACAACTTTTGGGGTTCTATTTCTCCTATTACCCTTATAAAAATAAAAATTTGGGGGCAAAAGGATCATTTTTTGTGGAAAAAATGATTTATTTTTTTTATTTTCACGGCTCTACGTTATAAACTTCTGTGAAGCACTTGGGGGTTCAAAGTGCTTACCACACATCTAGATAAGTTCCTTGGGGGGTTTAGTTTCCAAAATGGGGTCAATTGTGGGGGGTTTCTACTTTTTAGGCACATCAGGGGCTTTGCAAACGCAACATGACACCTGCAGACCATTCCATCAAAGTCTGCATTCCAAAACGGCGCTCCTTCCCTTCCGTGCTCTGCCATGCGCCCAAACAGTGGTTCCACCCCACATATGGGGTATCAGCGTACTCATGACAAATTGCAGCGTCCGCCGCTTGTCAGCTCCGAGGTGACAAGCGCGGACGCTGCGTCTTCCTCCAGGCACGTACACACATCCAGGTCCCCTGTAATTGATATGTGGCCGAAACAGTTTGCCTTGACTACATTAAAAAGTCAAAAAATTAATCTTTCAGTTGAGTGCCTAGTTTATTTTTATTACAAGTTCATAGACACCAAAAATGTCTAGGTTCTCTTTTTTATCTAAAAAAAAATTGCAAAGTTTGCTAAAAAAAAATTTGCGCCATTTTCCGAGACCCGTACCGTCTACATTTTTGGGGCCGTGGGAGAGCTTACTTTTGCGTGTCGAGCTGTCGTTTTTAGTGATACCACTTTTGTGCAGATATTTTGATCGCCCGTTACTGCATTTTAATGCAATGTCGCAGCGACCAAAAAACCGTAATTCTGGCGTTGTGATTTTTTTTTTAATCGCTACGCCGTTTATCAATCAGGTTAATCTTTTTTTTTTTTTTTTTTATAGATAGACCGGGTTATTCTGAACCTGGCGATACCAAATATGTGTAGGTTTGATGTTTTTTTTTTTTTTTGTATTGTTTAATTTTGATTGGGGCGAAAGGGAGGTGATTTAAACTTTAAAAATTTAAAGCAAAAACATTAAACATTTACTTTTGGCATGCATCGATAGCCTCCATAGTAGGCTAGAAGCTGCCATAGCGCGATCGCCTCTGCTACATAGAGGTGATACATAGATCACCTCTATATTGTAGAATTACAGCATTGCTATGAGCGCTGACCACAGGGTGGCGCTCATAGCAATCTGCCATCAACAACCATAGAGGTCTCGAGGAGACCTCAGGTTGTCATGGCAACGCGTCGCTGACCCCCGATCACGTGACGGGGTCGGCGATGCGCTCATTTCTGGCCGCGTGCCGAAAGCTCTAGTTAAATGCCAGCTGTCAGCGTTTGACAGTGGGTTTTAACTAGTTATTAGGCGCTGGCGAATCGCGATAACGCTCGCGCCTATTGCGGGCACATGTTTATAACAGCTGACATGTTGCGGCTTTGAGCTCACTGTCGGAGCCCACCTCAAAGCAGGGGATACTGCCAGCTGACGTACTATTCCGTCAGCTGACAGTAAGGGGTTAATGACCAGGCCAATTTCCATATCATTATTTTATTTAGTGATATAAATTTCTTCAGAAAAAAAAAATCTTAATCAGAATGGCGCCATCATGGTGAAGACAATTTTTTTCCTCCTTTAGCAAATGTCGCCTGCGCAGTAACATCTGTTGGCGATCCGATAGATGCTTCTGTGCCTGCGCCATTTTGAGAAAGAATTAGTATGTTTTTTTTCTACAGAAATTTATTTTTATATCAGTAAATAAAATAATGAAATGGGTATTATAGATGCGATCATGCTGTAGTGCCGGTGCCTGCCCGCTGAATGTGAGGTTTTGTTTTTTCAAACCATATTATACTCAGTATGTAAAATAGGGGGCAGGACACTGAGTGATCAGTGACCAGTGATAAGTAATACAGATGAATATTTAAGTTACTCAGCACAATCTTGCTGACAGGTTCGCTTTAATCTAACAAAAATTTGATTCAGGCGAAACTCCCGACAGAACCAACCACCATAATGAGGTAGATGGAGACTCTTTGGAGTCTTTAGCGTTTGTTCCATTTGTGGTCGACCACACTTGTGTGCTAAAAAAACACCAAAAATGATGGAACACTGCTGGAACAGAGACCAGATGGAGTCCAAAGTGACTCAATTTTCCTCATAAGTGAGTGGTTCTGTCAGGGATTTTGTATGAATCGCGGTTTTGGAGATTTAGGCCGGCGTCACACTGGCGACAAAATCGGACGATTGCAATGCGATGAAAAATCGCATTGCAGTCGGCCCTATGTTAATCTATGGAGCAGCTCCCAGTATCAGATTTTTTGTGGTCCGTTTTCAACGTCCGTGTACAATCGCAGCATGCTGCGATTGTCACCGATTGTGGGTCGACTATCGCCAATGCAAGTCTATGGGAGCGATGAAAAATCTGATTACAAACGGACCACACTGTGTGACTTGCGATGAAATCGCATCGGTGTCCTTTAGAAAAGCCGGCAATTCATCCCCGCCTATACTGTAAAATCACACTGACAGCTTTACTAAAGACTAGAAAGAATAGATATATACACATAGAACACATATATATATATATATATATATATATATATATATATATATATATATATATATATACATGTCATTGTGACATGTATATATACATATATTTATAGTTCCTAGACTTCTACATACTGTTATAGCCGCTAATTCAATTGCCGGGTTTTGTGAAATCACAGAAGCCGACATGAAATGATACATTGTTTCCACACATTTAACCATGTAATTTCATGTATTTTTATATATGTTTGAAACATACAATTACATGAGTGTATTTGTGCAAAATTTCACACATGTAGGGGTTAATTAAAGGTGTAATTTCGTTGAAAAAAAATGCGTGGGCTCCCGCTGTATTTTCTCCACCAGACAGACAAAGCAAAGCGAGTGGGGGCAGATAATAATAGCCCAGGGAGGTGCATTTTTTTGTGCCCCCCCTGGCTACTAACATCTGCCCCCAGACACCCCAGAAAGGGCAAATCTATAATTAGATTCGCGCTTTCTGGCACTTTGCCCGTCTATTCCCATTGCCCTGTAGCGGTGGTGAATGGGTTAATCTCACCTTACTGTCACCTTGCAATTGAAAGGTGACCTTAAGGCAGGTTAATGATTGATAGCTGTCAATTAGACAACTATCAATTATTAATCCTATTGAAGCAAATAAAAAAACACAAACACACTTTAAGAATAAATAATTTTAATGAAATAAAAACACATTTTTTTGAGCATATTTTATTTTACACTTAATCCGTGCGAAGCCATTGATCTCCTAAAATAAAGAAAAAGAAATAAAACAACATTATTCTTACCTATTCCGCCGATCTGTCATGTCCCACGCTGTAATCCTTCACAAAGGGTTAACTAGCTTTGAGCCAAGCAGTGCAAGTAATCCTGCATGCTCAGCTCAAAGCTCCTGAATGAATAAGTTCCTCTCCTGGCGACAGGAGAGGATGTGTTTCATGAATGAAGCTTAATTGATTGTGTCCACTTTCCCTTTAGGTCAGGTCACTACAGTTAAATTGCCAATAAATCAATTAAGCTCCATTCATGAATCTATTCCTCTACTTTCGCTGGGAGAGGAACTTATTCATTCAGGGAATACAGGTCTGAGACAGCATTATTAGCTCTCTGCGACCTGTAACCTGTTAACCCTTTCTGATGGATTACACCGTGGGACCTGACTGTACATCGGATTGGTAAGTATAATTTTGCTTTTTTATTTTATTTTTATTACAGGAAATGGTTTTAGCAGGAAAATAAAATATGTTCAAAAACTGTGTGATTATTTAATTAAACTTATTTTTTATTAAACTGTGTGTTTGATTTTTCTTTCATACAATAGGATTAATAATTGATAGTTGTCTAATTGACAGCTATCAATTATTAACCTGGCTTAAAGTGACCTTTCAATTGCAAGGTCATTTTAACCCCTTATTAACCCATTCGCCACCGCTACAGGGCAATGGGAATAGACGGGCAAAGTGCCAGAAAGGGCAAATCTAATTATAGATTTGCCCTTTCTGGGGTGTCTGGGGGCAGATGTTAGTAGCCAGGGGGGCACAAAAAAAATGTACCCTCCCTAGGCTATTATTATCTGCCCCCACTCGCTTGCTTTGTCTGTCTGGTGGAGAAAATACAGCGGGAGCCCACGCATTTTTTTCCAACGAATTTACACCTTTAATTAACCCCTACATGTCTGAAATTTAGCACACATATACTCATGTAATTGTATGTTTCAAACATATATAAAAATACATGAAATGACATGGTTAAATGTGTGGAAACAATGTATCATTTCATGTCGGCTTCTGTGATTTCACTGAAGCCGGCAATTGAATTAGCGGCTATTACAGTATGTAGAAGTGTAAGAACTATAAATATACATATATATATATATATATATATATATACATGTCACAATGACATATATATATATATGTGCTCTATGTGAATATATCTATTCTTTCTTTTGGCATTTAAATACTATTCTTTTTGATCCATTATATGTCAGTTTTGCAAGCCTGCGAGAAAATCTCGCAAGTCGGATGAAAATCGGATGTTACAAGGTACACACACATGCGATTAAATCGCATCTTTGAAGGAAAATCGGATGCCAGAAGGATGTGTGATGTTTTTATTTTGATCCGATTGTCGACCGTCTAAAACGGACCGATTTTTTGTGGTTGTGTGTGACACCGGCCTTACACAGAAACCCCATTGTAAGCGCTCAGTGGAGAGCGCAGGCAGTGGTGAACCTAGCCTCTCTGCTGCCTGAAGCGAACTGCAAAATGGCGCCCCCCGTAGTAAAATAAGTACAAATAAATCTGGTTTACTCTTTACTAGCTTAAAGGTGTGCCCCTGGCCGGGGAACAGTGCTTACTGTAGAGGTTCTTCCCCAGCGGATGTCCGTGTGGTACTGGTGCAGCACACAGTTGCCACACGTATTGCATACACAAACACTGATATCTCCACTAACGGTTTTTCCGGTACCAAAATTATCAGGATGTGTGAAACCAGCCTAAAGCCACATTCACACGTTCAGTATTTGGTCAGTATTTTACCTCAGTATTTGTAAGCCAAATCGGGAGTGGGTGAGAAATCCAGAACTGGTGACGTGTTTCTATTATACTTTTCCTCTGATTGTTCCACTCCTGGTTTTGGCCTACAAATACTGAGGTAAAATACTGAACGTGTGAACGTGGCCTGAGGGTTTCTGCTACATCTGACTTCCTGCAGACAGAAGTTGCAGCCACAAGATGGCGCCAATAAAAGGTGAAGACTGTGACATTATACACAGGAGCTCTGTATATAGTGTCAGTGTACAGGTAATACAGTGATCACCGGTGACATTATACACAGATGCTCCATGCTCCATTCTGCCCCATGGCAAATTTTAGGCCATGTCCCTGACCACACCCATTTCACGACTAGCCACACCCATATTCAAGCCCCAATCACACCCATTTAGCACTGCTGATCACACTGACTGGTACTGAGGGCACAGTGGCTGGTACTATGGGCACACTGACTGGTACTGAGAAAAAGAAAGAACAGAGAGAAAGGGAAAAAAAGAGGTAAAGGAAGAACAGAGAAAGGAAGAGGGGAAAGAGAACAGAGAAAGGAAGAGGGGAAAGAACAGAGAGAAGGAAAGAGGGGAAAGAAAAAGAACAGAGAGAAAGGAAAAACAAACAAAGAGGGGAAAGAAACAGTGAGAGAAAGAAAGATCAGAGAGAAAGAAAGAGAGGAAAGAAAAAAGAGAGAACAAAGGAAAAAAGAATAGAGAAAGGAAGAAC
The DNA here is from genome assembly GCA_033576555.1 of Oophaga sylvatica. Taxonomy (NCBI): domain Eukaryota; kingdom Metazoa; phylum Chordata; class Amphibia; order Anura; family Dendrobatidae; genus Oophaga; species Oophaga sylvatica. The sequence continues at coordinate 35,219,973 of JARQOD010000003.1, read as the reverse complement.
CGAGAAAGAAAGAGGGGAAAATAAAAAGAACAGAGAGAGAAACAAAGAGGGGAAAGAAAGAACATAGAAAGAACAAGAGAAAGAAAGATTAGAGAGGGAAAGAAAACACAGATTAGATAAAGAGGGAACAGAGAAAAAAGAAAGAAAAAGAGAAACAGTGAAAGAAAGATTAGAGAGGAAAAGAAAGAACAGAGGGAGAGAGAAAGAGACAGAAAAAGATTAGAGAGAGAAAGAAAGAACAGCGAGAGAAAAGAAAGGAGAGAGAAAAAGAACAGAGAAAGAAATAACAAAGAGAAAAAAGCAAGGAGAAAGAAACAGGAAGAAAGATTAGAAAGGGAAAGAAAGAACAGAGAAAAAAAAGAACAGAGAGAAAGAAACAGAGAAAGATTCTATAAAGATACTATAGCAGCCCGGCTCCCATTGTAGTGCCCACCTGAGCCTCCCGATGCAGGACATATCATGATCCGCTCACATGGCCGGCATCCCCGATTCCAAGGCGATCCCGCTGTCTGTGCTGTCGGAGGAGGACACGGTGATGGATCTGAAGCATTCCATGGTGTGCCTCCATGGTTCCGTCGCAATCTCCTTCCGAAATTACCTCATTTCCTGTCATCTTCCAGCACGTCACTTCTGGTAGAACGTCACGTGCGAGTTTTAAAGTGCTCCTCGGGGCTCCGCTGTGTACTCCTGTGTCCTCGGGAAAAGTAAGCTCCCGGCCAGGACAGCGGGGCAGACTCTCAAAATCGGGACCGTCCTGCTGGATCCGGGACTGTTATGAATGCTCCCCACCATACACCAACCTCGTACACGCACGGCTCCGCACACCTCATACACACACTGTTCCACTTTGTATGCCTCCGCACACCTTGTACACACGCGGCTCTGCTCCGCACACCTCGAACACACGCGGCTCCGCACACCTCGTACAAACGCGGCTCCGCTCCGTGCATCTTGTTCCCACGGCAGCTCTGCTCCGTACACATTGTACACACACGGCTCTGTTCCACACACCCCATACACACACGACTCCGCTCCATACACCTCGTACACCGGAGCTCTGCTACATCCACCCTGTAAACCCCTCCTGACCCCACCCATAAACTTCTCTCATCCATCACCATGACAACCAGCACAGCTGAATCCTGCATACACTCATGTGACCCCTGACTCCTCCCCTCCTGGGATCTCATCACAGGTCCTGTGCGCACAGAGCAGCAATATATGAGCAACACGAGCAGATGCAAGAGATGAGAATCTGCCGCCCCCTCTCTTCAGGGACGCACCGCTGCCTGAGGCAGAGTGCTCAACTTGCCTCATGGTAGGTGCGCCCCTGAGCACAGGATAAATGAGAACCTTATTCTGATTTTTGGAGGTAGAATGAACATATAGACAAATAGCCAAAATAAGGTCCTATTAATAGATGGAAGTATGTGTTCAAATAAAATTAATCTTTATGGAGATAATACAAAAGAAAAAAACTAATATGTAAGAACAATTGAAATAAGTCGGACTGCACAGATGACAAGTACCGTATATACTCGAATATAAGCCGAGTTTTTGAGCCCATTTTTTAGGCCTGAAAGTCCCCCTCTCAGCTTATATTCGAGTCATATACCAGGGGGTCGGCGGGGGAGGGGGAGCGCATCTGTGCTATATACTCACCCCTCCGCCGGCGCGGTCTCTGCAGCCCCTCCTCTTCTCCCACGATCCCGGCGCCAGTGTTCAGCGGTCAGCTGGTACCGCTCATTAAAGTCATGAATATGCATATATTCATGACTTTAATGAGTGGTAACACGTGACCACTGAACACTGGCGCCGGGACCGTGGGAGAAGAGCAGGGCAGAGACGCACCAGCGGAAGGGTAAGTATAAGCGATATTTACCTGTCCCGTTCCGCTGTGTCCTCGGGTCCTCTTGCTGCGATGTTCAGGCAGAGGGCGCGATGACATGGTTACTGCGCGCCACGCCCTCTGCCTGATCATTCACTGTTGGAGGACCCGGAAGACGGCGGCGAGCAGCGGTGAACCCGGCGACAGGTAAATATCACAGGTGCCGGGGCCCTGAGCGAGCGGTGACACCGGCACCTGTCCCCCATAGCGCGCCGGTGTCCCCGCCTGCTCAGGACACCGGCACCTGGCCCCCAGCAACGACAGGTGAGTATGTCTTTTTTTTATTTTTTTTTCGGTTGCAGCAGCAGCGGCAGCAATTGAGGCCTATACTATGGAGCATAATCTATGGGGGCACAATCTATGGATCATATATGGGGGCATAATCTATGGGGGCACAATCTATGAAGCATCTATGGGGCACAATCTGTGGAGCATCTATGGGGCATAATCTATGGATCATCTATGGGGCACAATCTATGGAGCATCTATGGGGCATAATACATGGGCAGCATATAGGGCATAATCTCATTTTCCACCCTAGGCTTATACTCGAGTCAGTAAGTTTTCCCAGTTTATTGTGGCAAAATTAGGGGGTCGGCTTATACTCTGGTCGGCTTATACTCGAGTATATACGGTAAGTATAAATTAATTTTGTTTTAGTCTTCAGTACTGTTAATCATTCATAATTCAATACAAGAAAGTTATTTTAGAAATTACAGACTCCTAGAGAAAAGGTAGAATATCAATCCTAAATTAAACCTACATAGACCTTTCTAACAAAACGGATGATATATTTTCTCCTGCTAGTGACGAAATGTGTACGCAAATCCTGATACAAAAATGTTTCCAATAAAATCATCTTAGTCCCTGGGAAAAGGAGCCTGTATTACTATGGTTCACATCCATGGAACATTTAATGTAAAATTCCAAAAGTAAGATGAAGTGCAAGTGCTTGTACTATATTTAATGGAGCAAACACATGTCCAAAATCATGGATCCAGCTTTGGGTGAAATAATCATCTATGTAGTGTTCTCCAATATCCTCTACAAAGGCGACTAGATATCCATGTGTCTGGGAGCGCAGACTTCCAAATACTACAGATTACAGAAAGTACAAGTGCTCTTAGTCAATCCTATATTTTAAAAGAAAAGGCACAGAGCTGGTCACACGGGGATCAAAGTACACAACTGAAAATAGTTGAGCATAAAGACACTTCAAGGGACAGATAAACACTTCATATTTACCAGATTAGACCCTCAGATGCGCGTTTCGCTTAGTGCTTCCTCACACCCTTTCGAAATGTTCAACCTTTAAATTTGTACTCCTTTATAACAGAAAATGATACCACACAAAACTGTTAATTATAAACATTTTCGGTGTTTCAACAACAACTTTTTCTATTTATTTTTAGAACATACACCAAACCTATTTATTAATTTTTTTATTTATTTTTTTTTAGACTGGATCACTTTGAAATTACTTTGAGGTGCCTGTACTGTAGAAAATTTAACTCTTAGTATCAAACAGCACATTCAGGAAGTTTGTTAACCCCTGTAGGTGTAACACAATAACAAAAATGATTATTTTTCCCACTAAGAGTAATAGCAAAAAATAGACCCCACAATTTATTTTTAAACTTGTCATATATCTGATAATACTGTATGTATTGTTGCACACTACTGTCTGGGTACATGTAAGTATATCACATATACTTACCCCCTCCTGGAGCGTCTCTGCAGTTCTCCTACTCTTCTCCTGCGGTCTCCGGCTGCTATTCCTTCCTACAGGTTCACGTGGTACCGCTCATTAAAGTCATGAATATGTGCATATTCATGACTTTAATGAGCGGTACCACGTGACCGCTGCAGGACGGAGCCTGAGATGGTGGGGAAGCAGGAGGGCTGCAGAGATGCGGGGGGGGGTGTAAGTATGATTTGACACCCCCGCTCTCCCTTCCCTCCCTGCCGACCCCCCCCCCCCCCCCCCCCCGGTATGTGACTCGTGTATAAGCCAAGAGGGGGACTTTCAGCCTTAAAAAATGGGCTGAAAATCTCGGCTTATACGCGAGTATGTACTGTAATTGATGTTTGCAGAATAAAAAATGCAAATATGCCATTTTAGTGCCCGATACATAGTGCCCAACCCGTGTTTATAAAGACATGCACAACATATATTTTTTATTGGGTTCTTCTCAGTACAGCAATGCCAAAAATATGGACACCAACAGTGTTTGGGCATATGGCAAGGCTCAGAAGCCAGGGGGACATTTTGTCTTTGGAGCATGTATTTTGCTAGGTTGGTTGTTGCTTTTCAAGAATCATTGAGGAAACCCTCTAGTTTTCCATTCAAAGATGATGGACCTGAGTAGGGGCTTGTTTATGAAGGATGAGTAAAAAATGTTCTATCATTTTGACCCGCATATCATTTTTTGGGGCTTTATTCCAATATTAGGAGGTAGTTTGTGCAAAGATAGTCGAATTTCTTGATCTACTGGTTCGTGCTCTGAGGTCTCTTACATTGTGAACTGTTTTTGTCTAGGTAAACCAATTTTTCTACATAAAATATCCATAGAAATTGCAATTTATCTAGAAATGTAAAAATATAATTAAGGATATTTTATTAAACAATTGGGTTTATTCTTGGCAGATGACTGTACCTGGAGATCAGAGGGACTTCAACAATCTTCAGTTTTTAAATCAGATGACCTTGATATCACACAAGATAAAACTGAAGTGAATGCCAGTACTCCAGATATTTCATCATCCCTTCACAGCAAAGATCTATCATCTGATCTTTTTAAACAAGACTTATCTCCTAATGCTTCAAAAAATATTCAGAAAAATAAAAGCCACAAAAGAGGCATTAAAAATCAAATTGCTCTTACAAAAAAGAAGCCATTTTCAAAATCAAAGAATGAAAAATGTTTTTCACATAAAAGTTTTTTTGTTAAACATCAAAATATTCACACAGGGAAGAAACCATTTTTATGTTTAGAATGTGGGAAATATTTTGTAGAGAAGACATGTCTTATTAGACACCAGAGAATTCACACAGGAGAGAAGCCCTTTTCATGTTCTGAATGTGGAAAATGTTTTAATCAGAGATCATCTTTGTTTAGGCATCAGAGAATTCACACAGGGGTGAAACCTTTTTCATGTTCAGAATGTGGGAAATGTTTTAGTCAGAGATCATCTTTATTTTACCATCAGAGAACTCACACAGGATCAAACCTTTTTTATGTTTAGAATGTGGGAAATGTTTTGTAAGGAAGACAAAGCTTATTACACACCAGACAACTCACACAGGAGTGAAGCCTTTTTCATGTTCAGATTGTGGGAAATGTTTTACACTAAAATCAAGTCTTGTTAAACACCAGGAAACTCACACAGGGAGAAGCCATATTCATGTTCAGATTGTGGGAAATGTTTTACACAAAAATCAAGTCTTGTTAAACACCAGAAAACTCACACAGGGGAGATACCTTTTTCATGTTCAGAATGTGGGAAAGGTTTTAATCGGAGATCACGTTTAGTTATGCATCAGAGAACTCACACAGGGGAGAAACCTTTTTTATGTTCAGAATGTGGGAAAGGTTTTAATCGGAGATCACGTTTAGTTATGCATCAGAGAACTCACACAGGGGAGAAGCCTTTTTTATGTTCAGAATGTGGGAAATGTTTTACACAAAAATCAAGTCTTGTTCAACACCAGAAAAATCACACAGGGGAGAAACCTTTTTCATGTTCAGAATGTGGGAAATGTTATAATCGCAGGTCAGGATTAGTTGTCCATCAGAGATCTCACACAGGGGAGAAACCTTTTTCATGTTCAGAATGTGGGAAATGTTATAATCGCAGGTCAGACTTAGTTGTCCATCAGAGAACTCACACAGGAGAAAAGCCATTTTCATGTGCAACATGTGGGAAATGCTTTATTCAGAAATCAGCTCTTGTGTCACATCAGAGAACTCACACAGTGGAGAAACCTTTTTCATGTTTAGAATGTGGGAAATCTTTTATAAGTAAATCATATTTTACATTACATCAGAGAACTCACACAGGAGATGAGCCATATTCATGTGCAACATGTGGGAAAGGCTTTAATCACAAATCAGCTCTTATGAAACATCAGCGAACTCACACAGGAGAGAAGCCATTTTCATGTGCAACATGTGGTAAATGCTTTAATCAGAAATCAAATCTTGTGACACATCAGAAGAAACTTCACACAGGAGAGAATCCCACATTTTGAATATGGAACACTTTAACCAGAAATCATATAGTTATTCACCAGAGAAATCACACAGGATTATTGATCAAAATGCAGGAAGTGTTGGGCAAATAAGTCAAGTCTTGTTAATTACCAAAGAACTCACACATGGGAGAAGCCATTTTCATTTTCTGAATTCAGGAAAAAATTTTTATTTGCAAATGGGATCTTCTTGAACATCAAAACTCCCACACAGGGAGAAGACATAATGATGCCTAAAAGGTAATAAATGTATGACTTAACAGTAATATTTTATTGACCATCCAAAAAACTCAAACTGGGAAAAACAATATATTTTGACAAACACTACAAGAAAGCACATAACAGTCAGTCATAGCAACAACAAATAAAGAAATAGAGAAAGGGATTGTAATTTAAAACTCAGATGCAGTTACTAATAGATTTCTTAGAATCCACAATCTGCGTGTGTGAATAACGTCTTTATCTTTTCTGTATTACAATAATGAACATATTCATTTTGTAAATTGCTATTTACATCTAGAATAAATTCCTTCTTGGTAGGAACATCTTGTGTGATCAATATTTTTAAGTCACTTTCCGTGTACTGTTTCAGTTATTCTGATAGTTTTTCAGACATACAGTACAGACCAAAAGTTTGGACACACCTTCTCATTCAAAGACTTTTCTGCATTTTCATGGCTATGAAAATTGTAGAGTCACACTGAAGGCATCAAAACTATGAATTAACACACGTGGAATTATACATTACACTTTACAAAAAAGTGTGAAACAACTGAAAATATGTCTTATATTCTAGGTTTTTCAAAGTAGCCACCTTTTGCTTTGATTACTGCTTTGCACGCAGAAAAGGTGAACGGATGGATTCTACATGCCTGGTTCCCACCGTGAAGCATGGAGGAGGTGGTGTGATGATGTGGGGGTGCTTTGCTGGTGACACTGTTGGGGATTTATTCAAAATTGAAGGCATAGTGAACCAGAATGGCTACTACAGCATCTTGCAGCAGCATGCTATTCCATCCAGTTTGTGTTTAGTTGGACCATCATTTATTTTTCAACAGGACAATGACCCCAAACACACCTCCAGGCTGTGTAAGGGCTATTTGACCAAGAAGGAGAGTGTTGGGGTGCTACGCCAGATGACCTGGCCTCCACAGTCACCAAACCTGAACCCAATCGAGATGGTTTGGGGTGAGCTGGACCGCTCACCGCTTCAGTTTTGAATAAATCCCCAACAGTGTCGCCAGCAAAGCACCCCCACACCATCATACCACCTCCTCCATGCTTCACGGTGGGAACTAGGCATGTACAGTCCATCCGTTCACCTTTTCTGCGTGCAAAGCAGTAATCAAAGCAAAAGGTGGCTACTTGGAAGAACCTAGAATATAAGACATATTTTCAGTTCTTTCACACTTTTTTGTAAAGTGTAATGTATAATTCCACATGTGTTAATTCATAGTTTTGATGCCTTCAGTGTGATTCTACAATTTTCACAGCCATGAAAATACAGAAAAATCTTTGAATGAGAAGGTGTGTCCAAACTTTTGGTCTGTACTGTACATGGACATTCATGTAATTGTATTTATTTAACGTCATCTATTGTATTTGTTATACTTTGCTGCCATCTACTGGCCATTGTTTATATTGCACTCTTAATATTTGTTATGGTGTTTCCCATAATACCTCTCTGATTAAAGCTCCTCCTTTCT